>CM062813.1:863905622-864505622 GCA_031772625.1 Pinus tabuliformis
TTCTGCCATTAGTGGAAACTCTCTTACCTTCATTGTAATATTTTTGGTTATTATAATTCAAAGTAGATGGTGATGGTGTAAGGTGTAACTTTCTTTTTGACTTTAAGAAATGGTTGTGAGCCATGGATTAATTTATCTTAATTAGTTACAACATTTTACATGGTTGGATTGGTTACAAATTTTTTTAACATATTAAATAAAACATGTCTTTTTATAAATTATAAAATTTTATTTTTTTATTAAATAATAATTATATTTATTTATACCATTTTTTGATTGGGTGTAATTTTTTTAAAATATTATTTTTAAATAAATATAAAATACTTTTCATTTTATAGTGTAATAAACAATTTGCTCATTCAAAAAACATTATTTATAAATAAAGATACTATGCATTTTAAATTGTAAAAGGATTTTGACTTTTCTAGAAGCAATAATTTGTTAATACCAAAACCGATCACGACCCAGATTTTATATTAAAACTAATCCCTATTCAAGATCTGATGACTCTTCTATTTGAGCATAATATTCTTTTGAATAAATTAATATGCTGTATATGAAGATGTCTAACATGACATTTCAGCAAAAAGTGAAAAATAATGTGTGATTTTTTAATGATGATATAAGTATTTTATAATTTAGAGAAAATCATATTTACAGAATATAATATCAATATATTAATAAATTATAGTTAAAAAAATTAATATAAATTAATGTTTTTAAAAAAATTATAGATTATAGATTAAATTATATTAAAGTAGTAGTTTTTTATTATATAAAATTAAGGTAAGATAATAAAATTTATTAAAAGTTATATGATTTTGTTGAAGGTGGTGGAGTGACTATTAGGTATATTTGTTTTTTTGGAATATTATCTAAGTTGAAATTGTGTTTGGTTTTACTGTCACATTCAAAAAGTTTTTTGATTATCTAGGAGCAAGGGTGAAAGTCTATCTTTTTATTGGTTGAATTACTAATTCATTTAAACTAGTGTAGTTTATGAGTCAAAGCAAATTTATGGTAGCAAGCACATTCACCCAGGAGTGCATGATGGTCTCTCATGACATATTAATGGAAATACAAACATCGAAACACAATAATCTATTAATTTGAGGGGATGATTTGCAACTCTTTCTCAACTAATTTGATTATGGTGTAAAATGATGTAATATAAGAAAATAAAGTAACTTTTCGAATATATAATTTTTATTTATAGAAATTGTGTCCGACTATGTGAAACTACCACATGTCATTTTTCATACAAAATATAATTCATATGTTTATGCTAGTGCTAATTTTGAATACCTAAATGATGGAATTTCCCTTGAAAAAATCTAGAATTGTAGAAAACACATTGTTCTTCTATGCAACTATTATTTCTATTTCTTATATGTGTGTGTGTGTGTGTGTGTCTGAAAGCATCCCTTGAGGTGTAGATCAATTAGCCATAAGAGGTCATTGTTGAGATACTCATTGTGATGTTTGATGGTGTAGATCAATTAACCATAATATGTCATTGTTGAGATACTCCTTGTGATGTTGTTGGATTAAACTTCAACTAGCATTATGTGTTCCTTGGGTATTTCTACTCGAGGTTATAGTGGTAGTCGACAAACTTCAACTAGCACGTTGTGTTCCTTGGGTATTTCTACTAGAGGTTATAGTGGGCAGAATGAACCCCATATCACGTGAGTACAAACCTTCCCTAGTTGATGACTCCCCTAAATAAAAATAAAATAAAATAAAAAAATTTGAAAGTCATTATATCTTTGAAATTACAAGGCCTTCTATTAGTGATAGGTCCTTACGGTTTTAACTTTATCAAACAATTTCTTTTTATTTTTATTTTTTATATTTTAGATATTATTGTGTACTAGCATAACATAAAACTTTTTTGAAAAAGGTTAAGGAGAAAAAAAAGTTGTAGTAAAAATAAAAGATGTATGTATTTTAAGATTATGATATCCTTGAAGAACAAAATATACAAAAAATAGTAAAAAAATATATATTTTTAAAAATATATATTTGGAATCTGCATAGTTGAATCCATATGTGTTTATCCTATAGAAAAATAATGTTAAAATAGAGATACAGAGAGGTATTCAAGACAATGGAGGTTTCAATGTATTTGCATCCCAAACCACCAAGTTTGTCATCTTGAATCTATGTTTGAAGCAAGCAACCGAACAAACACATATATAGTAGTTGTCACACCCAAAAAAATGAATTAGAAAAAATCCACACAAGCTTTAACAACATGTGTCCTGGAGTGCATATGTGTTATTAAGATGACACATGCATTATTGGAGAGTGTGTGCATTATTATGATCATGCATGCATTCCTAATAATTTTTAAATCTTTCAAGACCCTTCCAAAAAAAAATATTTAGGGGCTCCAACATTCCCCTATAACCTCGACAATGTACCTAGCACATATGTACAACCTACTGACTATTGTTTCAAGGACCCTAGGACATGTACCTACTACTCAAAACTAAATAGTGGCACCAACAACCCAACCATAAGCCAAGAACACCTTGAGCACACGTCGGCTAGGACCATCAGCAATGTTGTGAACACATATTAAAACTTGAACCATAGATAACACCTTGAACCAACACACATGACCTCCCAAGTATCATTTACCTCTTAGTGGCCATATTAGCACCATTAGGGTTTTTTGTAGTAGTAGGTATCAATATTGAACCTTAGACCAAGGTCAACTGATGAAACTTGCTCATTAGGCATAAAAAGTACCATCAAGGGATAAAGAGCCATCAACGAATCCTAAAACCACCGTAAATGATCTCTCTAGGATATTCTTCCTCTGAGTTGAAATATGAACACCATTAGAAGGTTTTGAGCACCAGGTATCAATTACAGATAATCAGACATGGTTGAGGAAGGAAAAGGAAAAGTAAGAATAATGACCTAAAGAAATCCTATAGGAATCACTCCAAGAATAACACCTTTAACCAGTACTTGTAAGCCTTGAGAGTATCATCTTCCTCCTAGTTGAGATATAGGCACAATTAAAAAGTTTTGAGTTCAAGATAACAACCTGATTGTCTAGAACATGGATAGGGGAGGAGAATAATTCCTTAATATACCCACCCTACTTCTCTCTCTCTTCCCCTCTCAACCTACATCTATATGTGTGTGTTGTGTGTCTCACACTGGCTCTCTGTCTCTTCATCTCTCTTGATTTCTTGCTCACTCACATATTGTCTCCCCTTCTCTCTCGCTTTATCTCTTTTTCACCCACTCTTCTATATGTCTCCCTACTCCATTCACTCTCGCCCCTTCTCTCCCTCCATATTCCTTTCTTTCCCTCGCTTGATTCCTTCCTCTCTTCCACCCCCTTTACGTCACCCTCACTAAACCCCTTCCTTCAACATCCCCTTGGGTACTGACCCATTCCTACCTCCTCCCTCTCTCTTCCCCTCCCTTCATTATCATCCCCCTCCTCCCACCTCCCTGCCACATACCCAATTCCCTCAAAGACTTACAAAGGTTATGAGGTATCCAAAATTTTCTTTCTTTTTTACTAGCTTGACAATAAGCTCTAATACCACTTCTCACATACTCTTACTAAATTTATCCTATTGACACTTGCAAAAAAAATTAATTTCATCTGTTATACATTTTTTCAAACACATCACATGCAAACCTTTCTTCAAATATTTTGTATACAACCAATTACATAGTCTTTTTCATGTAGATAGTTTGTCAAACATTTTGTATGAAATCAAATAAGAAACATTGCTCTAATTCAAATTGTAACATACTAACTAAAGTATATCACTCAATAATGCATCTTTTGATTTTTATCTTTGAGGTATTTTATCAAATACTTTGTATGAACTGTAATAAACATCTTTAACACATTTCCTCAAACATTTTGCATGAAAGTGGGCATAGATAAGCTATTGCAGTGCTATCATACAAAAATCCTAACATACAACAATACTATCTCATCCACAAAACAATGTTTTCATTGGGAAATGTCACCAATCAATTTGCATGCAATGAATCATTAAAACATTTGGGAATTTCTTCAAACACTTTGCCTGCAGACTAATATAGAAAATTCCTCAAGGAATATCTCCTAAATTATAGTAGTTCAGTTTCTAAAAATTAAATCAGATGATTAGTGGGATTTCTCCTCAATATGGTCCAAGTTTCGACTTTTGGAACCTCCCAGAAGAAAAGTTATAGCAGAAATTCTAGCATGAACTATTTGATGCATGATTTTAGGAGAATCTAGGAAGCCTTACTTCCTTTTATCATATCTCCCAAAATATCATGACATAATATATGAGAGTTTGAAGAGATGGTTAGCGAGATTTTCCTTCAGTATGGCCCAAGTTTTAACTTCAAGAACCTCCAAGAAGATAGGTTATAACATAAATTTCAACATGATTTGTTTGATGCAAGATTTTAGGAGCATCTTAGAAGCACACGTTCCTCTGATAATATCTCTTAAAATAGTGTGAACAAAGATATGAAGTTGGACCATATGATAAATGAGATTTCCCCTCAGTATGGTCCAATTTTTAGCTTGTCGAACTTCCCAAAATAAAATTTATGGTAGAAATTCCAAAATGGAATGTTTAAATGTGCATTTAGGAAGCACAACTTCATTTGATCATATTTCCTAAAATTTCACAACACTAGATTTAAAAATTGGACCAAAGGATCAATTGGATTTCCCCTAGCTATGGTCCATGATTCAACTTATATAACCCCCCAAAAGAAAAATTATAGCATAAATTTCAACATGACCAGTTTAAACAAGAATTTAGGAAGCCTATCTTCCTCAACCAATGATGTTACAAATTTAATACATATAAAAGCTAAAGCCAAATAGTATAACAACTACATCCATGATAATTTTTTTGAAGGGTAAATGCATGTACATATAAACTTTTTGAAAACATAAATTAAATAATCATGCATGACATTAAAGCATATATGCCAGTAATATCATTACCACAGAAATAAATTATCTATTGTGGCCATAAAAATAGAAAAAACTAAAGTATGGTAAGCCATATTCTACCCCACCATAGGCTTAGTTGTACTACAAATTTTCTCACAGCTAGCCACCATGTGCTAGATCTTCACACCTTGAAGAGAACTTGATTCAGGGGTATTTCACACACTCAAATTTAGATATGATTTTAACACCAAAAGTAAAGGCCATTCTCCACCCACACATAGGAAAACTTAGTGATTAGCCTTACCATACTTGACCAAGCTCACATTCACAAAAATACCATCCAAATATGCAGAACACAAGGGAGTCCGTCTTTGATATATGTAATCCCTCAATGCTCCTCCCTTCAGTGCTCTATGTGCCACAGATAACCATGACCATTCCTAGTCCTTAGAGCCATCTAGTCCAAAGAAAAAAAACTACAATGGATTCATTTCTGATTATACAAGTTGTGACCAATTCTCATGCCAATTCAAATTTCTAAGAGAGAGAAAGAGTAACAAAAGAGAAAAAAAAACAAGCTTGGGAACCAAGAAGAAGAATCCTTTGATTTCTCCTCCATCTTATTTTTATTATCACTGCTTAACCCTTCATCTTCCTAACCTTTTAGCTTCCTGTGAAGAATAATCATCACATCAAAGGGAAATATTCACCCAAGGTATATTTTTCCTCTTAAGTCAAGTTTCCCCCCTCCCCAAGGCATTGTAATTTGTTGGTTGTCCCCTTTCTTCAACTCTAACATTTTTATTAATAAAAATAAAAATTACATCATATAATAGAGTTTGACATCATAGCATTAATGTTGGCACCCTAACATTATATGTTCTTAATTACATTACAAAATTTGGGGTAATGAAAGTGGTGTCACAATCCCCTCCCCCTTTAAGGAACATTGTCTTCGATATTATGCTATATGTAGAACCATTCTATGTAGAAGAAGGGATATTCCACTTTCATATCAGCAACATTTTCCATGTCCTTAGTTTCCACTTCAAGAAATGTCATTCATTTTTCATGTTCTAGTTACCTCTAGATCTCCTGTAGCTTCAACACGTTCATGCATGGTTATCTGTTGCTTCATAAGGTTTCCATAGGTAAGAATTTAGCTCATTGTTTTCTTGGACACACCCAATGCATTCATGATCCCAATGAGTATGTACATGAATCTTTGAAAACCAATTCATTCAATTCTCCCCTTCCTTGTAGTCACACTCCTAATTTCAAGTATCCCTTCTCTTCTTCCCCAATCCCTCCGACAATCCATTCCTTGGCAAGGCTTCCTCACATAGGAAGAGTCTCGATACTTATGGAGTCTTATATCCAAGTCATCCCTCTAGGTTGCTCTAAATAGCATAAACACATTTTTCATAACATAACTCATGGTAATCAATGTATTTCATAGGGTTCCAATGTCACCACAATGGCCTTTTCTTAGTATTTTCAGCTTCATTACCATCATCTATTATTCCTGGATAGATCATCACTTCATCTATATCACAAGCATACAATTTCCATGATATTAATCTAATAATTTAAATCAATATTCTTTCATTTTATTTTCTTTTGCAAACTTACTTCATAAAGGAATCATATTTCATAAATATGATATTCTTCTCATGATGTTTTACTCTTGCATATGGTAGTTTTCAACATTCATTATCATAACCAAGGCCATTTCAACTACACTCTATACTTTTAATCATCCAAATAGTGGTAAGTTTTCATATATAAAATATTTTCATTGCAAGATTTATAACATCCACTCACAGGGCTTCACTAGGGATCAATATCATACCACATGCCTTCATATTGGGGGATATATATTGAGGAAAAAATGATAAAATATATTGAGCATATAATAGCAGTTAAAGGGTTTTTACAATGGCATATATAAAAAATGGAGCTCAAAGTTAATGAAAAGCTATAAAGGGGTATAAAAAATGTTAACAAAAAAATGGATACCTACAATATCTAGTGAAATTGGGGGTTTTTAAATTGGAAAAGTATATTTGGTTCGTATTGGTAGGGGGCTAAATAATGTGATTTTTAGAGGTAATTTCCAATATACAACCAAATTAAGAGTATTGTTTAGTATGCCATGAATGAATGTGATATTTCAAAGGTTCATTGAGTGAAGCCCCCGTGCATCCCCTCAAGAGATCTCAGAATTATTATATACATAATAATTAAATCACTTTCAATTTATTTAAAAAAAAATTTAAATGAAGCTATCATTTTATTATTTTTTGTGTCAGAATCACTCCAATAATTTGATATTGCATTCAAACATTTATTCCAACAACAAAAGCATCAAAATTAAAAGATACATATCTCTAAATTCATGAATAATTAGCTTCCACTTTTCTTTTTAGGATGAGGGATTCATGCCACTCATCAACTACTCAAGAATTCCTCAAAATAATTAGAAGTTGTTTCTTTTCATCACATCCAATAATGTAATTGATTGTCTCATACAAGCATGCATGCACTCAATGCACCAAGCATATGTACCATCATGATTCATAATATGAGTTTCATGACCAAATCATGTCATAGTAACTCATGGGTGAATCACAAATATTCTAGCAATATTTACAAACTGAAGTCTTTTTGGCATAACCCACTAGGTATTAATGACAAACTTACTTTCATATATCAATAATTCCATACAATTTTCACATTAACTAGGAAAAACTAATCCTTCAATTACATGTTCCTTACCAACAAACTCAACATTACATGATAGAATCATTTGTCTCAAGCTTAGAAACTACTAGGTCTATCCTTGTGGACTCATGAACACAATTGCAGTCCTTACATTTGCTTCATATGTACCACTTTTTCATGCAATATCCCAATGCATTATCAAACATATTTTATCTCATGAGTGTATTATTCATTCATTTAATATTTGTTCAACATGGAAACACAATGCATTGATACATTATTAATATTTTACTAAATATTTTTGTTCTTAATTTTTTTCCTTAACCATACCCCTTTTTGGGCATTTGTGCATTACATGCATTAATTTGGAAAACAAAAGATATCAAATTCAATTAAAAGGAATTATTATCTAATTCCTTTACCTTTTTACTTTTTCTTGCTACTTGCCCTACTTTCTTGGCTACCTTCACATGCATTCTCAACTAAGATCTTTTTAAGGAGTTCAACTGGAATTTTAGCGTACTTGGTGTTGCAATATTTAGTAGACCTTGAAATGATCTCAACCTTAGATATTAGTCACAACACCACCATTTCATTTGCATACACACAATTTCATTTAATATTCATAAAGGGAATTTACACTATGTATCCAATTTACACATTCAAGCAACACCTTCAATCATGCACCCAAACAAGTGCATATATATCTTTCCATGCATTTTACATACTTGCACATATTCCATGCTATTCATACACATTTATTTTTAAATTTAACTTTTAGCCTCTCTTATTACCAATCATTCACATGACAAGTCTCATGATCATAAGCACACTACTTTCTCTCACGTGGCAGTTAACAACATGCGATCACTCTTGCACACTTTCCATATGAACGTTCCATGTGACATGGAATCCATTAGGTAACCTTATTGTATTACCCAAAACATAGAAATTATATGTTTCTATTTGCTTACCATTCGTGCATTCAAATTATTTTCATAAATAAATATATCAGCTAAGCACAATTTTCAGTTAAGGGAAACTCCATTCATAAGCCATTTTGACAAGTGTGACTTCATTGTCCATCTGGTTCATATTGACCTAGTCAAGTCCTCCTTGACTGATATTTTATTGGCATCTTCCCTCTAATGTAACTCTGCAATGTAGGCTTCCAAGCTCATTAGGAATTTCATCACATGAATAAACATAACATTTTATTAAACAAAGAAATAAATTTTCTCAAATTCTTGGCAGGCTCACAACCCAAATTTATTCCTTGTAACAACTATGGGGTCCCTCCCCCCTTGCACTCTTGTGCATATCAGTTGTCTCAACACACATTATATTAGTAAAATTGTCTTAGAACATGATCATTCCTTCATGCAACCTCACAAACATATACTCATACCATGCACTTAATTAGGCATTCAAACAAATGCTTTAAGTGTGCATAAAATTCAAGATTCAAGATTCATAATTCTTAGAACACTTCTATGGAGAAAACCATTGACTAGAAGCAAACATGTTATGTTAATCTTAGCCATAGGCTTTTTTGCTCCTGTTTTGTTCAATAATGGGTCATTCTCAGGCTAGGCCATGAATCCACAAAGACATTAACTTACCAAGATCCAAGTATGATACATAACCAATATTGAACAAAAACAAGGTCAAGGTATAAACCTCGACAACCTCCAACCAACAATCTCACATCCCCACATTAGTCCACTCAACCCAAGGTAGTGCATCCCCTTCTCTGATCACAACAATCCCTTAGATTATGCCATTATCCTTATAAGGTCTCCAACTTGGGTTGGTCAAGGATGTCTTAGAGCCTTATGGCTTATAGGAGTTTCATTTACCTTTGGGGCTCTAGGTACTCTCCAAACCCCACACACAAACACTTATCCCTACACTCCTCCCTCCAAGGCTCCAACCTTCCACAAGGAAACCCAAGGAGAAGTGCACTCACAACACTATCACAACATGCATATCAACATGCATATGTGCCACTTGTACCATTCTCTCATCAACACCTTATCTTCCATAACCTTGATTCCATAACACTACATGTAACACCTTCATTGGCTTCCCAATCATGTTATCAAATTGTTCTTGGTTACATGTTCACCATTAACCACTATTAGTAATCTGAATCATGTTATGAAAATAGACTACTCCGAGTCTTTATGCATGCACATCCATTACTATATACACCTAACATATCTTCATGCATTTAGATAACCTTATTCAATCTATTCAATGGACATGCATCTTTGAAATATTTCACCTATTGTATTTTTATCATGCTTATGATATTATGAAAACTTCTCAAAAGATTAAAGAAAAGTATTAAAACTATAAAGAGATAAGTTAAGAGACCTCATAATTATGGTTGCATCACTCAGCCATAAACTTTTGCAATTTTATAGGGTTTCTTTGGGGAATCTAGTCAACATCTTGCATGTTTATCTTGTTGCACATAATTCAAGTCAATCTTCAAGTAACACCAGTGTATTCATATATACAGAAAAATAATTTCACATAAGTACACATGCATGCATAGATATTAATATAAAACTTAAATTCTTTCATATACTTGAGTCCATCCACATTCAGTGCTAAACCTTACCTCTCATATCACTTTGTCACATACCTAGTTCCCTCAATGACTTACATAAGTTACATGGTACCAAAGTTTTCCTTTTCTTCTTATTAGCTTGGCAATAAGCTCTGATGCCACTTTGCCACATACCCCTACTAAATTTATCCTAACCACACTTGAAAAAGTTTGATTTTCCTCTCTCATATATTTTTTCAAACACTTTACATTTAAACCTTTCTTTTGTTAGAAATTAATTAACAAAGTAATGAAACACACACAAATATTGCAGAAAAACAAACTCAGAAACACATAAAATCTGAGAGATGCAGATATGCATGGTTCACCCAGATTGGGCTACATCCACGGAGAAACAACCAATCCTTTTATATTATCCAACAAAATGAAGAAATACAATCTACAACAAGTCCATTGTAATTTCCTCCTCACTCTCACACAATCCCCTATTTTTTTTTCTTCTTAGAATAATACACAACCACAATACAATTCCCCATATAAATTGAGGGTTGCCTTCTATGGAAAAAAACCCTAAATTAACAAAATTTATACTCTCAAATCAGCGGCCTAATGAATGACCCAGATTGACTACGAAATTACAATATTTTACAAGGAAATTTTTCATCTATTTTTAGCTTCAAGGGTGCTGCCCTCGAGCCTTTGCCATGAGGGGCGGGGGGGAGACTATGATGATACGAACGATGTTTCCACCCCATTAACAATAGATATCCAACATGGATGAAACAAAAATACCTCTAAACAATTAGGAATATAATCATGCTCCACACCCAACATCTTTAAATACTTTTTCACAACAAATTAATTAGTATTTCTCTTGCATATTTTTTGTCAAACATTTTGTAGGGAAATAAAATAAGAGACATTGTTATGATTATACTTGTAACATACTAAATGAAATATAACACTCAATCATGCAACTTTTGATTTTTTCTTTGAGGTATTTTATCAAATAATTTGTATGCAAATTGTAATAAAATACCTTTAAGACACTTCTTCAAATGTTTTGCATGAAAATGGACATAGATCAACAACAATAGTACTATCACGCAACAATGCTAAGACACAAAGATATTATCCCCATGAATAAAACAACATTTTCATTGGGGAATTTCTTCAAACAATTTGTATGCAATGAATCATTAAACCATTTAAGCAATTTTTCAAACATTTTTCATGCAAACTAATATAGAAACTTCTTCGGGATAGATCACCTAAATTATATCAGTCCATGTTTTGAATATTGAACCAAATGGTCAATCGTATTTCCCCTTACTATGTTCCACATTTTATATTCGAGAACCTCCTAGAGGAAATGTTATAGCATAAATTCCAACATGACTTGTTTGATGTATGATTTTAGGATCATCAAGGAAGATCAAATTCCTCTAATCATATCTCCTAAAATATCACTACCCAATATCCGAAAGTTGTAGCAAATGATCAAAGAGATTTCATTTTCACTATGGTATAAGCTCAAACTTATAGACCCTCCTAGAAGTAAAGTTATAGCAACAATGCCAACATGACATGTTTGATGCATGATTTTAGGAGCATTTAAGAATCTCAACTTCCTCTGATTATATCTCCTAAGGAATCATGACCTAAGATCTCAAAGTTGGATAGTCCCATGGGGGAAACTCAATTTTTGATCAAAGTACTATGAAATATATGAAAATTGAGAGATCCAAGGTTCAAATCCCCTCGGTTATGACCCTCTTTACGAAGAGGAGGACATGTCGTAGACCCCTAGAGGTTTACTAATAGTTACATGTTAGGCGGGTTGTTGGGTTCCTCTAGGATACAAAAAAAATGATATAAAATTTGGATGATATGATCAACGATATTTCCCCTCACTATGGTCCAAGATTTAGCTTTTGGAACCTCCTAGAAGAAAAGTTATAACATAAATTCCAACATGACCTGGTTAAAGATGCATTTAGGAAGCCCAATTTCCTAAACTTTCATGACCCAAGATCTAAAAGTTGAACCAAAGGATCAAACAACATTTCCCCTCACTATGTTCCAATTTTAAACTTTTGAAACCTCCTAGAAAAACATTTATAGTAGAAATTCCCACATGACATGTTTAAAGAAGAATTTAGGAAGCCTATCTCCTTAACCAATGTTGTTACAAAATTTAATACATATAAAATGTTACAACCAAATAATATAACAACTATAACCACGATAAGTTTGTTGAAGGGTAATTGCATGTACATATAAACTTGCTAAAACAAACACCTAAATAATCATGCATATCATTAAACCATCTATGCTAGAAATATCATTAACACATAAATAAATATATATCTAATACAACCAAAAAATACTGGAAACTAAAGTAGGGTGAGCCACATTCCACCCCATCGTAAGCTTAGTTGTGCTACAATTTTTCTCACAACTGGCCAATCCCGTGCTAGATCTTGATGCCTTGAGAAGAACTTAACTCAAGGTTATTTCACACACTTAAATTCATATTATATTTGAACAACAAAAGTGAAGGTCGTTCTCCTTCATCCACACATAGGAAAACTCAATTATCAACCTTTCCATCTTTGACCAACATCACATTCACAAAATTACCATTCATGTTTTCACAACAAAAGTGGGTCCCAGTCCCTTAGGCCTCTGCTCTTCAATTCTTTGTGTGCCATACACAACTAGGACCATTTCTAGTCCTCAGAGACATTTAGTCCAAAGAAAAGGAGTTGCAACAGATTCATTTCCTATTAAACAAGTTGTCATCATTTATCATGCTAATTCAAATTTATGAGTGAGAGAGAAAGATATGTATGAGAGAATAATAAAAGAGAGAAAAACTAGAAGCTTAAGAACCAAGAAGAAGAACCCCTCGACTGATCCTCCCTCTTATTTTTATAATCACACATTAACCCTTGATCTTCCTAACCTCTTAGCTTCTTGGGAAGAATAACCATCACACAAAAAGGAAATATTCACTCAAGGCATATTTTTTCCTCTTAATTTAGGTTTTCCCCTTCCTTAAGGCATCATAATTTATTGGTTGTCCCCTTTCTTCAACTCTAACATTTTTATTAATAAACAATGAAATTACATCATATAATAGAGTTTTAAATCATAAGATCAATGCTAGTACCCCAACATTATATGTTCTTAATTACATTAAAAAATTTGGGGTAATGAAAGGGGTGTCATGCTCCCTCCCTCTGTCACCCCTCTCTCTTCCTCCCTCCCTCCCTTACCCCTCTCTATCCCTTCCTCTCACCACCTATCCCTCACCCACTTCCCTCTCCACCTCTATCTCTCTCCCCCACCTCTACCCTCTTTCCCCCTCTCTCCATGTCACCCCCTCTATCCATCACCCTCCCCCAACACTCTATCTCTTTCTCTTTCAATATCTCTCTCTTCTCCCACTTCTAACGGCTCTCATACTCTCCCCCTCTCTCTCTATTGAATACTTTTCTCCAGAATACCTTGACGTGCTTAAGCAAGACACTATACTTGAAAAAAGGACAAGGACAACTAAAAGGGGAAATATTGATTATCTTCGCGTGGGTCTCAAAGGTAACATAAATCAAAGGCCAAATAGATTGAAGTGGGGAAGGTGAGGGAACAATACCCTCATCTATTCAATAATTGAAAGTGATCCTTTTGGGTTCAAAAAGGCTTCCAGTGGTGAGGAGTGATCAGGTGCTCAAAATTATGCTCAAAAATCAAAGAGTTAGAATATTCTCAAACTCAACTTCAGATTGAAGATCTCGTCATTTGAATCGAATGGAACAAATGACACTCAAATTCGAGTTTGTATGCAAAAGTTAGAGCAAGTTAAAGTTCATGTTTGACTCACATACATGGCAAGGTTAGGATGATGCGGAAAGTCTTCCACGAATAAGGAGGCACCATGTGGAAAATCAACATTGGCCCACGCAAATCACATATCACAACGGTAAGTGTTTTGGTGTTACAAATTGGCCCTTGGCAGGTTTAGCGTTGTGATGCGGTGAGGCAATCACAGATCGAAATCATAATTAGTGAAGGGGAGAATATAACAACTTATCAGCCCCGACCCCTGCAAGGTTGAAGTTGCGATGTGATACAATCACATATCGCAATCGCACAACAACAAGAATTGACCCTGGCGTAGTGGAGTTCCGATTGCGATAGACTCCAGGTGCGATAGTTTTATATGCCACATTTTAACACCACGGCTGGTCCATGAAATCACAATCGCAGTGTTCTGTCAGGTAAAAAATACCTTCGCCCACAGCCGATTGCTGATTACGATGAGCGGTGGATTCCAGATGTGGGAGTTTTATAGGTTTCGATTTAATATCCCGTCGGGTCCGTAACCCTGCATCACAACATTTTGTAGTATTAAGAGCCCATAGCTTAGCCAATTGCGATTACGATAAGGTTGATAGCATATAGCTCGTCAAAAAATGAATTTCATGCTTCCTTAGTGGATTTTGGAGCAGAAAAAGGGGTTTTTGGTCAGTTTTGGAGCATTTTGTGGAACAATTAGTGGAGAAACTAGGAGAAATCATAACTTCTTCAGTTCTTATCCAAATTAGATGCAAAAAGAGGCTAGATAGTCATTTTTGGATATTCTAAACTCATGGAGACAGGTTTCAGAGGCATCTGAGAATTATAAACGCACTTTTGATGTAATTTGAGCATAATAGAGAGGTCCAAGCCATTGGAAGTTGGACCAAGGAGGCATAGCCCAAGAGGGGTGAACTCCTTTATCATGTACTTGTAGTGTGTTATATTCAGATGTTCTTTGCTGTTATATTGCTGTTGTTTAGAATATGTTTTTATGTTAAACTGTTTATAACATTTAGATAAGAAACTCATGGGAATCTGTTAATTGCAAAAGTTTTTGAATCCTTAAGTACTTCAAAAGAAAATAATAAGCATCTTGGGTTTATTTATAAATGGGGAATTAGCACAACATTACTAATCTACTCTAATTTAGATCAACCCCTCTCATCACTCTTTAACCCGCTCTCTCTTCCTGTCTCTCTCTACTTCTCACTCTCCTTCCCTAACTCTCTTTAAATATAACACTCTATTGCACCCACCGTCTTCCCCCATTCTCTCTCTCTCCCCATCTCCACCCCTCCCCTCCTTCTCTAACCCACTCTCTCCCTCTCTCTGTACCTCCCACTCTCTTTCCCTCCCTCTATACCCTAATTTTCTTCTTTTCTCTCCCACTGTCTCTCCCCCTCACTCTCCACCTCTCTCCATCTCACCCCCCCTCTCTCTCCCCATCTCCTTCTCTACCCCTACTCTCTCTACATCCCTCCCTCCCTCTCTCTCTCTCTATCCATCTTTGTCCCCCCTATCTCACTCCCACTCTCTCCAACACCCTCCCCCCTATATCCCACTATACCATCCTCCTCTCTCTCTCATCCCCTCCTTCAATTTATCTCTCCCTCCCTCCCACTCTCTCCTTTCCTCCCTCCCGCTCTCTCCTTTCCTCCCTTCTTCCCTCTCTTCCCCTTATTTGGAAATAAAAGTAGTTATATTAAGGTTTGATTCTCCTTTCTTGATAATTACTTGTGAGTGTGTTGCATTCTTTTATTTTTTTATTATCTTATATTTCATTAAGAAATTACCATATTATGTGTGTATGAAGATAGCAAAACAAGAGACACAAGATATAGGCACTATGCCAAGGAGAACCCCTCCTCAAGTGGAAAACCTAGTCAAGGTCACTGTTCTTTTCAATAGTATTCTTTGAGACTCTTCTCCCTAGAAAAAATCCAAACCTTCCCTCCACACCAAGTCAGCCTCCGAGATCTTCAACCCCTTCCAACAACTTTGACTAGTTAGCAGCTTTCGGCATCAAGCAACTTTTGACATCAGTGAAATTTGGAAGATTTCGATCTCTAATCCAGGGCACGAAACATAGAGAGAGAGAGAGAGAGAGAGAGGCACCAAATTTTGATTTTCTTTCTCTCCTTAGACTTCCCCAAAATCACACTTCCTCTGGCTTCCAAGTAACAAACTTCACACTTCCCCAACTACTCTTGAGATATCAAACTAGCTTGAGATGTGATACTCCAAATGCATTCAACTAGCTTGTATTTATAAGCTTCTTGTGGGTCGAATTAGGGTCCGGTTGAAGCCATGAAAATTGTTGCTACAACATGGGGGAAAACCACCTGGTCCAGACCTTGGTTAGCAGCTCCTTTTCTATTTGTTGTAATGGCTCCGACTAGGGATAATGGAACCAATTTCCTAGAAGAGATTTTGATAGTGTTGGTGGGGTGATATATGATGTAATGGGGGAATGTTTAAGCTAAGTGTAATCTAATCTAGACTAATAAACACATGAATATATCCTAGTTTAAACACTATTTAAATATAAATATACCCAGGAATTAAATATAACATGCGATCTACAATCATGTCCTACAAAAATTGGTAATATAGATCATTCAACTGCAATAAGAAATGAAATTGTTTAACAATAATTGTTTTGGATAAATAGTTAGCCAAATGATTGTGAAAGATATATCGCATATAAACTCATTCATGTATTCATAATAAAGTCAAATCCAACATCATACAAAAGTGCAATAATGCTAAAATGTAATTCATACTTTCACACATAAAATAATTAAAAGAAGAAGTATTGCCTGATACATAAATAGAACAAGATCATGAGATAAAAGTACCATATATGACGAGTCCTACTCATGTGCTTCAGAAATATTGACCAAATTTCAATCAATCCAACATATTCTAAGAGTACAAAAGTGCATTTTAGTAGAGCATGCTAGATATTTAAGAGAAAATAGATCACGTTCCATTCATTCCATCAAAACCTCCTCAAAAGTATAGAAGTGCAATGTTTCGAAGAATGTTTCTGATAAAATTTCTGGACCCCTCTCTAAATGCATGAGAGGGGTTTAAATACTAAACTATAGGTCCTAAAATAGATTATTACAAAAATAGCTAAGGAGGTTTAAACGACCTTCCTCAGATCATGCGAAAATAAAACTAAAATAAAAATAAACTAAGTGACTAACTCCTTTGCATTTGATCTTTGAGATCACAAATATCTATCATAGGCTTGAGCTGCATCGGTTGGCTGATCGCAGATTTCAACTGCCCAACAAATATAGCATCTGTTAGCACTGGCACCATTTTTTGTGTGGAGGTTATTAAGCATCTCAAGGTCATCCACTAGTTGTATGGTTTTACTAAGAATTGCTAGTATGCTTCCTAGTTTAGCTTGCTCATCTGTCTGATCACCTCCTCCTTTTCCTTCATTGCCTACCTCCACTGCTGCTCCAAATGTTTGAAATTTGGACGAAATCCTGATATAATTTCTATAACCAGGTTGGCGTCATGCATATTTTTGTTGATGGCTTCTATTATGTTGTTTGCTGCTGCTGTTGCGATCGCTGATGCCCTTTCCGCTTGCTTGAGTCGAGAATCCCAACCTGTGAACAAGATGTATTTATGTGATTCCTCCAGTTTTTCCAGATCAGCATCTCTCCCTTCTTCTGATTATTTCTAGGTGCTAAAGCCAAAAATATTTTTATGGATTTCGTCATACTCAAGTCTCATGTCAACTACTTGGCTTGTTAGCTTATCACTGATCTCACAATAAGGACTTATTCGTGAGATTTTCTGGCAAACAATTCCTTCTGCTGCATTAGTTGGGAGTTAAGAATGAGTGATTCCTTTATGAACTCATCGATTTGCGGATTGAATTTATACTTATCTGTCATAGCTTGTATCCATGCATCTCTTTTTGCTAGGGTGGCCAGATGTTGTATTCGCATTTGTTCAAATTCCTGCTGGAGTTGGGCTATTTGTAATTCTAATTATTGATTGGATTTCTCCAGAGATAATTGTTGTTCCAACAATAGAATTATTTGTTCCTTTTCTTTAAGCAAAACTTGTACCTCTATCACTTTGTCAATAGTTTCCATAGCATATGCTCCTGCAAATTGTGACAATTCTGTGAGATTTTTAGATGGGTCCATGGGAAAGTCCTTCCATACAATGTCCATTGGTTCATTGTCAGGAGTCATAATAGATGCAACATCTAACTTTTTTTTATTCCTCTATCTTTTGATGACAACATTGTGGGTAGGACTGTAAAATACATCCAGTGGGGGAATTTCCTCAATTCTCAAAATAATTTCTGAAGTGGGGGTGGCAGGAATGAGTTCAAGATCTTGAGTGCCTACAGTTTTTTCTACTATTGTTTCTTGTGTTGACTTGTGCTGTGTTTGCTTGGGAGTATGTATCTCAGATGTTTGTTCATCTGTGTGAAGCTTATTATTGAAATGTTCCCATTCCTTTTCGAAATCAATAATTGGGATTTTTGCTAACTAAGTGGATGTGGAGTGAACTTCTACCTGTTTCTTTGTTGTGGTTTTCTCGACTGTTTCCTTTGTATTTATAGCTATGTCCCTTTCAAACTCTTTATTTTTATTTCCTCCCCCATTTTGAGATTGGTGCTTTGAGTGCTCTGACTCATGAGTAGATCTCTCTTGGGTTTCTTCTTCGGAATTCTCTTTGGAGATGTCCTCCAAGCTCACACTGGGAGTTGGCTCCCTTATTGGTTCAATCTGTAGTAGGTCCAATGGGACCTTCAATAATATCCTCTTTCTGTACACATGGAAAGCTTCAACATCATTTGGGGCAAAAATTAGTGATGCCATATGCATCACTTATGAAAATGTTTCTTTTTGTAGGAATAAGTCATCAAAGGTGTCCTCCTCATGGGTGTGTGGAGTACTAAAAAGGTATGTTTTTAATGATCATTTTAGTGGCTTTTCAGTAGGACTTATGAATCTTTTACATCATGAAGGAGGAAAACAATAGTGAATTGTGGTAGAATACGTGGAATTAGTATGCAAAGACTTATCCGCTGATGATTTTCATTTTCCTGTGCAGGAAAGGGTAGAAACGAGGAGCTGCTGTTCCAAAGAAGAAGATAAGAATAGGGTAACTGCTGTCCCTTTGACGAAGGACCGAGTGCAGACGAGGCAAAGCAAGCTGAAGCAAACCGGTCCGGAAAAGGAGTAAAAGGCACCAGCTCGGCGGAAGAGAAAGAAGTGATTAGGGATTAACAGTTTTGCGGATCCCTCAGGATCTTCGATCCTGAGGGATCGCTGCTTTATTTATCTTATCACTTAGACATCTCCGCCGTTATCCTTATATAAAGGGACGGCACTGTTAGTCTGGGGAGAGACTTTTTATGTAACTTTTTGTTAAGACTTAACTTTGATCATCGAGTCTCGTTGAACTTGGCTCATTGTATTTTCTGTTTTATGCATTAATATAAACTTGGTGATTATCTCATCTTCGCATCTGGATTAGCTTAAAGCGGTGTACCCTTGAGGCTAAGGGCCCGGCCCCGGAGGACACTTGCTTCTGTATCACTACGATTTGATTTCTGCGTGGTTTGCTTATCGTCACTAGTTGGTAATCTGATATGCTTTATAAGTTACATTACATGCTCTGCTAAGATTCGTTCATTAATGTTCTTTCCATTGACTCTGCATTATATTATCAATACTTTCGGAGTGGATGAAATCTTATTAGATTCAACAGTATTATCCTTGTGTTATGAAGCTTCTATGCTGAGTATGTGTGTTAAGGTAATTATTTGAAAGGTGTGTTCTTTATGATTCAGAATCCATGTTGTTCCATTTGGAAACACAGTTATAATTCCTATTGATGATTGAGATTAAATTCAGATTACTTTCTTAGAATATTATGTGTGTATGACTTTCACATGCTGTTCCATAATTGAGAGTTATTACTGTTCCTTTAGTGGATTGTGTGATTTGCTTGGAGAATGAAAGATTGGAGTTTTGATTACGATAAGAGCTTTTGAGTTGATAGTCTGAAGTTTGATTGTTACTCGCAAGGTTTAGTTATAGTGATTGTTGTTCCTTTTCAGAATTGCTGTTCCATTTTAAGCATTGCTATTCCTTTCTAGATTTACCATTTAATTTCCTATTTTCTGTTCCATTTCTATTTGTCGCTTCATTCACTTGAATTTGGTGTGAGAGATGATATGTGAATGTAGTGAGCCTCTGCATTCACTGCCTTGCTCCCAGATCCATGATCCATGCTCTAGTTTCCTTTTCCATCAGTTTCCAAAGGGATGGACTACTGCTGTTAGACCCTTGACTGATACTTTGAGAGTGTGTGCTTTAGTGATTTGAAGGAACTTAGTTATAGACAAGCATCAGTTTACTCTTGTATTTCATAGGACGCTGTACTACTTGCATTACTCTGACAAATAGCCTCAGATTGAGTCACTCTTTGAAATAACCAAACATTCCCGGATTGACATATTAATGTGAGGTAATTAGAGGTGAAAGAGACCCTTTTTATAGCTCTAAATGTGCTATTCCTTTTGAAAAGGAACAATAGAAAATCCAAACGTGCTGTTCCTTTTGAAAAGGAACAGCAGAAAATCAAAACGTGCTGTTCCTTTTGAAAAGGAACAACAAAAAATCAAAACGTGCTGTTCCTTTTGAAAAGGAACAACAAAAAATCAACAAGTGCTGTTCCTTTTGAAAAGGAACAGCAGAAAATCAAAACGCGCTGTTCCTTTTGAAAAGGAACAACAGAAAATCAACAAGTGTTGTTCCTTTTGAAAAGGAACAACAGAAAATCAAAACGTGCTGTTCCTTTTGAAAAGGAATAGCAGAAATTCAAAACTTGCTGTTCCTTTTGAAAAGGAACAACAGAAAATCAAAATGTGCTGTTACTTTTGAAAAGGAATAGCGGAAAATCAACAAGTGTTGTTCCTTTTCAATAGGAACAGCAGAAAATCAAAACGTGCTGTTCCTTTATGACTTGGTTATAGATCGGGGTGCCGCTCCTTTCTTTGATGGCTGGGGCAGCCTATCGCATTGCGGGGGGGAGGTTCACCTCATGATTCCCCGGGTTATGTGTCAGCTCATTATTCGGGAAAGATAGCATACCAGGAAATGGCACGGTTTAACGGCATGACATTTCTATTTTTTCTATACAAGTTGCTATTCATAACTCATTTCTGTTGCATACTCTGTGTTTTTTTCCAAATCCGATGATCACTACTCTCTCTGTGTTTCAAACAGCACAAGCAGCTGCTGTTCCATTGTGAATCCACAGTGAAACCATGGGAGGCAGGGCAGTTCGAAGCGAACCACAAAAGTTGACAGTCTCCACTGCTGCTCGGGAGATCCTGGAAAGAGCAGGGTGGCTGACTTATCTCAGTCGCCTGAAGGAGTCCAATGAAACAGTAGCAATGGAATTTCTGCAGAATCTGCAGGAGGATCACTCCACGGTGCGGGGGAAGCAAATAGCAGTCACCGACGACATAATTGCCAAAGTCTCGGGACTACCAGCCACCGGACCTGTATGGACATTGAAGAAGGAAAGACTCCAGAAGATCATGGAAATTTTCCAGGATGAAGGCCAGAGCTTAACAGTTAAAGGGAAGGGAGTCCTGCCAGCAACGCTAGGAGAACCCTGGGCAGAACTAGCGAGAACAGTGCAAAGCTACATCACCTGCGAGGGGAGAAAAGACGTGGTAAGGCCACGACACCTTAAACTCTTAGCTATTTTAAAACAAAAATGCTCTGTAAACCTTCCTGCACTTTTGAATTCTTTACTCCATGATGCCGCACGAAGCCTGAAAAAGGCACAGCATGTAGAATCAGTTGTCAGCCACCATGGATTAATCCGATTAATAGTTAGTCATAGTCTTACCCAGCAGCAAAGCAACTGGAAAGAATTAATTGCAATAATTGAGGGGAGAGCGACAACACCTTCCCCAAAACGTAAACATACTCTAAGCACACAAGAACGTCCGGAAAAACGCAGAGAATTAAGAAAGCGGAAACCTATTGCAAGCACATCCGAACGACCAGAAACCCGCCAGGAGTCAGCAAAACAGAAGCATGACACTGAGACACCAGAACAACTAGAGAAACACAGAAAATCAGTCCGGTTAGCCCGAATAAGAGGAGGGCTGGAAAAACTCCAGGAAAGCACTAGCCAGCCAGTGGTAATTGAGGATGAACAACCCACACGACCAGAGATAGAAGAAGAACAAGTTGAAGGAGAAAAGTAAGGGGAGGCCGAGAAGGCTAAGTGATCCGAAGAAGAAAACGATGAAGTAGCCGAGCCATCTGAGGCAGAAGTTGAACACCTTGAGACAGAAGCCGAGCCCCCTGAGACAGAAGTTGAACATCCTGAGATAGAAGCCGAGAACCCTAAAATGGAAATTGAGCATCCTGAGGTAGAAGATGGACAATCCAGGCAGGAGGAGGAAATGGGACAGCAGGTAGGTAGCCCACCACAGGACCCAGTAGGAGAAGAGGAATTGGCTGCAATCTTGGCCAATATGGGTGAGTATGGCCAACCTTCCACTCCACCATACCTCTGCGACAAACCCCAGGAAGAAGATGCACCTGAAAAACCACATGCAGAAGAGGCAGAGGAAGGAAATCTACCCGTTCATGATGAAAAAGAGATAGGAGATATTGAGAGGGAACAATCTGTTCCCACAGCACCAGAAGAAATTCCAGAAGAAGTGAGAATAGAAAGCGAAGCCACGGAATCAGCTAGGGTTCTTACCCCGGAACAGCTAGCACAACATAGTGAAGAAGTACCCCAGGAGAAAGATCAAGGGACTAGTCACGGCCCAGAACGCAGCAAGAAGACTACTGTTCCTTCTAACAAAACATTGGAAATTAGAGAATTACGAAAGGAACAGCGGAGGTTATTGAGCATAATAGCCCAGCTCCACCAGCAGATCAGGATTCTGAAAGCAAGGCAGAGGACAAGGAAGACCGCCAGTAAGAAAAAGATGACCATTGTAGTAAGAAACCGCAGGATAAAACTCCGGAGGACTAAAAATCGCTCTGTTGATCAAAACCCTTCCCAAAATCCAACTGCTGTTCCAATTGAAGCTGAAGGCCCAGCTGCTGTCCCAAATGAAGCCGAAGGCCCAGCTGACATCCCAAATCAAGCTGAAGGCCCAGCTGTTGTTCCACATGAAGCTGAAAGTTTAGCTGTTGTTCCAAATAAGCTAAGGGACATACTGTTGTTCCATTTGAAAAGGAACAGCTTCCAACCGGTATTTGTGTTAAAAAAGAAAAAGACAACAAGGAGATTCAAACAGAGGCACCACCCTCAGAGGTGATAAGGGTTCTGAACTCAAAGCAACGAAATAAGAAAGTTCAGGTAAAACTCCCGACCTCCACTGATGCATGGAAAAGAGATCCAAAGACAAGGACCCTGCACAAAGGATTGAAAGAGGCTCAGGAAGAGATGGAGAGGCTTAGAGAGCAGACAGTCCCTCGTGAGAAGTATGAATAACTCCAACAACAACTACGGAATATTAATCAATCTGAAAGCCAGGCCTTTGAAGGGTGGAAAAAGGAACAGGAGAAAGTTGAAAAGGTAACCCGTAGGTTAGATACTGTTATCAAACAGATGGATACCTTGTGTTCTTTATACAATGACGTTTTAGCATGTAGGGCCCCTGCCAAAAACTATGCTTTGTTTTTATTGGAGTGATACTTGCAATTAAAGATAAAGGCTGTTGAAGCAGGTGCCCCAATACAAATTAATACTGTCAATAACTTTATAGATTGTTGTAAAAATTATGGAGTGAAGGTCCAGAGATTGCTATGTGAATTCTATTTGCATAACCTCGTGCTAGATCAGGAAACTGAGTTGAACCCTGGCCCTTTTGTTGGGGACATTCAATTGCAAGCATTCATCTCATTTGGGGTCAATCAGATTAAATGGCTCAAAGCCTATAACACTTTTCAAAGACAGGAAAATGGCCTAGATCTGTGGGTAAAGGCTGAGCCTAGGGACCCAGCACAGCTATGGAGAGCACATAGAAACCTTATGAGAACTCCGGGTGTCATTGAAACATTAGGACCCATGCATGAGGCACTCATCCGAAAAAGTTTAGAATATTTTCTTTCTATCAAAGACCTCGCCATTGATGCAACCAAATTCCGGTACCGAACCTTTAATCCAAACATCCAGCTCAGGGAGCCATTTAAGTATGAGAATTTTCAGTTAGCCGCCAATTGTTTGAACCTCTATGGCGAAAGCATGTTGAGGGTAGGACCATCCTGGTTAGGATATAGGTTCCGCAGTCCAATTATTTGGCACCATGCACCCGGATATCAAGCCCTATATGAGATGCCTGAGGGTCAAACAGGCCAGTTCTTTGACTACCTAGTCACTCACGATGGTTGTAGGCCTCCGCATGAGATTCCTTCTCCAGCCTACTCTCTCACATCTTTGCATGTCAACTACAACGTTTTCATGAGGGCTTGAAACAGGGTAAGCAGGGGGGTGTGTGGAGTACTAAAAAGGTATGTTTTTAATGATCATTTTAGTGGCTTTTCAGTAGGACTTATGAATCTTTTACATCATGAATGAAGAAAACAATAGTGAATTGTGGTAGAATACATGGAATTAGTATGCAAAGACTTATCTGCTGATGATTGTCATTTTCCTGTGCAGGAAAGGGTAGAAACGAGGAGCTGTTGTTCCAAAGAAGAAGATAAGAACAGGGTAACTGTTGTCCCTTTGATGAAGGACTGAGTGCAGATGAGGCAAAGCAAGCTGAAGCAAACTGGTCCGGAAAAGGAGGAAAAGGCACCAGTTCGGCGGAAGAGAAAGAAGTGATTAGGGATTAACAGTTTTGCAGAGATCCTGAGGGATCGCTGCTTTATTTATCTTATCACTTAGACATCTCCGCCGTTATCCTTATATAAAGGGACGGCACTGTTAGTCTGGGGAGAGACTTTTTATGTAATTTTTTGTTAAGACTTAACTTTGATCATCGAGTCTCGTTGAACTTGGCTCAATGTATTGATGAGCCCCAAAAATGTACAATTATTTGGGCTCATTCAACCTCCTAATTTGGCTTAGTCCACCATTCTCATTTGTTTATTGCATGTTTTTGATTATTTTTATGTTAATAGAGTGAATTTGGTTAGTCATTATGCCAACAAGTCTAATGGGTGCTTTGTGTAGCCTTGTTGGTCAACTTGGAGACAAGATTGAAGGTCTTAATGAGCACTTGGCAGCCAAATTCGTGGGAGAACAAGCTAGAGGATTTGTAGGAAGGTGTCCCCCTCATTTATGGGCCCTTACCTCAAATTCTCCACCATCAGCTCGGAGTTCAAAGGCCACCAAATCAATGAGCACAAGGGCAGCCAAGCAAGTCAAGTTGGACTGCTGTTAACTACAAGTCTTGGGCAGCCAAGTCCCTAACTTTTAGGAGGACTGTTGGGTCCTCAAAATTGTATAAATAAGAAGGCTTGGGGCCTCATTTTGGTTAGCTAGTGGGTAGTCATTTAGTAGCCAGTTAGTCATTTTGTTTTAGCCATTAGTTAGCTAGTTTGTAGTTCGATTTTTATGCAGTAGATTAGCTTTGCTTTTAGCTCATGCTCAAGTTCTTCTTGTGGACAGTTTTGATGTAACTTTTCATTTCTTGATTAATAAAGATGGATCCAGCTTTGCACCAGCTCTAAATCGCTCTTGGGAGGCTGTAGTTCTTGGGGTTGGGCCCATCTCAAGCGCCCAGTACCTCCCTTGTTTCTCTTTATGTGTGTTTGCTGCGTTCTTGAGAAAAAAATCTGTTCTTTAGATTTAATTCATGCTGTGTTACTTAGGTTGCTTTTGATGGTTAAAGTAGTTTCTTATGTTTAAGATAGATTGGTAGGAGTTATTCATGCGTTTATATCTCTTTGATAATGTTTTGTTCACAGGCTGTACGTGATTCTTTTCATGAATAAGGTTGTTGTCCACCGATTTCATTAACTTGCTAGATAGTTCACATGATATTTCGATTGCATGCAAGAGGTAGTTGGTTTGATCAAGTAACCACTATGTAGGGCATCTTCATCACCTCCTCGTTCATCTGAGCCTCGTTCAGATCAGCTCCTCCATCACCAAGTCTGTTCCCTCATCTCCCATCTTCTCTTTTGCCAAGTAACCTTACCTTCTTCCCCATTGTTGTCTCAACTACCTTCAAGCCAAGTCAGCTTTCCACATCATCTCACCACTCCATCCACCAGCTCCTGGATCACTTCAGACCCCCATCCTACCTCCATAACCATCCATGCATCTTCCATCAACCATCCATCCTCAAACATCCCATTTCAGAACATCCTGTAGAAGAATTGCAGACCTTCCTATAGAAACCCCTGCGTTTCCTGTAGAATCCCCTGCAGACATCCTGTAGGAGGCCACTCACTCGGTTGCTGAGCCTCTGAACGTGAGGAACCTCTGTGGACTGATGCTAAGGATCTCTGGGGACCTCTCCTAGCCTCCCCAACCTTTCCCAAGCTTTCCTTCCTTCCGCATCACATCTGTACAACCAAACCCTAATAAGCACAAAATCACAATCACTCCATCCACTTAAAGAAAAAATACAAAAACATGTCTTTTAAGATGCAAGTAGATTAGATTCATGCATTTTCACTTATTAGAAGTAATGGCATCATTGGTAGAAGTTTCCTTCACATTCTTTGCATCATAGAGGTTAGACTAGTTGAATTAGGGTTTCCTAGGGTTTCCATGTTTTGATTTGCTTTCAGTTCATTTTTGCCAAGTAGATTAGTATTCTTTGAGCTAGCTTTCGTCCATCATTTAACAAGCTTCTTCTGAGAGCCTATAGAAGTTGGCTTGAGCCCTAGCAGACTTGTGCCAGCTGACCAAGTGACAGCTGCGACAAGAGCTAGTACTTGTGCATACAGCACCATCGCTTCCAAGTTTGTACGAACTACCGGGTTGATAAAATTAAGAGACAGGAAGCCCCAGGAGTTGTAGCATTATTGCTACAATACTGGAGCTCACCATGTATTTTCTGTTTTATGCATTAATATAAACTTGGTGATTATCTCATCTTCGCGCCTGGATTAGCTTAAAGCGGTGTACCCTTGAGGCTAAGGGCCCGGCCCCAGAGGACACTTGCTTCTGTATCACTACGATTCGATTTCTGCGTGGTTTGCTTATCGTCACTAGTTGGTAGTCTGATATGCTTTATAAGTTACATTACATGCTCTGCTAAGATTCATTCATTAATGTTCTTTCCATTGACTCTGCATTATATTATCAATACTTTCGGAGTGGATGAAATCTTATTAGATTCAACAGTATTATCCTTGTGTTATGAAGCTTCTATGCTGAGTATGTGTGTTAAGGTAATTATCTGAAAGGTGTGTTCTTTATGATTCAGAATCCATGTTGTTCCATTTGGAAACACAATTATAATTCATGTTGATGATTGAGATTAAATTCAGATTACTTTCTTAGAATATTATGTGTGTATGACTTTCACATGCTGTTCCATAATTGAGAGTATTACTGTTCCTTTAGTGGATTGCGTGATTTTCTTGGAGAATGAAAGATTGGAGTTTTGATTACGATAAGAGCTTTTGAGTTGATAGTCTGAAGTTTGATTGTTACTCGCGAGGTTTAGTTATAGTGATTGCTGTTCCTTTTCAGAATTGTTGTTCCATTTTAAGCATTGTTGTTCCTTTCTAGATTTACCGTTTAATTTCCTATTTGCCGTTCCATTTCTATTTTCCATTTCATTCACTCGCATTTGGTGTGAGAGATGATCTGTGGCTGTAGTGAGCCTCTGCATTTACTACCTTGCTCCCAGACCCATGATCCATGCTCTAGTTTCCTTTTCCATCAGTTTCCAAAGGGATGGACTACTGCTGTTAGACCCTTGACTGATACTTTGAGAGTGTGTGCTTTAGTGATTTGAAGGAACTTAGTTATAGACAAGCATCAGTTTACTCTTGTATTTCGTAGGACGTTGTACTACTTGCATTACTCTGACAAATAGCCTCGGATTGAGTCACTCTTTGAAATAACCAAACGTTCCCGGATTGACATATTAATGTGAGGTAATTAGAGGTGAAAGAGACCCTTTTTATAGCTCTACAGGGTGAATGGTTTCACTTTCACCATAGTAGTGAAGTTATTAACAGTGCCATTTGGGTCATACTGCCTTCCTGGGATTTTAGCTAATTTCAGAGACTTCACGATCTCTACTTCTTTGCATGCGTGTCCAAAATCATGTAGCGCAAACGCAGCAAACTGCAATGGAAATGTAGGCCAAAATGACCTTCTACTGCTCTTTCAATCCTTTGCTCAACCCACCTTCCCCTGTCGTTTGGTAGGCTATCTCCATGGCCATTAACTTGTTAGAGACATAGTATGGGAGAACATGTGGTGAAGCAATGCTCCCAAATAATCTGATATAGGTAAATGTTTCCTCCCCAAACCATTTGGTTACAAGCAAGATATCTACTTCAGCTTCTTTTGAAAACCTAGGGGCCGATGTGTTGTAGACTTGTTTATGGATGGGTAGCATACATCCTGGACAAATTTTATAAAAATGGGGGTGAAACCAAGACTCCCACAAAATATTATGGTACACATGGATAGGAAGTGAGTCATACGTGGTCCACTTCCATCCCATAATGGGAGATTTGGAACTAAAATAGATTGCGTCCATTACAAAAGTTCTCATGAAAAACAGGGGATAAACCCTTAAATAGGGACTTCTCTTTCTCCGATATTCCATAATGGATTTTTCCAAATTATTAGAAAAAAAATTGAGCCCAATTCATTATCATTGCGTTCACAACTGCATCTATTAATGGAAGCTATTCCGGGTAAAATTTGGTATCGGGTTTACTGAACAATCTACATAGCATGGTTGCTGCAAAACTATAAGGGGGAGAGATAGATATCGTAGAATACATACATGTCTTATCCCGTTTGAGCTTGCCTTCGCTTGTTGTCCAGGCCTGTGCGACGTCTGCTGGGTCTTCATTCTCCTTAGACAATTGCTCAAGGAATTGTTTATTGTAGAGCTTCTATGGCTCTAGTAAATGGTACATTAGCTGTAGATTATCTACTGAAAAATATCCCATAACCTCTTGCCTATGATTCTTGAATTCTTTGTCTGAGACGTCCACCATGTTAATTATCCACTTGACCATATCCATGTATGGGATTATCTTCAGTCTTGCGGCTATGTAGCGTAGGAATGAGCATGTTGTCTCTAAGTAGGAGGAGTCAAAGGAAACATGAGCATTGACTGTGGTCCTTGCTACCAATGGCCTTGGTTTTTCCTCTTCTAACAAATCATACATGGCCTCCCAAGTTGAAGTTCCTTTGTCTCTGCTGCATGTAGTATCAGAGAAAAGAGGGATCATTTCTGACTTTTCAGATGCAATTGCCTTTCCCCTCTTTGCCATTGCTTCTAATGACTCTTCCTGTAGATTTTTCCTGAAATGGGGCAAAGTGGAAGATATTAGATAGACACAAGTGAGAATGAAAATGAGGATGAATGATACAGATAACCTTGAAAAGGTGACAAGAAAGGAGTTTTAATTAAACGTAGATGAAAAGATATCGTATCACGTCGAGCCACTTTTCAACATAAATGCCATTAACCCATAGTAAATATCCACTAATGGTTCCTTATCACTACCTTTATCGCTCATTAATGTTCTGCATCATAAAATGGGAAGGAAAACTTTTAAGGTGGCGAGCTTTAGTTGTGAGAATGTTGATTTTGCGATTGTGATGCAATATCACAAATCACATTATCGCATATTTGATTGTGTGCTTTCTTAGAGTTCCTTAGGTTCCTGCGGGATGCGAGATGTGGGATAAGTGGTGTGTTCTTTATTTATTCAATGCTTAGTTTGTTTGATGGAATTTTTTACCTTATAAAGCTCTTTTATCACGTGGCAGACTTAATCATCATTTTATGAAATTGGGTTCTATCGGGTCTGGGCTTTTATTGCATTTCGCAACATCGCGTGATTCGTAAGTTTTAAGACCTCTATTAAGTGTTCTGACGTGATGCAATAGGTCAACCATCTCATCACAATATCACATTTCACATGTTTTAACATACTTCGTGAAGGTGCGTTCTTTATGAATGACGATATGCAATATAAGCTTTTGTTTTAATAGGAAACGCCTTAGGCCTTAGTTTTAAATGAAAAGCCTAAGGTATCTACGTTAAGCGTGGTGATTCCTTTTGATCACTTTTCATGTGTTTTGCTTGTCAACAAGGCTTTTGACATGCTTGATCCAACAATATGCGAAAAGGAGAGTATTGCTAGCTTTCAAAGTGTTTTGACTTAATATCTTGTTTTACTCCAAAAACTTAAAAGAAAGTGTCTAAATGCTAAATTCGTTTCTTTGAAAGATTATATCAAGGTTATGTATTTATTGATATAATATTGGCTATTATATTGATAAATGGGGGGTTGTTGAATAGAACAATTGGCGATTCGCTGGCAGAACTAGTTATCTCTGACAGTTTTTTGAAATTTCTAAAAACTTCCAAAATAAAGGTTGTTTAGAAAATAAAAATACATGAAATATAAAATAAGTAACATTTCTGTGAATAAAAAAAAAATATACTTAATTATCATCGATTTGATTATCCTCTTCAATATGAAAATTGTTTTGTCTACATCAACCATTACTTGGTTTTAGGGATAAAAACAAGGGACTCTCGCAAATTATCTTTTAGATGTACTCAGTTGTCATAAGTAGAGCCTCTGCTGCTAGCAGGTGTCCATAGCCTCGACAGGGTTACCTTTTAACTAGCAATGATTCAGTATCCCACCTAGGTAAGAGTGCAATTTTTAAAGATAAATTCAGATTCACATAATTGCCTTCTCAGTCTTTTATAAACAGTTCCCTTTTCTCAAAATTTTCATTTTTCTTCTTAAAGGTCATTGTCTTAGTTTAGTGGCCAAAATTGACAATGCCATTCACTGGTTGTAACTTTAACTGAACAATATGTCTTGTGATGAGACCCCTTGACTTTTGATTAATCATAATCTCAAGCCATTACCTTTTTTTGGTATGTAGTATTGGTAACGTCAGCTTGTTACTTGCCTATGATCATGGTAAGTCGGCTCTTGATGAGACCTCTTATCCTTTAAGTTTAAGCATATTTTAAAATTACACTCTAAAAAGTGAAAGCTCACTAGATGGGGAGAATCATTGACTCCTTAAGAGTTTCTGGATGACAATTATAGAGTTAAAGATGCTTCTCTATAGAGAGTCCTTGCTTTGTTATAGATACTTTTCTTAACTGATGGTAGAACAAAGGTTCTTTTACAAAGTTGAGTTTCACCAAAGGGCAACTAATTTTGGTAGAGGACAAGCAATTTCAAAGAGATAGAACTTAGCTTATGTTTCAAATGTAAAAATCATCTTCTTAACAATCTCTACTTATACAAGCGAAAAGTCAAAATATAAAAGAGACTATTATTATAAAGGCCAAAAGTAAATGCTACTCAACTTTTATTTTCCTAAAAAGTAAAAAAAATAATATACAATGAATAGAAGAGATTATCTTCTATGAAAAATATTTCTTCAGGATCTACCCATTGATAGGCAAAGAATCTCTCTTGCCTGATAAATCTTGCAATAAAAAGGTTGATGGGCCTATTTGTTCCACAATCTGAAATGGTCCAAGCCACATTCTTTGGAATTTGGTATGCTTACCCTTTTCCTTGTGTGCTTTATCCCATTTCAATACCAAGTCTCTGAGTTGAAAGGATTTTGAACTTACAGAATTTGCATCAAAAGAAGATTTGACTAACTATTTATGATGTGCATGTGTGAATTTGGCCTTTTCCCTTTCTTTTTTGAGCTTAAGGATTTTTTATTGTATCACTTGCATAGAAGAGGAAGGGGTTTCTTCAATAAATTGAACTTGGGCTAGAGAGGGAATAGCTACATTTGTAGGGAGGACAACTTCTTTCCCATAAACCAAATTAAAAGGAGATGTGCCTATTGAGGCCTTTTGTGTTATTCGATCTTCCCATAGAGAAAATATTAAATATTTGTGCCAGTTTTTATAACTTTGATCAACAGTTCGTTTGATAATTCTTATGAGATTTGCTTTTGTAGATTTGACCAAGCCATTTCCCTAAGGATAATAGTTAACAGAGTATTTAAGTTTAAAACCTCTTTTAAGAGCAAATTTTGTCATAGAATTTCCTGAAAAATAAGATGCACATGGTAGACCAAATCTGGTAATAATGAACTGATCAATAAATTCAATGATATTTTCATAATTGGCTACCTTAAGTGGAATTGCTTCCACCCACTTTGTGAAGTAATCAGTTGTTTTAAGGATATATTTATGTTGCTTTGAAGATTGAGGAACTATCTCACCTATTATATCCAATCCCCATTGTTCAAATGGTTGTTCAATGTTCATTGGTTGCAATGGTAATGCGGGTTTCCTCTGTCTCCCGGTTGCTGTTTGACAAACTTTACATTTCCTTACATAATCGTGTGCATCTTTAAATAAGGTTTGCCAATAATATCCAGCATGTAGGATTTTATGTGTAGTTTTTTCCCCTCCAAAATGTCCACCAGCTGGTCCATCATGGAGTTCCTACAAAACCTTTTCCGCCTCAGATTTTTCAAGACATCTAAGAAAAACAGAACCATAATTTATTCTAAACAACACATTATTGATGATTGGATATTGTCTAGCTTTTAACCTCAAAGCCCTTTTTCTTTTGTAACTTGGTTGCGTAGGGGCATATTCATTTTCAAATAAAAATGATATCAACATATTTGGATTTAGTGTCGTTGAGGCTTACCTCATACACTTGTATACCATCACCTGAATTTTGTAGTGTTGGTAAGTTGGATGCTCCTGCTAACCTTCTGCAAAAACCTTGACCTTTTACAATTTTGGCTGGTCTGATCTCAATGTCATATTCTTGCAGTGTTGCTACCGAATTTTCCCTTTTCTCACCTCCATCTCTTTGTATTAATATGTTAGAAAATTATATATTACAGAGAAATGGAACACATAAAATATTGCAGAAATATAAACACAAAAAACACATAAAACAAGAGAGACATAGATATATGTGGTTCACCCAGTTTGGGTTATGTCCATAGAGAAACAGCCAATCCTTCTTTTTATATTATCCAACGAACTGAAGAGATACAACCTACAATAGATCTGCTGTAACTCCCTCTTCGCTCTCAATCTCATCTCTCTTCTCACTCAGAATACAGATATACATAGATGCAATACAATTCCCTCATATATAGTGAGGGGTTGCCTTCTAGGGCAAAAAAGCCTAAATTAAACATAAATTCTATCGTCAAATCTCTGCCTAATGAACGACCTATATTGGCTAGAAATTACTATACTTTTACAAGGCAATTTTACATCTATTCTTAGCTTCGGGGGCACTGCCCCCGACACCCCCCACGGGGGGGGCTACCCAAAGGTCACAGTCGGCCCCCCCTCCGGACCCCCCCACAAAGAATATTTTACGGACGGTGTTGCCGTCCCATTTCGAACTGGGGTCCAATGCAGCGATACCTTTGAATACAAAAGATAATCAGGCTCCACACCCAACATAATAGATTTCTCACTGCTGAGAATGGAACTACTACCTTCATGTGGGTTTTGAGGAGAAAGGGTCTGAAATGTTTTATTGATTTGAAAACAACGAAATCTTGTTTCTCAACATCTAAGTATTTTAATTCAGCCCCCTGCAAATTGGAGCTAAAGAAATAAATCGGTGCTTCAGTTTTATCGTCATTGACCTGTGTTAATATAGTTGCATATGATTTTTCGGAAGCAAAGGTATATAAAATGAAATGATTAAAAAAATTCAGGGTTTCTAGTGAGGGAGTGTTGGGCATGGAATCCCCCCACAACATGTTTTGTGGCTCAAAGCCCAAGTTTTGGTCAAATAATGTTGTAAGACTTCGTGAATTATGGGCGCGGAGTACGAAATGTATGCTGAGTCATATGGTTGTCTGCCCTAATTTTTGTAATGTGATGTAATATCATGTTGGCATACCCATGGTCCACGGACCATGGGATTGTATAAATAGAGCGAGGTCTAAGTTGTAAAGAGAATTAGATATGGATAAGAATGAATGATCTAGTAACATATAGAGAAGAAGTCTAAGTGTCTCGGGTCGTAGTAGTAGGAAGAGGCTCTCCAGCTGAGTGTGTGGACCTTTGTAGTTGAGTGCATAGGGCAAAGTTGAGTCTCTAATCCAAGGAGAAGAATAATAAAGAGAAGTTTGCTTCCAATTGCTGTGTATTTACTTTTGTATTACTTTATATGCATTTATACTATTTTATTTATTGTGCGCATGTATATGAATACTAAACACTGTTAAGTATAATTAGGCTCACACAGATAAGTTAATTAATCAGATAATATTGGGTTAATAGTAAGGAACTACGGTAATAACATGGATCGTGCCTCGAGTAAGGCTGCACGAAGGCAGCATCACAGGCTGTGAGTGTTGGAAATAATACTAAGAGGGGGGGGGGGGGTGAATCAGTATTATCAAATCAATTATTTTCATTTCATAATCAGATTTGTATATGCTACTTCAGCTATGGGAAACTGTGTATATACGCCACTGTGTCTAAAGAAACCAGCGTATATCAGAAAGCTTAAGATTCATTAATTGTTGATCTTTAATCAGTGCATCGAGACTTGATTTATCATAAGAACAGTAAATAGGAGCAGTAAAATAGAATAGATCATCACACACATGGACATAAAGGTATAAGGTGGAAACCCAATGTGGGTGAAAACCACCTGCTGCAATTCGTCTCTATCTTCTTTTAATTAGAAACTTCTTTTTACAATGATTCTGTACTGGTGCAGTCTTATACCAGTATGCAGGCTGCTAACTGCAGAAGGCTACAACCTTCTCTCTTTCTCCAGCTTCTTCTGGAAGGGAGCTACAACCCCCTTAGCTCTTGTACTAGTTGAGGTACTAGTACATAGGTGCTGACCTACAGAAGGATACAACCTTCTCTTTTCTTTCTGGACCACATTTCATAAATTTTCAGACTGGATCCATGGATAACATCAATCAAATATCAAGTATATCTACGTCAACCAATCTCCTTTCCACCATACAAAAACTGAATCAAATTTTCACTTCTCTGAATGTTGTACCCAGAAAATAGTAACAATAACGAGACACAAATTCTAAACCCAGAACACTGCAGAAATAGCTAGAAGTAGCTAAAACATATGTCAAGAGACATACGCTACTTCAATATGTACAACATGCGTGCATACACTTCTGAACTAAGGCCAACCTGCGTATACGCTATTTTGATTTACAGAACCAACGTGTATACGTGCCTTTGCTTTGCTGAACCTGCGTACATATCTATAAAAGATAATTTATCCTTTTCACTTATTCAGATATCAATTATACCCATATTATCAAATTTATAGATCAAGTGCGCCAAAAATAACAGATCAAAATCACTCAAAGATACTACTATTCAAGCCTTAAGATATTGATCCATCTATAGTACTTATTCTTCTTCTTGCGCTCAGGTTCCTCCTTGATTCAGATCCAGCTATGCACCATAACCCAATGACCTGTATTCCAGATCTAGTTCTTCATAAGATATTCAGTCCTTGTCTCAATACCTTTGCCTAATGATCTCCTTCCCCTTTTATAGTTTTAGGCCTTACACAATACCATGGTCCAAAACCATAAAGAATCAATACCTTGGACCAAATACCTGGGTTCAACACTTCAGATGAGATACCATGGTCCAAAACCATAGGTCCAAATACCAAGGGCTAAATACCATGGACCAAAAATAAGTCTTCCCACACTTATGCGCTTTTTCATGCATGAAAGTGCGTGCATATGCATATGTGACTTTTGATCATCAATCCCGCGTGTATACATGACTTTGTCAAAGGGAACTTGTGTATACCTCTTTTTCTTTCATTATGAGAGCCTAAATAGTGATCTGCCATCTCAGTGAGTTGCCATCGAGGACAACACCTGTGTCATAGTGCCAAACTTGTGTCATAATGCCAACAATCTCCCCCTTTGGACTTGATGGCAACCCCAAGTCACTCAAAGTCATTCTCCCCCTTTGACATCAAGGGCAAATGGTTATGCTCCCCATGAGTTCATGCCGAAATTTCTGCTCTGTTGTGCTGTCCATGCTCCCCCTGACTGTAGGCAAGGTTTGCAAGAAGATGTTATGTAAGAAGATACATAACTTTATACATCATAAATGACCTTCCTACCACCAAAGACTCATACATACATCCATCTCCCAACCAAGTGGGGATTGACTCATCTACCCAACCAAGTGGGGATACACCAAAAGTTTACACAAGATAAGACAAGAACATTACATTATCCATCCCAGGCATAGTGGGGAAACCAAAGTAGGCCGTTACATGACCTTGATAAGAAAATAATTACATGACATAGAGACGAAATATCTACATCATCAACAACATCTATCAATCATCATTCAGACCAGCAACCATGTTCTCCTTCTGTACATGTTCCCCCTGAAACCAAAACACTGTGAACTTGAACCAAGATCTTCTAGGATAATGCCAACAATGCATTATTAGAAGAATATATATTCTCCCCCTAAACCTGTGCCAGATGGTCTCTGTCAGACCCATATCAGACTCCTTTCATCATGAGCCTGGCCCATCGTTTGTCTTCAAACCAACATATACGCGACTATATCCACATAAATCGGTGTATGTACACGGATTCTCCTCATTAAACTCGTGTACAATCACTTTTCTCTGAACCAGACAAGTTTCAATAGCAAGATGATGCATCAACTACTCCCAGATTCTGTCTGAGATATTCAAATGTCTCCCTGGGCAGTGGTTTGGTGAGCTAGCAACCTGTTCCTTGGAGGTAACATACTCCAATTTGACCTTTTGTTCAAGCACTTGCTCTCGGAGAAAATGATATTTGATAGGTATGTGCTTGGTATTTGAATGCATGACTGAATTTTTTGAAATACTGATTGCACTTGTATTATCACATAAAATGGAGATAGGTGGAGTACAAGTAATTTGAAAATCTTGCAAAATCTGCATCATCTAAAGGAGTTGTGTGCAGCAAGATGCAACAACCACATATTCCACTTCAGCTGTAGATAAAGCAATTGAACTTTGTTTCTTGTTGAACCAAGATACTAATATGGAACCATAAAGAATGCACCACCACTAGTGCTTTTTCTGTCATCCATGCTTCCTGCCCAATCTCCATCTGTATATGCATGAAGTGTGAGATCTGTATCTCTAGGATACCATAGGCCATAGTTTTGTGTCCCTTGAAGATATTTGAAAATTCTTTTAACCGCTTGAAGGTGTGCTTCTTTTGGATTTGCCTGGAATCTTCCAACTATTTCCACTACATGCATGATGTCTGGTCGGGTACTAGTCAGATAGAGCAGACTACCAATCATGGATCTATAGGTTGGTTGATGAACTGCTGCTGAATCATCATTTGCGCTGAGGCTGCATCTTGTTACCATAGGGGTACATATTGGTTTCGAATCTTCCATGCCATATTTCTTCAAGATCTCCTTGAGGTACTTGGTTTGTGATAAAAAGATACCGTCTTTATTTTGTTGGACCTGTAAACCAAGAAAATATGTCAGCTCACCAAGCAGGGACATTTCAAATTCTTTCTGCATCACTGAAGCAAAGTTTTGACTCATGGCTTCTTCATTGCTACCAAAGATGATATCATCAACATACACGACAAGTATTAGCAATTTATCATTATCAATTTTTACATATAGATTGCTATCTACTGATCCTTTTGAAAAACCCGGTTGATGGAGGTATTTGTCTAGACGATAATACCAAGCCCTTGGAGCCTGTTTAAGACCATAGTGTGCCTTCTTAAGTCTGCATACAAGATTTGGATCATTTTCAAGGATGAATCCATCTGGTTGCTCAATATACACTTCTTCTTCCAAGTCTCCATTTAAAAAGGTAGATTTCACATCCATTTGAAAAACTTTGAACTTCTAAAAGCTAGAAAGAGCAAGGAACATTCTTATGGCTTCAAGTCTAGCAACCGGTGCAACATTTTCTTCAAAGTCTATTCCTTCTTGTTGAGCATAACCTTTACAAACAAGTTTGGCCTTGTTTCTAATAACATCTCCATTTTCATTCAGCTTGTTTTTGAATATCCATTTTGTCGCTATGACATTCTTATCGTTTGGTCTAGGAACCAACTCCCAAGTGTTATTCTTTTCAATCTGATCAAGTTCTTCATTCATGGCCTTGACCCAACATTCATCTTTGCATACTTCTCTTACATTTTGTGGTTCATTGGAGGAGAGAAATGCTAGATAGCTTGAAGCTTTTGAAATAGTTCTTCTTGTTTGTACACCCACCTCTTTCTGCCCCAAAATTTGAGTTTCTGGATGATTCTTCTAAACGTACCTGGATGGAGTCTTTTCTTCTATCCTTCTCTGTTCTTTTGGTGCCTCATGGGTTTCTTCTTCATCATAAGTCTGATTTGATGTTGAAGGATAGTCCTCATCATCTTCGAAATCTTCGGATTTTACCTGCCTAGGAATGTTTCCTTCTTCATCAATCACTACATCAATACTTTCAAATTTTTTTCCAAGTCTTTTATTGTAGCACTTATATCCTTTGCTGTGGGGAGGGTAACGAAGGAGAATGCCTTCATCTGATCTAGGTTCAAACTTGCCAAGGTTTTCGTCAGTCCTTTTGATGTAACATTTGCTTCCAAAAATTTTGAAGTATTTAACCATGGGAGTCTTACCATACCAAAGTTCATGAGGAGTTTGAGTGTTGTTCACCAGAACATTTGTCTTGTTGAGAATAGTAACCGTAGCAAATGCAGCTTCACCCCATAAGGTTGCGGGAGTTCCAGACTCATCAAGCATAGCACGAGCCATTTGTTGAACCGTTTTGTTCATCCTTTCCACTACTCCATTTTTCTGAGGAGTCCTTGCAGTAGGGAATTCCCTTCTTATTCCATGTTCTTCACAAAAATCAAAAAATTCATCCGAGGAAAATTCCCCTCCTCTATCAGACTTGAGGCGTTTGATTCTACGATCTGATTCGTTTTCAACCAAGGCTTTGAATGATTTGAAATTTTTGAAAGCTTCATATTTATGCTTCAGAAGTCCTATCCAACACATCCTTGAAAAGTCGTCAATGAACAATATGAAGTATTCTTCTCCTCGAGGTGACCTCTTCCTAGTTGGATCACATACATCAGTATGGACAAGTTCAAGTGGCCTACTAGCTAATCCTTCCTTCTCAAGGAAATTAGTTCTGGTTTGTTTACCAAACTGACATGATTTGCATATTGTATTGTTTAGAATTCTGATGTCAGGGAGATCATGAACCACCTGATATTTGCATGCTTTCCTTATCTGAGAGAAGCTTAGATGCCCCAATCTTCTGTGCCATAGCCAGTGTTCATCATTCTTGCTTAGATAGCATTGTTGTTGTCCTCCCTTGAGTATGTATAAATTATTTGGAGTTCTTATGCCTTTGATCACTATTTCTCATGTATCAAGCTCACGAACAATACATCCATTTGATTGAAATATTACCTCATTTCCTTGATCACACATTTGTCTGACACTCAATAGATTATGTTTTAAGCCATCAACATACATAACATTTCCAGCTTTGACTTTTTCTGTTAAAATAACAGAATCTTTACCTTTTAGGAATGCAGGGGTGTCATTTCCAAATGAGACCTTCCTTTCCTTTTCAAAGCCACTATATGACTGAAGTTTTTCTTTATCACCTGTCATATGTTTTGAGCAACCACTGTCGATGTACCACTGATTTTCTTGTCCTTCCGTATATAAGGCTATACCACATCTTTCTGGTTGCGGTTATTTCTTCCTCCATGTTTTGGGACTCAATGAATCTTTCTCCTTCTGAGTTGTTTGCCGAAACCTACTCTTGCATTCAGAATCTCCATGACCAAAGTTGTTACAAATAGAACATTCTATTTAATTTTCAAGAGCAGAAAAGTTATTGTAGGTTCTTTTCATGATTCCAGTCACACTCCTTTGATTTCATGCTTCTCTGGTCATGATGGTCTTGTAGGCAACACATTGAGTTGCTTTGTGTCCAAAGTTATGACAGGAGAAACATTGGCCATTGAAGAAATTCCTGCGATTATCAAACCTTCCGTCCAGGTGATTGTAATTTCCATAGCCATTTGTTCTTGAGGAAAATTGAGAATGATTTACCTGCAGTTGATTGTAGTTTCTGTTCATCCTTGAAGTAGATTGCCCTTGATTTACTTGGTGATCTCTGTTCATTCTTGAAGTAAATTGTCCCTGATTTACTTGGTGATCTGCATTGTGCCTTTGTTGTCGATTGTCAACTTGTTCACTTCTCCTTGCTGCTTCAAGATAACTTTTGAAGGTAGATGGCTTCTGTGCTTGAGATGCTTCTTCAGTATACCCAAGACCTGTCTTGATTAGAGGAGAATGCTGCACTTTGATAATCTCATCTAAAGTTCCAGATCCTTTAGCAAATCTAAGATTAAGAGCTTTTTTTTTCTCAATATCTTTTCTAAGTCCCACAATTTCACATTCTAACTTTTCATTGTGTTTTTCCCTTTCAGCAAGTTGGAATTTCAAAGTATCTATAATCATATTCTTTTCTTCTAGACAAATTTTAAGTTTAGAAATTTCTTCATAAAGACCTTCTTCATTTATAGCATCCAAGAAATCATCATCTTCAAAAGCCATCAAAAGTCTATAATCATTACCTTGTTCATCTTCATCACTATTTGAAAATCCATCTCTGTCTTCATGTGTATAATAACTCTTCTTACTTACATTCTATTTTCTGTCCCATATAACTGGTTCCTTACCTTTGTCAAGCTTATATTTATGTGGACACTTGGCTGCATAGTGACCGTCTCTTCCGCAAGCAAAGAATTTAAAAGGTAGTTTACCTCTGAATCTTCCAGAACCCCGTTGAAGGTTCTTGACAAAGTTTGATTCTTCCTCTCTTTCTGACATATGTCCTAACTCATTGTATTCTCCTTTTCCTGAGGCTTTGAATGCAGATTCTCTTATGTATGATGGTCCCCCTTTTCTTATTTCGAAAGCAGTTAGAATTCCGTGCAGCTATGACATGGTAATGCTTTGAAGATTCTGCTTTTCTTCTATGGCCGAAACTTTTGATTCAAACTTAGAAGACAAAGATCTTAGAACCTTTTCAACCAAAGTAACTTCTTTTATCTCTTCACCCAAGTTCTTCATACAATTAACAATCTCATCTATACGTAAGAAATAATTAGTCACACTTTCATCATTGTGCATTATGAGATTTTCATATTGAATTTTGAGAGTTTGTAGTTTTGCACATTTTACCTGATCATCTCCTTCATAGCTCAAAATGATCTTGTCCCATATTTCTTTTGAGGTTTTGATCTGCATAACCTTGACGAATTCTGATTGAGATAAACTCCCTAATAGAGTATTGACAACCTTTGCATTTGTTTTATACTGCTTCTTACTAGCTGTATTTGTAGGAGTTGTTGATGGAAATGTGTATCCTGTTTCCACGATATCCCAAACTTCTGTACCAAGAGATTGAAGATAGGCTGTGATTCTTACCTTCCAATAGACGAAGTTGCTTCCATCAAAGATTGGTGGCCTGATAGATGCCTCCTTTTTGTAGTTGCTCATGATGATAAATCTTCCTTCAAGCAATCAAGCTTCTTCTCAAGGACCTGCTCTGATACCAATTGTTGGAAATAATACTAAGAGGGTGGGGGTGAATCCGTATTATCAAATCAACTATTTTTCATTTCACAATCAGATTTGTATACGCCACTTTAGCTATGGGAAATTGCGTATATACGCCACTGTGTCTAAAGAAACCAACGTATATCAGAAAGCTTAAGATTCATTAATTGTTGATCTTTAATCAGTGCATCAGGACTTCATTTATCATAAGAACAGTAAACAAGAGCAGTAAAACAGAACAGATCATCACACACATGGACATAAAGATATAAGGTGGAAACCCAATGTGGTTTAAAACCACCTGCTGCAATTCGTCTCTATCTTCTTTTAATTAGAAACTTCATTTTACAATGATTCTATACTGGTGTAATCTTATACTAGTACGCAGGCTACTACCTACAGAAGGCTACAACCTTCTCTCATTCTCTAGCTTCTTCTATAAGGGAGCTACAACACCCTTAGCTCTTGTACTAGCTGAGGTACTAGTATGTAGGTGCTGACCTATAGAAGGCTACAACCTTCTCTTTTCTTTCAGGGACCAAGTTTCATAAATTTTTAGACTGGATCCATGGATAACATCAATCAAATATCAAGTATATCTGCATCAACCAATCTCCTTTCCACTAAACAAAAACTGAATCAAATAGTCACTTCTCTTAATGCTGTACCCAGAAAACAGTAACAGTAACCAGACACCAATTTTGAACCCAGAACACTGCAACAATAACCAAAAGTAGCTAAAACATATTTCAAGAGACGTACGCTACTTCAATATGTACAACATGCATGCATACGCTTCTAAACTAAGGCCAACCTACGTATACGCTATTTTTATTTACAGAACCAGCGTGTATATGCGCCTTTGCTTCGCTGAACCTGCGTACAGATCTATAAAAGATAATTTATCCTTTTCACTTATTCAGATATCAGTTATACCCAGATTATCATATTTATAGATCAAGTCATGCACCAAAAATAACAGATCAAAATCACTCAAAGATAATACTATTCAAGCCTTAAGATCTTGATCCATCAATAGTACTTATCCTTCTTCTTGCACTCAGGTTCCCCCTTGATTCAGATCCAGCTATGCACCATAACCCAATGACCTGTATTCCAGATCTAGTTCTTCATAAGATATTCACTCCTTGTCTCAATACCTTTGCCTAATGATCTCCTTCCCCTTTTATAGTTTTAGGTCTTAAATAATACCATGGTCCAAAACCATAAACAAGGATAATTTTAGGGGCGAATGTTCGCCCTTTGGCGAAATTAAGGGGTTTTAAATTTTTAGTGGGCGAATATTTTGTATCATAGTACATTTTTCCAAATCACCTCAAATAGCCCACCTTATTTTAAGGGAGAGGGTAAAAAAGGTAAATTTAGCCCTTATTAGGACTTACAACCTTCCTTTCGCCCATTTTCAAGAATAGGTTTTATTTAAGTGAATCCATTCGCCCATTTTCAAGAATAGGTTTTATTTAAGTGAATCCTATGGGCCAAATACCATATTTATAAAATAGGTATGGTAAATTAATAAAAATATAAATAAATGAGAGGTATGGTAAATAAATAAAACATTTTTTTATAGTTACTCCATAAGTCACCATATATACATGTAAGGGTGTAAACAAATAAAAATATAAGTGGAGGTATGGTAAATAAATAAAACATATTTTTATACTTACTCAAAAGGTATGGTAAATAAATAAAAATATAAATAAACTAGACGTATCGTAAATAAATAAAACCTCTTTTTCTATTTAGTCCATAACCCTCATTCTATTTATGAAGGCTCAAGAAAGAGGTTTTATTTAAGTGAATCGTATGGGCCAAATACCATATTTGTAAAAGAGGTATGGTAAATTAATAAAAATATAAAGAAACGAGAGGTATGGTAAACAAATATAACATTTTTTTATATTTACTCCATAAGTCACGTTAAATTTACGAACAATAAAAAAATGGGTTATATTTAGGTGAAACCTATGGCCAAAATACTATGGGACAAATACCATGGACTAGATTGTTATTAATACGATGCAAAAAACCATTATTAACCCTAATATTAGAATTAATAAAAATAAAAATGGCATATGGTATTGACCCATGGTATTCACCAAAATGGCACATGGTATTGACCCATGGTATTCACCTGGAATGTAGCCTATTTAAATGGGGGAATTAAACCAGCATGTAGCCTATGCTAAGATTCACTAGGACTTTACAAAGTTTTATTATTTAGTGAAAGACTCGCCAAGATCCTAAAGATTTTATAATTGAGTAAAATATTCGCCATGCCTGGTGAGAGATTCGCCAAAAAATTATATATACATATTATATTATTGATAAAATCGCCTTCCATTTTTCCTATATACCATGGAGATTCGCCCATTTATTATATTTATAAATTTAGGGGGGTTCTTAAAATTTTCCCTGACTATAAAGAATCAATACCTTGGACCAAATACCTGTTTTCAACACTTCAGATGAGATACCGTGGTCCAAAACCATAGGTCCAAATACCAAGGACTAAATACCATGGACCAAAAATAAGTTTTCCCACACGTACACATTTTTTTGTTCATGAAAGTGCGTGCATATGCATACGTGACTTTTGATCATCAATCCCGCGTGTATACGCGACTTCGTCAAAGGGAACCTACGTATACCTCTTTTTCTTTCATTCTGAGAGCCTGAACAGTGATCTGCCATCTCAGTGAGTTGCCATCAAGGACAACACCTGTGTCATAATTCCAACAGCGAGGTACTGATAGGTGTGCATAGTGACGTGCACTTAGGGTCAAACCATGGACCACTGAAAGAACCATCAGACATCTCTAGGGTGCGGAAACCTGGTTCTAACACCCTCTCATACTACTTCGGGTGAGACCTCAGTCTCTGCTCCACGGACTGTTGCCGAAAGGGCCAGTAGTACCAAGATTTGTTTGGCGAAATCATCTTTGAACCTGGGTCAGGCCCATACAAACAAACAAATGGTTCTGTTGTTGGGTCCGGGATCTGCATAATGGATGTTTGATTTCATGTCATTGGAACCCAACAAAGAAATAAATTGAAGGGTGGTTGGACAAGAAGATTCACGAGTTTGCGGCACAGGAAAATAGGAATCCGCGAGTATCAAAGGAACAGTGGTTGGAGCGCTACTTATATACGGAAATCCATGAAATTTTCTTTGCATCCTTTCCTTCTAAGCTGTATGAGTGGATCACGAAGTTAGCAGACAGTCTGGGAAGGTATAGGCTTGACAAACCAATCGTGTGGACTCCAGAATTAGTGCGTAGACTAGAAGCGTTAGGAGATAAGATCGCGTGAGCTATGGACCATTGGCTCGACTGAATTATCAGAGGATTTATCACTGAGTTCGCGGTAGATACGACCATTAGCTACAGTAAGGCAGAGCGATGCTTCCTCAAAGGACTGCGAGGTAAGTATCTTAAATATTTGAACACTTGGATTAAGATGCTATTATGTGAAAAGCAGGTTATGTGAATAAATTAATGTTTGGGACTACGCGAAGTGGGAAGATATAAAGAAGTGGAGGTAGTGAATAATTAGAAACCAGTCCCTTAATTTCAACCTAGCGGGAAAGTGAGGAAGAGCTCGCAAACGTTTGTGCAAGAAGTGTGGTCAGTTTGATAAGGTAGTGAATTCTGCGCTTACCACCTCCACCTACATTGCCACCCATCTCACCCTCCTCACCTCCATCTCCACCCACCCCACCTTCGCCACCACCACAGTTTAGTATCGCAAGTGAAATCAAACTACCAGTATTTAGAGGAGTAGGGAATGAAGATCCAGACCAATTCTGTTTCGTGGTAAGGGCGGTATGGGAAGCACAAGGGGTTGTGGATGACAATATCAAGAAAGCTACGCTAGTAAGAGCATTGCAGGATCGTGCATTAACATGGTATATTAAGCATTCTAATGACCATCCAAACACAGGAATCACAGAAATCTAGACTGCGTTGAACAGGGAATTCAACAGGCCAAAGTCAGAGACACAATCAATTGTTGGGTTTAAGGAGATCGCGATTCTCCTAGGCGAGACGCCCTAGGATCTGGACCAAAGACTGAAGGGTATGATTCGCAAAGCCAATATGACTTTGACAAATGGACATCATCATACATGGTTTGTAGCATCACTAACACTGCATTTAAGGACAACACTGTCACAACAAAAGCTTTCCACCCAGGCCGAAGATTTGGAGATGGCAATGAGATTGCATGAGACCCCTATACAAGACCTTGGTCTAGGAGTCCAACAAATCACACGCAACTACAAAATCTGTGTTTGGAGATGCAGAGTTTGAAACAGGACAGGACTCCTTGGCCAGAGGTGCGCGAGGAGGTATGGTGCATAAAATGCAAAGGGCAGGGGCAGGAGAAGGACCACTGTCCAGTGTTCGCAAATTACTTGGCAAGAGGAGGGCCAATGTCATTAAGACCTGAGGCACAAGTAGGACCCAAGACGATGCCTGCACTATGGTATGAAATCTGTCAAATAGGAGGAAAACACACTACGGATAATTGTCATCTGTTGCATAAGTATACACAGACATCCTAGCAATTGTTTTGTAATTTATGCAGGTCAATATGCCATGATGAACGCACCTGTAGAAGCTACAAACTAATGATGGATCAGACTCCTGCCTAAGGGTGCAGACCGGAATGCGAGCCCTCAACCCAAATACAAGAATGGTGTGTGCTGGATTTCAGGGGCGCTGATGAGGCCGAGGTGGAATGGGACCAGGAAGGGGTCGCCAACAACTAATTTGTTATAATTGCGAAGGGCCAGGGCACTATGCCTGCTATTGTACAAACCCGACAAGGACATCATGTTTGTACTATACTTAGTTTGATCATGAGGCAAAATAATACCATACATTGATAGTGAGGATGTGTGAAAAAGGGGTACTCCAGCCTCCTCCGACTCAGAATTTGTAGATGATGAGGTCTGAGTTGCATGAAGAAGACTCGAATGTAAACATGATGCTCAGGAGCGGTATGACCACTGGAGATGATAAAGGTAAGCAGTCAAAAGAAAGTGCATGGGTTTGCAAGGCTCCTTCAAAAGAACCCGAATTTGATTTAGAACGCATGAAGGAGACATTCATGGAAGCTAAGAAGAGCTTCATGGAGGTCTCCACTTCAGGTAGTAAGGATCAACTAGAAATAGGGATGGATCCTTCAATGCTCACTACCTTTATAGAGACATGCATGAAACTGCTACGTGATAGAAAGGTAGTAAAAGGACTACAGGAACTTATCACTAGGTGCGCGGGGTTAGGAGAACCACGCGTGGTTCGGAAACTGGGAAAGAATGCATTACGCACAGGAAAGGAAATGAGGTTGACTATGAAAATCGGCGATTATGAAATGGATCAGGTAATCCTGGATCTTAGATCAGATGCGAATGTACTACCGAAACAAACATGGGAATGCATGGGCAGACCCATGCTACAATGGTCTCCTATTCAGTTACGAATGGCGAACCAACAGAAGATCTTGCCCATGGGAAGATTGCAAGGGGTCACGGTGGATATTGAAGGTGCGAGCGCACAGGCGGATTTTGAAGTGATAGATATTGTCTATGACAACAATCCCTATCCTGCGGTACTAGGAGTAGACTGGGCCACTGATGTGAACAAGGTTATAAACCTGAAGGAGCGCAAAATGATTTTTGAGAAAAAGTCACTACGTATAGTAATACTGCTAGATCTAGCTGAAGGAGCGCGATACACTGAATCGATCCATGAAGATGATAGTGATGACGATCTCGATTTCATCTACAAGATAACTGCACGAGAAAAGGATTGGGTGAATCTGACTGCAGATGGAGGGATTTCATGGGAGCACGAAAGCTCCTACACTTCAGATTCAGATGTAGAAATAAAACGATGGCAGAATTGGCTGCATTAAGTAACAACGCTCAACTGCAATAAAATGATGAGATCACTATGCTGTGTGACAATGGAGGCAAGGGATCTACTTATGTATGATGGGTTGACAGTGGTTGGTGAATTCCTGAACAAATTTAAAAGCGCAGTACCAGAACAACAGCGGTCCGATGCTCTAAAATGGACACTGCACACGACGCTCACGAGGTGGTGGGGTACGCATCAGAGAAGTTTTAAGGATTGGTGCGGATGCAAAAGGATGATGTGCCTACAATTTGGGAAACCACAGTTGTAGATAACAGACAAGTATGACGGACACGATGATCCACGTACACACCTCGCGAAATGGACCAAGGTCTATGGGGAAGAGCCGCAGCCTGAATGGGTGCATTTGTTCTGTCATACTCTGGATGTTATACCCTTGAGTTAGTATACTGAGACAGAGCTCCACCATGGCACGAGCGAATGGGATATCTTGTGCGAAGGATTCCTACTAACCTTCACATTTGAAGATCGTTGGTCAGATAATGTTGATTATGCGCTACAAGCAGTAAAAGAAGCTATCTTCAAAATACCCCAGGAGCCCATGGAAGTGCTTCAGCCAGAATGGGCGACACAACTGAGCTGTGCGCTAGAGTGTTACAATATAAATGTTGAGGAGGATGATGAAGACCCACGAAATATTAGCATTCCAGAAATAGAAGGCTGTCGCGAGGTTCGAGGACATTGATTGAGGATCCCGATATCACCGCACCGCTAAAAACGAAGCAGGTAAATATTGGAACAGAGGCGGAGCTGAAGTACGCAATGCTTGGGGACTATTGGGATGATGCCACGGTGGATAAGGTCGCTGAGTTACTCCACGAATACCAAGGCTTGTTCCCGACAAAATTACGGACTTAAAAGGGATCATTGGCGACTTAGGGATGATGAAGATCACCCTGAAACTTGATGCAAAGCCAGTTAAGTAGTGGCCTTATCGCTTGAATCCGAAATATAAAGAAAAGGTCCACGAAGAATTAGACAAAATGCTCACAGCCAGAATTATTGAGCCAATAGAAGAATCCAATTGGGTGAGTCCTATGGTAGTACAGGAGAAAAAGAAAAAGGGAAAAATAAGAATATGCGTGGACCTCAGGAAGTTGAATGACATATGTGTACATGATCCATTCCCAACACCATTCATAGATGAAGTACTGGAGAATGTTGGCGGTCAAGAAGCATACTCATTCATGGATGTGTTCTTAGGGTACCATCAGATCAAGATCACGCTGGAAGACAGGAGAAAAATGACCTTCGCAACAGAATGGGGCTGTTTTCAATACACTATTATGCCGTATGGACTGAAGAACGTGCCAGCCATATTTTTGCGCATCGTTGTGGCTGCGTTCAAAGAATACATCCACAAGTTCTTCGAGGACTATCTGGATGATTGAACTATCTTTGGATTAATTAAGCACCATATAGCAAGCCTACGCTTGATTCTAGATACTTGCCACCAACATCAAATTGCGCTGAACCTTACGAAGTGCACATTCCTTGTTCCCTTTGGAAACCTGCTGGAACATGGTCTGTAAACAAGGACTGATGGTGGACCCTACAAATATTACCGTTATTCTAAATTTGGAAGCACTACGAAGTGTTAAACAACTGCACACTACCTTGGGACACACCGGATACTATAGGAAGTTCATCAAAAGTTATGCACAAATAATAGCGCCGATGGAAAAGCTATTGAAAAATGATGTTACATATTGTTGGAATGATGATTGCATGAAGAGTTTGGATGTCCTGAAGGGGAAACTGGTCTCCACTCCAATCCTGGTCTTCTAAAAATGGGATGTGGAATTTCATGTACGTGTTGATGCATCATGCATTGCGTTGGGAGCCGTACTCACACAAGAGGGTACAGAGGGCGTGGATCACCCGATCGTGTTTGCAAGTCAGAATTGTCCAAAGTAGAAAAGAACTATTTCACAGCCGAGCGTGAGGGGTTAACGATGGTGTACACGCTCCAGAAATACCGACACTATTTACTTGGAGGACATTTCAAGATGTATACCGATCATTCCATGTTAAAATACCTGGTGAATAAGCCTGTGTTGGGGGGGTGCATATGCAGATGGCTCTTACTATTCCAAGAATATGATTTTGGGGTAATAGTCAAGCCGGGACACCTGAACATAGGACCAGATCACTTGTCATAAATTGAGATAGGCAAAGAACCGACAAATTTGGAGGAGGGACCACCTGATGCACAGCTCTTTGCAGTGCGCGTCGCAGAAGGACACTTCGAAGATATCATCCATTTTCTAACAACAAGGACTGTGCCGAAGGAATACTCAATCCAATAGAAAAAGGAATTGGTGGTGCGCGCGGTGGACTTTTTTGTCATCATGGGGCACCTATACAAAATGGGAAATGATGAGATATTGCAAAGATATGTACCTGAATTTGAATGAGGACATATCCTCGTGGAAGCACATGGGGCGCTGCAGGAGGACACTATGCAGGATGTACGACCACACAAAAGATTCTTCGCATGGGACTATGGTGGCCAACCCTGCACCAAGATTCAAAAGCGCATTGTAAGGCCTGCGATATATGTCAAAGTACTAGGAAACCATCACGAAGGGATGAGATGCCATTAAATCCACAAATGACACTACAACTGTTTGAAAAATGGGCAATCAACTTTGTGGGATAGATCCAACCTTAGGGAAAGACAAGCGTGCGCTACATCATCACCGTGACGGATTACTTGACGCGAAGGGCGGAAGCGCAGCCGGTTAAAGACTGCATGACTGCTACGATTGCAAAGTTTTTGTTCGAAAACGTGTTGACCCGATTTGGCTGTCCAAAAATCTTAATGAGTGATCACAGAACACATTTCTTGAATGAAACCATCAGCACGCTCACAGAAGAGTTCCAGGTGCATCATTAGAAAATTACACCATACCACCCATAAGCTAATGGGACAGTAGATGCACTCAACAAAATAATGGAGACTGCACTGACCAAAGTGTGCAACGCACAGTGAAACGACTGGGACCTACGTGTACTTGTCATACTATGGGCTTATATAATGACGTGAAATAAATTGACGGGCCAGACACATTTACAGTTAGTCTATGGTACGGAAGCTGTCATGACGATGGAATACATCGTAACTAGTCTACTTAAACCAGTGCTCATAGGCATGACAGACCGCGAAGCTTTGGAAGAAAGGCTCGTGAAATTAGAAGAACTCGAGGAAGAATGGTTTCTGGATGGATTTCATCAGCAAGTACAAAAGAAGTGTGAAAAGGCATGACATGACCACCATATCAAGTTGCGCACCTTCAAGGTAAACAACTTAGTGCTGCTGTATGACAGTAATTTTGAAATTTTTTTGGGAAAATTCAGAATGCACTGGCTAGGACCATACGTGGTTAAGGAGGTCACAGACGGAGGCACAATCTAGCTAGTCAAACTAAATGAGAACCCTTCCCAGGCAAAGTAAATGGTAGTCGCTTGAAGCCCTACACGGGTGGGCCAACTATCTAACTAATTGGCTAAAGCACATTCTTCACAACCCGAGGAACCAGACAAGGGCATGGGACTATAAACATATGCAACAGAGGCCAGTACAAAGGTAAGGACATAGTTCATATGAAGAGGGTTCAAAAGAAAGAATGCAGCTGTTTCAGCAGGCAGCAGTGCAGTGCGCTACAAACATTCAGGTCATTTGGGACTGGTTGGAGGGACTACATGCCAAGATTGCCGCGCCGACAAAGTGACTCGAGGGCGAGTCACGATGTTTGAGTTGGGGGCCTGTTGGGCATGGAATCCCCCCACAACATGTTTTGGGGCTCAAAGCCCAAGTTTTGGTCAAATAATAGTGTAAGACTCCACGAATTACGGGCATGGAGAGCGAAATGTATGTTGAGTCATAGGTTTGTCCGCCCTAAGTTTTGTAATGTAATGTAATGTCATGTCGGCCTATCCATGGTTTGCAGACCATGGGATTGTATAAATAGAGCGAGGCTCTAATTTGTAAAGAGAATTAGAGATGGATAAGAATGAATGATCTATTAGCGGATAGAGAAGAAGTGTAAGTGTCTTGGGTCGTAGTAGTAGGAAGAGGCTCTGCAGCTAAGTGCGCAGAGGCCTAGTAGAGTCCGCAGCTGAGTGTGCGGACCCCTGCAGCTGAGTGCGCAGGGTGAAGTTGAGTCTGTAGTCCAAGAAGAAGAATAATAAAGAGAATTTTGATTCCAATTACTATGTATGTGCTTTTGTATTACTTTCTATGCATTTATACTATTTTGTTTATCACAAGCACGTATATGAATATTGAACATTGTTAAGTATAATTAGGCTCATATGGATAAGTTAATTAATTAGATAATATCGGATTAATAGTAAGGAACTAGGGTAATGGCACAGATTGCACCTCGAGCAGGGTTGCGTGAAGGCAGCATCGCAGGCTGCAAGATACTGATAAGTGCACGTAGCGACATGCGCGTAGGGTCAAACCGCAAACCACCGAAAAAACCATCAGACATATCTAGGGTGTGGAAACATGGTTCTAGCACCCTCCCATACTACTTCAGGTGAGACCTCAGTCCACGCTCCATGGACTATTGCTGAAAGGGCTAGTATTACCGGGATTTGATTGGCTAAATCATCTCTGAACCTGGGTCAAGCCCATAGAAGCCAACAAGGAGCATTCAAGATTGCTTGTTTAATCAGATCAAAGGCTTCATGTCCAGATAAACATTGTATAGTATTTCTTACTTGTTTTTATCACAATTTCTGAATCTCCAAACACTTGAAGATGTTTGATATTAAGGCTGATAGCCTTATACAACACTTGAACCAATGCTTCATATTCGGTAATGTTGTTTGTGCATTCGAATTCAAGCCTACATGCTAGCATAGTTTTTTCTCCTTTTGGGCGAAATAATATGTATCTTGCTCTGACTCCATCATTAGATTTGGATCCGTCAAAAATAATTTCCAAAATAATGAGTTAACTACAAGTTTATCTACAAAATTTATACACTTAGAAGTATCTGTTTGAGAAAAAAATTCAACTTGTGACATAACAAAATTTTCCAATAAGGGTGAAGTATTTGCATTAAAATTTCCCAGAAATGATTCAACTGAGTAGTTTCCGATGTTATTGCTTCTATATGTAACTAGCTCATTTTCTCCCTATAGTTCTGTAATGATATACTTTTGATGTTTTTCGCGGTCGACCCTTATTTGATTTGGCTTGCCATTATGGGGAAGCCACATGTGGGAATAGTCAATGGAAAAATAGCCATGAAGCTTTTCTGACCAGTCTTTGCTGAGGATATCAACCACAAGAATGTCAATGACTTCACACACTTTAGGGTTTGATGAGAGTCTAATAGTGACTTTATTGAGCTCTCCTATAACTTCGAATTGGTATCGGTCTAACTGCACATTGCGCACAACAGATTTTTGGGGCTCAACATTCAATTTCGCACAAACTGTTCATGGTAGAATGTTAGATGAAGCTCCAGAGTCAACTAAACAGTTGTGTAGATTCTTGTTGAAAACTTTGAAAGTCAAAAGGAATGGAGGAGTATGGGATTTGGATATTCCTCCCATTAGAGCAATATCGGTAGGACCAATACTGTCTAATGAGGTATTAGGAGGCCTTCCCATTTCTTGGACAATTTGCGAGATTACAGCAGCGAGAAGCAGAGAAGTAGGGACTATTTTTAGATCCCTGAACAATAGCTTTTGTTGATGTTTCAACTTGCTAAGCTCGTGAAAGGTAATGTTAGCCCTAGTCTTTTTCATATCTTCCACTATATTTTATTCCATTTCATCAGAGACTAACACAGTTTTAGCTGAAGGTGAAGGATTTGTTTGAGGAGCGGTTTGAGTGGATTTAGACGAAGATTTCTTACCTATTGTTTTGTCTTTGGGAGATGGAGTTGATACCTTCTGCTTTGAATTTGTTTGTGGCAATTCAACATGGCTTCTACTCCTAGTTGTAACAGGTAGTGCTTCTTGTGCTTCTTCATTGGGAAGAATAAAATCCCACATTCCTTGTAACTCGACTACCTCTTCATCATCTATTTTCTCTTCAGTTGTTGAGACTTCATCTTCCTCCACATCTGATTCAAAATTTGATATGGTACTTGGAGGCTTAGTATTAGAGGGAGGATTTCTTTTGTATGGTTTGAAATATTTCTTCATGGAAGTCTCTACTACATGTTTCTTGATATCAACCATTCCTGATCCAAGTGGCTCTAGACATAGGCAGAAGTCCCAGAGGACTCAGAAAAGGGTCAAAACTCAAAGTGTCTAGATTGTGCTCAAACTATGGTCATGTTGAAGATCTCATCGTCATGATCACAATGGTGTGAACAGTTCATCAAACCGAGTCCGTATGTGAAATTTAGGAGCAGTCAAAGTTTAAGGTTGACTTGGGCGATTGGGCAGGCTTAAGAAGGCAGCAATTTGGACAAAATTCGGTCACCCGATTCTGGCGAACCTGGGTCATTTTCCGGGTGAATTTGTGGGTCCATTATTTTTTCTTCTATCGCCTAAGGTTCTGGAAAATTCCTAAGGGGGGCGGTTGGTTGTATATATATATATATATATATATATATATATATATATATATATATATATATATATATATATATATATATATATATATATATATATATATATATATATATATATATATATATATATATTAAATGGGGTGGGCGGCCATGACCCCACCACCTGGGAGTCCCAACCAAAACAATATATTAATGGTGGGGGGCGCGGGCTGTCAACCTCGCCGCCCTCTCCACCTCCCATACATAACGACCATATGATATATGTGGTGGGGCGTGGGTTTTCAACCCAACTGCCCCTCCACCTCACCCTCATATAAATTAACCATACGACAGCAACGACGGAGGTTAGGGGAGCGGTCCATCGAACCGTCCGACCCACCTCCCATTTAATAAAGCATAACTGTTATACATTAAAAAAAGGGAGGGGCAGGATTTGATCCCCTGACCCCTCCTCAACAAATTTCCAGGTTTACCAATGCGCCACCGATGCTTCTTGTCTAATCTGCCCACCAAAACATATTTCAAGCTTTTTTCACAGTGCACTGGAGAGGAGGCCGGTAGTGGGCACACATTTCTATGCAGGTGCAACCATGAGTAGTGTAGAGAGGGGGTCGGAACCATGATCTGAGAAATTTCTTCATGGGGCCAGATATTCACTTTGTTAGATTTCGACAAATTTTATATGGTTTCAACATTTCTCGATGCCATGAACTCAACAACGTTGTCCATTTCTCCATTAGAGATCTGCAATTTTCGAGCTTCTTCAATTGTGGAGGTATAAGGTTGTCATTTTGACTTTTGATGTGATTCCATTATTTCTCCATCTAATGAAACCGGGCCTCCCTACTAATTCGAGTAGGACCTAGAGACGTGGTCCCTCCTAGAGGAACTCCAATAACAATCTTGTGTCTTCTATGCATGACTTTCTATTCTTCTCTTCCTCTTCTTTATGCACTTGTAATTTTCATGGTTAAAATGCAAGCTTAATATGTATTTCTTTAATGCATCATAAGGAAAATATTTTTTGGGATCAAGTGGTATCAGATTTGGTCCTTGTAGATGTGAATTGCATGTTTGTTTTCTAACAAGAAACAGGATCCAAAGAGGTGAAGGGAAACTAAAGTCTTTCGATCCCGAAGTGGGGCATGCACATCGAAGGAGAAGCATGGTAGATGAAGAGGATTGTTATGAAGAGGAGCTCAATTTTCGCAAAACCTTTTATACAATGTCAGCCAATTGCTTTTAAGGTTGGAGAAAGTAGAAGGGAGAAAGGCAAAAGAACAAGGTTTAGTGCATGGAAATGGTGGAGAAGAACCCCCTCCTTCTCCTTCCATGAGTGAACGTTCTTCTTCCTCTCACCGCCATCATCATAGAAATTCAAGGGGTGCAACTAAGAAACCTTTCTTTAAATTAGATGTCAAATTTGATCATCCCATGTATAATGGTGAAAGTAATGTAGAAAATCTTAATAACTGGATTAGGAAGATTGAGATCTACTACAGGATTCAGCAGATCGAAGAGGACGAGGCAAAGATTCAGTTGGCCTCTCTTCGGCTGAGTGGCACTGCTCTTTTCTGGTGGGAGAGAAAATTGCGAAGCAGTAAGAGTGTGGGTAATCTTCTTTCCTCATGGCCAAGTTGTTGGCATTATGATTCTGGTATGGCTCTATGTTATAGATGTTGTACTTGATGGCAACACCCTCAAGTGACAATCAGAGGTACACAGGTAATTAACAGTGCAAGTGCATGGGTACGCAGAGCAGAAGAAGGAGCAGTGCGTGGGTACGCAGAGCAGAAGAAGGCGCAGTGCGTGGGTACACAGCGCGACAGAGGTTCAGGTGCGTAGGCACAGTGAAAGTACGCGGCGCTTCAGAAGCCACAAGTGCGTAGGTACGCAGCGCGATAGCATCTGTGGGTGTGTGGATACAGTAGCAGTACGCGACGCGATAACAGCTGTGGGTGTGTGGCTACAGTAGCAGTACACGGCGTGATTGAAGAAACAGTGCGTGGGTACGCGGTGCAGCAGAAGGCTCTCTGCGGGTATACGCAGGGGAGCAGAAGGTGAAGTGCGGAGCCACGCAGGCCAGATAAAGAAAAACTGCAGATCTGTCTTAAAAACATTTGTTGATTATCTTTTATCTATTGCTGCAAAGTTCTGGGTTTATATTTCTGGTACTGTCTTTCTGTTTATAGCATTCTGAGAAGTTGGGTGACTCTTGGTTGATTGTATAAGGAGTTTGGGTAATTTTCATATACTTGATGATTATTTGATATTCTTGGATCCAGTTTGAAAATTTATGAAAAGTGGTCCTTGAAAGAATAGAAGTAGGGGGTTGTAGCTCCCTTCCAGGAGAGACTGGAAAACGAGAGAGAGTTGTAGATCTCTGCAGGTTGCAGCCTGCGTACTGGTAAAGGATTGCTCTAGTACAAAACCATTGTAAAAGGAGTTTCTAATTTGAAAGAAGATAGAGACATATTGCAGCAGGTGGTTTTCACCCACATTGGGTTTCCACCTTATATCTGGTGTTCTTTGGTGTGACTATATGTTTTTCTTGTTCATGCTCATTATTTTATGGTACTGACATGCAAAAATAATTCAAAGTATAAATAAGGAAGATTTATTAAAAGAACTAGATAATACTGATTCACCCCCCCTCTCAGTATTATTTCCAACAATTGGTATCAGAGCAGGTCCTTCAGAGAAGCTTGATCGCTTGAAGGAAGATCATTCATCATGAGAAACTACGAGAGGGAAGCATCAATCAGGCCACCAATTTTTGATGGGACAAACTTCAATTATTGGAAGGTAAGAGTTACTGCCTATCTTCAATCTCTTGGTACAGAAGTTTGGGATATCATAGATACAGGCTACACTTTTCCTTCAGCTACTCCTACAGATACGGCCGAAAAGAAGAAATATGAAACAAATGCTAAAGCAGTCAATACTCTGCTGGGATGCTTATCTCAAACAGAATTCGTGAAGGTTATGTAATATAAATCCGCAAAAGAAATATGGGACAAGATTGTCTTGAGCTATGAAGGAGATGAACAGGTAAAGCGTGCTAAACTTCAAACCCTTAGGATTCAGTATGAGAATCTCAGAATGTATAATGATGAAAGTGTGGCTAACTATTTCCTTCAGGTAGACGAGATTGTTAATTGCATGAAAAACTTGGGTGAAGAAATAAAAGAGGCTATTGTGTTTGAAAAAGTTTTAAGATCACTGTCCCCCAAGTTTGAATCTAAAGTGTCTGCAATAGAAGAAAATGAAAATCTACGAACTCTTACTATGTCTCAGCTACACGAAATTCTAACTGCTTATGAAATGAGAAAAGGAGGTCTATCTGATAGAAGAGAAGCTGCTTTCAAAGCTTCAGGCAAGGGAGACTACTATGAAGCAAGTCACGTGCCAGAAGAAGAAGAAGAAGAATCAAATTTTGTCAGAAATATTCAACGAGGTACTGGAAGGTTCAGAGGTAAGTTACCTTTTAAATGCTTTGCTTGTGGAAGAGTAGGTCATTATGTTGCGAAATGCCCTCATAAGGATAAGATTGAAAAAGGAAAGGAACCTGCTAGATGGAACAAGAAACAGAATGCAAATAAGAAAAGATACTACACTCATGAAGATAGTGATGGTCTATCAAATAGTGATGAAGATGAACGAGGTAATGACTACAAACTTTTAATGGCATTTGAAGATGATGATTACATGGATGCTATAGATGTGGATAGCTTTTATGAAGAAATTTCTAGACTCAAGACATGTATAGAAGAAAAGAATAGGATCATTGATACCCTACAACTTCAAATTGATGAAAAAGAAAAATATCTTGAAAAGTTAGAAGGTGAAATTGTTGGTCTTAGAAAAGAGATTGAGAAAACAAAGGCTATTAACCTTAAGTTTGTCAAAGGATCTGAAACTCTGGATGAGATCATCAATGTACAGCGTTCTCCTCTAAACAAGACAGGTCTGGGCTATAATGGAGAAACTTCTCAAGCATCCACCTCAAGAAGTTATCTTCATGCATCAAGAAGGAATGAGAAAAAGCACAATGGAGATCACCAGGTAAAGCAGGGACGAATTGCAAACAAAGAATATCAGGGGAAATCCGTCTTAAGGGTGAACAAAAGCTACAACCAGCCACAGGTAAAATCCTCTCAATTTGGTTCAAGAATGGATGACAATAGAAATTACAATCATTTGGCCAGTAGATTTGATAACTGCAGAAGTTTCTTCAATGGACAATGTTTCTCTTGCCATAACTTTGGTCACAAAGCAGCTCAATGTGTTGCATATAAAACAATCATGACTAGAGAAGCTCAAAAACAAAGAAGTATGACCGGGATTACAAAAAGGACCTATAACAACTTTTCGGCTCTTGAAAATGAAGTTGAATGTTCTATTTGCAATAACTTTGGTCATGAAGATTCTGAATGCAGGAGCAGGTTTCAACAGACAAAGGAACAAGCCTCAAGCACCAAAACATGGAGAATAAAGGAACCACAAACAGAAAGATGTGGGATAGCATTTTATGCAGAGGGACAAGAAAATCTATGGTACATTGACAGTGGATGTTCGAAGCATATGACAGGTGATAAAGAAAAGCTTGAATCATATTCTGCTTTAGAAAAGGGAAAGAAAGTTTCTTTTGGAAATGATACTCCTGCAGTTATAAAAGGAAAAGGCACTTCTCAGTTAAAAGAAAAAGTCAAAGCTGGAAATGTTTTGTATGTTGATGCATTGAAGCATAATCTTCTGAGTGTCAGCCAGATGTGTGATCAAGGAACCGAGGTGATATTTATATCAAATGGATGTCTTGTTCGTGATCTTGATACAGGTAAAACAATGATCAAAGGTGAAAGAACTCCAAATAATCTATAAATATTTGAAGAAGGACAACAACAATGCTATCTAAGCAAGGATGATGAACACTGGTTATGGCACCGGAGGTTGGGGCATCTAAGCTTTTCACAAATAAGGAAAGCATGCAAATATCAGGCAGTTCGCGATCTTCCAGATATCAAAATTCCAGACAACACCATATGCAAATCATGTCAGTTTGGAAAGCAAACCAGAACTAACTTTCCAGAGAAGGAAGGATTAGCTAGCATGCCTCTTGAGCTAGTACATACAGATGTATGTGGTCCATTCAGGAAAAGGACACCTCGAGGAGAAGAATACTTGATATTATTCATTGACGATTTCTCCAGGTTTGTCTGGTTAGGACTTTTGAAGCACAAAGATGAAGCATTCGAAAAATTCAAATCCTTTAAAGCCTTGGTTGAAAATGAATCAGGATACAAAATTAAGTGCCTCGGCTCCGACAGAGGTGGGGAGTTTACCTCAAATGAATTTTTCGATTTCTGTGAAGAACATGGGATAAGAAGAGAATTCTCTACAGCTAGAACTCAGCAAAATGGATTGGTGGAAAGAATGAACAGAACAGTCCAACAAATGGCTCGTGCTATGCTTGATGAGTCTGGAACTCCCGCAACTTTCTGGGGTGAAGCAGCATATGCTGCGGTTGTTATTCTCAACAAAACAAATGTCCGGGTGAACATCACTCAAACCCCTCATGAGCTCTGGTATGGTGAGACTCCTTCGGTAAAGCACTTCAAAATATTTGGGAGCAAAGGCTATATTAAGAATATTGATGAGCAACTTGGAAAACTAGAACCTAGAGCAGATGAAGGCATTCTTCTTGGTTATTCTCCACATAGCAAAGCATACAAGTTCTACAATAAAAGACTTGGAAGAATTGTTGACAACATTGATGTAGTGGTTGATGAGAAGGGATACATTCCTAGGCAAGTAAATCATGAAGATATCGAAGAAGATGAAGACTACCCTCAAAGACAGAATGATGAAGAAGAAGAACCTCAAGAAGAACCAGAGGAGAAGATAAGGATAGAAGAGAAGACTCCATCCAGATATGTTCAGAAGAATCATCCAGAATCTCAGATTTTGGGGCAGAAAGAAGCAGGTGTACAAACAAGAAGAACAATTGCAGAAGATTCAAGCTATTTGGCATTACTCTCTTCCATTGAACCACAAAATGTGAAAGAGGCATGCAAAGATGAATGTTGGGTCAAAGCAATGGATGAAGAACTTAAGCAGATCGAAAATAACAACACTTGGGAGCTGGTTCCTAGACCAAAGGATAAGAATGTTATAGGGACAAAATGGGTCTTCAATAATAAATTGAATGAAAATGGAGAAGTAATTAGAAACAAGGCCAGACTTGTTTGTAAAGGGTATGCACAGCAAGAAGGAATAGATTTTGAAGAAACTTTTGCTCCTGTTGCAAGACTTGAGGCCATCCGAATGTTCCTTGCTCTCTCAAGCTTTCAAAACTTCAAAGTATTTCAAATGGACGTGAAATCAGCCTTTCTGAATGGAGACTTGGAAGAAGAAGTATACATTGAGCAGCCATATGGTTTCATTCTTGGAAATGATCCAAATCTTGTATGCAGATTGAAAAAGGCTCTCTATGGTCTCAAAGAAGCTCCAAGGGCTTGGTACTATCGTTTGGACAAATATCTTCATCAACAAGGTTTTTCAAAAGGATCAACAGATAGCAATCTTTATATAAAAGTTGAAAACGACAAATTGCTAATACTTGTTGTGTATGTAGATGACATTATCTTTGGCAGCAATGAAGAAGCTATGAGTCAAAGCTTTGCCTTGGTAATGCAGAAAGAATTCAAAGTGTCCTTGCTGGGAGAACTGACATATTTTCTTGGTTTGCAAATCCAACAAAAAGAAGGAGGGATCTTTTTGTCTCAAACCAAGTATCTCAAGAATATTTTGAAGAAATATGGCATGGAAGATGCAAAACCAGTATGTACACCCATGGTCACAGGATGTAGCCTCATTGAAAATGATGAATCAGCAGCAGTGCATCAACCAACCTACAGATCTATGATTGGAAGTCTACTTTATTTGACAGGCACCCGACCAGACATAATGCATGCAGTAGGAATAGTTGGAAGATTTCAGGCAAATCCAAAGGAAACTCATCTTCAGGCAGTAAAGAGAATCTTCAAATATCTTCAAGGAACTCAAAACTATGGCTTATGGTATCCTAGAGATACAGATCTCACACTTCATGCTTATACAGATGCAGATTGGGCAGGAAGCGTGGACGACAGGAAGAGCACAAGTGGTGGTGCATTCTTTATGGGTTCCAGATTAGTATCTTGGTTCAGCAAGATACAGAGTTCGATTGCCTTGTCTACAGCTGAAGCGGAATATGTTGCTACTGCATCTTGCTGCACTCAACTCCTTTGGATGATGCAGACCTTGCAGGATTTTCAAATCACTTGTATACCACCCATCTCCATCTTATGTGATAATACAAGTGCAATCAGCATTTCAAAGAACCCAGTCATGCATTCAAAGACCAAGCACATACCGATCAAGTATCATTTTCTCCGGGAACAAGTACTTGAACAAAAGGCCAAGTTGGAGTATGTTCCTTCTAAGGAACAAGTTGCTGATATACTCACCAAACCATTGCCCAGGGAGACCTTTGAATACCTCAGGCAAAAGCTGGGGGTTGTTGATGCATCATCTTGTTGTTGAATCTCTTCTGATGGTTGGTTGTACGCAAGGCTCATCTGGGGCATATGCGTACATGTGCTGATTTTCGGATTGGTCGAAGATCGAATGGCACAGGTTCAGGGGGAGCATATAATGCATTTTTGGCATTATGGAGGACGTACAAAAGGAGATCATGGATGCTGGTCTGAATATTGCTGCAATATGTCCCTATCTCTTTCATGGTCATTTATGGTGTTTGGTGGATTATGGTTCTTCTTTACAGATCTGGTTTATAGTTAGGGGGAGCATGTTATGAGGGGGAGCATAACGCGTTGCCCTTGATGTCAAAGGGGGAGAATGACATTGAGGATCTTGAGGTTGCCATCAAGTCCAAAGGGGGAGATTGTTGGCATTATGATTCTGGTATGGCTCTATGTTACAGATGTTGTACTTGATGGAAACACCCTCAAGTGGCAATGCTCTGATCAGGCTCTCAAAAATGTTGGAAATTAAGAGGTACGCAGGTGAATGGTTCAAAAGGTGCGTACCCGCAGGTACACCGGCCAGGAAGTGCGTTCATACACGTAGGTCACCCGTTCATGAGGTGCGTACCCCCAGTTCACTCACTTCAAGGCAGAGAAGCGCGCTCACGTGGGGTTTCTTATGGTTTTGGCCCGTGGTATAGGATCTAATTTTGCCCCGGTTTGGATCCCTTGTATTGGTCATTGATGGTTTTGTCCCATGGTGTGAATAAGGGATTGACTATAAATAGGGAAGGAGATCACTTGGCTAAATCATCTTTTGAAAATTGAATATCTTAAGATCTAAAATATTGGGTTATCGGTTTAAAAGCTTGATCTATATAAAAGTAAAGTTGAAAGTGAATCTATGAAGTGTGATCTCTCGGGCGCATGATCAGATCTGGGCATCTGACTATCTGTGGCACACTGGGGGACTGCCAATTCGGCCCTAATCAGAGGTACGCAGGTAATTAACAGTGCAAGTGCATGGGTACGCAGAGCAAAAGAAGGAGCAGTGCGTGGGTATGCAGAGCAGAAGAAGGTGCAGTGCGTGGGTACACAACGCGACAGAGGTTCAGGTGCGTAGGCACAGTGAAAGTACGCGCGCTGCAGAAGCCGCAGGTGCGTAGGTACGTAGCGCGATAGCATCTGTGGGTGCGTGGCTACAGTAGCAGTACGCGGCACGATAGTAGCTGTGGGTGCGTGGCTACAGTAGCAGTACGCGGCGTGATTGAAGAAATAGTGCGTGGGTACGCGGTGCAGCAGAAGGCTCTCTGCGGGTATACGCAGGGGAGTAGAAGGTGAAGTGCGGAGCCACGCAGGCCAGATAAAGAAAAACTGCGGATCTGTCTTAAAAACATTTGTTGATTATCTTTTATCTATTGCTGTAGAGTTCTGGGTTTATATTTCTGGTACTGTCTTTTTATTAACAGGATTCTGAGAAGTTGGGTGACTCTTGGTTGATTGTATAAGGAGTTTGGGTAATTTGCATATACTTGATGATTATTTGATATTCTTGGATCCAGTTTGAAAATTTATGAAAAGTGGTCCTTGAAGGAATAGAAGTAGGGGGTTGTAGCTCCCTTCCAGGAGAGACTGGAAAACGAGAGAGAGTTGTAGCTCTCTGCAGGTTGCAGCCTGCGTACTGGTAAAGGACTGCTCTAGTACAAAACCATTGTAAAAGGAGTTTCTAATTTGAAAGAAGATAGAGACATATTGCAGCAGGTGGTTTTCACCCACATTGGGTTTCCACCTTATATTTGGTGTTCTTTGGTGTGACTATCTGTTTTTCTTGTTCATGCTCATTATTTTATGGTACTGACATGCAAAAATAATTCAAAGTATAAATAAGGAAGATTTATTAAAAGAACTAGATAATACTGATTCACCCCCCCTCTCAGTATTATTTCCAACACAAGTTTCATTTATGCATTAAAAGAACAATTTTATCCCTTGGGTTATAAGCAACAAGCCTTAATGGATTGGCAATACTTAAGGTAATGCAGAGGTCAGGATGTTCAGAGCTTTACCAAGGAGTTTAGAAAATAAGCACTTGATTTGGGCATTACACTTGACTCACCTGAAGTAGTAACTAAGTATATTGGATCATTACATAGTTACATTAGACATTCATTATTATTGTTTGAACCTACTACCATTGAATCGACCAATGTAAAGGCCATTCATCTGGAAAATAGGGGAACACATGGATGAGATGACCACCCAAATAGAACCACAACAGCCAAGAGAAGGGGACCAAAGCCCTCTTGTACAAATTGTGATAAAGAGGGGCATGATGAGGAAAATTGCTGGAAGCTGCACCCTGAGTTGAGACCTGAAAGGAATGATAGAAAGGGGAAGGAGAAGGCTATCACTACCATGCCGCAAAACCAAGATTTCGAGTGAGAGGAAGATGAGAAGGTCACAACTACAGGATTTGCGCGAGGTAGGCCCATTGACTTGGGGTCTGATTCCGGCAATGAAATGCTGTTTTAGCCCTTGGGATCGTAGCAGAAGGACCCATAGATTTGGGGTATGATTCTAGCAATGAGTAAAGGATTTCAACATACATAACGAAAAGGGCACCACCGGCAATAGGACTCCAAGAACTTGAGGAGCTCAACCACTGCATCTAGGCAAAGAATGCTGAGCTAAGGAGGCTTCTACGGGAGGCAAAGGAAGAAAAAGAAAGATTACCACGACAGTTGCAAGCCAAGGATGAGGCCTTGGAAAAGATGCAACATCACTATCTAGACATAAGAAATGATTCTTCAATTTCATATGATTTTGATGATGATGAATTTGATACTTTTGAAAAACATACTACAGGGATTGGATCCAAACTATTGAAGAAAATGGGGTATCAAGGAAAGGGCCTTGGCACCAAAGGCCAAGGCATTGTAAACCCCATCGAAGTTAAGGAAATGCCTCAAATATGCCAGAAAGGAAATGGGAGAAAGCTCCAATACAACTAGTAACCATCCAATGACAGACTATGAAACTCCTTCCTCACATTCCAGTGATAGTGAAGGATCCATGAACACTAATCGGAGGAACACCAGGCGAAAGCACCCCAAGGCAGCTTGAAATTTTGGATGAAAAAGAATTGTTGTAATCCTTGCAACAAAGAGGGACACCAACAAACCACGCGTCCAATGCTCCACGCTCCAGAAACATCATCAGAGGAGCCGAAAGGTGAACATATTCAACAAATGAATCCACCCCATTCATAGTGGTCCGCTTTATTAAGTTGGTTTTTTTAGAGGTAATAGCTTGTTATGGCCACCATTGTAAATCATACTCTGAAAGTAAATGTAAAAGTGATGGTGTGTTTCCCATCACTTCAAAACGCAATGATGATATTTTGGCCTTTCCTTATTAGTAGTTGAGGTATTAATTACTTTTTATGTAATCCTTGGCCAATGAGTATTTACTATAAACTCCTAGCAAGGAAGGGTTGTTGAGTCATGTGTGGTGTGCATGATTGCAAGAGATGTACCAGTTTCACGTGCATGTGATTGGAAGTGTGTATTGAAAATGACACAAACAATGTGCTAAGTGTAAATGCTTTTGGAGGACCAAAATCTCCTTAGTGGGGAGGATTGATCCAGGTGGCTCCAGACACAGGCAGAAGTCCCAAAGGACTCAGAAAAGGGTCAAAAATAAAAGTGTTGGATTATGCTATAACTAGGGTCATGTTGAAGATCTCGGCGTCATGATCATAGTGGTGCAAACAGCGCGTCAAACCGAATCCGTATGCGAAAGTTAGGAGCAATCAAAGTTTAGGGTTGAATTAGGTGACTGGGCAGGCTTAAGAAGGCAACAATTTGGACAAAAGTCGACCACCAGATTTTGGCCAACCTGGTCTAATTTTCGGGTGAATTTGTGGGTCCATTAATTTGTCTTCTACTGCTTAAGGTTCTAGAAAATTCCCACAAGGGGCAGTGGTTATGAATTTTTAAAATAAAGTAAAGAAAATATTAAATGGGGTTGGCGGCCATGACCCCGCCGCCCCGGGAACCACCATAACCCAAAATATAATTAAGTTGGGGTGTGCGGCCACGACCCGACCACCCTAGAGTCCCAACCAAAACAATATATTAATGGTGGGGGCATGGGAGGCCAACCCCGCTGCCCTCTCCATTTCCCATACATAACGACCATATGATATATGTGGTGGGGCATGGGCTGTCAACCCCGCCGCCCCTCCATCTCACCTGCATATAACTTAACCATATGAAAAAAACAACGAAGGATAGGGGAGTGGGCCACCAAACCGGTGGACCCACCTCCCATTTAATAAAGCAAAACCGTTATACATTAAAAAAGGGAGGGGCGGGATTTGATCCCTCGACCCCTCCTTAATGAATTTCCAAGTTTACCAATGCGCCAACGATGCTTCTTGTGTCATCCACCCACCAAAACATATTTCAATATTTTTGCACAGTGCGATGGAGAGGAGGCCAAAAAATGGCACACATTTCTATGCAGGTGGAACCATGAGAAGTGCAGAGATGGGGTCGAAACTGTGATTTGAGCAATTTCTCCAGGGGCCTAGATTTTCACTTTGTCAGATTTGAAAATTTTTATATGGTTTCAGCATTTATCGATGCCATAAACTCAACAATCATGTCCATTTCTCCATCAGAGATCTGCGATTTTCGGGCTTCTTCAATTGTGGAGGTATAAGGTCGTCATTTTGACTTTTGGTGTATTTTCATTATTTTGCCATCTAATGAAAACATGGCCTCCCCACTAATTCGAGCAGGGCCTAGAGATGTAGTCCCTCCTGGATGAACTCCAATATCAATCCTGTGTCTTCTATGCATGACTTGCTATTCTTCTCTTCCTCTTCTTTATGCACTTTTAATTTTCATGGTTAAAATGCAAGCTTAATATGTAATTATTTAATGCATCAAAAGGAAAAGATTTTTTGGGATCAATTTCATTAGACATGGTTTTAAGGACCTTTTGTAGACCTTCAAGATAAAAAGGATCTTTAGGTGGTTTTTTCTTGGATTCATCCCTAAAAGTTACTTTCTTGGATTTGTGTTCTTCTAATGCATTTTTGTTATCTAAGGCTAGAATACATTTTTTTACAACTATGGCTTCTTTCATGTTTTCTGCCAAAGTTGGTTTGGCAGCCCTATCGACAAAAAAAACTGTGTTTGAAGGAAGGGCATAGATGTACCATTCATTTTGGACTTCATCACTAGGCTTAGATGCTGTTGGGATCTTATTCAATAACTTGTTAAAACATGAATTGAAGTCCTTAATCGATTCTCTAGGTTTGGATTTCAAGTTGGAGAGATCATTGATAAGAGTAGTCGTTGATCTGTCATCTCCAAACTTGGTTAGGAATTTCTCTTGAATGGCATCCCAACTATTAATGGAACCCGATGGTAATGAAAAGTACCATGACCTTGTTGATCCTTGTAAGGTATAAGGGAATAATCTTACAACTACATATTCTTCCACTACTTCATTTAGATTTATGGACAACATAAAATTGTTCATGTGTTCTTCGGTTGGTAAACCATCATCAACATTGAACTTTATTAACCACTTTTCTGGATGGCTGGTAATGGATGTAAGGGTCCTTTCGTCTGTACAACGCCTAGATTTATCCATGGCCTTTGTGGGTTTTGAGCCATTGTAGGTATCTATGTAGAGGAAGATGTTCCTGTATTTGAAGGTGATTGGGTAGAGGAGGCTTGTACTCCAGTACCAGTGTAAACCACGATCTGGAGTTGTGAGGCAGATGGTTGATTTTATGATGAAATGGACAGAATGAATGAGGAATTTTGAGGTGATGATGAGAGAACCTCAGTATGGGATTTAGATTGTGTCTTCTTAGCTCTCTTACGGTTTGGTAGAGGGAATTCAAATGGGGGGATCCCAAACTTTTCACTATGTGCTCTAGTTAACCTTTGAGATGAGGGGAACTGAGAAGAAACACTAACTTGAGATAACTAAGATTCTTTTGAGGTATTGAAATCCCTTGTAGCTTATGGATCAAAGAATGGACTTTAGGGGTTTCTATAGAAGAAGATTGGTCTAACTTTTTTGAAGTCACAGTAGTGGATTCTAAAGGGTTCTTTACAACTTCGTGATTAGGATTTGGAGATTTGGAATGCGATCGAGAAGTTGGAGGAGATGGTGAGGGAATTTTACTCTTAGAATGGCCTATTGATTTGAATTTACTTTCCATTCATTGTTAGGCCCTCCTTCTAGTGCCAAAATGTTGAAGCCCCGAAAATCATTGCTACAACATGGTGGAAAACCACCTGGTCCAGACCTTGGTTAGCAACTCCTTTTCTATTTGGTGTAGTGGCTCCGACTAGGGATAATGGGACCAATTTCCCAGAAGAGATTTTGACAGTGTTGGTGGGGTGATATATGATGTAACAAGGGATTGTTTAAGCTAAGTGAAATCTAATCTAAACTAATAAACACATGCATATATCCTAGTTTAAACACTATTTAAATATAAATGTACCCGAGAATTAAATATAATATGGAATCTACAATGATGTCCTACAACAATTGGTAATATATATCTTTCATCTGCAATAAGAAATGAAATCGTTTAACACTAATCGTTTTGGATAAATAGTTAGCCAAAATGATTGTGAAGGATATGTCACATATAAAATTGTTCATGTATTCAGAATAAAGCCAAAGCCAACATCATACAAAAGTGTAATAATGCTAAACCGTAATTCATACTTTCACACATAAAACAATTAAAAGAAGAAGTATTGCCTGATACATAAATAGAACAAGATCTTGAGATAAAAGTACCATATATGACGAGTCCTGCTCATGTGCTTTAGCAATATTGACCAAATTTCAATCAATCCAACATATTCTAAGAGTACAAAAGTTCATTTTAGTAGAGAATGCTAGATATTTTAGAGAAAATAGATCCTGTTCCATTCATTCCATCAGGACCTCCTCAAAATTACAAAAGTGCAATGTTTCAAAGAATGTTTCTAATAAAATTTCTGGACCTCTCGCTAAATGCCTGAGGGGTTTAAATACTAAACTATAGGTCATAAAATAGATTATTACAAAAATAGATGAGGAGGTTTAAATGACCTTCCTCGGATCATGCGAAAATAAAACTAAAATAAAAATAAACTAAGTGACTAACTCCTTTTCATTTGATCTTTGAGATCACAAATATTTGTCATAGGCCTGAGCTGCGTCAGTTGGTTGATCATAGATTTCAACTGCACAACAAATATAGTATTTGTTAGCATTGGCACCTTTTTTTTGTGGAGGTTGTTAAGCAACTCAAGGTCATCCATTAGCTATATGGTTTTACTAAGAAATTCCAGTACGATTTCAAGTTTAGCTTGCTCATTTTTCTAATCACCTCCTCCTTTTCCTTCGCTGCCTCCCTCCACCGCTGCTCTAATTGTTTAACATTTGGAAGATATCCTAGTATGATTTCTGTAACCAGGTTGGCGCCATGCATATTTTCATTGATGGCTTATATTATGCTGTTTGTTGTTGCTACTGCGATCATTGTTTCCCTTTCCTCTTTCTTAAGCCGAGAATCCCAATCTCTGAACAAGATCTATTTATGCGATTCCTCCAGTTTTGGTAGATCAGACTTTATCCCTTCTAATTCTTTCCAGGTGAGAAAGTCATAAATATTTTGATGGATTTCATCATACTCAAGTCTCATGTCGATAACTTGGCTTGTTAGATTATCACTGATCTCGCAATAAGGACTTATTTGTGAGATTTTTTGGCAAAGAACTTCCTTCTGCTGCATTAGTTGGGAGTTAAGACTTCCTTGGCAAAGAACTTCCTTCTGCTGCATTAGTTGTGAGATTTTTTGGCAAAGAAATTCCTTCTGCTTCCTTTATGAACTCATCGATTTGCAGATTATATTTATACTTATAAAATATTTATACTTATATTTCATAGCTTGTATCCGCACATCTCTTTCTGCTAGGTTGGCCTAATGTTGTATTCGCATTTGTTCAAATTCCTATTGGAGATGGGCTATTTGTAATTCTACTTGTTGATTGGATTTATCCAAAGCTAATTGTTGTTCCAACAACATAATTCTTTGTTCCTGTTCTTTAAAAAACATTTAGAACTTTGTTGCTTTGTCAATAGTTGCCGTAGCATAGGCTCCTGTGAATTGCGACAATTTTGTGATATTTTCAGATGGGTCCATGGGCGATTCCTTCCATACAATGTCCATTGGTTCATTTTAAGGAGTTGTAATAGTTGCAATGTCTAAATTTATTTTCTTCCTCTGTCTTTTGATGAAAACGTTTTGGGTAGGGTTGTAAAATACATCCAGTGGAGTAGTTTGCTAAATTCTCAAAATAATTTCTTAAGTGGGGGTGGCAGGAATGAGCTCAACATCCTTAGTGCCTACAATTTTTTCTACTGTTGTTTCTTGAGTTGACTTGTGCTATGTTTGCTTAGGAGTATGTATCTCAGATGTTTGTTCATCAGTGTGAATATTCTTGTTGAAATGTTCTCATTCCTTTTCCAAATCAATAATTGGGGTTTTTTCTAATTGAGTGGATGTGGAGTGAACTTCTGCCTATATCTTTGCCATGGTTTTCTCGACTGTTTCCTCTGTAGTTTCAATTGTGTCCCTTTCGGGCTCTTTATTTTTATTTCATCCCCCATTTTGAGACTAGTGCTCTGAGTGATCTGACTCATGAGTAGATCTCTCTTCGGTTTCTTCTTCAAAATACTCTATGGAGTTGTCCTCCAAGATTACATTGGAAGTTCGCTCCCTTATTGGTTCAATCTGTAGTAGGTCCAATGGGACCTTCAATAATCTCCTCTTTCTGTACACATGGAAAGCTTCAACATCATCTGGGGAAAAACGTAGTGATTCCATATGCGTCACTTCTGAAAATGTTTCTTTTTGTAGGAAGAGGTCATCAAAGGCATCCTCCTCATGGGTGAATGGCTTCACTTTCACTATAATAGTGAAGTCCTTAGGAGTGCCATTTGGGTCATACTGCCTTCCCGAGATTGTAGTTAATTTCAGAGACTTCATTATCTCTTCTTCTTTGCATGCATGTCCAAAATCATGTAGTGAAAAGGTACCACATTGAAATGGAAATGTAGGCCAAATGGCCTTATTCTTCTCTTTCAATCCTTTGCTCAACCGACCTTCCCCTGCTGTTTGGTAGGCTATCTCCCTGGCCATTAACTTGTCAGGGACATAGTATGGGAGAACATGCGGAGAAGAAATTCTCCTAGATACTCTGATATAGGTAAATGTTTCCTCCGTAAACCATCTAGCTACACGTAAGATATCCACTTCATCTTCTTTTGAAAACCTAGGGGCGGTTGTGTTGTAGACTTGTTTATGGATGGGTAGCATAACTCCTTGATAGATTTTATAAAAATGGGGGTGAAACTAAACCTCCCACAAAATATTATGGTACACATGGATAGGAAGTGGGTCATATGTGGTCCACTTCGATCACATAATGGGAAATTTGGAACTAAAATAGATTTCATCCATTACAAAAGCGCTAATGAAAAATAGGGGATAAACCCTTAAAGAAGGACTTCTCTTTCTCCTATATTCCATAATGGAATTTGCCAAATTATTAGACAAAATTTGAGCCCAATTAATTATCATTGCGTTCACAGCTGCATCTATTAATGGAATTCATTCCAGGGAAAATTTGGTGCTATCGGGTTTACCGAACAATCTGCAAAACAATAAGGGGGAGAGATAGATGCCATAGAAAACATACTCATCTTATCCCATTTGAACTTGCCTTCGCTTACTATCCAGGCCTGCATGACATCTATTGAGTCTTCATTCTCCTTAACCAATTGCTCGAGGAACTGTTTATTGTAGAGCTTCTATGGCTCTGGTAAATGGTACATTAGCCGTAGATGTCTACTGAAAGAGATACCATAACCTCTTGCCTATGATTCTTGAATTCTCTGTCCAAGATGTCCACCACGTTAATTATCCACTTGACCATATCTGTGTATGGGATTATCTTCAGTCTTGCTGCTATGCGATGTAGGAATGAGCACGTTGTCTCGAAGTAGGAGGCGTCAAAGGAAACATGATCATCGGACGTGGCCTTTGCTACCAATGGCCTTGGTTTTTCTTCTACTAACAAATCATACATGACCTCCCAAGTTGAAGTTCCTACATCTCTGCTAGATGTAGTATTAGAGAAAAGAGGGATCATCTCTGACTTTTCAGATGTAGTTGCCTTTCCTCTGTTTGTGATTTCTTATAACAACGCTTCCTGTGGATTTTTCCTGAAATTGGGCAAAGTGGAAGATATCAAATATACAAAAGCAAGAATGAAAATGAGGATGGATGATACAGATAACTTTGAAAAGATGACAAGAAAGGAGTTTTAATTAAATGCAGATGAAAAGATAACATATCATGTCGAGCCGCTTTTCAACATAAATGCCACTAACCCATGGTAAATATCCACTAATGGTTCCTTATCGATACCTTTATCGCTCATTAATGTTCTACATTGTAAAATGGGAAGGAAAACTTTTAAAGTGGTGAGATTTAGTTGCGAAAATGCCAATTTTGCGATTGCGATGCAATATCGCAAATCACATTATCGCATATTTGATTGTGCGCTTTCTTAGAGTTCCTGTGGGATGCAAGATGTGGGATAAGTGGTGTGTTCTTTATTTATTCAAAGCGTAGTTTGTTTGATGGAATTTTTTACCTTATAAAGCTCTTTTTATCACGCGGTGGACTTAATCATCATTTTATGAAATTGGGTTCTATCGGGTCCAGGCTTTTATTGCATTTTGCAACATCGCATGATTCATAAGTTTTAAGACCTATCTTAAGTGTTCCGACATGATGCGATGGGTCAACCATCTCATCGCAATATAACATTTCGCATGTTTTAACATACTTAGTGAGGGTGCACCATTTATGAATGACGATATTCGATATAGGCATTTGTTTTAATAGGAAAATTTGCCTTAGGCCTTAGTTTTAAATGAAAAGCCTAAGATATCTAGGTTAAGTGCAGTGATACCTTTTGATTGCTTTTCTTTTGTTATGCTTGTTAACAAGGATTTTGACACACTTGATCCAGTGATATGCGAAAATGCGAGTATTGCTAGCTTTCAAAGGGTTTTGACTTGATATCATGTTTTATTCCAAAAACTTAAAAGAAAGTGTCTAAATGCTAAATTTGTTTATTTGAAGGATTATATCAAGGGTACCTATTTATTGATAGAATATTGGCTATTATAACAATAAATGCAGGGGGGGTGGGGGGGCGGTCGTTGAATAGCACTACAGGTCCTTAAGGCGACTTGATCTCTTCTAGGCCAACTTGATGTGGAGGATACATAAATCATGTTTGAGTCATTACTTAACCTTTTTACATGATCCAAAAGCCCAAGAAGGGTCTAGTTGAATGTACAATGACTCTATAAACTCAATATTAATCACAGGAGTCCAAAATGGGAAATTTGACTAATATAATGATGACTCAAGAATGAAACCTATGCTTTAATAAGTCATTGTTACAATAATAAAAAATATTTTTTTTATTCTTCTCACAAGTACTTTTCATGATGACTCAAGTACATAAATGAAGACTGAACATAGTTACATTTTCCAACACTCCCTATTAACTAGGGAGGTATTCATAATGTACAAATACAATGGAAGATCTCAAACTATATGAACCATGAAGAACTTTAGGCACCACAATGCCATGGACTAGATTCCTAACCAGGGAAATCTATCCATTGGTCTCTCAACAATTTAGGCACCACAATGCCATGGACTAGATTCTTGACCAGGGAAATCTATCCATGTGGGAATAAGGTGGAATCAAGATTTCAATCCCTCTAGGTACTATCAGGCTTACTTTCTCACCACCAACCCAAAGACCTAGGTGTGTATCCATGGTCAGAGCTCTATGAACCATGCCATCCTTCCCTATTTTGGGACCTAGACATCAACACAAAGTGCTGACTAGATGTCCTCCTAGGAAATTCTACACTCATAAAGCGTCAACAAATCTCTTCCATTTCCTTATCATTAATACAATCAGTAATGTCTACCAAACCCAAAGGTTTCTCAGATACTCAAACTTGTTATTCAGAAGAGCCTTTGTTAGTATGTTTGCTACCTGTTCATCTGTCGATAAATACTACAACTTCATGATCCCATCCCGCACTAGGTTCCTGATCAAGTGCTCAAAAAATAACTCAAAATTCAAAGTTTTCGTATCGATGTGGAACTTGAACGACCACATAGTTCTCGTCATCCTGAATCTTACGCAACTCGTTTCACATGAAATAGACTCTATATGCTCCCAGAAACATGTTATGTCAATTTTCCTAAACAAGTGAATTTAAAAAAAAATGCAGACAACCCAGTGAGCAGTTTGTAGTACTGATGTGGCATTGATTGGGCATGCATATGTGGCAGGGTGACTATTAAGTGATGTTTGACCTCCGGTGAATGGTGTGGTTCCAAGTGGCACATTGTTATTTGTGATGATTTAGATGTGTTTGTTTGGATGGTTGGTGGAAAACCATAGGCTGTCACATGGTCCAGCCAGAGGCCGCCACGGTGGTAGCCCGAGGGCCACCAAAAATTCATTTAAGGTCTAGACAGCAACAGTGGGGGTTGAACCCGTGATCTCCAAGCAAAAACACCAAGCCCTTGCCAATACGCCATTGTTTAGTTCTTATTATACTAGGATTTCCATGCATATTTAAAGTTCATGTGTTACGCCATCCGGGGAAAGGGCCAGCTCTTGGGTGTGCCACCCAATATGACCACCAACGGAGTGAAGTGGGGGCCCAACCGACGAGGGTGGGCCATTAGCATTAGCCTCAGGCACATGGCCCCCATGTGGCCCAAAATTTTTGGATTCAAGGCCTTATAGGGAATTTAATTCTTTTGACAATTTCGCCTGGAATTAGGCGAAATCGATGCTCAGTTAGCGGAATTGGGGGAAAATTTATAGGATGGTGCTGAATTTTGGGGAAATTAAGGTGCAATTAGTATAAAGACTTGGGGAAGCCATAAATTCTTTAGTTTTTGACCAAATCAAGAGTAGAAAGAGGCTAGGCATGCATTTTTGGGCATTCTAGAGCCATTGGAACAAGTTTTAGAGCTATCTGAGCATTGTAAACTGGTGTATGCACACTTTTGAGCATAATAGAGAGGGCCAAGCCATTGGAAGTTGGACCATGGAGACATAGCCCAAGTGGGGTGGACTCCTTCATCATGTGTTGTTGTGATTCTGTTTTGGTGATGGTCATGTCTGTTATATACTCTTGTTCAATCATTTTTTTATGTTAATTTGTACATGCAATTTACATAAAAACACTCAAAAACTAATGTTTAAACTTGCAATTAACCTCATGAATCCTTAAGCAGTTTTACATATTCTGAAGAGGAATTTAGCACAACAAAACTAATTTTCCCATTCAGATCAAGTTTTATATCAGAGCTATTGGTTTTCTTTGTGCAAAGAGGATTTAACTATTTACAAGTGAATGTGATGCTTACAAGGTTGAAGCTTAAGATAGTGGAAGGGAAGTTGATTGAAATTCCTGAAGTTGGGTCAAGGAGAAGGAGTGCAAGGTTTCCATAATCTCCACCACCTGTTCTCCCTCAAATTGTAGTTGAGGCTTAAATAAGCATGTCACATGAGGGAGAGCTTGCAAAAATGACAGAGGATGAGAAGGTTTTTAGGAAGAATTTCTTTGACATGATAGAGATGGTGAAAGTCCTCTATGAAGAGAGGAATACCAGACTGCAGGGGGAAAGCTCTAAGCCTCCAAAAGGGGAAGGTTCTTTAGGAGGAGGTAATGGGAGGTAAACCTCCACTCTCTCCACCATCATCTTCATCTTCGTCTTCATAGGCATCTTCATCCTCTTCCACTAATACAACCCTTGCTCGTACTCGTCAACATACCTCAAAAGGAATTGGTAAAACACCCCTGTTAAAACTTGATGTTAAATTTGAACTGCCCATGTATAATGGTGAAGTGAATGCAAAGAAGCTTGACAATTGGGTTCTTTAGTTGGAGGTCTATTTCATAATTAAAAGCCTTCAAGATGATGACATAAAGATTCAACTAGCTTCCTTGAGGTTGGAGGATGAAACACTAGTATGGTGGGAATCCAAGACACAAGAAGAGATACCAAAACATGGTAAGATCTCAATTTCTTGGTCTAATTTCATTGTTGCAATTAAAAGACAATTTTACCCTCTAGCATATATGCAAAAAGTCATCATGAATTGGCAGAACTTTAGACAACTTAAACATCAAAATGTGTAAGATTGCACCCAAGAATTTAGAAGAAGGTCTCTAATGTTAGGTGTATATTTGCAATCACAAGATATGTTGCTAAAGTATATAGTGGGTTTACACAGTTACATTAGACATACACTCCTTATGTTTGATCCGAATAATCTAGATGAGGTGTGTGTGCAAGCCACTCATCTTGAGGCAAGAGGGAAAAAATACTCTAGAAGAGGGTAGTAAAAATTGATTTAAGGGTAAAGGACAAGAAAAGGGTTTCAAAGGGAAAAGAAAGAAAAATTCATCCATTAAGAGGGAAGGAGAGAAAATAACATGCAAGCATTGTTCCAAATAGGGTCACGATGAAGCTCATTGTTCGAAGCTTCATCCTGAGATGAAACCACTCAACAAGATTTGGGATCCGATTTGGGTGATGAAACTAAAAGTACAACCATGGGTATGAAAGGAAAAGAATCCATTGCTAGCACTAGTACTTCAAATTTAAACAATGAAAGTCCAAATGAAAAGAAGAGGATAAATTTTTTTCACATAAGGGTAATCTCAAAAGATAGCAAAATTTATACTCTTTTTGATAGTGGCTCTCAAGCCAATCTCATCTCTGAAAACATTGTAAAAGTTTAAACTTGGATACCATTTCAAATCATAAACCATATCCATTAGGATGGGTGTGTGACAATGCACAATTCCAAGTAACTAGAAAGTGTAAACTGAAATTCGCCATTACTGCAAATTTCGTAGATGAAGTGGAACTTGAGTTGTGCCATTAGACATATGTGGTATAATTTTGGGCAGCCTGTATCTCTATGACAGAAAAGCTATCTTCCATAGACATGAAAACAAATACCATTTGTTCAAATATGGAGTAGAATACATTGTAAGAGCCCATAACAAGAAAATAAATCTTTCACTTGTAAATGCAGGGCAGATGAAAAGACTAGTGAATTCTAGCAAGAATTTTGTGCTTCTAATGAGAAAACCTAAGAATGATATTGATAATGAAGCTTTTCAAGGTTGTGACTCAAGATTGAAATCTGAATTGGTTTATGTTGTTAACCAATATGATGAGATGTTTCAGGAACCAAATAATTGCCTCCTAAGAGAGGAATCCAATATGATATACAGTTGCAACAAGATAGTCCTCTTCCTAGCATTGGCATGTATAGGATGTCAATGATGTAAAGTGCAGAAATTAAAAAGAAAATTCAAGAGTTGTTGGATAAAGGGATCATCAGGCCAAGTTCTTTGCCATGTGGGTCACCTATTATTTTGGTGCCAAAGAAGGATGGAACATGGTGCATGTGTGTGGACTTTCGTGCATTAAACAAGATTACGTTAAAGAACTGTTACTCGCTGCCTAGAATAGATGATTTACTTGATCAATTGAAAAATGCAAATTATTTTACTAAGTTGGACTTAAGGAGTGGCTACCATCAAATTAGAATTGATGAAGAAGACATTTGGAAGACAACATTCAAAACAAAACAAGGTTTGCTTGAATGGTTGGTTATGCCTTTTGGTTCATGTAATGCTCCTGCTACCTTCATGCATGTGATGATTGATGTGCTGAGGCCATTTATTGATGAGTTTGTTATAGTCTACTTAGATGACATATTAACTTTCAGTAAATCTTGTTATGAACATGTCATTCATGTGAGAAAAGTACTTGATGTCTTAAAGAAATAACAATTGTATTTAAATATGTTAAAGTGTGAGTTTGGAAAAACTTCTTTAGTTTACTTGGGTCATATTGTTTGAGGATGTGAGTTGAAAATAGATCCCTCCAAGGTTGATGTCATTTTGAATTGGCCAAGGCCCAAGACAGTTACTAAGGTAAGAATGTTTTTGGGAGCAGCCCAATATTGGAGGAAAATTATTGCTAACTTTTCTTCTATAATAGCGCCTTTGCATGCATTGACTAGTGTGAAAAAGGTTTTTCAGTGGGGAGGGTAACAGCAAAAGGCCTTTGATGCATTGAAGGAAAAGATTAGTTCAGCCCCAATACTTGCACTTATAGACTTAAGACAGTCATTTGAGATCTATACTGATGCTAGTGACTACGCCATCGATGCATTCCTCATGCAACTTGGTAAGCCTATATGTTTTCATTCGAAAACTTTCAATGGTGCAATGATTAATTATCCTACATATGACAAAGAATTGTATGCATTGGCGCAAAGTGTGAAAATGTAGAAACACTAATTAATGGGTAAAGAAATAATCATTCACACTGATCATCATCCATTACAATACTTGCTATCTCAATCTAAGTTGTAGCAATGAAGGCACTTCCTATGGATGGCTTTTCTTCAACAATTCCACTTGGTAATAAGGTATAAGAAAGGTATCTACAATAAAGTTGCCGATATGCTTTCTAGGCCTATTATTAGTGAAACTAATTTACTCAAGCATAATTCTATTTTGCATGAAATTTATATTGAGAATTATGCATTAGACAATGACTTTCAAGATGTTTATGCAAGCTTGAGTCACTTAGTAACCAAGTAGAGGAATTGGATTATCATTTGCATGATAACTTGTTGTACCATCTTAGTAAGATTTGTATTCCACAGGGAGAAAGAGTCAACATCATAAGAGAGGCACATACTTCTCTTATTTTTGGTCATTTTTGGTGTAAGTAAGACGGTGGCACATCTATAGAGGTATTGTTATTGGCCTCGTATGCTTGAAAATGTGTCACATTTTATTAAAGGATGTGCATTATGTGTAGTCAATAAGCCTAGAAATAGGAAGTTAGGATTTTACACACCACTTCCGGTACCTTCATGACCATGGGAGAGTGTTTCTATGGATTTTGTAGGAGGTCTTCCATTATCAAAAAGAGGTAATGATTATTTGTATGTAGTTGTGGATAGGTTCAACAAAATGTGTATTTTGATGCCGTGTAAAAAGAAAATTATAGCTGAACAAACTGCTCAATTATTCTTTTAGAATGTATGGGTGCATTTTGGATTGCCCACATCCATTGTTCATGATCGAGATTCTCACTTTGTTAGGAATTTTTGGTCAAGCTTGTGGGGATTCATGGACACCAAATTGAAAAAGAGTACAACATTTCATCCGCAAATAGATGGTCAAACTGAGGTGGTGAACAAAACCGTGAGACGTCTTCTTCGTGGGTATTGCAGCAAGTAACCTAAGTTGTGGGATGAACATTTTCACTACTTTCAACGTGTTTACAACCAGGCCAAGCACTCTTCAACTCAAACATTTCCATTTGAAACATGTTTGGGATACTTGCCTAAGTCTCCTTTGGATTTCATTTTTGGAAAGGATGTTTCTATTGATGGTCATAGTGACATAGAAAAAGCAAGAAGGTTCTTTGAAAAAAGTCAATTGGTACACCAAAGAGTTCAAGAACAACTGCAAAAGAGCCAAGGAAAGTATAAATCAAGGCATGACAAGCATTAGGTAGATCACAAGTTCCATGTCGGCGATGAAGCTTGTCTTCACATTAGCAAAAAGAGGCTCCAAGGAGAAGGTAAAAAGTTGAAACCAATTAGATATGGTCCATTCAGAATTCTGGAAAATATCGGTGGCAATGCCTTCAGGTTGGATTTGCCTTCATATATGCAAATTTATGCTGTTGTTAATGTTGAAAATTTAAGTTTTTATGAGCCTCCTTTGATTGAAGATGAAGGAGAGAATGCTCAAATTCCTTCCATTGAGGATTTTTCTCCTGAATACCTTGATGAAATATAGCAAGACACCATTGCTGATAGAAGAACAAGGTCTTCAAAACGAGGGAATATGGATTACCTTCATGTGGGGCTTAAAGGAACAAATCCTTCCAAGGCTAGATGGATCAATATTGGAAAGGTGAGGGAACTGTGCCCTCACCTTCTGAACAACTGAAAGTGATCTTTTGGGGTCCAAAATCTTCCAGTGGGGAGGAATGATCAAGTGCTAAAAAAAATAGCTCAAAATTCAAAGTTGTTGGATCGATGTCGAACCTAAACGACAACATAGTGCTCACCATCCGAAATCTGGCACAACTCGTTTTGCATGAAACAGACTCTGTATGCTCCCAGAAACATGTTCTGTTATTTTTCCTAAATAAGCGAATTTAAAAAAAATGCAGTCTGCTTAGTCAACAATCCGTACTAGTGACGTGGTGCTGAATGGGCATGCCTATGTGGCAGGGTGACTGTGCAAGTGATGCTTGACCTCTAACAAATGGTGTAGTTCCAAGTGGCACATTATTATTGTTGATGATTTGGATGAGTTTGATTGGATGGTTGGTGGCCAACCACAGGCTACCACGTGACAGCTCAAGGGCCACCAAAAATTTGTTTAAGGTCTGGGCAACAGTGGTAGGGACCAAACCGACAACCTCCAAGTGACAAGACCAAGCCCTTGCCAACATGACATCATTTAGTTCTTATTAAGCTATGGTTCCAATGCATATTCAAAGTTCATGTGTTATGCCATCTAGGGAGAGGGCCAGCCACAGAGGCCAGCACTTGGGCATGCCACCCAGTATGACCACCAGTGGAGTGGAGTGTAGGCCTGACGAGTGGGGGTGGGCCATTGGCCTTAGTCCTATGCACGTGGCCCCCATGTGGCCCAAAATTTTTGGATTTAAGGCCTTATAAGGGATTTAGTCCATCTGACAATTTCGGTTAGAATTATGAAAAATTGGCGCTTGGTTAGCAGAATTGGGGGTGAATTTGTAGGACAATGCCATATTTTAAAGAAATTGAGGTGCGATTAGCAAAAAGACTTGGGGAAGCCATAACTTCTTCAGTTTTTACCAAATTAGGAGCAGAAAGAGGCTAGACAGGCATTTTTGGGCATTCTAGAGCCATTGGAACATGTTTCAGAGCTACATGAGCATTGTAAACTGAAGTATTCACACTTTTGAGCATAATAGAGAGGTCCAAGACATTGGAAGTTGAACCAAGGATATGTAGCCCAAACGGGGTGAACTCCTTCATCATGTGTTGTTGTGATATTGTTTTGGGTATGTTCATGTTTGTTATACGTTGTTGTTCAGTCATTTGTTTATGTTAATTTGTACATGAAATTTACATAAAAACACTCAAAAACTCATGTTTAAACTTACAATTAACCTCATGAATCCTTAAGCACTTTTACATATTCTGAAGAGGAATTGAGCACAACAAAATTAATTTTCCCATTTAGATTAGTTCCTAATAAAGTGGAACTTATTAATGATATGTTTCATCCTCAAATGAAACACGAGATCTCTAGACATATTGATACAACTTTGAATGCCATAATTAATTACAGTAGGACCCAGAGACTTCTCGAACAAATTTGTCAGAAGCTTCCTTAACCAAACAAGCTCCTTTCCTACTTCACATGCAACCACATATTCTGCCTTGGCACTACTCAATGCAATGGGATCTTTCTACTTACTCATCCATGAGATCATAGCAGCTCCAAAACTAAAACATCCTCTGATAGTGCTCCTTCCATCAGCCTCACTACCACCCTAGTCAGATTCTGTGAAGCCAATTAGCTCGACTTCCTTACTATCATACTTTAGGAAGTAATGTATAGTGCCATGAAGATACCTTAGTATATGTTTAGCAGTTATCCAATGATCATGATGGGGCTCCAACTAAAATTGACTAAGAATTTTTGCCACAAAAGATATATCTGACCTAGTATTTACCAGATACATAAGGGAACCCACCAATTGTCGATAGGAGGTAGGATCCACGAGACTAGAGTCATAATCCCTCAACTTCTTGTGATTGGTGATAATAGGAGTAGTCATTACCTTGGAATCCATCATCCCAAATTTCTGCAACAACTTGATGATGTACTTTCCTTGCCCCATATATATCTCCCTAGGTCTATACCATATTTCTAGATCTAGGTAATAGTGCATCACTCGTATATCCTTCATTTCAAATTTAGCTGCCAACATCTTCTTACATTCTTGAATTCTTTTCTCCACACCTATGATGACTAGATCATCCACATATAGCAAAATAATGACGGGCTCATCATTCATAACCTTTATGTAGATTTTTGGATCAACAGAACTCTACGAATAAAATTATAATTAGATATGCATCCATCCTTGAGTACCCTACTCTCGGTGCTTGCTTCAAACCATATAGGGCCTTTCTAAGTCTACAAACATGAGAGTCCCTACTATTAACTTCCAAACCTTTAGGTTGTTCGATGTACACTTCCTCATCAATTGTCCCATTTAGAAATGTGGTCTTCACATCCATTTGATGGATATTCCACCCCATTGTAGTAGCTAATGAAACCAACGATCTAATGGTAGTGTACCTTGCTATAGTTGCAAATGTTTATTCATAATAAATGCCTTCCTTTTGAGAGAAACCCCTTGCAACGAATCTTGCTTTATACTTTTCTATACTTCCATCAACTGCATGTTTGATCTTATCAATCCATTTAGATGTGACAACTGATTTTTCACTAGGTCTAGGAATGACTTACCAAACCCTATTCTTCATGATGGATTGATATTCTTCCTGCATAGGTTTCTTCCAAACCTCTTGATGTGTAGCTTCCTTGAATGTAGATGGTTCGACTTCAAGCAATTTTGTCATATATGAAGCCTAACTAGAATATCTCTTCGGTCTCTTTCTTTCCCTGAAGGTTCCTTTCACAACTTCATGTCCTTCACCATCTTCCAATGTAGCTTTCTACCATTTTGGCCTCTTCCTTGTGGTTGGGATGACCACCAATTGAATAGGCTCACTTGGTCCTTCTTCTTTGAGATTTGTAGTATAGTTTTCATGATGAACTTCTTCTTCTTCAAATATGGTAACTTCTTCATCATCAAAATCAATAGGAATATCCATTGATTTCTTGTATGCTTGATTCTCATAAAATATGTCATCCCTTCTTACTTCAATATATCTTCCTTCCTTGATGTCGATTCTATATTCTTTTAAAGAGAGACTATATCCAATGAATATTCCCTTGATACTTCTAGAGTACAACTTCTTTTGTTTGTCTTTCAGAACATGAATATATGTTGGACTTCCAAAGATTCGGAGGTGATCCACACTTAGATTCATTCCTGTGAATACCTCTTTAGGTGTTTTATTATCAAGACTCTTACAAGGACTTATATTTTGAATGTATACGGTTGTCATCGCTTCTTCTCCCCATAAGAACTTTGGTAGATCTTTATTAAGGAGCATAGTTCGAATTCCTTCTTCAATTGACCTATTCTTCCTTTCAGCCAATCCATTTTGTTTGGGATAATAGGGAACAATGAGATCCCTCTTAATACCTTATTCCTTACAATATGCAATCAATTCATTAGAAGTTTATTCACCACCATTTTCAGACCTCAAAGTTTTTATCTTTCTTTCGGTTAGGGTTTCCACTTCAGCCCTAAACTCCTTGAACTTATTAAATACCTCATCTTTTGTTTTGAGAAAGTAGAGCCATGTCTTTCTAGAATGGTCATCAATGAATTTCACATAGTAGATATGGCGTCCAAGTGATTGGTGAGACATGGGCCCACACACATTGGAATGGATGAGGTCTAATATCTCTTTAGACCTAGTTTCACTAATGTGAAATGTCTTTCTTGTATGTTTTCCCAAAGAGCATACCTTGCACACACCTTCGTGATCCAAATTCATATTAAGAATACCATGATCCAGTTAACAAAGAGTAAGGATGACCTTATAATGTAGATCACCATACCTCCTATGCCATAGCTCAATGGGACTTATTTCCAAATGAACAAGAGCTTGAGGAGGTGTTGTAATGAATCTATAATGAATTCCTTCACAGACTTCAATAACCTTAGATTTATCAAAGCTAGAGTCCTTTTCCCAAACCAATACTTTTCCATCAACAAAATAGATTATTTCCCCTTTATCTTATAAACAACAAATAGAAACAAAATTCTATTTCAAACCTGGAACATATAGAATGGTGTTGAGAATCAACTTTGATCCATTATCCAGCTTCAACGATGTTGATCTTAGGCCTCTAAAAACATAGCTTTTGTTGTCACCTAATTCCACTGCATGAGAATATGGCTCCTTTGATAGTGTGTTGAGCATGGAATCTCCCCAAGGCATGTTTTGGGGCTCAAAGCCCAAGTTTTGACCCGATATTGTTGTAAAGACTCCGTGAATTGTGGGCGCGGAGCGCGAAATGTATGATAGAGTCACAGGTTGTCCTCCCTAGTTTTGTAATGTAATGTCCACCTACCCATGGTCCACGGACCATGGGATTGTATAAATAGAGCAAGGCTCTAAGTGTAAAAGATAACTAAGCAGAGCGAAGTAGAAGCAAAGAGAAAGAGTCTAAGTGTCTAAGGGTGTCTTGGGTCATAGGGTAGGAGAAGGCTCTGCAGCTAAGTGCGCAGAGGCCTAGTAGTCCACAGCTGAGTGCGTGGACCCCTGCAGCAGAGTGCATAGGGTGGAGTCGAGTTTGTAACGGGGGAAGAGAATAATAAAGAGAAGTTTTATCTTAATTATGTGTATTTTTTCTTGGATTATTGCATCTTTGATATAAATTGCAAATATATTGTTTATTTAATGTGCGCACTTATATGAATGGTTTATATTGGTGAATAGAACTTAAAGCATGTAAGTAGACGAACATAATCAACTAACATTGGGATATCAGTAAGGACTTGGGTAATAACAAAGTTCGGCCCCCAAGTAGGGCTGCGCAAAGGCAGCATCTCAGGCTGTGAGGTACAGGAAAGTGTGCATAGCAACGTGCACTTAGGGTCAAACCGCAGACAATTTGAACTCATCAGACATCTCCAAGGTGCGGAAACCTAGTTCTAGCACCCTCCCATACTACTTCTAGTGAGACCTCAGTCCACGCTCTGCGGACTGTTGCCGAAAGGGCCAATAGTACCGGGATTTGTTTGGTTAAATCACCTCTGATCCTGGCTTAGGCCCGAACAAGGCAACAAATGGTTTCATTTCCGGGACTGGGATCTACATAAGGGATTTCTAATGTCGTGTCACTGGAATTCGATAAAGAAAGAAATTAAAGAGTGGTTGGACAGAGAAATTCACAAGTTCACGGTGAAGGAAAATAGGAATCTGCGAGTATCGAAGGAAGATGGTTAAAGTGCTACTTATATACGGAAATGCATAAAATTTTCTTTGCGTCCTTTGCCTCTGAGTTGTACGAGTGGATCGTGAAGTTAGCAGATAGTCAAGGAAGGTGTAGGCTCGAAAAACCTATTTTGTGGACTCCAGGGTTGGTGCACAGACTAGAAGCATAAGAAGATAAGATCACACGCGATGTGGACCATTGGCTCGATCGATTTATAGGAGGGTTTATCACCGAGTTCACAAGCAACCTGCCGGGAGGAGGGCCAATTTCGTTGAGACCAGAGGCAAAAGCAGGACCGAGTGTGACACCTACATTATGGTGCGCGATTTGTCAGATAGGAGGGAAGAATGCTACAGATAGCTACCACCTATTACAGAAGTATACATAGACATCCCAGCAGTTGTTCTGTAATTTTTGCAAGTCAATAGGCCACGATGAGCACACCTGTAGAAGTTATGAACTAATGATGGATTAGACTCCTACCTACAGAGTTCAGACCAAAACATGAGCCCTCAATCAAAATGTAGGGATGGCGCGCATTGGATTTCTTGGGCACAGATGAGGTCGAGGCGGAATGGGACCAGGAAGGGGTCACAGACAGCTGATTTGTTACAATTGCAGAGGGCCAGGGCATTATGCCCATGATTATACAAATCCGACGAGAACATCATGTTTATATTGTACCTAGTTTGATCATGAGATGAAGGACTACCACGCACTAATAGCCACGTTGCACGATAAAGGAACACTCCAGACTCCCCCAACTCAGAACCTGCAAATTATGAGATCTGAGCTGCGCGAGGAGGACCTGAATATAAACATTATTCTCCGAAGTGGTATCACGATGAGAGATGACAAGGGAAATAAGCTTGAAGAAAGTTCCTGGGTTCGCAAGGCTCCAAAAAAGGAACCAGAGTTCAGTTTGGAGCATGTGAAGGAGACATTCATGGAAGCTAAGAAGAGCTTCATGGAGGCCTCCACTTCAGGTAGTAAAGACAAATTAGAATTGGAGATGGACCCATCAATGCTCACTACCTTTATAGAGACATGCATGAAGCTGTTGCGCGATAGAAAAGCGGTGAAAAGGCTGCAAGAACTTATCACTAGATGTGTTGGATCAGGGGAACCGCACGTAGTCCGGAAGCTTGAGAAACACACAACGTGAACAGGAAGGCAAATGAGATTGACTGCGCAAATCAGAGAATATGAAATGTATCAAGTGATTTTGGATCTAGGATCAGATGCAAATGTCCTACCAAAGAAGACATGGGAGCACATGGGTAGGCCCGCATTGAAATGGTCTCCTATTCAATTGCGAATGGCAAACCAGCAAAAGATCCTACCGATGGGAAGATTGCAGGGAAAAATGGTAGATATTGAAGGTGTGAGCATGCTTGTAGATTTCGAAGTGATAGAGATTGTTGATGACAACAATCCCTATCCCACGCTACTGGGAATAGATTGGGCCACTGACATGAATGGAGTGATAAATCTAAAGAAGTGTAAGATAATTTTTGAGAAAAAATAACTATGCATAGTGGTACCTTTAAACCTTGTGGAAGGATCATGCTACATAGAGCCAGTCTGCGACGACGATCTAGACTGTATCTACAAGATAACCGCTCGAGAACAGGATTGGGTGAATCCTACAGCGGATGGTAGGATTTTGTGGGAGCGTGAAAGCTCCTATACCTCAGATTCGGATGAGGAAATAGAACGATGGCAGAACCAGTTACACGAGGTAACCACGTTCATCTGCAACATGATGATAAGGTCGCTGCACTGCGTGACAATAGAGGTAAGGTATCTGCCTATGTATGATGGGTTGAAAGCAGTGGATGAATTCCTGAACAAGTTTGAGAGAGAAGTGCCAGAACAACAGCGTTTCAACGCTCTGAAATGGGTACTATGCGCTACGCCTGCAAGGTGGTGGGGTACGCACCAGAAGAATTTTGAAGACTGGCGGGAATGCAAAAGGATGATGCTCATGCGGTTTGGAAAGCCTCAGATGCAGATGAAAGCTGGGTATGATGGATGAAACAACCTACGTGACCACCTCTTTAGATGGGTACAGGCGTATGGTATGCAATCTGCACGAACACACACCATCAGCGCGATAGGAAACGGAACCAACAAGCAGGAGTAGGCAAGACGATGGCACAAACGACAAAGTATGATAAGACAAAGCACACTAAAGATTATCCACGTGGAAGCCTTTGACAAAGTGTGCGATGTACTGAACATGGTCCACCATGTGAGCCGCGCTGACTGGGACCTGCACGTACCTGCAGAGCTATGGGCTTATAGGACAACGTGCAAGAAACTGACGGGACAAACACCTTTTCGGTTAGTTTATGGCGTGGAAGTTGTCATGCCAATGGAATATACCATACCTAGTCTGCACATAGTAGCACTCACAGGGATGATGAACCACGAAGCTCTGGATGAAAGGCTCGTGCAATTGGAAGAACTTGAGGAGGAATGGTTCTTAGCTAGTTTTCATCAGTAGGTACAAAAGCAGCGTGAAAAGGCTTGGCACGACTGCCATATTAAGTTACGCACCTTTAAGGTAAATGATTCAGTGTTCTTGTATGACAGTAAGTTTGAAAAATTCCCGGGAAATTTTAGAATGCATTGGCTAGGACCATACATGGTTAAGGAGGTCACAGATGGAGGCGCGGTCCAGCTAGTCAAACTAAATGGAGAACCGTCCCCAGGCAAAGTGAATGGTATCCGCTTGAAGCCCTACACGAGTGGGCCGCTATCTGACTAGCTGACAGAAGCATAGTCTTTGGGCTCCAAGGAGTCGGACAAAGGCGCGGGACTATAAACATATGTAGCAGATATTGGTACAGATGTATGGAAGCAGTTCGGATACAGAAGCCTTAGAACAGTGGATGTAGGAGATTCAACAAGCAACAGCTCAGTGCGTTGCGAACCTCACTACAGTTCGAGAACAGTTGGAGTGACTCTGTGCCAAGGTCACCGCGCTAACCGAGTGACTCGAGGGCAAGTCACGATGTTTATGTTGGGGCCCTATTGGGCATGGAATCCGCCCAAGGCATGTTTTGGGGCTCAAAGCCCAAGTTTTGACCCGATCTTGTTGTAAATACTTCGCAAATTGTGGGCGCGGAGCGTGAAATGCATGATAGAGTCACAAGGTTGTCCGCCCTAATTTTGTAATCTAATGTCCACCCACCCATGGTCTGCGGACCATGGGATTGTATAAATAGAGTGAGGCTCTAAGTATAAAATATAACTAAGTAGAGCAAAATAGAAGCAAAGAGCCAGATTCTAAGTGTCTAAGGGTGTCTTGGGTCATAGGGTAGGAGAAGGCTCTACCATTGAGTGCACAGAGGCCTAGTAGGCCACCGTTGAGTGCGCGGACCCCTGCAGCTGAGTGCACAGGGCAGAGTCGAGTCTATTATCGAGGAAGAGAATAATAAAGAGAAGTTTTATCTTAATTCTGTGTATCTATTCTTGGGTTATTACATGTTTGATATAAATTGAAAATATACTGTTTATTTACTGCACACACCTATATGAATGTTTTATATTGGTAACTATAGCTTAAAGCATGCAAGTAGACTAAGATAATCAACTAACATTGGGATATCAGTAAGGACTTGGGTAATAACAACATTCGGCCCCAGAGTAGGGCTGCACAAAGGCAGCATCTCAAGCTGCGAGGTATGAGAAAGTGCGTGTAGCAATGTGTAGGGTCAAACCACAGACCACTTGAACTCATCAGACATCTCCAAGGTGCGGAAACCTAGTTCTAGCACCCTCCCTTACTACTTCGGGTGAGACCTCAGTCCACACTCCGTGGACCGTTGCCAAAAGGGCCAATAGTACTGGGATTTGTTTGGCTAAATCACCTTTGAACCTGGGTTAGGCCCCAACAAGCCAACATAGTGTATGATGTTGTTTACATTCTCCTGTCGTGTGTCTTGATGCTCCACTATCAATGATCCATGCATTATCATCATTAAGAGATCCTGTAAGAGCATCCAAGAATCCTTGACTTTTGGCCTTGTTGAACAAGTACTAGATGACCTATAGTGTTGATACCTATTCTTATGTAGTTCATCATAGAGGGAGAATCCATGCCAACAAAGTGATCTTCAACTCTTCCTAAGCTTAGCTTTGATACCATGTTGGAAAATCAAAGTAGTTATATTAGGGTTTGTTTCTCATTTCTAGATACTTACTTGTGAGTGTGTTGGCTTCTTTTCCTTCTTTATTAACTTATCTTTCATCAAGAAATTACCATATTATGTGTGTATGAAGATCAAAAAACAATAAACACAAGATATAGGCACTATGCCATGGTAACCCCCCCACCCCGAGGGGAAAACCCAGTCAAGATAATTCTTCCTTTCAATAGTATTATTTGAGACTCTTCACCCTAGACAAAGACCATAAATTATCTCCACAGCAAGTCAGCATAATAGATCTTTGACCCCTTCCAGTAACTTCAACTAGGCATCAACTTCCGAAAACAGTGAAACTTGGAATACTTCGATCTTCTAATCCAGGGCATGAAACATAGAGAGAGAGGCACAAAATGTTCGATTTTATTTATATCCTTATACTTCCCCAAACTCACACTTCCTTTAGCTTCCCAACAAAAAACTTCGCACTTCCCCAGCTACTATTGAGATATCTAACTAGCTTGATATGTGATACTCCAAATGAATTTGACTAGCTTGTATTTATAGGCTTCTTGTGGGTCAAATTAGGGTCCTTATGTCATCTTGATCTCTTTTAGGCTGACTTGATGTGGAGGATACACAAATCATAGTTGACTCAATACCTAATCTTTTTACATGATTCAAAAGCCCAAGAAGGGCCTCTTTGAATGTAAAATGACTCTATAAACTAAATCTTAATCCTAGGAGTCCAAAATGGGGACTTTGACTAATATAATGATGACTCAAGCATGAGAGCCATGCTTTAATAAGTCATTGTTACAATAATAGTAAAAAAAAATATTTATTCTTTTGACAAGTACATTTCATGATGACTCAAGTACATTAATGAAGACCGAACATTGTTAGATTTTCCAACACCCCTCTCCCTACTCTCTAACTCCATTTTCTCTCCTTCCACCTCTTTCTCTCTCTCCCCCACCCTTTTCTCTCTCTATCTTTCTCCCTCCCTTCCCCCTCCACGATTCTCTCCCTCTCTCTCATTATCTATATCTACATGCCTCTATCTCTCTCTATCTTCCCCTCCACCTCTACCCATGTCTCCCTCGATTCCTTTACCTATGTATCCCTCCCTATATCTCTCCCCCAAATTACACCCTATCTCTCCCTCTCCATCCTTCCATTTATCCCCCTCACCCTCCCTCTCTCCCCCTTATTTGTCTCTCTCCCTCTCTCTTTATCCCTCTTTCCCACCCTCTCTCCATCTCTATCACTATCCCCGTCACTTTCTCCACAACATCACTCTATTCCTATCCCCTCCCTTATATGTCCCTCTCTACCTTCCTCTCTCTTCATCTGTCCATCCGTCACTCTCCCTTCTTCCTTCCTTATCTCTCCATACATTCCTCTCTTCCTTCCTCCCTCTCTCTCCATCCATCTCTCCCTTTTTCTATTTCTCCCTCCCTTGTTAAATTTTTCCTCACTCCCTCTTCCTACTCTCTAGCTCACCTTGTCTCTTCCCTCATGCACCCTCTCTCCCCCATCTCTCTATCCCTCTATGCCACTCTCTATCCCCCACCATATCTCCCAGTACCCCTCTCTCCCTTCCTCCCTCACTAAGATTATTACTCTCCCACATCTATCTCTCTCATGTACTCTCATTCATACCTATTCTCTCCCTCTCCCTCTCTCTCTCTCTCTCTCTCTCTCTCTCTCTCTCTCATGTAATCTCACTCAAAACCATTCTCTCCCTCTCCCTCTATTTATCCCTCCTCCCTATCTCTCCCCACATCCCTCCCACTATCTCTCATGGTCGACCCCTCCCTTTTACCCTCCCTCTCTCCCCCAAATATCTCTCTCCCCCTCTATCAAGCTCCCTCTCATTATCTACCTTAATATTCCTCCTCTCTATATATGATCCTTGCTCTCTTTCCCTCTCACTTTATACCTCTCTCACACTCTCTACCTCTTTTCTCTATATTTACCTTTACCTCCATCACTCCCCCCAATCTCTCAATCTCTCTCTCTCCCTCTCTTTGTCTCTCCCTTTCTCTGTGACCCCCTCTCTCCCCCTCTATTAGGCTCCCTCTCATTATCTACCTTAATATTCCTCCTCTCTATATATGATCCTTTCTCTCTTTCCCTCTCACTTTCTACCTCTCTCACACTCTCTACCTCTTTTCTCTCTATTTACTTTTACCTCCATCACTTCCCCCAATCTCTCAATCTCTCTCTCTCCCTCTCTGTCTCTCTCCCTTCTTCCCCCTGTCTCTTCTCACCTTGATTTTCTCCTCTCTCTATCCCCTACCCCTCTATATCTCACACCCTCCTTCCATATCTCTCTCTACCCTCTAAAATAACCCCCCCATATGTCTCTCTACTTTTCCTCATCACCCGCCCTTCCTCCCTCTCTCTCTCTCCCCCCCCCTTCTCACTCTCCATCTCTCTCTCTCTATCCCCCTTTCTTACCATCTATCCCTTTTAATCAATGTTTTCCTCTCTACCCTTCTATCCCTGTCCTCTCTCTCCCACATCCACCCCACTCTCTAAATACTCCCTTTCTTCATATCTCATCCTAAATCTCTTTAACTCTCTCCTCTTCCTCCTCCCCTCTCTCTCTCCCCTCCCACCTCCCCCCATCTCTCTCTCTCTCTCTCTCTCTCTCTCTCTCTCTGTATATCTATATATCTATCTATCTATATATATATATAGATATAACCCACCCTCTTTCCCTATATATATATATATATATATATATATATATATATATATATATATATATACACACCCCACCCTCTTTCCCCCATCTCTCTACCTTCATCCTTGTTCCTCCCTCTCTTTCTCTCTCCCTCCATCCCTCATTTCTTCCCAATACCTCCCAAACACTCTCCCCTATCCCTCCCTCCCTTTTTCTCTCCCCCTCTCTATATCCCCTTCCCTTCCTCCCTTGACCCCCCCCCTCTCTCTCCCTTTGTCCCCACCTTTTTCTTAATATCAGTATCTACTTCACCAACATCCCTTATAGTGTCATATTCCCATTGAGAGGTAAATGATACACATAGGAGGTAATACATGTGGGTTCTGTTGGAAAGTGTAACTAGCTTTAGTATTCCTAGTTATCATTGTACTTGTATACTTATGTATTTGATGTAAAAAGAAAAAATAAGAGAAAGAAGAATTTTTTTTTTTATTAGATTAGATATGCATGTTTGCCATGCTTATAGGATTTATTGAGTCAAAAGAAAAAATAATTGTGAGTCAAAGTGTCAAAGTCCCATTTGGACTTATTGTTAGAGAAAGAGAAGACTATTTTTGTCTTCCACAAGACCAAGTTGGCCCTCCAGATGGACACTTTTTCCTGCCCAAGGGATGTGACCCTTCGCATAGATGAAAAACTATTTATTGACACATGTTCTTATTCATTTTGGCAAGAAACTATTTGATATTCTCTGGCAATATATGCAAGTCTCTATGGCAAGGATATGTGAGTTTCTCTAGAGTAGAACAAATGAGTTTTCTATAGCATGGGATCTAGAAAAAAATGTGAATTTTTGTGACTCATCCTCTAAAGTTGATGTAAATTTATGTTTTCTACCTTTTACAATTGATGCAGATTTTTGTTGGGCCTTGAAATTGTCATTCACTTTGTTATAGACATTTTTGTGCCTTACAGCATAGAGCATGAAATGTCAATAATCTAAGGGATCCAAAGTCCCTAAACATGTTGTTCTTACCCTTAGAGGAACAAGGTCAGCAAACCACAGCACTGCAAATCAGTTCTCCGCTGAAAAACACTCAAAAACAGGTCAGTTTTGGATCATTGCAGCTGCTCCACTAGGCATCTGCGCTGCATAGCAGGTACAACAAAGGCTACCTGCGTTGCATAGCAAGTAGAACAAAGGCTACCTGCGTTGGGCGTACTTGGACATGTGGAGGAATCTTTTTCTCAAAGTGCCAGTGCCCAGGAAGCTTCTAAAAAGACACTTGATGATAAGATTCGCCTAATGATGAGTTAAGAGCTTCTAAAACTCCAAGTGGAAGACAGAAACTCCGAGTGAAGAACTAAAGAACAACTGGAGTTGAAGAGGACAACAAGTCACACATCAAGCTGACTTATCTTCACTCCAAAACTCTATATAAGGATCTCATCCCATGGGATCTGAAGCCGGAATTTTGTGCAAAGAATTGCTGTTGGTTTACAGTTGTGAGCATTGGGTGATTGCTTGAGGGAGGTGAAGAAGAGATTTCTCTCCGTCGGGAAGGTGATGCTGGATTGGACCTCTCATGGTTGTATCACCGCCTGAACCTTACTTCCATATATTAATAAATCATTTGAGGTTCTTCTATTCGCATGTGTTTCAATGGTGTATTGTCTTACTTGCGTCTTTGATTTATGCTAATCCTTGAATCGATTATGAATGCATGCCTCTTGTAGTTTCCTTTTCTTGTCTTATTTGCAGGATCTCGTGTAGCTAGGCCCGTGAAAAGACTTGGATCTGGGAGCAAGCGGCAAATGAAGGAGATTGGATCGACCATTTGCGCAAGACATCGGTAAGTGGATCTCTTCCTTCTATCTCTTGCATGTCATAAAGAAGAAACTTTAGATAGCTTTGCTTTCAGCTGTTGCTAAGGAACTGTCACCCTTAGAGTGGGTTAGGGTCATTCCGAGTTGGATACTTTCCCCCACAACAGACTGGTGACTCCGCTGGGGAGCGTGTCTTGTTGGTAGCTTGTGTTTCTTGCTATTCATTTCTTAAACAAAAGAGTACCGAATCGAACTGCATGCGAGTCCTTCGAATGCAAAGTAGAGGGCAGCTACTCTAGCCCAGTGCTGGGCCTGTTTATGATTTGAAGAGCAGATCCACAAGGACTCTTTTTAGCTCTTTGTGATAGTGTTCATCTTCCTTTAATCATCCTCTAGTGTATACTTGACTGACAGCCTCTGATTTGGCCAAAAATCGCTCATTTTTGAGCAAACTGTGACCCGGAATCTGAGAGAGACGTGACTTGTCTCATCAGTGAAGCTGCCACAAAGGCTACCTGCACTGCAACGCAGGTCCCGAAGGGGCTACCTGCGCTGCATCTCAAATTGACAGTGCAACACCTGCGCTGATCCAGTTTTGCCTTGTGCAACTGGGATTCCCCACTATCTGTTGCCCAGTTTTCAGTATTGTTTTTGCAGCCTGTTGTCAACCTGTATACCCAGCTGAAACCACTTCTCTTTGCCTTCATTCTACCTCAGTTGTATGAAGAAACCGTGATTGTTCTTATTGTATTTCTTTCCCATAGCGAAAGTGAACTAGTCTTGCTATGACCTCTTGAATCTAGACCTGTGAGAAAGTGTCGTTGTGATTCTAAGAGTTAGTTTATTGCTGTTCATAGCTGCTTGAGCATTTGCTTTCGTTATATGGTTCGAATTTCAGTATTTCTTGTGTTGAAACGAGTGAATCTTAAGGTGTTCTTTTGATTGTTGGACAAAAACTTGTTTTCTTTCACTTGAAATTGAATTCGAAATTATACAACAACTTTCTTTTCGTAATACATCAACATTAAGGAAGAAGAAAAGAAATACTTGCATTGTGCATGTGCATTTTGACAGTTTGCATGTCGATTTAGGAAAAGTGCATCAGTGTGTGCTCTATGATCTGTTTGAAAAGATGATGTCTTTCTTTTCCTTCAGTAGTTAAGGTTTTCACAAGTTGAAAGAATTGAAAAAGCTTGCTTATCATTCTTAGACTGCATTTAGGAGTTGTATCATACATCACGTGGTGATCCGTAAAGGCAAACTGCTAAGCAAGATCAACCTAAAAAGAACTGAATTTATCTAACAACGCTTTGAAACATAACGAAACACAGTAGAGGTCTAGGTAGAGACGTGAACCGGTGTCGTTAAACATAGTGACTGTTGATCTCTACGAAGGTGGGTGATTCCTCCTGAGGGACGATAGCACTAATACGGACTTGTGCCCCCGCGTACCGTCGCGTATATTGGGGGACCCCTATAGGAACAAAGCCTTTATCCATAGGAAGCCGTGTCGGCCGCCCTACTGATCGCGATGCAGTGAACACAGCATTCACGAAGATCGACCACTCGTACCGTAAAACGTATTCTGTGGTTTCGCGAAAGGTTTGGCACACCCTTGCCTAGAACTCCAGAGTAGTTTCTTTTGGCCTTTTTCAAACTCTATAACTGAAAAAGTCCATCCGAGCATTTGTCACTTCGGGCTCGTTAATACATCGAAGGAGACTAGAGTCATCTTTAGCTTTTTCTCGACTCTTAAAAAGTGAAAAAGCAAGTTGTGTCTAAAAGCGTCGTCATATAAAATTCATCTTAAACGGAACATAATCACCCCTAATTCCTACGTTGATCTTAAGGTTGAGAACATGGAACACACCAATCAAGGGATTCCACAGCATGAGACCCCTAGCCCTTTCTCCTCTTGGGGAGAAGTTGGTGCACCCCACATGGCCACATTGTCGCTTCTAGGACTGACAATTGGCCTGCCAATTTGGCTATTCTCAACCGCTGTAGTTCAGACCACCACGGTTCCTGAGCAGTCGAGTCAACAGTTAGACCAGTCTAGAGCTACTCTCCAGCCTTCCACTTCTTATGAGCCTTCCTCCGATCCTTCTTCTTCGAAAGGTCAAGCCGCCAAAAGCGGAGCTCCCATAGAAAAGAAGAAGGAAAAGAAGAAGAAAGAAAAGAAGCAGAAGGAGACAAAGGCGCCTGGGGGCAAGCAAAAGGCATCTAACGAAAACCCACACACAGCACGGACCGGGCCCAAATCGCCATGTGTCATATGTAGAGGAGACCACCTCCACCGTGATTGTCCCAGTATTCCCCGGATACTAAGGGACTGGTCCCCTCGTTTGCACGATTCGGAAGCGTCAACCTCTGACAACCAAGTTGAATGCTTACCGTCGACCAACGAAAGTGAAGGTCGCAGACGACGAAGAGGGATGAGATTCCCCTGCGAACTGTGTGAAGGCGATCACACCCTTCGCCGTTGTCCCTTTTTAGACGAGGCAAAGAGAGTTTTGGAAGATCAACCGGTGGCACCGGTGCTACTTCCTCCTGGATATCAAAAACTCGCGCCAGGTCCTTCGTTGGTCGAAAATACAGCTGTCTTGCTCAGAGGGCCAGCTGAAGTGTCAGTCACTGAAAGTGAACCTACTGAATCCGGACCGGACGAAAGTCCAAAGGTCGAAACGGCAGTTGACCCGGTTCTCCCTTCAGAAGTTTCATCTTCAAACACCACAGTCACTGAGGATTCATCTTCAGTTGACACCCCCGCAGAAGAGAATAAGGATGACACCGTCCATATTCTTTTCGTCAACTCCGATTCTGATGAGCATCTGGGCAAAGTGCCCACTCCTTTATCGCAGGAAGGAGCATCGTCAGGATCATATCCGGCCGTATATTCGGTCCCACCACCAAGCAACCTAGTTGCGTCCTTTGATTGGAACCAACTAGGCAGACCCCGGTTACCAGCCAGTATACCATTTAGAATTATAGTCCAAATATACAAAATGGTGATGGCTGGAACTATCATTGATGAAGGGGCATCTGTGAGTATCCTGTCCTCTATTGCTTGGAAAGCACTGGGTGGCCTGGCGCTTTTGCCCGAGACAAGGCGTCTCTCGGGTTTTGACAGGGGAACTAGTCGACCATTAGGGATTCTACCTAATGTGCCTATTACCTTGAAAGGGAAGGCCGTCAAGATGAATTTGATGGTCATCCAAGGACCCTTGGATTATAACTTACTCCTTGGACGGGACTACATATATTGCATGGAAGCAATAGTCTCCTCACTCTTTCGAATAATGTGTTTTCGATACGAAGGAAGAATGGTCAAGCTCGTAGACCAACTTTCATTTCCGGGATCACGCATCGCAAATAGTCACATACCTATCCTGAATGGTCTATTTGATCAAGAAAGGTCTCTACCTCCGGTGCTTCTTCCTGATGAGCGCGAGTGATTCAGGAAAGGAAGGCCGGAACCCAGGGGGCATGCGTCCTGGTCTTCTCTGGAGGCAGAAAAAACCTTGGGTGTAAAGTAGAATTTCCGCGGGAGAATATGACTAGTCCGTACCCCATCCCCCCCTTCATCTTTGAGAATCTTCCTCTGAGCCATCTTCATGGAGAAGAAGGACAAGAAGACAAAGAGAGAGATGGGCTCTCAGAAGGGGTAATTGGGATTGGGGTTGTTCTAGAATAAGATTCTTTTGTTAAAGTTATGTGGGAGGACGGGGGCCCGTTACTCACCTTTGTCTAAATAAGTAGGCTCTGCCAAAGAAGGGGATCCGTTTGCGGCAGCAAGTAGTAACCATCTTTGGATAAAAGGCAAGCCTCACCCATTAAAACAAATGTTTTAGAGGATAAGTAGGGGCAGCCTCCAAAGAAAGAGATTCTATTGCTGCAACAAATTGTAACCATCTTTGTGTATCCTAATGATAGACATCGCTGAAGAAAGAGTTTCCTTTGCGCCAGCAAATAAAACCAATTTTTGGGTAACCTGAAAGAGGTAAGCCTCCCTCAAACCCACCAATGTTTTGTCTATTGAGAAGTGTTCTTCTCTTGTCGCAAATATCAGTTAAAAACTGGGCTGACGAGAAGACAAGTACCGCGTAAGACCCGCTAAAAATAACGAGAAGACAAGTATCGTTAACATTAGGACTGACAAGATGACAAGTAGATGAGAACACCCAAAGAAAAACAGAAGTGGAGGAGAGGAGGGGCAACCTTGAAATTATACTTTATACCTGGGGGCATGCAAACCTCTTGGAATGCAAGCACGGGCGGCTATTTTGTTTTTAGTTTTTTAGGTCCTCCCTTTAAACCTGTAGGTCTAACCCGTTAAACTCGTAGGATTAGCCGATACCCAGCTTGCATAAAAAGAGGGTATGGGGCAAAGCGCAGGAAGATGAAGCTCTCTAAAAAATAGGAATCTTCCATGAGACCTTACTACTTTATGACTGGTAAAAACGAGCAGTTTTGGCAAAGTTCATGCTCGTTAAAAAATAAACGCAAAACTGAGCAGTTTTCGCAAGGGTTCATGCTCGTTAAAAAATAAACACACATGTGAGCAGGCTTCCCCCCAGTGTTCAAGCTCATTCAGAAAAAATGAACCGGTAAATAACCATTTGAGACCGTAAATTCATTAGCCATAAAAGCCTTGGTCGTGTTTGTGCACCGTCACCTCCACTTTTCCTTTGGCCGATCATTCACATCCACTTGATTGTTTACCTATTTTGAGGAACAGCTGCGAAGAGTGATTTCACCTAGCCATCCTTGTAATACTGCCGTGATTGGAAAATTCCAACCTGTACCTGGAATCTGCTGCTATCCCTGTTTATCACTCGTTCCTCAAAATACAAGTCTTCTTTGAGCTCTTTTCACTGACTCGTAAAAAAAATGAAAAGTTTTCCGAGTTTTGGCCTTCCAGCTCGTTAAAAGGACCGGAAGAGCTATCCCTCCTCTAGATTTTAATCTTTTTGGACCTGAGGGATTAGTGCACAAAAAGATCGAGCGCTTGTCTGGTTCGGCTCGATAAAGATATCGAACATTCATCCCTTCTGTATTGTTTTATACTTTTTCGGACTTAAGGGATTAGATGACGAAAAAGGACCCCTGGAGTCCACTTTATGTACCCTTTTCAGACTCTCTAAAAATGAAAAGGATCGAGTTGTCTTTGTCGCTGCGCTCGTTAAAAATATTAGATAGCGACAAACTTGTCTTTAGACAAGAACGAGTTTCCCTATCGCTAGGCTCGTTAAAACATAGCGATGGGCTTGCCCGAAGGGCAGGTTATAGATCAAGCATATGTTATCCTCCTCAAGCTTGACAAAAATAAAGAGGTACTGGTCAGAAATGACTGGGGAAAAATTGGGAAGAACCTCAAAGCTTAATGGTAGCAAGTCGCTCTTGAACATGACACTTTTGGCCTCCGTAAATATCGGGTTAGGTTATTATCATTCACCGGTCCCTTCACCATGGTCTCGCCATACCATCCATACATGGGGTAATGCTACCGATCCATCACATCAGTGTCGTTATATGTTCAAGAGATGTCATTCAGAAAGTGTCAACCGGGTCCCATCCACTACCATACATCATCTTTCATCCTTCCATGACCGCCACCCTGAATCATATTTCACAGATCGTTTTCACCATCATCACTAGCTCCGTTCCGTGTCACTGATGTGGGATTCATTAAGGCCCTCCTTTGACGGATCACTTCTTGTCGACATCAGCTCATTATCCAAGAAGTTGATCTAGGAACACCCCCTCAGTACTTTGAAGCTTGCATGCCTCAATGGCAAGTTTCTCACTTCCGGCGATAAGTATACATTAATGACCTTCGACCGGGAGACTTTGCGTGGTGTTCGATGTCAGATCCTATATTCACGCCACGTGAATTGTGCTGCAGTACCTTGAGGGTCATCATCATTATCGGTGATTCCTCTCGCGCTTGTTAACAGTTTACATTATTGACTGGTAATCAAGCGATGTCTTTCCATGTTCGACTTCAAGAAATTCTCACATGGATCGACTTGTACTAGAGTGAAGATGGGACAAGTTTGAAGACCCCGGATCTAGTTTCATCCATCCGGGCTGCGATATATATTCAGGAGATAAAAACATAGACATGTGCAGCAGATGAGCATCCTACTAAAAGGATGATAATTAAAAGCAGAGAATTATCCGTCTCTTATTAGACGATCGTCTGTTTATGTACGGCAAATGTATTTATAAAGCTGATCATGGGAAATGCCCGCATCAGCTAGATCATGAAAAGAAAATATGAAAAGATAATGTATTGTATTGTATTTTGTTACAGGTCACCTCCCGGCGATTGAATGAACTTCGGATCCTCCTAATAAAGCATTTCACCCGATAAACGACCTCATACTTTAGGGGGCAAATGTTATAGAAATTTTTGTGCCTTACAGCATAGAGCATGAAATGTCAATAATCTAAGGGATCCAAAGTCCCTAAACATGTTGTTCTTACCCTTAGAGGAACAAGGTCAGCAAACCACAGCACTGCAAATCAGTTCTCCACTGAAAAACACTAAAAAACAGGTCAGTTTTGGATCATTGCAGCTGCTCCACTAGGCATCTGCGCTACATAGCAGGTACAACAAAGGCTACCTGCGTTGCATAGCAAGTAGAACAAAGGCTACCTGCGTTGGGCGTACTTGGACATGTGGAGGAATCTTTTTCTCAAAGTGCCAGTGCCCAGGAAGCTTCTAAAAAGACACTTGATGATAAGATTCGCCTAATGATGAGTTAAGAGCTTCTAAAACTCCAAGTGGAAGACAGAAACTCCGAGTGAAGAACTGAAGAACAACTGGAGTTGAAGAGGACAACAAGTCACACATCAAGCTGAATTATCTTCACTCCAAAACTCTATATAAGGATCTCATCCCATGGGATCTGAAGCCGGAATTTTGTGCAAAGAATTGCTGTTGGTTTACAGTTGTGAGCATTGGGTGATTGCTTGAGGGAGGTGAAGAAGAGATTTCTCTCCGTCGGGAAGGTGATGCTGGATTGGACCTCTCATGGTTGTATCACCGCCTGAACCTTACTTCCATATATTAATAAAGCATTTGAGGTTCTTCTATTCGCATGTGTTTCAATGGTGTATTGTCTTACTTGCGTCTTTGATTTATGATAATCCTTGAATCGATTATGAATGCATGCCTCTTGTAGTTTCCTTTTCTTGTCTTATTTGCAGGATCTCGTGTAGCTGGGCCCGTGAAAAGACTTGGATCTGGGAGCAAGCGGCAAACGAAGGAGATTGGATCGACCATTTGCGCAAGACATCGGTAAGTGGATCTCTTCCTTCTATCTCTTGCATGTCATAAAGAAGAAACTTTAGATAGCTTTGCTTTCAGCTGTTGCTAAGGAACTGTCACCCTTAGAGTGGGTTAGGGTCATTCCGAGTTGGATACTTTCCCCCACAACACACTTCCATTACATTTTGACTTATATTTCTATATTGTCACCTTCACTCCACCTCTATTTCATTATATTTACCTCCATTTCATTACATTTACCTTACCATTATCATTATTGGGTCACATTTATGTTTTTCCAAACATTATTAATTCTTAGCATTTTTAAGTGAATTTATGGTTAAAAATTAGAAAATAATGTGCATATTCTTATACCTAACAAGTGGGATGAGATTTTTGACATGTGTAGGTCAAAAGGAAGCTTCTAAAAGACCTTTATGTGGCCCCCCAAAACCAAATTCGAATTTGAGTGGAGAAGATCATGGGATCATAAAGATATGTGTCTCATTTCCTATTTGTAGTGAAACTCTAAGAAGACATGTGTTTTATCATTTCCTATTTTGATTGTAGCTGTAGAGATATAGGGAGAGATTTATGGACTGTCATTAATAAGATAGCTTCTCATATTTTTGTATAAATAGGGGAAGTTTTCTCCTATCAAGGGAAAAAAAGGAGGAAAAAAAGAGAAAGAATTATAGAGTGTTTTGTAACAAGGCTTGAGATAGAATGGGATATAAAGTGAAGAGCTATTGATGTAATGAGATTAGGAGTTTAGATTTCCATTGTGTAAAGTTGTGATTTTATCAATAAAGAAGGTTCTTTTCTATTATTGAATTTTAGAATGTGAGTTTTGCGAGTTGGAATGCTATTGGACAATGGAAGGCCCCCCATCAACCATGTGCATCCCTTTGTAAATTTGTAAGATTAATTAGTTTGTTTTACTTTGATTCATGTAAATATTTTAGCTTTCCATTGCAAATGTTATTTTATTTTTCAAATGTAGATTTACCTCACTGTGTAATTTTATGTTTCCTAAGAGCATCTCAAGAAATTAATGTTTTATCTATTTTCTAAAATTGGATTGCTTGAAGCATTAGAGCATACAATGACTTAGTTTTCTTTAACATGTCTTTACATTGCTTTTTTAGATTCAACCTTACATTCATTGTTTAACCATATGTTTTCCAAAGAGCTTCTCAAGAAGGTAGCATTCAACTATTTTCCAATATTGGTTGCTTGAGGGATTAAGAATAAACACTGATTTAGTTTCTTTCCTTATGCTTTTGTCATGCTTTTTAGATTAAGCTTTCATCTATTGTGTAATCTCATGATCAGTAAGTCCAAGGGGGTAGTTCTTCCAATTTGGGATTCCTCAGAGGTATTAGATCACATAGTAGCTGCAAGTTTTCATTTCCATGCTTTTATGATGCTTTCTTATATCGCATCTAATGTATACTCAATTTCTTAAGTCATTTCAAGAAGATGTTTTCGACATCTTCCTATATTGAATGTTCGCAATAGTATTTGATAATGTAGTAAATCATAGTTGTTTTTATATTGCTTGCTTTCATTTCATAGAATAGGATTAGTTTTATTTTTGATCAAGAGTTTTCAAGGATAGGATAGGAAATGATTTCATTTCATCAGTTTACTAACCCTGGTCGATAATTTATGTTAGCAATTTAATACATTAAATTTATTGAACAATTTTCCTATGGATTTCCTATTGCAATTGATGTAAATTTCTTGTGGCTTATCTTCTATGATTGATAAAAGTGTCCTGCGGTGTTTCCTCAATGGTTGAGGTAAGCTTTATGAGATATATTTCATGTGGTTAATGTGATATTAAGTGGCATATATTGATGTAATCTTTAGAGACATGATGGTGCAAGCTTTACAGAATTTGGAGAGATGAATTGGGGTTGTTACGGAGGTATTGGTCTTGGTCTTGGGTCTTGGATATCTCACTTTGATCTGATTGTATAAGAAGAGGAATATTTTATGGGTTTTCCCCCATCTCAGGTTTTGGCGTTGGCTTGGAGAGCCTATATTCTTGTGTTGTTTGTCTTTTGTGCTATTCATGTTTTTATATCTTGATAATTGCTTGATGAAAGAAGAAAAACTTAATAATAAAGAATCCAACAAATTCACAAGTAATTGTCATGAAAAGAGAAATCAACCCTAATTTCATAAGAAAATTGATTTCTCAACATGGTACTAGAGTTGAGGTTGATAGAATATAGTCTAAAGATGATGTCTTGTTGGCATATGCCAGTTTCTTGAGAAGATATGACTAGGAAAATCATGTGAGTCCTGCTCCTAATATCTATGGGAGCCATACAATGTTTTTTTCCTTAGTACTATGTGAAATTCAATTGTGGAAGGTCAAAGTTTGCTGCTATGGAAAAACAAGTCCTATATAGCTATTACAAGTCTCTTGTTGTTGGAAGATGGACCTTGATAAGAGATATGGGAATATGAGATCCTAGTCTATGGTTCATATTCAAAATTGAGACAAAATATGAGATCTACAGCATCTATCCAAAGTACGAAAAAAAGAACAGATATCTGAAAGTAATAATGTGAAAAAAGACTCTGTGGTAATCATAGTCAATAGATATGAATTTGTGGTTCTCTTTTGATGAAATCCAAGATTTTCTCCTAACCATTTCAAAAGCAGTTAAAATTACCCCACAGTGATCTAAGTCATAATAGTGATATTAAGTTATGTGGAATTTGTGTTCTGTGATTTGAAGGTGCGACAAAACAATAATGTGAATGACTTAATCTTGAACTATGATGTGAGATGCCTCTCCTTCCGGATAGTGTTGCAAGACATTTATCCTATAACTATGATGCATGTTCTCTATAATGATATGGGTTATCTTCCTTTATATAACAATGATATACATGACACGAGTTACAACTATTATATGTGTTAATCTCCTCCAATGTTTAGTAATGATATGAATTCTTTCTGAGGGTTTTTATGCTAGTGATACAAAGCAATGAAAAATTAGAGGCAAGCATCTGAATCTCACTTTGACATTATAATAACATCTAATATCTTCTGTGGCACTATATACAGATTTTGAGGTAACCAAAATTGGTATACATGCCTCCTACATCTTTGTGACGTGACAAATATCGTGATGATTTTTTTTTTTTTTGTGGCAATAGCCATTGTATTCGAGCATCTAAGAGTTAATATAAAACCTTCATTGTGTAATCCAAGAAAAAATTGTTAATATGAAGTCTTGAGCTACATTGGAAGTGGAATAAAATAAGTTTGGTTGAGAATAACTTGAAGAGTATATGAATAATGATTTGTGTTGCAGCAAGAAATTTATCAAAATTTTCATATTTATGGATAATAGATTGGGACATGTATAAAGGCTTGATGCATCTTAACGAACTAGAAACAACCTTATAGAAATTAATAGACCTATGACACTTCTGAAAACTGAGATTAAAATAACTTTATGCATAGAAACCATGAGACATCTTTCCATTCATATAACAAGGATGAATTTTAGCACGAAGCCAACTTGTTTGATTCTAAAGTAATGAAAGGCAGGGGATTTTCTCTGTGAGGTTTGACAACTAAAAGTCTAAGGTATCCTTAAGGAAAACAAAAGATGACAATTATCATTGCATGAACCAAGTAAGATCAAAATGAGTGTGCATCATTCTTAATTGTTGCGCATAGCTAAGTCTTCTAGATCACGGTTATTGATCTTATGCTATTTTGGAATTTAGTGTCAACAAGATATGTTAAAGTCTACCATATTATTTGAAGTATTCTCCTACATATTAGGACTAGATTCTATAGTCAAACAATGAAATCTCTTGTATAGTAGATTTGTCAATACATTTTCCAGGGTTTGCATGGAATTTTCATTTCCTATCGTTGCAAACCTTGAAGACCTTAAAAATATAGGGTTTTTAAACTAACTCTCTTGTGTGGTTGTAGAACTTTATAGCTTTTAAGTGATATGTCTTAGCATATAGGGTTTGTGAACCCTAGAAAAGTATGGAATAAAATGAGAAACACTAGAAATAGAAACCCTAACCAATTGTATCTGTTGTGAAAGGAAAAGGAACCTAGTTCTTAAGAATCACAGGTATTATATCATGTTGATGTGAAGACAAGGTTTGATGAAAAAGAGTGCAAGATAAAGGAGTAAACCTTCCTCAAGATATAAGTATCGATCATCTTCTTCACTATTACTAATGCTATTGTCTTTATATTTTGTCTCCATTTTCTTTCATAAGTATTCTAACCAAGTTTACACGTCAAGGGAAGTTCTATCTAAAGCTTGACTAAGAAAATGAAAGATTTGAAGTAATGTGGCATAAAATGAAGACTATGAAGGAAGGAGTATTTTGATGTATGCATCAAACAAGACTATTATATGGAAAAATATACTAGCCTTAGATGGAAAGAGGGAGCTATAAAGACCCTGCTAGATATTGAAGCTTGTTGATTGGTTCATTAACATTGATTGATGATTGAAAGCTGAAGAGCATGAAGCAAAACTCTATTACAACATGAAGGTAGACCATGAAAAGTATTGTTGACCTTAGAGGGAGAAAGTAGTAAAATAATTATGAACCTTGACTAGAGGGTTTTGTGATTTGACAACTCTGATAATGACAGAATATGGTTTGGCTCCCATGAAGAACATATTGCAGAAATTTGTAATGAGGCTAGAAAGATAGCACTTGAAATCACTTGTTTGATGACATTGGACTAACAACCATTTATTTTGATTTGCAAGCACATGGATTGAGTGGATGGCATTGATGATGGCTTGGAAGAGCATGATGACCAAATATGGTTATGTAGGGATAGAATGCGTGTGCTAGCAACTGTGAGGAAGTTTGGATCCTTGAAGATGATAGATGAACCATTTGATGAAACATTTGTATGATGATTGACAAGATACAAAAGGGTCGAAGTTTGATATGAAGTGATGTTGTTAGGAGCTTATAAACCCTATCATGAAGATATAATGTGAAAGAATTTGGCTTCATAAATTGTTTAACATTGATCAAGTTCGAAGCTTAGATATGATATAATGTGAGAAAGGAGCCCTACAACTACAACTACATCTCCATGAAAGATCAAGTAGCTGATGTGTGATGAAGTATGAGACAAGTTATGGCTTGTGGTTATGTCTCCTTGGGTGAGAGGGAGTAAGGATATCCTCACTAGTTAAGAGGGAGCGATGATGGAAAATGTATTCTCCATGTGTCATGCACTAGGCCAAGTCTAACAACTGTAGGTCTAGCAAAGGAACTATTAGGGAGAATGGAGGATTGGATAAGTATTTGGGATTGATACTCCTTGAGGATTGAGAATCCAAGATAGTAAGTAGTTTGAAGGACTGATACTCTTTGAGGATAAGGCAGGGTATCCAATATAAGAGTAATCAAAGAGGATCTATATTCTTTGAGGATTGGGAATCCAAGATAAAAGTAGTCCTATAAGGACATACCTGGTGAACACCTAGATGGGGTTTGTTCCTTGAGAGGTTATGGTGATGATGTCCAAATGTATTCCTCCCAGCATTGTGATCTAATATAGTGGAGAGATAGAGCTTGTTGGTCAAGGCTTTACTATATTGCAGATTGACAATGTTGGTTATAGTGTTGATGTTTGAAGATGTCTTATCAATCCAACTCTTCTTATGAGAATATTTCGATTTGAGAGTATCCTTGTATTGTGTTGTGTAATGATTAATACCTCCCTAGCTAAGAGGGAGTGTTGGAAATTGTAACTCCCTTCGGTGTTGATAATTATAATTGTACTTGTATAATTTTTTATTTGATATAAACAACAAAAAGAAGAGAAATAAGAAAAAGAATTTTGTATTTAATTAGATAAGCATGTTCTTCATGATTCTAGGATTAATTGAGTCAAACAACAAAATTATTATGAGTCAAAGTGTCAAAGTCCCATTTGGACTTATTTTCAGAGAAAGAGGAAAGTAATTTTTGTCCTCCACAAGACTAAGTCATCCCTCCATATGGACAAGTTGGCCTACCCAAGGGAAGTGACCCTTTGCATAGACAAACAACTATATATTGGCATATGTTATCCTTAATTTTGGAAAGCAATGCATTAATGTTCTGTGACAATATATTTGAGTCTTTGTGGCAAGGATATGCGAGTTTCTCTGGAGTAGAATAGACAAATTTTGTGGCATGGGGTCTGGATAAAATGCAATTTTTTGTGACTCACCCTCTCAAGTCGATGCAAATTTTTTGTGGTCTACCTTCTGTAGTTGATGTGAATTTTCCTATGGAGTTCCTTATGTAATTGATGTGGATTTATTGTGGCTTATCTTCTGTGAATGATATGAGTTTCCTATTATGTTTCCTCAATGGTTGAGGGAAGCTTTAAGAGATATCTTTCTTGTGATTGATGTAAGCTTCAAAGGTGTATATTGATGTAAGCTTCAAAGACATGGTGATGTAAGTTTTACAAAAATTAGAAGGATGACTTGGGGCTATTATGGAGGTATTGGTCTTGGTCTTGGGTATTGGATATCTCACTTTGATCTAATTATATAAGAAGACGATTTTTTTATGGGTTTTCCCCCTTCTCGAGTTTTTGCCTTGGCTTGGAGAGATTATATTCTTTTGTTCTTTGTCTCTTGTGATCTTCATGTTTTTGTATCTTTGTAATTGCTTGATGTAAGAAGAAAAACATAATAATAAAGAAGGCAACAAATTCACAAGTAATTATCATGCAAAGAGAAATCAACTCTAATTTCATAAGCACATTGGTTTCTCAATAGGTTCAAGGTGTTATTCTGTGTCCCATGATGAATGAGTTCATGGTGTTATTTATGGCCTTAGATGAATGAGTTCAATATATTTTTTGTTGGCTTGGCTTGGGGTTGGGGATGTCAATTCCACTAGGTGGTTTTGGGTATTAGGTGTGTCTCTTACGACCTTGGAAATGATAGCCACTACTTCTATATATTTTTTATGGTGGTTAGATAAGACCCTTATTTGATGTTTGAGAGTGGGATCCTCTAACCTTATTTTGTGAGGGAATCATAAGGTTTAAAAATTATTACAAATGTGCATATTCTCCTACTTAAGAACACACACACATACACGATTCTACTTTGGAATCTTCACACATTCTTGAGCACATGCATGATCCTGAGCATGTGCATGCTCAACATAGAAGAAGTTCCATGTTCTTGAGCATGTGCATGCTCAATACAACAACACTTGTGTTCCTAAGCATATGCATGCTCAATAAAGGAATGTGCATACATTCCTAAAATATTATAGTTGACAAGTGCATGTGGTGGTTAGGTGAGCACTAAGGCTATAGGATTAGGACACATGTATTTTCAAGAATGTGCATGCGTTCATGCATGTATTTGTTCCTTTGCACCCCATTGCCACTTTTTTTAACGTCTTCTTCATGTGAGTGCTTTGAGGGGAAATCTAAATGTTATATGAAGTGGACCATTTTTAACAATCACTGCTACATTAGAGCTATACAATTTTTGGTTAAATTGCATTTTTCATTGTTTTGTTTTGTAACAAGAATGAGTATGATTTTCATTAAGTCTACGTCTGGAACACAATAAGAATACTGAGGAATGACTACATGTGGTACAAAGATGCTAGATTTTTAGAATACATCTTTGATGGAGATTCAAAAATTACTTCTACTTTTCTACCTTGTTCATACATGAAACAAAAAATATTGCAACTATAAATTCTACAAAATTAGAGACATACCATAATACATTTGCACTGTGTAAACATTGATTAACTTGGTGGGATGGTGGACATTTTGTTGGAGTGTCCATATAGCACATTGCTAGTTGTGTTGTGTTCCAGTTCCATATTTCTCTGGGCTTGCAGATTAACGAATTGGCATTAGAACCAATACATTTTTTCTTCTAACTGATTTATCTTTACTTTCTGCTTCTGAAATTTTTCATGCAGGAAGAGAATGAGCTCTTATTGTTGGCTTACCTACTGCTTGATTTCATTTATCTCCTCAATTCCATCAAATGGAGGATGAGTGTAAATATGGCAATGATACAGGCTCCTAGAGCCCGAGGGAGGTGCATCCTAATTTTCCTTGTCTCCTAAGAGACCAGAATACCAGTCCCACAATAGAGATAGCTTTGTTGAGAAATATAGAGAAGGGAGATTGTGCCTGGAGGAGGCCTGAATATCTCACTTCTAAGATGCAATTTTGTCATGCTTGGAGTGGCTACAAGTTCGGCAAAAGAGATCCCTTGACACACAGTCGACCCAATGAGATGAAATTTAGTAGAGAGCATCCACTGACGAGAATGAGGGACCCTTTTATGCAAGCCTTTCAATTTACCAAAGAGGGGAATTAATAGACACTCGAAAATGTTTTCCTAAGCTATTAGCAACTTTTGTTGTTATCAATGAGTTCAATCCAATGCCCAAATTGAAATTTTGACCTTGTAATGCTGATTAGTGAAGAGATTTGCACTTTTAGACTTTGAACCTTCAAACCTAGAGGGATTGAGGTCGGCCAACTCAATGAAAACAAACCAACCAAGAAACCATGGGATATCATACCAAGGGAAACACTCACATACACCAAGGAAATTGTAGCAGATGTTCTCTAGTCCGACTGATTTATCCTAGTTTCTTTTGTTCTCAAAATTTCTATCAGACTGGGGCCAATACCACCCATCCTTTTCCATCCATGAGTTCCTCACCTATACATGGAGTTTCTAATGCTTTGGGATGTCTATTGTTCCTCCTTGTCCTGAATTCGATTTATTCAGACACCGTCAGAACTGAGGCTAAGGCGTCGGAGAAGATCCAAATTAGACTTGGATCTGCCCTTTCTTCATGCATTACATCAATTAGTGTATGGATAGTATGTTAACTTTCATCCACGTCGCGATGCATGGTGTGAATTCGACGCTAGCTATTGCACTTGTTATTATTTAGGAGAGAGATGTGGAGAATTGTTAGAATTGGAGGAGGAGTATTATAGTTTGTGCCAATTTGAGTCTTGTTCTTTTTCCAATCAACCCTTTAGGAAGGGAGGTTCAACGTGCCAATGTACTTCATGGGATAACTCTCCATCCTGATGAGCCATTCATTTCCCATTGCCTTGCTTCTAGCTGATACACCACGTTTGCTTGAGTGTTTGCCTCCTTGTTTTCCCTATGAGGATGTGGAAATAAGATTTAGATGAGAAGGCCTCCAACATGGTTCTAATTATGCAAATAAAGAGAGATATTTGATTATTCGTTGGATTAGATCCTTTGAGGAGGAGTTGGATGTTAATAATAGAGTCACCAATATTACTATTGAGGAAACATTTTAATTCGTCATTATTTGGAGGTCACAATACAAACCATACATCTTCACAAGGTTGTTTGATTTATGGCCAAGCCCCCAAGCATACTTAATTTCCAGTATTCCTTTGGGACTTAGAAGAATCCCTCCCTCTCCTACCACCCCTCAACTAGGATTAACAAGTGTTTGAGACTGCAATTTTTCATTATTAATATTGTAATTTTGAATGCATCAATGGATTAAATGCCCCCAAAAACCCATATTCCACCTAAATTATGTAATCTAAACAATTAATATATATGATTCTAATAATTTATCTAAACTTTGAAGTAGATTTTAGGTGAAATAATTGAAGAAAAAAAATTGTAACATATTTAGATAGCAACTAACAAACACTAGTCATTATAGAGTAGCAATTAAATACAGTTATTTTTCTATCTTCAATATATATATGAATAGTAAAACTAATATTATATATTTTTTAATATAATAATAAAATAAAAAAAATAAAAAGGTTAAAACTTTATTATATATATTCCTATTTTTAATTTATTATTATCAATTGAATTTCAATTCAGCTTTACTTTTTTCATTCATATATATATTATTTTATAAAATTTAATAATTTCTCACATAAATACATAGAGAAAATCAACATCATTCCATCCATATATATATATATATACATTATTTTATAAAATTTAATAATTTCTCACATAATACATGGAGAAGATCAACATCATTCCATATAAATATAAAGGAAAGCTAATCCATGCTCAAAGATTCCCATGGTTGGTTGCAACTACGAATAATAAATTTCAGAATGGTCCAAAAATGTGCACTTTAATGCGTATGTTTGTGCATAATTGTTTATATTGATTTTTTCCTTTTAAAAGTTATATTAACGTGTTATATTAATCTGATTTTCTCTTTCTCATTTAAAATTCTCCATACGTGCCGTTATACTCCCTTTAAAATTTAATATGCATATTATAGTTCTCTTTTGGTATGCTTATAATATAATATAAAAGGGACAATGTTATTGAATGGTATATACATATTTAAGTAATAAAACAAATTAGTGAGATATCTCAATGGAATGGGGATATATAAAATTTGATTATAAAATTATATAATATATTTATTAAATAAATATGGTTCAAATCAATGTTAATGTTTGTGATTTTGATTTTATGGTAGGATTGTTTTTATATTAAATTAAAATAATTTATAGAATTTCTATTAATTAGAGGTTGAATAAGTTTACTTTGAAAATCGTTGTTGGAGATATTATCTGGCATAAGAATTGATAATTTTTATTGAATATTGTTTATAAAATCATATTAAGGATATGGCATTGTAAGTGAAGATGTTATTAAGAAGATTGTGGGGAAGGAGTATATTAATTTTGTTTAAGGGTGGTTTATTTTGGATATAATGATTTCCTTTTGAGAGGTTATGAGGCGGGACAGGGAGAGTTTGAGTAGTGAGGCATATGATTGTATTAATTGGGATTTTATTATTGATATGTGGTCTTGCTTGGTTTTTGTTCAAAGTTTGTGGAGATAATCAATCAGATATTTTTCTTTTTCTTGTCTTTTTTTTATGGAGAATAATACCCTTTCTCCATGTATCCTTTTTCCATGGGTTGATTATGAAAGGATTCTCCCTATCATTTTATTTTTATGTTGGCTATGTTTATGCCTTTTGTTATTTGTTAGATATTTCCTATTTGGTATTTCACTCTAGATGCCTTTGATATGGTGAATAATCATTTTATAGATTATTCTCTATTCTTTGTGCAAGTTGACCATGAGCCGATGTCTAGCATTAGATATAACTTTTCCATGTTTTGTTGGGCGTCTGAGGCTATCGTTAGTGATCGTAAGATCAATTACTAGTTGGTTGGTCTAGATGAGCCTCGTGATTAGATTCCTCCCACATGGGCCTTCATTCATCTAGATATAATAACGAGGTATCTTAGAATTCTCTTTAGTGGCTATGCGAGAAATTTGTTGTTCAGAGCTTTTGTAGTGTAGATTCCTTTCTTGGTAATACAAATAACTTCAAACTTTTGGAAACAAACTACAGTGGGAAATATTCCTCAAGCATCGCATATTTATTATGTATGTTGTTGATTTACTGGGAGGGATCATTTTCATAGAACAAATGAACATCTTCCTTCATACTTGTGGGTCTAATATGACGGAGTTTCAAGCTTCCCAATGGTATCTTAGGGCATTTGATTTGTTCTCAAGGTTGAGGTAAGTCTAGGGTTGATTGATTCATAACTTAGGATAACATCTTGGTTACCAAATAGGTGCTTTGGTGTTCAAAGGGATGCTCAACTTGGTAGATATTGTTGAGACATTGTCTTTTCATGACTTAAAATATTGACAGGATCAAGTGATCCTTTAGATTATGTGACATAATTTCATCTCCTCATAATTTCTAACTATTAAACTCTTTTATTGTCAAAATTACTTGGGTGGCATGGAGTTAGGTAGCTAGCTTGATGTGGTGGAAAATGTTGAATGTTTGAGAGGGATTGGATTTAGTTGGAAGATCAATTTGTAGCTAGAAAGTGTAGGATATACGTGTCGTAGGCATCCATCATTTACAAGGGTGATGTTTGATTAAGAAGAATATTTTTTATTAGAGGACTTTATGGGATGGAAACACTCGTTCTTGGAAAGATTAGTAATATATTTCCCATGAATTTACCTTATATTATATAAATAAATTTACTATTATGTAGATTATTGATCTTATTTCACATGAGGACCTATTCAAAATGAATATAGACATGCCCAATCCCTTGTAGTGTGATTAGTAGGGGAGCTTTAGGTGCCCCTTGGTTTGGTATGATTCTTAGTGGTTGTACTCTCTCATTCATCAACAACATGAGATCAAACCTATTTTTAATACATTTTGGGTTTCTATTGATGTAGAGAGATGGTGGATCGTGATATTCCATAATGTGTGTTTGGTTCGGGTTAACTACAAAATCTAGTTGTCTATATAGCTAGTGATGTACTATGGCCTTCCTACCAAGGCATGGCTGGTTGAAAGCAGTCTCCCAGATGGGTGTTGCCTGTAATATCCAAGTTGGAAATAACAAAGCACCTTCTATAGGATTACTCTTTTGCTAGGTCTTGTTGGATGTTTGTCCAATCTGAGTATGCAGCCATTTTGTAGGGAAAGCTAGGTTGGAGAGTGGTGTTATTGGGAGATTTTAGATCCTTAGTCCACTCCTCTCTTAGTAGTTTTTAGCAATAGTTGAGGATTACAACCTTGTTTGTTCTTTCAAAACTTTTGAGAAAATATGATTTTGAGAATGAAATCAAATCTTTATCTACATTTTGTCAATTGTGAGAGGAGGATTATGTGTCACTTGTTAATCCAAGAGGTTGGATACATATTATATATATATATATATATATCCCCTCCCTCTATATTTTTTTTCTTTTATATTATAAATATTTCTTTGTAAATATAAGAAGTATTTTACCAAAATAAAAATATAAAATTTGTGACAGAAATGAAATATAGGATGTAAATTATTTATTTTTAACATGCCATACTCTTATTGATATAAGCTAGAAGTTTAAATACTAGTTAACATTTTGTGGTTTATAGAAAATATATTAATATTTTTTTTAACAAAAATGAGGATTTCTATTGCATAAAATCTTTGCCTGGTCACAACAAATACTCATGGGATACATTTCCTTTTTTCAACTTGCCTCTTTTTCTTATACTTACTATAGACTTCTATAACTTCTAAGAGACTACAAAGTTTCACAATTTTCATTACATTCCAATATGGATATATTTGATAGTAGGTTCCTAATAACAAACAAAATTTTCTACAATACATAGATCATTTAGAATCCTCACCCTCCTCCCTTGGGGCTAACGTTTCCATGCATCGCTACTATATATAGGACAAAATTTTGATGACATAGTCCAGTTGTATGGCTCATACTGTCAAAAAATACAAGCAAAATGTCACATTTTTTCATTTTTTTTGTAGTGTCTGTGTTCGTCAATATTTCAATGGCTGATGAAAAGGGTGTAGATATTCTGAAGATTGATCTATATGGAATCTATCTTTCGACACAAACAACGTGAACATTTTTTTTACCAACCATATTTGACTTTGACTAGTCAATGATCATCAAAATTTTGATGATTAACAAAAATATAAATATATTGCATGTAAGAGATGTCACGACATCTTTGTTATAATTACAAAAATTCTCAAAGGTTATAAGTTCTTTTTCATAAGAAAAAAACAAATTTTATTTTATATATTGATGGCATGGGGAAAACAAATTTTGTTTTATATATATCAATTGCATTACAAAAATATAATATTAGATCTAGTTACACGACAACGGGCAATTTTACAACATAATCATCACATAATTGTTTTGTGGTTGGGAAGAATGTCAAAAAGTGTTAGATGAGGGAAAATCTAATTGACCAGGGGTCAATGGTGGGAAATGTTATTGCCCATGCACTCTTTGTGGGTGCACATGTCTGCGAAGAATTTCATATGTTACAAATGATAGACATTGTAGGAAGAATGGGCACATTAAAGGGGGGAATGAATGTCGCCCAATGGTAAGATATTTATGAAGCATTATATATATTTTATTTATATTGACCATTTTTGTAAAAAATTGTTGTTATAATATTTGTTCTATAGACTATTTTCACGTGATTTTTTGTAATTATTATAAAGTTAAGGTGCCTCCCTAGGTTGTGTGATATGAATGCTCCAAGTAGTATTACTAGAAATGATGTTCGAAAAGTTCAGGAACACATAGAAAGTATTGAAGATCAAGATAATGATCCTATGGAAGAAGATCACAATAATAACATAGTTCAAGATGATGGGAAAAATCAATTGATCCAAGACTTGTTCAACGATGAGAATGATGATGTTATTTGTGATGAACCTATGCTAAAGAAGGTAGAGACACCACTTTATGAAGGCTCAAGAGAAAATATTCTCTTTGCTACATTATTGTTGGTGAAATTAAAGGTTTTGAATGGTTTTTCAAACACTTGTATGACACAGATCCTAAGGTATAATGTAATATGTTTCATTGCATGAAAGGTTGATTTATTTCTTATTTTTTAGTGTTAAATAAGAATGCAATATTTATGATTAATATTCTTTACACTAACTAGTGATTTTTTATGTTGTACTAGATTGTTAGGTGAATTTCTGTTACCATCATCAAATAAGTTACCTCGCACATACTGAGATTTATATGCCATTATGAAAGAAATTGGAATGGATTATCAAGCTATAGATGCATGTCCTAATGATCATGTTATATGTTATGGATAACATGCATTGAAAACAAAATGCTTACAATGTCAAAGAAATCAACTAACAAAAAGAGTACCTCAAAAGGTTCTTTGTCATATTCCCATAATTTTACATTTGCAGTGATTATTCAAGTGTGAAAGCATAGCATAGTTCATGAATTACCATGCACAAAAGAGAATTGGAGTTTTTTTGTTTGCATTCATGCATATGGTTATGCATTTAGGGAAATTGAAGAAAAGTGGCCACATTTTAATGTTGAACCTCATAATGTTAGGCTTTAATTGGCAGCTAATGGTGTTAATCCATTTAGAGAGCTCAGGGATATTTACTCAGTGTGGCCTTTGTGTTATCAACAATAACCTTCCTCCTTGGATATCAGTAAAGAGGGAGCACATTATGTTGACAATGATTGTTCCAGGTATTTGTTTACATTAAATTTTTGAATATTATAACATTCTCATTTGTCTTGCTTGTTGCATAATATGTTATATTTATTTGTTTACTTATATGTTCTTATCATAGTAGTAATTATGTTTAATTTCAAACAATTAGGTAAGTACCAAGTTAAAGATAAGAATTTAGATATCGAGCCTCTTATCGACGCATTAATGAAGTTATGGGCCAAAATCACTATTTATGACATCTGTAAACTAATAGGTCAAAGGAAATTTCGATTCTATGGAATACTTGTACGCATAATTCGTGATGCCCTAGGACTAACACATTTTTAGTGTATGTAACATTCCATTGCACTTTAATAGTATATGATTATTTCAATTAGATAATATCATGCATGTTTTTTAAATATTCCCTTCGTTTATAATTTACATTAATCCATTTATTGCAAGGCTTCAAACAAATGGTAAATTTTCATGTCCTGATTGTGGTCCTAAGATGAAATCACATCGTTAAGTTTAGGAAAGGAGGTGTTTGATGAGTATAGGCACTTATTCTCTAAGAAAATAAGTATCATTGTTGGCTTATGGGGGCCTAACCCAGGTTCAGAGTTATTTAGCGAAACAAATCTCTATGCTATTGGCCCTTTTGGCATCAGCTCGCAGAGCGCAGAGTGAAGTCTCACCCGAGGTAGTATGGGGGGGATGCTGGAACCTAGTTTCCACACCCTTGAGATGTTTGTGGTGTCGATTTATTCCAACGGTGCCTACCTTCACATAGGTCGCTTCACGTACTATTCTAACCTTCAATACCTTTGCGATTTGTTATAATCGTCATTTGTGCAGCCCTAACCAAGGGCTGAGATGCTTTCACACTGCTACAGCAACGACCTATGCTATTTCCCCAAACTGCACTGCGTATCTTACTTATCTTCTTAACGGAACTTACTTAACTTCATGTAAATAGATATTCTATCTTGTGTTTACTTAATCAACACATTTATACACATTCGCACATCATATAAGCATTAAAAGTGCAATGTATATCCAATGTAACAGATGCATAAAATAGGAAATAAATACACATAAATGATATGAAACTTCTCTTTATTAATACTTCCAACTGTTACATACTCGACTCGCCCTGCACACTCAACTGCAGGGGTCCGCGCACTCAGTTGTGGACTACTAGGTCTTTGCGCACTTAGTTGCAGAGCCTTCTCCTACTCTACGACCCGAAACTAGACTTTACTCCACAGATATGACTCAATTCTTCATCTTCATCTTGTGATTATTATTAGATTCGATGTCTTAACTACTTAGAGCCTTGCTCTATTTATACAATCCCATGGTCCTCTACAGCCAAATTTATAATAACAAAATTAAGGGAGGACAAACCTGTGACTCTTTTACAAGCTACGTGCTCTGCACCAACAAAATGCAGAGTCTTTACATCAGAATTATAATCTTTAACCAAAATATGGGCTTTGAGCCCCAAAAATTCCCTTGGGGGATCCCGCGCCCAACAAGCCCCCAAAACATTGTGACTTTCCCTCGAGTCACTCTGTCCGTGCGAAGATCTTTGCATGAAAACCTCCCTATTCTTCCTGGATCGCTGCAAGTTCGGCAACGCACTGAGTGACTGCTTGCTGTAATTCCTCGACAAGTTGTTCAGAGACCGCTGTGGCTGAACTGCTACCCTGAAACTTTTCCTGTGTTGCTTGCAGCTGCATGAGGTTTGCTTCAATGGAGGTTGTAATGATATATGCCTCATCAATCCACGGTTGTAGGCGTGCCTTCAAAACTGCTTCCTTATGTCGGGCAACATCCACCTACTCGAGCGCTTTAGCCTACTGCATCCTCGTGAGCCTCTGTGTAAGGGAAACTGTTTGCACGGTCCCTTTTACTTCGTCGTATCTCTGTTGTATCTCGCACGCCTTTGTCTCTAGGCATTATATGTTTGGATACTCCTGCAGGGTGGTGAGGACCTCGTCTGTCACTATACTGTTGACCTCCACTATTGCTACTGTAATTGTGATGGCGTGTTGTTCCTTAACCTTCGGTGGAGTTGAGGGCTACACCTTCATTTGTAGTTATGCTATTTGAAGGTTTAGCTCCTGCTGAACCCTCGCCATTTCTTCCTTTTCCTCGTGCACCCCTGCTACTAATTTTTGGATGCGCTCCTCCACCAGTTCCTCTACTTGGATGTCCAACTCCGGGACCATCTAATAGGCTTCCTCCACCACCTACACTATATGTCTATTCTGCGCCACTACTTTGTCATGCTGCATGCTCAACTGTTCAATGTTGATGCGCTACTCGCTCATTACCTGGAGCGCACGACCCTCTCTCGCTCGTAGTTCTGCAATGATTCCATCCGGCAAAAAATAAAGCAGCTCCCAAGGGAGTGCAACCATGTTTAACTCGATTCCATTCAACCCACTCGACCTCATTTTCTGTAATGAGTGCTCCATTTGGCAGCACTATGGTGTTGGTCATCCGAGTGCATAAAATTTCCTCGGCCGCAGATATGCCTAATGTGTGGTTGGTTGACGCACTGCCAGCCTGTGGAGTGCGCACCTACAACTCTTGTATCTATGCTTGGTGTTATCAGGAAATCTAGTGTCTATGAAGACCTGCTACTCCCACTAAGGCTGGTAGCTACCTTAGAAACAAACAAACTAAAACCACTTTCGTTTTCCCTTATGAGAAGTAGATAAGAGGGGAAAGAAGGAGACCAACCTCTATCTTGCGCTTGGTTCCTTATTTGATCCCTCTCCCTTCTGATAGATCTTTGCCACTCGCTTCCTTGTCTACCCAGCTTCAAAGAGCACATGTAGAATCAAAGCAGCATAACACTATCCAAGAACATAGATCTACTATCATAAACAATATAGGACCAGATATATATTGACCACACAAATGTATATATCATCAATCATACAAGAATGTGGAGGAAAACTTGAATAGCTTTATTAATAATCAAGAATAGCAAAGAGGATTACAACCAATTGTTCTGACCCAGCATCATCCTCTCAGCAAGAAAGCCCTTCTTCACCTCATGAAAAGCTTAGATCACCCAACACTATGATGTTACACCAAGAAACAAGCAGCACTTCCTTACAAGATACAAAATTCCAGCCTCCAACTTCTGGATCTCTGGGATGAGAGATCTATATATAGATATTTGTAGAGGTGTGAGTCAACTCTGTGTTTTTAATTAGTGTCTTCTCTCTGATAGTTCTTGATTCCACTTGGAGATCTCATTGATCTCTTACTCATCCTTGGGCGATTCTGAGAGGCAAGTGTCACAGGAGAAGTTTCTGGAAGATTCCATGATCATCCACCTCGCAAACTGTTTCCACCACTTGTCTATTCTCATCCATCGCATCCCATAGAAGGGATTTTCAGTATGCATTGCACCTCCCATGTGCATTAGGTGGGATGCATCACACTTTGACAATGGAGCAGGTGAGATGGTCCAATTTTGACCAATTCTGAGTAGTTTTCCATGGAGAACTTCTGGGAGATGATGTAGTTAGTTGACCTTGTTCTTTTAGGGGATGGAACAACACTTTTAGGGACTTAGGAGCCCTTGGTTTATGGACATATATGATTGGGGTTGCAGTGCCCAAAAATGTCTATAAAAGTTGCCCCCTAAAGCATGAGGTCGTTAATCTTTTGATGTCGGGTTAAATGCTTTATCATGAGGATCCGAAGTTTTTTTGAGCTGGAAGGCAACATGTAATAAGATAAAATACAATACATTATCTTCATAATATTCTCATGATCTAGCTGAGGCGGGCATTTCCATGCTCAGCTTTATAAATTCATTTCCATGTACATAAGACAGACAATCGTCTGTGTGTAGACTGATGATTCTGGTAGAGCCATCATCCCTTAGATTGGATTACTATCTATGCAGCAATGATGTACATTTGATGTCTTTATTTTCCTGAATATATATCGCAGCCCAGATGGATGAAACTAGATCCGGGGTCTTCAATCTCGTTCGATCTTCACTCAAAGTACAAGTCAATCCATATGAGAGATGTTCTAGAGTCGAACATGGAAAGACATCGCCTGATTACCAGCCAATGATGTAAGCTGTTAACAGGCGCGAGAGGAATCACCGATAATGATGATGACCCTCAAGGTACTATAGTACAATTCACGTGGTGTGAATAAGGGACTTGGCATCGAACACCACGCAAAATCTTTCGGTCGAAGGCCATTGATGTAAACCTGTCGCCGAAAGTGAGAAACTTGCCATTGAGGCATGCAAGCTTCAAAGTACTGAAAGGGTTGTTCCTAGATCGACTTCTTGGATAATGAGCTGATGTCGACAAGAAGCGATCCGTCATAGGAGGGCCTTAGTGAATCCCACATCAATGACACGGAACAGAGCAAATGATTTTAATGAAGGTGAAAATGATCTGATGACATAAGGTTCAGGGTGGCAGTCATGAAAGAATGGAGTGTAAGTGTATTGCAGTGGATGAGACACAGGTGAATTCTATGAGTGAATTCTCTTGAACATATCGGTGACATTGACATGATGGATCGGTAGCGTTAACCCCAAATGTGGATGGTGTGATGGACCAATGGTGATATGACGAGTGAACGGAACAGCCCAACTGTTGTAGGGAAAAGTATCCGACTCGGATGACCCTATCCCACTCTAAGGGTGATAGTACCTTAGCAACAACTGTAAAACAAACTACTTAAGGTTTACTTCTTTATGAAAGCAAAAGAGAATGGAGAAATGCACTAACCGTTGCCTTGCGCTTAATGTCGAATCCAAACTCTTCTCTTTGGCTGCTTGCTCCCAGCTCTTTGCTCTTTTGCTGGCCCAGCTACAATGAGATCCTGCAAAATAACAAAGAAGGAAACTACAAGAAGCATGCAATCATAACTGGTTCAAGGATTAGTGTAAACCAAACATGCAATTATCACAATATATTATTGAAACAAGAGCACATAGAAGAACCTCAATAGCTTTTATTAATGAAGAAGTAAAGGTTCTGAGAGTATTACAACCATTGAAGGCTCCAATCCAGCAACACCTCCCAGCAGAAAGAATTTCTCTTCTTCACCTCTCTCAAACAATCACCCAGTAGCTCTATAGTGAAACCAACAACATATCATTACTTTGCACCAAATTCCAGCCTCCTGAGCTCATAGGAGAGAGCTCAATATATAGATGAATTGAGAAAGGATGAGTCAGCTTGCAACTGATGTGTAGCTGCCTTGTGTCCTCTCTCTCTTCAGTTAATCTTTAGTTGATCTTCAGTTCTTGAGTCCACTTGGAGAACCTTGCTTCCACTTGGAGAAACAGAGCCTCTGACTCATCACAAGGCGAAATCCCTGATCCAAGTGTCACTTTTGGAAGATTCCAGAGCAATGACTCATTGTGCCACTTGTCCCATCTCGCTCAGCGCAGGTGGCCTTTGTTCCACTTGCTTTGCAACGCAGGTACACCATGGAGCAACTGAGTTTCAGCGCAGAAACCTAGTGGAGCACCTGCTTTGATTTCAGGATTGCTTGTTTTTGAGTGTTTTCAGGTGGAGAACTGATCTGAGAGCTGTTGGTTTGCTGACCTTGTTCCTCTAGGGGTAGGAACATCATGTTTAGGGAACTTTGGATCCCTTGGATTATTGACAATTCAAAGGTAAACCTTCATTCCAACCACCAAGTTGAATGCAATGAAGCTTGGGGGGCACCCTCCTTTGACATGCGTTATTATGATGCTTGGGGCATGCAAAAAAGATTGAGCAGTTTTAGCAATGTTCATGCTCGTTAAAAAATAAACGCAAGAGTTGAGCAGTTTTAGCAATGTTCATGCTCGTTAAAAAATAAACGCAAGAATTGAGCAGTTTTAGAAGAGTTCATGCTCGTTAAAAAATAAACATAAATTGTGAGCAATCTTTCCCTAGCAGTTCAAGCTCACTCAGAAAAAATGAACCGGTAAATAACCATTGAGAAAAGTAACCTTTGAAAGCCATATTAAAATCCCTTGGTCGTGTTTATATGCCATCACCTCCATCCGTTCATTTTGGCCAATCGTTCATCTCCATATGTGTGTTTACCCATTTTGAGGAACAGCTGCGAAGAGTGATTTCACTTAGCCATCCTTGTGACACTGCCGTGATTGGAGAATTCCAACCCGTACCTGGAATCTGCTGCTATCCCTGTTTATCACTCGTTCCTCAAAAGACGAGTCTTCTTTGAGCTCTTTTCACTGACTCGTAAAATATGAAAAGATTGCCGAGTTTTGGCCTTCCAGCTCGTTAAAAGGACCGGAAGAGCTATCCCTCCTCTAGATTTTAATCTTTTTGGACCTGAGGGATTATTGCACAAAAAGATCGAGCGCTTGTTTTGTTCGGCTCGTTAAAGAAATCGAAAATTCATCCCTTCTGTATGGTTTTATACTTTTTCAGACTTAAGGGATTAGATGACGAAAAAGGAATTTTGGAGTTAACTTTTCGTACCTTTTTAGACTCTCTAAAAATGAAAAGGACCGAGTTTTCCTTGTCGTTAGACTCGTTAAAATGATTAAATAGCGACAAACTTGTCTTTAGACGAGAACGAGTTTCCCTATCGCTAGGCTCGTTAAAACATAGCGATGGGCTTGCCCGAAGGGCAGGTTATAGAACAAGCATATGTTATCCTCCTCAAGCTTGACAAAAATAAAGAGGTACTGGTCAGCAATGACTGGGGAAAAATTGGAGAACCTCACAGCATTAATGGTAGCAAGTCGCTCTTGAACATGACACTTTGTCCTCCGTATCACATCGGGTTGGGTTGTTTCATTCACCGGTCTCATAACCATGGTCCTCGCCACACCATACTCAATTGGGGTAATGCTACCAATCCATCACATCAGTGTCGTTATATGTTCAAGAGATGTGGTTCTGCAAAGAGTCAACCGTGTCCCATCCACTGCCATACATTATCCTTCATCCACTTCATGACCGCCACCCTGAATCATACATCACAGTTTGTTTTCACCTCATCACAATCATTAGCTCCGTTCCGTGTCACTGATGTGGGATTCATTAAGGCCCTCCTTTGACGGATCGCTCCCTGTCGACATCAGCTCATTATCCAAGGAGTTGATCTAGGAACACACCCTTCAGTACTTTGAAGCTTGCATGCCTCAATGGCAAGTTTCTCACTTCCGGCGACAGGTATACATCAATGACCTTCGACCAGAAGATTTTGCATGGTGGTCGACGCCAAGTCCTTTATTCCCACCATGTGGATTGTACTGCCGTACCTTGAGGGTCATCATCCTTATCGGTGATTCCTCTCGCGCTTGTTAACGGTTTACATCATTGACCGGTAATCAAGCGATGTCTTTCCATGTTCGACTTCAAGAAATTCTCACATGGATCGACTTGTACATCGAGTGAAGATCGGAAGAGATTGAAGACCCCGGATCTAGTTTCATCCATCCGGGCTGCGATATATATTCAGGACATAAAGACATTTGATATGTACATCATTACAGCAGATGATCATCCTTCTCAAAGGATGATATTTTCAGCAGAGAATTATCAGTCTACAATCAGACGATCGTCTGTTCTATGTACCAAAATGTATTTATAAAGCTGAGCATGGGAATGCCCGCCTCAGCTAGATCATGAAAATGTATGAAAAATAATGTATTGTATTGTATCTTATTACAGGACACTTCTCAGCAGATTGAATGAACTTCGGATCCTCTCAATAAAGCATTTCACCCGATAAATGACCTCATACTTTAGGGGGCATCTGTTATAGACAATTTTGTGCCTTACAGCAACAAGCATGAATTGTCAATAATCCAAGGGATCCAAAGTTCCCTAAACATGATGTTCCTACCCCTAGAGGAACAAGGTCAGCAAACCAACAGCTCTCAGATCAGTTCTCCACCTGAAAACACTCAAAAACAAGCAATCCTGAAATCAAAGCAGGTGCTCCACTAGGTTTCTGCGCTGAAACTCAGTTGCTCCATGGTGTACCTGCGTTGCAAAGCAAGTGGAACAAAGGCCACCTGCACTGAGCAAGATGGGACAAGTGGCACAATGAGTCATTGCTCTGGAATCTTCCAAAAATGACACTTGGATCAGGGATTTCGCCTTGTGATGAGTCAGAGGCTCTGTTTCTCCAAGTGGACTCAAGAACTGAAGATCAACTAAAGATTAACTGAAGAGAGAGAGGACACAAGGCAGCTACACATCAGTTTCAAGCTGACTCATCCTTTCTCAATTCATCTATATATTGAGCTCTCTCCTATGAGCTCAGGAGGCTGGAATTTGGTGCAAAGTAATGATATGCTGTTGGTTTCACTATAGAGCTACTGGGTGATTGTTTGAGAGAGGTGAAGAAGAGAAATTCTTTCTGCTGGGAGGTGTTGCTGGATTGGAGCCTTCAATGGTTGTAATACTCTCAGAACCTTTACTTCTTCATTAATAAAAGCTATTGAGGTTCTTCTATGTGCTCTTGTTTCAATAATATATTGTGATAATTGCATGTTTGGTTTACACTAATCCTTGAACCAGTTATGATTGCATGCTTCTTGTAGTTTCCTTCTTTGTTATTTTGCAGGATCTCATTGTAGCTGGGCGAGAAAAAGAGCAAAGAGCTGGGAGCAAGCAGCCAAAGAGAAGAGTTTGGATTCGACATTAAGCGCAAGGCAACGGTTAGTGCATTTCTCCATTCTCTTTTGCTTTCATAAAGAAGTAAACCTTAAGTAGTTTGTTTTACAGTTGTTGCTAAGGTACTATCACCCTTAGAGTGGGATAGGGTCATCATGTTTAGGGAACTTTGGATCCCTTGGATTATTGACAATTCATGCTTGTTGCTGTAAGGCACAAAATTGTCCATAACACCAACCCGACTCGGATGCAGAGTGAAAGTGTCAAGTTCAAGAGTGACTTGCTACCAATAAAGTTTCTTCAAGTTTTCTTCCCAATTTTTCCCCAGTCATTGCTGACCAGTACCTCTTTATTTTTGTCAAGATTGAGGAGGATAACATATTCTTGTTCTATAATTTGCCCTTCGGGCAAACCCATCGCTATGTTTTAACGAGCCTAGCGATAATGAAACTTGTTCTTTTCTATATGGAAAAGTTTGTCGCTATTTGGTTTTAACGAGTTTAAGGACAAAGATAACTCAGCCATTTTCAATTTTAGAGAGCCTGAAAAAGGACGTAAAGAAAACTCCAACAATCTTTTTCGTCATATAATCCCTTAAGTCCCAAAAAGTATAAAATAATACAAAAGGGATGAATTTTTGGTAATCTTAACGAGCCAAACAAAACAAGCGCTCGATCTTTTTGTGTAATAATCCCTCAGGTCCAAAAAGATTAAAATCTAGAGGAGGGATAGAACTCCCGGTCACTTTAACGAGCTGGAGAGGCCAATTACTCGGCAATATTTTCATGTTTTATGAGTTAGATGAAAAGAGCTTAAAGGAGACTCGTTTTTCGAGGAACAAGTGATAAATTCGAGTAGCAGCTAATTCCAGGTAAGGTTTGGAATTTTCCAATCACGGCAGTGTCACAAGGATGGCTAATAGGATCACTCTTCGCAGCTGTTCCTCAAAAAAGGTAAACAATCAAATGGAGGTGAATGATCGGCCAATACAGAGTGGAGGTGATGATGAGAACACGGCCAAGGCTCAAAAAGCTGATGATAATGCATTCATAATGGTTATTTACCGGAAATTGGTTCATTTTTTAATGAGATTGAACTCTGGGGGAAACATTTGCTCATTGCTTAGGTTTAATTTTTAACGAGCTTGAACTTCACATAAAAACTGCTCGTGGTGGGTTTATTTTTTAACGAGCTTTAACCCTGCGGTAACACTGCTCGTGGCAGGTTTATTTTTTAATGAGCTTGAACCCTACGGTAACACTGCTCATGATAAGTTTGCATGCCCCTAGCATAATAATGCAAATCAAGGTGCATACCCCCCAAGCTTCATTGCATTCATCTCGGTGGTTTGAATGAAGGTTTACCTTCGAGATCTTCGAAAGACTCAACTTTGATTTTACGAGATCGTAATCAAAGACTCGATTTGGAAAGGGAGTCGTTTCGTTTTTTAATGAGGTTGACACAGTGAAAGAACTATCCTCATGACTCCCTGTTTCATCTTTTAACGGGGTTGACACGAGATAAGAACCATCCTCGAAATCCACCGTATTTACAGTATTTGATAGAAAATAAAAAACTGAAGGATGATTAAGGTTGCTAGAATAATCTTTGTGGTAATTCCGAAGATGGGAGTGATGGTGGTAATCTTCCCATGGTGCCTCTCCTATCATCATTGATTGAATTATTCCTTCGTTTGTAGAATGTACATGCGACCAAGGATCTGAAGAGGTGCCATATTCCTTAGGCCTATCTATCCAAACACTCGATGAGCGTTGATTTGGGTTTGCCCCCCAGGCCAAGAAAATTGATTGCTACAATATTTCTAAAATGGCGATGATCCATGCTGAAAAAATGTTTAGGAATCTTCCGAATCCATTAGATATAGAACATTTCATATTGCAGGTTTCCACTGTGGCCACTTCCGCCAGATTACTCAGAGGCGGTAGGGAAAAAGTACCCATTAAGGCAGGGTCTTTTAAGAGGCCTACTCCAATATTTTGGAGCGAATTAGGGCTTCTGTGGATCATCGGAATGCTTCCCGTAACTTGTGAACTATTGGGGAGCAATTTTTTGTTGGTCGATGATCTTAATTCCTCCTTGAAAGGGAAATGAAATCTTCCTGAAGTATGTTGACACAACTGCAGCCATAGCATAAATACAGGGCCTTCCCAGTAGGATGTTGTAATCGAGGTTTTCATCGATAACCTCAACATCAATTTCTATTGTTTTGCCCCCCAGTTCAACTTGCAAGTTACTTAAAATCCCGTATGGAGTGTATGATCGTCCATCAAATGCTTTTAACATCATTGACGATCGCGACAAGGGTGGTGATCCCAAATTTTTCCAGCAACTCATCGACATAATACATGTAGATGTCCCCTCATCAATAATTGTTCGATGAACAGTTTTGTTCAGGGCTTTCACTTGAATAAGGAAAGCTTGTTGAGCTGGTAACTGAGGGTCATATCCTTTGTTATTAAAGGATACAATATTGGAATCCGTTGGCTCAATACCACCTATTACTGATAATAGAGCCTGCTTTTGGGAGGGGCAATTTTGCAATACCTCAAGTGTCGACATAGCGGACGACGATTGGGCCAGGTCCTCTACTATATTATAATTTTGTGCTACTTTGGCACGAGGATTAAATGTCGATTTGTGTACTAATCCCTTTGGCAACTTTATCGTTATCTCAGGAATGATGGGTGGCACAACTTCGATTTAAGTTGTTGTCGAACTACTCAGTTGATTAGTAGCCTTGTTGTTCGACAACTGTGGATTCCCGTAATCTTTATTCCTTGTTGATATTAAAGCATCATTTTGCTATTTTGAAATGGACAACATAAGCACTTGGGATTAGGAAGCATTTTGATTAGCAACCAGTTTGGTTCCCGGGTTTGGAAACAGATCAGTCAATAGTGCTGAGGTTTTTGAACTCTTAAAGCATTTCTTAACTTCAGCTTTATGTGGACAATCTCTCGTCCGATGATCCTCATCGCATATCTGACACCCCGCAGGGGGTTTCCTTTTCCCAAAAGGGTTTGCAGAAGGTTTTTTAGGAGATGACTCATCCTGATTCTTTTTTCTCCATTTCTTTTTCTTCTTGCCCCCTGGTTGCTTCAGTTGTTTTCCATTGTCGGTTGACATGGCATTTACCTCCGAGGCGAGAAGTTCTTCATTTATATTTTGATCAGAAATCTTACGGGCTTTCTTAGATGTAGCCTTTGTCGATTTCGTGCTTGTTGTACCTATCACGCCATCGTCGGCATGAGAGTCTTTGTTTGATTTAAGAGGGGGAGGAATGGAAAATTCCGGTCTAGGAGCATCAAGTATTTTATCGTAGAGCGTGCTAGACTGAGTATAGATCAAGTCTAGATATTGTGCACGAGCAATAACTTTCTCTTCAGTGACGACTCCTTCCTTTGCCACATCTTCTGTGATAGAAGGTAATAATAACTTAATAAGCCATTCAGCTAGCAGCTGATTAGGAACATATGTTTTTACCATTCTGCGACGACGTCGCCACTCATGAATATGACCAGATATGTGAGTGGCTGTTGTCTGTTTGAAATTGGTAAGAAGCTCTGTTCTTGTTCCGTACCTTATTGGTAACTGAAAATGGGTTAAAAAGGTTGTGGCTAGGGTATTGAAGTTATCAAACGAAGTTCTAGGTAATTCGATATACCATTTTGATGCCGGACCCGTTAACGTTCTCTGAAAAAGGTGAAGCCTAATCGAATCATCGTTTAGGGTGTTTGATGAACACCACAGATGAAAGGTCATCACATGATTCGATGGGTCTTCACCCGGATTTCCACTAAATTTAGGAATATCTGACGGAAGTTTATGCGGAATCGTTGGCCACCAAGGGGCGTAAGCAATTGGATCATTCGTCAGCCGGTTTAAATCTAGTAATTCTAGAGTTGCTACAAAGGGAAACTGTTGATTCAGGTTAGGCGAAGCATACCCAGGATAAGATGGAATCGCCTGAGCAGTGGGTCTTTGCATACCAGCATAATGTATTTGATGCTGGTAACTTTGATAAGGTTGATGGGCATAACCATTATAGTATGGTTGTTGATAACCGCTTTGGAAATGCGGTTGCCCATTACTTACAAATACTTGTTGCTGAGGTCCTTGATATGATTACTGGAATTGCGGCTGTTGGGATTGAACCAACCATGTTTGTTGGACCATTTGCTGTTGTCCAATGCTAGATTATTGACCAAAATTAGGAGTCATAGTACTTGTTTGAGCCTGAGTCACTCCAGATATGGAGGCACTACCCTAAGGTTGTGATTGAATCGCTGAGACGAGAGGCTGTTGTATTGCAACCTGAGAAACTTGGGGTTGACATACAACAGGTAGCGCTTGTACTTGCGATGCAGTCACCATAGCAGGTATAGTGGGAATATTTGACATAGGGTGGACTGGTTGCATTGAATATACAACCCTTGGTTGTTGAGGCAGTATTGGTACCCAACCGCTGGATGTAATTCCAGTTTTACCTGAACTTTGTTGTAAACTCCCATATGGTTGTTCTCCGGGAGGGAACAATGAAAAGGCATACTACCCCCCATATGGTGGCAATCCAGTACTTAAAGGGTAGATTGGCCTTTGAAGATACATTGGATTAATTTGTTGAGTTTCAACATAAGAAATACCAGATGATAATCCGGATGAAGAAATAGGAACTGACCATGTCGTCGAAACAGTCCCTAATTGGACTCCGGCTTGTTGTTCATAACTTGCCGGGACAGATGGTACGCCAGCGAACATTGTTGGAGTAGCAGCAGGAGGTTTTGCTGCTGCTGCATCAGATGACACAGTCCTAGATGTCGATGGTTGTTCAGACATATCTGTATCCAAAATATTTCCTAGCGATTCTACAAGAACTTGTGATGAAGAGAGACTAACTTCTAAGACCAATGAGGGAATAGTGACGTTATTCCGATTAAAATAAATTTTAGATGCTTTGACACAACTTGTTTTTTCAATTTTTAAGAGTCGAGAAAAAACAAAAGATGACTCTAGTCGCCTTCGATTTTTAATGAGCTTGAAGTGACAAGTGCTCAGATGGACCTTTTCCTTTAAGGAGTCTAAAAGGAACAAAAGAGACTACTCTGGAAATCTAGACAGAGGGATTACCAAACCAATTGCAAAACTGCAGAATATTTTTTACGGTACGGCAGTCAATCTTCCCGAATGTTGTGTTCAGTGCATTGCAATCGATAGGGCGACAGACACGGCTTCCTATGGATAAAGGATAAAGCTTATTGTGGTCTCCCAATATATACTCGACGATATGTGGGAGCACAAGTCCATACTAGCACTTATCGTCTCAAAGTGGAGGAATCACCCAACCAGCAATGAAAACAATAGTTACCAGGCTTTACGACGCCGGAATACGTCTATAGCCTAGACTTCTAAATGTTGTGCGTTAAGTTCCAAAGAATTTTTAGATTCATTAAATTTATTTTGCAGTTGATCTTGCTTAAGAAATTTGCCTTTCAGGTTCACCACATGATGTAGATATAGAATTCCTAAAATGCAATCTAAGATGATAAACAATCGTTTAACCTTCTTTTTGCAATGAAAATCCTAGCTACTAAGGAAAGAGAGACGATATTATTTCAACATAGACCAAAGCGCACACACTATATGCACTGTCCTAAATCAAACCAACAAACAGTCTAAATGAAAATGCACATGCATGTATTTGTTTTCAGCCTTCTTAATGTGTGAATGATAAAAAGAAAGCTAAGTGCAAATCTGAATTATTTTTCAAAGCGACATTACTAACAATTTTCTTTTCAAGACAAAATGAAGACAATGACGACACTTTGTTATTTGGAATTGAAAACTTGCTTTCAACACTTGAAAAACTATTAATTCAAATAAAATAAAAGAGTAACAGTGTAATCGACTATCAAGAACAATCAGATTCTCTTCTATGACTGAAAAACGACACTTGCGACACTTCCAAATCAAGAAACGACAGTTCAATTACGCTACTTCTTTATAAAAGAGAACTGAAAATGGATCACAATACCTGAAAACATTTACAGTTCTTTGCATAATGGAGGCGGAATAATGGCAAGGAAGGGGGTTTCCAACAGAGGCATACTGACTACAAACAGCAAAACTCCTAAATAGAGCTAAAAAGAGTGAAAAAACCAAAGTTTGAAGGAAAAATTATCCCTTTCTGATCAGCGCACCTGTTACACAGGGATTCTAGTATGCATCCCACCTACAACACACGGGAAGTGTGATGCATACTGAGATCCTTGAAGAGAGGGTACGATGGTACAGTGCAAAACTTTTGATCCAGTTCTTGATCACAGTTTGCAACACAGTTCAGGGATTTTGGCCGAGCAAGTGGTAATCAATAAATAAATCACAGGGGTAGATCTAAGGAGGTTACTAGAGCCACCACAAGGGCAATTAGAGAGCTTGTAAACCGATTGTTCAGTTCTAAATGAAACCCAGATATAGACTGAAGCAGCATTGATCTACTTTGCACTTGCATAGCAAATGCAGTTCGAAGGCTAGATGGCTTGACTTCAGGCTCCATCTGTAAGTTTATAAAGCAAACAAATATAGACAAACAAACAATCTATTCGTTCCCTAGGGGAGTCGCCATTTTGTTATCGGGAAATCTAGTGTCTATGCAGAGCTGCTAGTCCCACTAAGGCTGGTAGCTACCTTAGAAACAAGAGGGGAAAGAAGCAGACCAACCTCTGTCTTGCGCTTGGTTCCTTATTTGATCCCTCTCCCTTATGATAAATCTTTGCCACTCGCTTCCTCATCTACCCAGCTTCAAAGAGCACCTGTAGAATCAAAGCAGCATAACACTATCCAAGAACATAGATCTACTATCGTAAACAATATAGGACCAGATATATATTGACCACACAAATGCATATATCATCAATCATACAAGAATGTGGAGGAAAACTTGAATAGCTTTATTAATAATCAAGAATAGAAAAGAGGATTACAACCAATTGTTCTAACCCACCATCATCCTCTCAGCAAGAAAGCCCTTCTTCACCTCATGAAAAGCTTAGATCACCCAACACTATGATGTTACACCAAGAAACCAGCAGCACTTCCTTACGAGATACAAAATTCCAGCCTCCAACCTCTGAATCTCTGGGATGAGAGATCTATATATAGATATTTGCAGAGGTGTGAGTCAGCTCTGGGTTTTTTATTAGTGTCTTCTCTCTGATAGTTCTTGATTCCACTTGGAGATCTCATTGATCTCTTACTCATCCTTGGGCGATTCTGAGAGGCAAGTGTCAAAGGAGAAGTTTCTGGAAGATTCCATGATCATCCACCTCGCAAACTGTCTCCGCCACTTGTCTATTCTCATCCATCGCACCCCACAGAAGGGATTTTCAGTATGCATCGCACCTCCCGTGTGCATTAGGTGGGATGCATCGCAATTTGACCATGGAGCAGGTGAGATGGTCCAGTTTTGACCAGTTCTTAGCAGCTTTTCATGGAGAACTTCTAGGAGATGATGTAATCAACTGACCTTGTCCTTTTAGGGGATGGAACAACACTTTTAGGGACTTAGGAGCCCTTGGTTTATGGACATATATGATTGGGGTTGCAGTGCCCAAAAATGTCTATAACACTCGGAGAGCCCCCAACACCATCTGGTGTTCCTCCTCGAACTGTTGGAGGGCCTCTGCGGTGACATCCCTCACCGTCTCGCCAATATCATGGAGATCCCCCTCAATGAGGGTGATCAGGTCGAACAAAGTCTTTGAAGCCTTTGACTTCTTTCGCTGCCCTATCTGCTCTCTTCGGCGTGGATGTTTTAGCTGGGTGGACGTTGTCTGCAGATCCGCACCACCTTTCTTTGTATCTGTCTCTAGCTCAGGCGAAGGTGAATTTTATCCTTCACGCTCCTCTTCTGCCACCTTCTACTGCTCCTTTGCCAACTTCACAGCATCGCGCAACGCCTAGGCCTTAGATGCTACTGCCTTGTTTCTATGATTTTCTGCCAACTGCACCATCTGCAGTTTCGGCTCTTCCTTTTTCCATTGTGTGGCGGACTTGTTATAGATCTGATATGAAAATATAAGATAATAGAAATAACCCAATAAATAACAAGATCTGAATATAGAAAGAAATGTTTCTTTATTGATCAAAACCCTTAAGGTAGGGCAACACCATACATTCACTCCTTAAGGAAGGAGAACACTCCACAAGCCATATGCCTGTTCATACAATAATTCCTTGACATCTCTCAATGGGGAGTCTCTGGCCTCTATATAGGCCTTATACATAGAATACCATGGGTTATTACCATGGTTCCCTCAATACCATCTATCTAATACCATGGGCCTATTACATTATTACTAACTACTTGTGGTCCCTTACATGATATGGGTTAACCACCTTATTTATTACTATGGCCCATCCCATTATTATATTATTCCCTTGGGTACCTCCCTTTGTACCCCATATTATCCCCCCTAGGTATATTACATTCCACCCCCCTTAACGTGTTTTGTCCCTGAAGCATGGGAAGAACACAAATAATAAGATCTACTCAAAAGAGTAGTCCACTGGTACCATGCACGTGCATCTAGCCATCCAAGAGATAGGTGAACCCTCGATCTCACTGGTGCCTCGCTCACTTGAGATGGAAGTTGACCGTGGCAGCTCTTCTGTGTTGATGTGTAGTAGGTGGATCTTTGCTCTGCTCTATCTGTCATGCAGGGGTTGTTGTCCTTGTGGCTAATTGTTTGCCATCTTGTTGGTTGTTTTCTTTCAGAGTGATGTGGGTGATGATATGTTGAAGTTTTAACCCATGATGTATTTTTCTTTAATTCACCCTACTGTGGTTCCTTCTGTGGTGTCTTATCTTCCAATATTACTTTAACCACTGAGCCCTCATTTGATGTATCAACACTTGTAACTTTTTTTGCTTCAACCTCTGCTTGTGTTTGATTGTTGGTCATAAAAGGCTCATCATCTGATATGTCAGTCCCTAGAACATCTTCTGCTTCAACCTCCGTGGACTCTACCCGTTTATTGATGGAAATATCCTGTAATGTAATTTTTTTCTTTTTATACCAAAGCTTTAGGAATTTCTTCTGCATATTAATATTGATAGTACCCACAGATTCCATCCGAGGATATCCCAAAACAACATCCATGTTATCCATATCTGAAGTATAAAAATCACCATGAAACACATACTTATCCATAGAAAGCTTCAAATCCTTATAAACTTGAACATCCTCATCATCAACCTGTGTGTTTTCAATGTGTTTCGCTGGAACTTGTAATTTTTTTGCCAAATTAACATTGATAACATTATGCTTGCAACTAGGAATTATAGACACAACGATCTTCTCCTTCTGAATCAATCCATGAACCTGAAATATGGAGAAACCCATAGAAAATAACCCCTTACATGTCTAATTCTCTTTTTTTCTAGCCCGAGACCTTTTGTCTAAAAGGACTCTTTCGAATTCTGCATTTGAAAGTTTGGTCAAATGTTTGTTGTCAAGTGAGAACCACTATTTGTCAGCCTCATCTCTGAAACCAAGCCACACTAAATCCTTCCAATCTTTTGCAAATACTGACTTTTTTGTTTTATGTATTCTTCAATAGTAGGACCATTATCTTTTACTGTAAAACATAGAACCGCCATGAAGAGGGTTTTGAAAAAATTCACTTACTTGGTGTTACCGGGAAAAGTGTCTATTCAGAACTGCTCTATCCCACTAAGGTGTGACAGCTGCCTTAGAAACAAACAGATAAAACTACTTTTGTATTTCCTTTATGAATTAAAGATAGAGGGGGATACAAAGAACCGACCTGTGTCTTGCGCTAATCCTTTGATCCAATCCCTCTCTCCTTTGACAGCTTCCAGCTACCTGCTCTCTTACTTGCCTAGCTTCACCAAGTACCTGTAAGATCACAGAAGAAGAAAACTATACAAAGACATGGATCTATATTCATAAACAGCTTAGGATCAGATTTAAGCTAACCATACAAATGTAACAAGAATCAATGATACACAAGAATGGAGGAAAAACTCAAATAGTTTTATTGATATAACAAGAAGATCCAGGAGGAGTTACAACCGATGATTCCTGACCCAGCATCAACCTCCTAGCAAAGAAGCCCCTCTTCACCTCCAACAAAGCATAAATCACCCAATACTCTGATCTATATCTCAAAACCAACAACAATTCCTTACAATGTGCAAAATTCCAGCCTCTGGATCTCTGGGATGAGGGATCCATATATAGATGTATGCAAGGAGGATGAGTCAGCCTGTGATTTGACTAGTGTCTTCTCTCTGTCAGTTCTTGCTTCCACTTGGAGACTGAAAGCCTCTTACTCATCCTTGGTCGAATTCAGTGAGGCAAGTGTCATAGGAGAAGATTCGGGAAGCTTCCATTGTCTCTCCACCTCGCGGAATGACACTGCCATTTGTCATTTCCCACTCAACACACCCTGATAGTGCATTTAGGTGCTTTGCAACGCACCTAGCTAGTGTGTTTAGGTGCTATGCAACGCAGTTAGCCAGTGGAGCAGCCGAAATGATCCTGTTTTGACTTATTCTGAGCAGTTTCTGGTGGAGAACTTCTGGGAGAAGCTGTAATTGGTTGACCTTGTTCCTTTAGGGGTTAGAACAACACTTTTAGGGACTTAGGAGCCCTTGGTTTATGGACATTTCATGCTTTGAGCTGCAAGGCACAAAAATGTCTATAACAGTTGCCCCCTAAAGTATGAGGCCATTAATCGGGTGGAATGCTTTATTATGAGGATCCGAAGTTCTTTCAATGCTGGGAGGAGACCTGTAATAAGATACAATACAATACATTATCTTCATACTTTTTTTCATGATCTAGCTGAGGTGGGCATTCCCATGCTCAGCTTTATAAATTCATTTTCATGTACATAGGACAGACAATCATCTGAGGGTAGACTGATGACTCTGATAGAGCCATCATCCTTCTGGTAGGATGATTATCTGTGCTGCAATGCTGTACATTTCAATGTCTTTATTTCCCTGAATATATATCGCAGCCCGGATGGATGAAACTAGATCCGGGGTCTTCAATCTCATCCGATCTTCACTCGGAGTACAAGTCGATCCATGTGAGAAATGTTTTGAAGTCGAACATGGAAAGACATCGCTTGATTACCAGTCAATGATGTAAACTGTTAACAAGCACGAGAGGAATCACCGATAATGATAATGACCCTCAAGGTACTACAGTACAATTCACGTGGTGTGAATAAAGGACTTGGTGTCGAACACCACGCAAAATCTTTCGGTCGAAGGCCATTGATGTAAACCTGTCGCCGGAAGTGAGAAACTTGCCATTAAGGCATGCAAGCTTCAAAGTACTGAATGGGGTGTTCCTAGACCGACTCCTTGGATAATGAGCTGATGTCGACAAGAAGTGATCCATCAAAGGAGGGACTTAATGAATCCCACATCAATGACATGGAACAGAGCAAATGATTTGATGGAGGTGAAAACAATTTGATGATATACGGTTCAGGGTGGCGGTCATGAAAGTATGGAGTATAATGTATGGTAGTGGGTGGGACACAAGTGACTTCTCTGGATGACTTCTCTTGAACATGTCGGCGACAATTATGTGATGGATTGGTAGCATTAACCCCAAATGTGGATGGTATGGCGTGACCATGGCGATGTGATCGGTGAATGAAACAACCCAACCCGACTCGGACACGGAGTGGAAGTGTCATGTTCAAGAGCGACTTGCTTCCAATAAAGATTCTTTGAGTTTTCTTCCCAATTTTTCCCCAGTCATTTCTGACCAGTACCTCTTTATTTTTGTCAAGCTTGAGGAGGATAACATATTCTTGTTCTATAATTTTCCCTTCGGGCAAACCCATCGCTATGTTTTAACGAGCCTAGCGATAGTGAAACTTGTTCTCGTCTAAAGACAAGTTTGTCGCTATTAATCTTTTTAACGAGTTTAACGACAAAGATAACTTGGTCCTTTTCATTTTTAGAGAGTCTGAAAAGGTACGTAAAGGTAACTCCAAAATTCCTTTTTCGTCATCTAATCCCTTAAGTCCGAAAAAGTATAAAATAATATAGAAGGGATGAATTTTCGATAGTTTTAACGAGCCGAACAAAACAAGCGCTCGATCTTTTTGTGCAATAATCCCTCAGGTCCAAAAAGATTAAAATCTATAGGAGGGATAGCACTTCCTGTCCTTTTAACGAGTTGGAAGGCCAAGGACTCGACAATCTTTTCATATTTTACGAGTCAGTTGAAAAGAGCTTAAAGAAGACTCGTCTTTTGAGGAACGAGTGATAAAAAGGGTAGCAGCTGATTCCAGGTAAGGTTTGGAATTTTCCAATCACGGCAGTGTCACAAGGATGGCTAGTGAAATCACTCTTCTTAGTTGTTCCTCAAAATGGGTAAACAATCAAATGGAGGTGAATGATCGGCCAATGTAAAAGTGGAGGTGACGGTGCAAACACGACCAAGGCTTTAATGGCTGAAGTACTACATTCACGGTGGTTATTTACCGGGGAATAGTTCATTTTTTAACGAGCTTAAACACGGGTGGAAACATTTGCTCGGTCCGGGTTTATTTTTTAACGAGCTTGAACCTTGCGGTAACACTGCTCGATTAATCCAGTCATATGATAAGAATGTCTCATATAAAACGACAATTTTTAGAGTTTTGCCCCACATCCTTTCTTTATGCAAGTTAGGAAACGAATAATCCAAAAAACAGATAAATAATCGCTCTTTCCTTGCACTCCAAAAGGTTTGCATGCCCCCAGGTATAAAACAGAGCTTCAAGGTTACCTCTACTTCACTCCGCTAAAACATTTGTTTTACCGAGAGAGGCCTACCTCTTACAGGTTACCCAAAGATTGTTCTATTCACGGCGCAAATAAAACACTTCTTCGGCGATGTCTACCGAGATAAACAAAGGTGAGTGGCGGCGCTCGCCAACTCTCATAACTTTGACAAGAGAATCCTGTACTAGAATAACCCCCTCTTCCACTCATGGATGGGGTTACAGACTAGGCATATTCTCCCGCAGAAACCTACTCTATACTCGAAGTTTCCTTGCCGAAGCAGACCAGGATGCATGCCCCCTGGGTTTTAGTCATATCCCTCTGAATTACTTGCGCTCATCGAGGGGACGGACTGGAAATTGAGACATTTCTTGCGTGAAAAGACCATTTAGGGATGGTATATGACTATTTGCTATGCGTGATCCGGGAAATGAAAGCTGGTCCACAAGCTTGACCACTCTTCCTTTGTGCGGAAAACACATTACTCTAAAGAGTGAGGAGACAATTGCTCCCATGCAATAAATATAGTCTTGTCCAAGGAGTAGATTGTAATCTAGGGGTCCTTGAACTACGATTACGTTCAGGTGAATGGTTTTCCCTCTCAATGTTATGGGCACATCGGGTTGGATCCCTAAAGGTCGACTGGTTCCTTTATCAAAGCCTGTCAGATTTCTCATCTTAGGCAAAAGCGATGGCAAACCAAGCGCTTTCCAAGCAGTTGAGGAAAGGATACTGACAGAAGCCCCCTCATCTATGATGGTACCAGCCATAACCATTCTATATATTTGAACGATAATTCAGAATGGTATGCTTGCTGGTAAACGGGGTCTACCTAGTTTATTCCAGTCAAAGGAGACAACTAGGTTGCTTGGAGGTGGGACCGAATAGACGGTCGGGTATGACTCTGACGAACTTCCTTCCTGCGGTAAAGGAATGGGTAAATTTTCCCCATGTTCATCGGAGTCTGTGTTTATGAAGAGAATTTGGACGGTGTCATCCTTGTTCTCCTCAGTGAGTGTATCATCTGAAGATGAAACCTCTGAAGGCAAGACCGGGTCAACTGCCACCTCGACCTTTTGACTTTCGTCTAGTATGGATCCAGATGGTTTATCTTCAATGATAGGTGCTTCAGCCGACCACCTGAGCAGGCCAGCTGGATTTTCAACTAGTGATGGACTCGGCAAGAGTTTTTTTATATCCAGGAGGAAGTCGTAACGGTGAAACTGAACGATCATCCAAAACTCTTTTAGCTTCATCTAAGAAGGGACAATGGTGGACGGCATGATCGCCTTCGCACAGTTTACAAGGAAATCTATATTTTCCTTTTTGTCCTGGGACTTCACTTTCACTAGTCGACGGTGTGTTTTCAACATGATCATCAGAGGTTGACGACACCGGGTTGTGCAATCTAGGAGACCAGTCCCTTAATGTCTGAGGGATGCAAGGACAATCTCTGTGAAAGTGGTCTCCTTTGCAAATGACACATGGCGATTTAGGCCTGGTCGGTGCAGTGTGTGGATTTTCGTTAGACGACACTCGTTTTCCCCCATTCGCCTTTGGCTCCTTCTTCTTCTTCTCTTTCTTCTTCTTTTCCTTCTTCTCCTTAGGAACTTGACTTTTGGCTTTACCAGCCCCATCAAGCGAAGATGAAGGAGGAGAGGAAGAATTAGAGGAAGTAGAAGGTTGGTGGGCAACTCTGGACTCGTCTAGTTGCTGATTCGATTGTTCAAGAATAGTGGTGTTCTGAACGACAGAGGTTGAGAAGAGCCATACAGGCAAACCAATTTTCAGTCCTGGAAGCGACAATGTGGCCATATGGGGTGCACCAACATCTCCCCAAGAGGAGAAGGGACTAGGATTTCCTCCAAGGGGAATTCCTTGGTTGGTAGACTCCATTTTCTCAACCCAAGATCAACGTAGGAAAGGGTAATGAATATTTCGTTTAAAATAAATTTTTATACACTTTGACACAACTTGTTTTTTCAGTTTTTAAGAGTCGAGAAAAAACAAAAGATGACTCTAGTCTCCTTCGATTTTTAATGAACCTGAAGTGACAAGTGCTCAGATGGACCTTTTCCGTTAAAGAGTCTGAAAAGTAACAAAAGGGACTGCTTTGGAGATCTAGGTAGAGGGAGTACCAAACCAATCGCAAAACTGCAGAATACTTTTTACGGTACGGCAGTCAATCTTCCCAAATGCTGTGTTCAGTGCATTGCGATCGATAGGGCAGCAGACACGGCTTCCTATGGATAAAGGATTTAAGCCTATAGGGGTCTCCCAAAATATACTCGACGGTACGTGGGAGCACAAGTCCGTACTGGCACTTATCGTCTCAGAGTGGAGGAATCACCCAACCATCAGTGAGGACAACATTTACCAGGCTTTACGACACTGGAATACGTCTCTAGCCTAGACCTCTAAATGTTGTGCGTTAAGTTCCAAAGCATTGTTAGATTCATTGAATTTATTTTAAGTTGATCTTTCTTATGAAGTTTGCCTTTTGTTTCACCACGAGATGTAGATGTAATTCCTAAAATGAAATCTAAAGATGATAAACAAACTTTTATCTCTTTTCGGCAATGAAAATCCTAGCTACTAGGGGAAAAGAAAGACACAATCTTTTCACAAAGAGAAAAGAGCACACTGTAAATGCACTTTCCTAAATCAAGCCAAACAGACTGTCAATATGTAAATGCACATGTGCATGTATTTGTTTTCGACTTTCTTAGTATTGATGCTAAAAAGAAAGTTGATGTACAAATCTGAATTTGCTTTCAAGTGACAAACACAAACTAGCTTCTTTTCGAAATCAAAAGATAAAGATGATTACGAAACTTTAAGATTTTGAAATAAATACTCGTTTTTGACACTAGAAAGTCACAAATTCAGACCAAAGGCAATAGTACAAGTATAATCGACCATCAACAACAATCAATCTTTCTCCTATGATTGAAATCGACACTTGCGACAGATCTAAATCAAAGGACGACAGTACGACTATTCTACTTTTGCAATGGAAAACTGTAAACGACTCAACAAACACACAAAAACATCTACAGTTCTTTTGTACAAATGAGGCGGAAAATCAATAAGGAAAAGGGGTTTGAAACATTCATATACTGATCACAGGCTGCAAAAAATCAGAGACAAAACTGGAAAGAATGAAGCACAAGAACCTCAACTGCACAGGGCTAGGCTGATCAGTGCACCTGTTACACAGAGAAACTGGATTGCAACGCAGGTTGCCCTTTTGGGAAGTGCATTGAAATTCAGGATCTCTTCACAGTGCCTGCGCTGGGGCAGAAACGAGAATTCTATTCGGGTTCTGGGTCACGGTTTGCAATTTAGTCTTTGGCTTTTGGCCGAATAAAAGCAATCAGTAATGCACAATCAGGGGGTAGATCTAAGGAGGGTCTAAGAGCTATCACAAAGGGCAATCAGATCATTTGTGAATCAACTGTTCAAATCATAAACAGATCCAGTGAATGGATTGAAGCAGCAGATGTCTACTTTCCATTTGTTATGGCAAATGCAGTTCGAATGCTACTTATAATTTTATGAAACAAACAACAAAAAGATACACAAACAAACTAATTAGACAATCGTCCCTAGCGGAGTCGCCATTTTGTTACCGGGAAAAGTGTCTATTTAGAACTGCTCTATCCCACTAAAGTGTGACAGCTGCCTTAGAAACAAATAGAGAAAACTACTTTTGTATTTCCTTTATGAATTAAAGATAGAGGGGGATAGAAAGAACCGACCTGTGTCTTGCACTAATCCTTTGATCCAATCCCTCTCTCCTTTGACAGCTTTTAGCTACCTGCTCTCTTACTTGCCTAGCTTCACCAAGTACCTGTAAGATCACAGAAGAAGAAAACTATACAAAGACATGGATCTATATTCATAAACAACTTAGGATCAGATTTAAGCTAACCATACAAATGTAACAAGCATCAATGATACACAAGAATGGAGGAAAAACTCAAATAGTTTTATTGATATCACAAGAAGATCCAGGAAGAGTTACAACCGATGATTCCTGACCCAACATCAACCGCCCAGCAAAGAAGCCCCTCTTCACCTCCAACAAAGCATAAATCACCCAATACTCTAATCTCTATCTCAAAACCAATAGCAATTCCTTACAACGTGCAAAATTCCAGCCTCTGGATCTCTGGGATGAGGGATCCATATATAGATGTATGCAAGGAGGATGAGTCAGCCTGTGATTTGACTAGTGTCTTCTCTCTATCAATTCTTGCTTCCACTTGGAGACTGAAAGCCTCTTACTCATCCTTGGTCGAATTCAGTGAGGCAAGTGTCATAGGAGAAGATTCTAGAAGCTTCCATTGTCTCTCCACCTCACGGAATGACACTGCCATTTGTCATTTCCCACTCAACGCACCATGATAGTGCATTTAGGTGCGTTGCAACGCACCTAGCTAGTGTGTTTAGGTGCTATGCAACGTAGTTAGCCAGTGGAGCAGCTGAAATGATCCTGTTTTGACTTATTCTGAGCAGTTTCTGGTGGAGAACTTCTGGGAGAAGTTGTAATTGGTTGACCTTGTTCCTTTAGGGGTTAGAAAAACACTTTTAGGGACTTAGGAGCCCTTGGTTTATGGACATTTCATGCTTTGAGCTGCAAGGTACAAAAATGTCTATAACACTTGGCAAAAATTTGAAATGGCCACAATTCTGTCAATATTGCTCAGAATCCCTATTATGACCTTTTTTCAGAAATGTAACAACCATTCTGCATCTTCCCATGTGGTAGAAATCCCGATCTAGGCACTAGAATTGCCGATCCATGCTGCAACTGTCCCGCCGTCACAAAAAATCGCTGATTTTAAATCAGCGATATCGCCCTCATCCGGGCTCCGATTCGATTGATTTTTTTTTTAAATCAGGTATTTTTTCACAAAGAATCTAGATCTACAATTAGATTCTACATATTTTGTACCAAGACGTCTAGATCCGTGCCGCAAACTCACTGCCCCAAAAAATTGTCTACAACACCACTAATTTTTAGATCAGCGATAACTCCCTCATCCGAACTCCAATTTGGCTGATTTTTTTTTTGAAATTAGGAATTTTTTCAAAAACAATCTAAATATGCAATTATATTTTGAATATTTTTCACCAAAAAATACAGATCTGATCTGCAACTCGCCGACCCAAAAAATTCCTGCAAAAATTAAAAAAAATTCTCCACTTTTGCCCAAGAAAGTGCTCTGATACCACTTGTTATAGATCTGATATGAAAATATAAGACAATGCAAATAAACCCAAGAAAAAAAAGATCTAAATATATAGAAATGCTTCTTTATTGATATCAAACCCTTAAGGTAGGGCAACACCATACATTCACTCCTTAAGGAAGGAGAACACTCCACAAGCCATATGCCTATTCATACAATAATCGTTGACATCTCTCAATGGGGAGTCTCTAGCCTCTATATAGGACTTATACATACAATATCATGGGTCATTACCATGGTTCCCTCAATACCATCTATCTAATACCATGGGCCTATTACATTATTACTAACTACTTGTGATCCCTTACATGATATGAGTTACCACCTTATTTATTACTATGGCCCATCCCATTATTACATTATTCCCTTGGGTACCTCCCTTTGTACCCCATATTATCCCCCCTAGGTATATTATAGACTTCTCTACCTCCACCACGGAGCTGGATGGGTCATGCCACTCCGGTGGCCACGACTCAAGGACCATGAAGATGACATCGTATGTCACTAGATAGGGTAGGTCACGCCATGTCTTCTTGGGGTCTTTTCTCACCCTGAGGTAGACGTGGTGGAAATCTGCCTTGAACTCTGTTAAGATCTGTAGACTATTGTAGATCATGGGCCATAATCGCGGCTTGCGATTAATCCCTATTCTGATGTTTATCTCCATGAACACCTAGAAGATTTTACTATCCCTTATCCTTTTTGCATCCCTGGTTGCCCACAATAAAGCGCACTTTGTTGCCTCCGGAAGGTCCTGCACGATCATCAAGAAATGGCTATCTTTGGGCAATTCCCATGCCACTAGTATTATGGACAACAGAAGCCACGCATAGTGAAAAGTTTTTCCTTGATCTTGTGCCTCACGACAGTTCTTAAAGAACTCTCTGCATAAGTAGTTTTCCCAGTTGAACTCGAGCCCTTCTACGCATTACGCTGCTAGTGCAACCACCGACGTGGGAACCTCATTCACGCGGCACTTTCGCATAACCTTTCCTTCCAATATCTTCGTTGCGACTTTGACCACAGGGTTGTTGATGCTGGAAATGGCGTACCCTCTATTGTTCTTCTTGAGTTTAAACTTCTTCTTCATGGCCTCCGTGATATCCAAATCATCACTCTTTCCCTTCGAGATGTTTGCTAGGTCCTCCCCTTTGCAAGGGAGCCAGGTAATTCTATGAATCAAATGGTTTGCGATGGGGATGAGCTCCTCCAGCCACAAGCACCCATCAAGCACCAAGCAGAGTAGTTGCTTGATGAAGAAAATGGTCACTGGGGTGCGATGGTAATGCGGCACCTAGAGCAGGTTTAATAATCCTTCCTTCTCTACACCTCTCAGCCATTTACGTGGCTCCAACTCTATGATTCCATTCGAGGTGTCTTTCTTCTGGTGCATTAGCTGCGTGGTTGCCAAATGTGGGAACTTCTCATGGTTCATAAGATCCCAGTCTTCAAATTTCAATACGGGCACTTGCCCTAAGTGTGCTCCTTCAAAACTAATGTCGTCAGGGAGTAGTGGAATCTGCAGAGAGCTCTTGCTCTCATCTATATCTTTGGGCACCTTTGCTTTACCCTTCCATGGAGGAACATATGTGGGCAGCCTGGTAAGAGGGTCCGCACCCTGGGTTTCAACCTCCATTTCTACATCCTCCTCCTCTACCAGGATTTCTTCAAATTCTTCCTCCTCATCGGCCTCTAAATTTATTTCCTTCCCCTTTTCTTCCATGGTGAGCTTAGTCCTTAACAGATTCCTAGGAGATACGTGCACTGGTACCATGGCCTGCTTGTCTTTCTCGGGTCTCAGCATGTGGGGCAATTTAGGGATTTCTGTGACTATCCTGGCACTTTCTGGGCTTCCACTTCTGTAATGGCCCGTGTGGCTTCCTCGGCGGTCATTACTCTGGTATCCATGGCTTCTTCAAGTGCTGCCATAGTGCGTTTCCATGAGTCTCTCAATGTCTCGAGTAATTTCTTAAGCAACGAATTCACCTTCAGAAGATCAAACAAGTCAGGGTTCCTGAATGTCTAGGCGCATAACAACTCAGTTCTCAAATTTCCAAGTGTTGTTTGCTAGACAACCCTTTGTAATTTGTAGCGCCTTTTGAATTTGAATTCGACCATTCCCCCAACATTCAGTCCATTAATGCTCGATTGGCGGCAGATTTTCAAGAATCTAGCCCATAAAGTTTGCTATAAATGCCTATCGTCCACTCCATTTGGTCGCAAACCAAGCATCAGATCATGAATAATGACTGTAACGATCACTTTCCAGCCGACCTATGCGGTAGCATAGCTACCCTCGTGTTATCGCAGACCCTGTGACACTTCACTATTGCACGCAGTCCTAACATCGCGCAGCTCCCGAGTAGAGTAGTTTATAGTCCCGTGCCTCCTTTCAGCTTCTTGGAGTGCTAAGACTGTGCTTTCATCGATTAGCCAAATGGTTGGGCCACCCATGTATGGCTTTAGATGACTACCATTTACTCTTGCTAGGAAAGGTTCTCCATTTAACTTTACCAACTTCACCATGCCACCATCTGTGATCTCGTTAATAACATACAACCCTAGTTAATGCATTTTGAGCTTCCCAGGGAATTTATCAAACTTACTATCATACAACAACACCAAATCATTCACCTTAAAGGTGCACAACTTAATATGTCGATCGTGCCAGGCCTTTTCACGCTGCTTCTGTACTTGCTGGTGAAATCCCGCTAAAATCATTCTTCTTCGAGCTCCTCCAATTGTGCGACCCTCTCTTCTAAGGCTCTGTGGTCCGTCATACTTGTGAGTGCTGCTATGCACAGAGTAGGTATGATGTATTCCATAGGCATTATAGTTTCCACTCCATAGACAAGCCTAAAAGGTGTCTGTCCCATCAGTTTCTTGCATGTCATCTTATTAGCCTATAATACTGCAGGTACACGTAGGTCCCAATCACTTCGCTGCACATTGCATACCTTGTTTAGCATGTTTCATACCTTGTTGAATGCTTCTGCGTGATTGGTATTCCTACATAATGTATTCCCAACATTAAGAGCCATTTGCACATTTTCCCCCCAACAAATGCTTATTGGCCATGCATTTTAGTGTGGAGCATGTGCATCCGCGTAGGGTGTTTTCCATATGCATGCGCCCACCTAGCTAGATGCGCACATGGATCATCCTATCCATTGTACTTGTCTATCAGTCACACCCTAGGCTTCCCAAATTATGTGCACATCATTCTCCTACATTCGCGCCAGTCATCAAAGCTTCCTTTATGTGTACCCCACCATCTTGCGGGCGTAGTGCATAATACCTAGTCCAAGGCTTGGAAGTGTTGCTTTTCTAACACCTCCCTTTCAAATTTAGCCAAGAAGGTATATACCTCACTTAAACCATCATAAGTAGGCAAATATCTTACTTCTATTAATACACTGCATAGTGACCTTGTCATTATATTACAATTCATCGTAGTTACTTCGTGTAACTGATTCTGCCATCACTCTATCTCCTCATCAGAATCTGAAGTACAGGAGCTCTCGCACTCCCATGAAATCCACCCATCTACGGTGGGATTCACCCAATCTTTCTCCCACACCGTTATCTTGTAGATGCAGTCCAAATCATCATCACTTTCATAGTAGCGCACCGGCTCCGTATAGCGTGATCCTTCAGCAGGGTCTAAGGGTATAATTACGTGTAGTGATTTCTTCTCAAAAATCATCTTATGCTTCTTCATATTAATCACCCCATTCATGTCAGTGGCCCAATTAGTTCCTAAGAGCGTGGGGTAGGGATTGATATCATCAACAATCTCTATCACTTCAAAGTTTTCCAGCACGTTCGCTCCCTCAATATCCATAGTTACTCGTTGCAATCACCCCATGGGTATTATTTTCTACTGGTTTGCCTTTCTTAGCTAGATTGGAGACCACTGTAGCACAGGTCTCCCCATTCGCTCCCATGTCTTTTTCGGTAGAACATTCACATCTGATCCTAAATACAAGATGACTTGATCCATCTCATATTCTCCGATCTGCATGGTTAGTCTCATTTCTCTTCCCATCCTTGTCTTATGCTCTCCAATCTTCCAAACTATGCACGATTATCCTAGCGTGGTCCCAACACATCTGTTAATGAGTTCCTATAATCCTTTTACAACCTTATTGTTGCGCAGTAACTTCATACATGATTCTAGGAATGTTATGAGCATAGATGGGTCCATCTCCGGCTCCAAGCTATCTTTGCTTCCTGAAGTGGAGGCATCAGCGAAGCTCCTTAGCTTCCATGAAAATTTCCCGAGTGTGCTCCAAAACAAACTCCGCTTCTTTCGCCAGAGCTTTGTGAACCCAAGTACTATCTTCTGGCTATTTGCCTTTTTCATCTCCCATCACAATTCCACTTTGGAGCACAATGTTCACATTCGGATCTTCCTCGCGCGGCTCAGACCTCATCATCTGTAGGTTCTGAGTTGGGGGAGGTGGTAGCGCTCCTTTGTCGTGTATCCTAGCTATCAGCGTAGGACAATCTTCTATCTCATGATCAAACAAGGTGCAATATAAACACGACGGGCGCATTGGATTCATGCAATCACGAGCATAATGTCCTGGCCCTCCGCAATTGTAGCATATCAACTGTCTGTGACCTCTTCCAAGTCCCCCTCCGCCTCGGCCTCATCTGTGCCCCTGAAATCTTGTTCATGCCATTCCTGCATTCTAGTCAAGGGGTTGTGTTTCAGTCTGAACTCTGTAGGTGGGAGTTCTATCCATCATTAACTCATAGCTTCTACAAGTGCGCTCATTGTGTCCCACCGACCTACAAAAGTTGTAGAAAAACTGTTGTGAATTTTGTGTATACTTCTGTAACAAGTGGTAGTTGTCCGTGGCATGTTTTCCTGCTATTTGACAAATCACGCACCACAAAGCAGGCACCGCGCTAGGTCCTGCTTGTGCTTCCAACCTTAAAGGCATCGGTCCTCCTCCTGTGAAGTAATTTGTGAAAATTGGGCAGTGGTTCTTGTCATGACCCTGACCCCTTCATTTTACACACCATACCTCTTCGTGCACTTCTAGTTGAGTTGTCCTGTCCTGTTTCAGACTCTGCATCTCAAGGAATAAATTCTTCAGCTATGCATGGATCTGTTGAACTCCCAAGTTGGGAACTTGCATCGGGGTCTCATTTAGCCTCATCATGATCTCTAAGGCCACTGCCTGAGTCATTATCTTCTACTACAATAGCACACTCCTTAAATGTGGCATTAGCGAAGCTACAAACCACTTGCGGTGCTGTCCATATGTCAGATTCATATTAGCTTCACTAATCGTACATTTCAGCCACTGATCCAGCTCCCAAGGAGTCTCTTCTGGTAGCATCACGATCTCTTTGAATCCAATGATTGACTGTGCTTCAGACTTCGGCCTGCTAAATTCTCTATTTAGCGCCGCTTGGATATCCACGATTCCCACATTTGGATTATCATTGGAGTGCTTAATATACCAGGTCAATGCGCGATCCTGCAGGGCGCTAACCAGTGTCACTTTCTTGATATTGTCATCTGTAACTCCTTGCGCTTCCCATACAACCATTACAATGAACCAGAATTAGTCATGATCCTCATTCCCCAATCCTTTGAACACAAGAAACTTCACTGTGCTTGCCACATTGAACTGTAGTGGTGGTGGAGGTGGTATGGGTGACGCTGGAGGTGATGGTGGTGAAGCTAGTGGTGGTGTGGGTGGAGGTGGTATTCGCAGAATTCTTTGCCTTATCAGATGGATCACACTTCACAGAGAGACCTTCGTGAGATATTCCTCGTCCCCTCGCAGAGGTGACATCAAGGGGCTATTTTCTGGTCCCTTATTTCCTTCATTCTTGTAAGTTTTTCCACTTCGTGTAGCCCCAAACATCAAGTTAACTACATAACCCTCTTTTCACACAATAGAATTTTAATCCAAGTATTTAAATACTTTGTGTACTTACCTCACGATCCTTTGAGAAAGTGTCACCCTACCTCGATATAGCTGACTAAGGTGTCAACCACGAACTTAGTAATCAATTCTCCTATAATCTGATCAAGCCAATGATAAACAATGCGTGTGATCTTATCCTACGATGCTTCCAACCTTTGCACTAACTCTGGGGTCCACACATTAGGACTGTCAAGTTTCCACCTTCCTTGGCTATCTGCTAGCTTCGCGATCCACTAGTATAGCTCAATATGGAAAGACGCGAAGAATATTTCATGCACCTCTGTATACAGATAGCAGTCTAACCACTCTTCTTTTGACAGTCACAGGTTCCTATTCTCCTGTGCTACGAACTCGTGAATTCTTCTGTCCAACTAGCCTTCAATTTCCTTCTTAGTTGGATTCCAATGATATGACATCAGACATCTCTATGCAGATTCCGGTCCCAGCAATAGAACCATTTTTTGGCTTATGGGGGCTTGACCCAGGCTCAGAGTTATTTAGCCAAAAAATCCCTACACTACTGGCCCTTTTGGCATCAGCTCGCGTAGTGCGGACTGAAGTCTCAATCGAAGTAGTATGGGGCGCTGCTAGAACCAAGTTTCCACACCCTTGAGATCTCTGTGGTGTCAATTTAGTCCAACCATTCCTACCTTCGCGTAGGTCGCTTTGTGTACTAATCTAACCCTCAATACCTTCATGATCTGCTATAATCATCGTTCACATAGCCCTAACCAATGGTTGAGATGCTTTCGCGCTGCTACGACAGCGACTTGCGTTATTTCCCCAATCTACATCGCGTATCTTACTTATCTTCTTAATAGAGCTTACTTAACTTCACGTAAATAGATATTCTATCTTGCGTTTACTTAATCAACACATTTATACACATTCGTGCATCATATGAGCATTAAAAGTGCAATGTATATCCAATGTAACAGACGCATAAAATAGGAAATAAATACACAAAAATGATATGAAACTTCTCTTTGTTAATACTTCCAATTGTTACAGACTCGACTCGCCCTGCGCACTCAACTACAGGGTTCTGCGCACTCAGTTGCGAGCTGCTGGGCCTCTGTGCACTTAGCTGCAGGGCCTTCTCCTACTCTACAACCCGAAACTAGACTTTACTCCACAAATATGACTCAATTCTTCATCTTCATCTTGTGATTATTATTAGATTCAATGTCTTAAATACTTAGAGCCTCACTCTATTTATAAAATCCCATGGTCCGCAGACCATTTTTAGATCTCTACAGTTGACTTTACAATAACAAAATTAAGGGCAGACAACCCTGTGACTCACAAGCTACATGCTCCGCGCCCATAAAATGCAGTCTTTACATCGGAATTGCAATCTTTAACCAAAATATGGGCTATAAGCCCCAAAACTTCCCTTGGGGGATCCCACACCCAACAATCATTCTATTGAAAAACATATTTTCATTGGGAAAGAAGAGAGTAGATTAAAACCATGAAGAATAACACCTCATCTATGGAAGTTAGAATATAAAAAAAATCATCATTAAGGACATGAAGGTATTCTACGCGGAATGAAAATTTATCCCACTCAATTCATGAGTTTGACATACTACGAGCACCTAAGAATAACACATTTGTTTTATACAATGCATATCAGGAAGAATGTGATAATTTTTTTTATGGAAAATCATAGACGGTAGGAGAAATAAAGAAAAAATGCTCACAATTTGTAATGACATCATGGGAAACAATCATGCAATGAAAAGTGGGATACAAGAAAATAGAAATAGATTGCAAAACAACCTTTCGTGGTTATTAATAGAGAAGCAAAGAAATGATCTAAAACAGGTCATTCAAAGAATTCAATTTCCCACAGGAACATAAATAATATCTTAACAAGGAAAGGTAAATTTGGAGGGGTAAAAACACATGATTGGAATACCTTGATTAAGGTAATTATTTTGGTATATATTCATGAGGCTCATCAATAGGTAAAATATATGGGTCACAATGCCACTCTCCAACTTATTAAATTGTCTTTTTTCACATTTATTTACAGATTTTATTATATTTTTCTTAGTGAAAAGAGTAAAAGTGAGTTACTATGTCCTATGGCCTAATGTGTGTTAAATGTAGGAAATTAGAGTAGTTTTGAGTTGACTTGAGTGCAAGGAATCTGAGTATACAAGTAAGCGAGATTATAGGAAGCGGGCTCCCTCCTTAACTCCCCAGATCATTCGAAGATTCTCCCACTCTATCTCATCATCTCAGTGTCACTAGTAGCCAAGCAAGCCAAGTTCATTGGAAACCAAGCTAGTGAAAGTCAAGGAAAAGTTATTCTCGAGTTAGGGATACAAGTATCCCTATTTTCTAGGACGTTGTTGGTAGCTCCAGTTTGTATAAATAAGAAAGCTAAGGGACTCATTAGGATTGGAAGTTTTATTGATACAAGAGGCCATTAAGCTGAAGAACATTTGACTGTTATTGTTATGATGTATTTGGAATTTTTATGATAATGAGAAATTTTGTTTTGATCTAGCACTAAGTTGACTTAGAGGGCTGAAGCTCTTGGCTTAGGACCCAACCTTAGTAGCAAAAGTTCCTCTCTTTTGTATCGGTATTCTTAGCTTAGAATGTTGATTTTACTATTGAAGTTTATTTATTTTTTCTGTTTAGCTTAGAAAGTTTATCAAAGTTGTTGCTTATCCATGCTTTCATTAGCTTAGTGAAGAAAAATATACCAGAAAATATTATGATAGCGACCCCTATCCCATCTCCCTTATGGGATCATGATTAGGGGACCCCACTCTTACAACCCAAAAATAGAGTTTGTTTTTTGTTCATTGCTTATGTTATCACCAAAATAGGGGTTTACATTGTTCCTAGTCATGGTCTTAGATAAGTTTCAAGTCACCCTATGTTTTAATGGGTAGGTGATAGGTTAGGAGTCTCAGAAGGCTTCATTTTTCATATCCAAAATAAAGTCTAACATCCTTTTTTCCATGTTTCATGACTCTTACATTCTTTTTAGAAACTATTAGCTTAAGCCATTTTGAAAATTTTTGGAATTAGCCCCGAAACCACGTTTTCATAGTGCAAACAATGTAAAATGTTGGTTTTGGACTACGAAAACACTGCTCTTTTCGTAGCACTTTTCCTGCGCACTACGGAAACGCGGATTCATATAACGGTCTTGTCAAACATCAATCCGTTAATATTCCATTAAAATTTTCATTATTAGGTGTCAGCTAGGAGTCAATCCTTAAGCATTCTGCCATCCAAACTCATCATTTCGAATTTAGGGCTCATTATGAAAGATAATTTCAAATTTGAAAGGGCTGGCCTAGTCTCATCATTTTAGTTTGCATGCAAACCCTCAAACAAAATTGTTTTTGAACAGTAAGCTTTGGTAATTTTTCACCAAGGTCTTCCTCATCCATAATTCAGGCGAGGTTGACCACCATTCACAAGCGAGGCTGATCAAAAGAATTTCAAGCGAGGCCGGTTTTGTTATAGGAATCCAGAAGGAAAGATGACAAAGGAGAAGAAACATCACAAGTCTGGTCATTGTTTAAGAATAGAGCTTGAAAGCACCGAGGTCTTGGTCAGAGAAAATCAGTTGTAGAAGCCTTCAAGAAAGCAGGATGCTAGAAGTTTTGTAAGAAATTACAGGGAGGACATACTTAGGTGACAAAAGAGTTTGCACTACATTTCACTGGCTCAAGCACAAAGGTCAGAATGCTGAACTTGCAAATTTCTCCAAAGGTCATAGCTTTGGTGACAGAAATTCCTAGGGGGCAAGATACATGGTTCAAAAAATTTAGATTCGACATGGAACCATGTAAGGTGTTTCTAAAGCCAGAGTTTGTAGAAACCGACTTAACCAAGGCAGTTCCCAGAGACTACATCAAGGACAACTATGCCAATTTGCTCTTCAACATTCAATGTTATTTTACCTGTGAATGTAGATATCAAAATGTTTTTTCATATCATTTTAAACTCATGTTACATTTTATTGGTATGATTTCTTTAGATTTTCATTACTTATTTCGATGTGTAGCTAAGATGGCAGATAAAGTACAGTTGAAATCTCAAGGATGTGAAACTTCCCTATTTCATCATGGTCTAATTAAACTGATAGTTCTTCATGAATTCAAAAGGATCAACAAAGAATTGTATTCATTTTTGTTTTTATGTGACTTTGGAGTATAAAAACAAGGTGTAGACATTAGCCCTAGGGTTAAAGGAACTCCATCAGCAGAAACTAGCGAGTTTGTAATGTCAAGGGCAAAAAGGTATGTTAAGTTGAAACCTAGGAGGAAAGTGAAAGAGCAAGTAAGCAAAACACCAATGGTAATTCTTGAAACTCCTAAATATAGAAAGGAAAATATATCTAAGGTTAAAGGAATGACACAAGAATAGTCAACCAACAAACCAGTTCAAAGGAGATTGACTAGAAGTCAAATTGCAAAGGAGAAAGGTAAAACAGTGATCTCGGGAGAAGGTTCAAGCTTGAAGGGTGATTTAAATGATATTTTAAAAGCCATTGGTATTGCAGAATCCACTTTGGTACAGGAAGATGTGATAAAATTTGATCAAGGAAAGTCAAAGAAAACGAAACCCTCCAAGAAATTGGAATTTGAGGATGATGTTACAACATTTGTTTTCAAACCTAGAAAACCCTTAACCAGGCAATCCAAGAAGATGAAAGAGTCCAATATTGAGCTGGAGAGAATAGATGAAGCCTCTTCTATTCAAGAAGAGTTGATAGAATTTCCATCTCCAAGACCTAAAGGTGACAAAAACACAGTTCCTACCACAAACAGAGAAAGCCAATTACGAGGTAATGGAAGAAAGGTTAAAAGCTGCTAACAAAGAAATTGCTAGACTAAGAGTAAGAGCAAGAGGGCGTGTTGCTGAAAGGACAGAGTTCAAAAGGATGAAGGCTCTTTGTGAAGCTGAAAAGATTTCCAAACTAGAAATAGTAAATATTGAAACTCAGTACTACACCTGGATTGTTCCTGCAATCAAAGAAGCCAGATTTGTAAGAAGGATTAATGCTAAGCTGAGATCTACAAACAAGAGATTGAAGAGACAAATTGAAGACCTAGAAATACAATTAACCAAATTTGAAAAAGGGTCTACAGCAATAATGAAACAAGGTGATGAAAAAGGGTAGTGAAGGATATATCTTAAAACAACTTTGGCACATAAAAAGAGTTTTGGGCATATAAAAGGAAGGACAACTATGAAGAAGAACATCTTTAAAGGGTAAGTGGTTTTGATTTTTGGTTAATCATATCAGTCTTCATGGAATTTTTAAAAAACTTCCAAACTACAGATTTTTGAAGGTCGTGTTGAAAAAGAGCATACACAGCAGTTTCGTAGCTTGCTACGAAACTGCTGAAGATGATCATTTAGCACTTATGGATGTTTTCCGGAGGTAAGGTCTAATTAGTTCCAAATTTTGAAGTTGCTGGTAGACATGGGATCATGTATGAAGTTTTAGATGGTAGTGGTATAGAAAGAAAACTTCAAAGGATTATTTCATAAGTGATGTAAAGGCTGTGCTACAAAAACAGAGTATTTACCTAGCATAGTAATGTTTCATCCTTTCCTCCATATTTTCGAGTTTCCTTTTTTTCACAGGTGGAAAATGAAGTTTTTTATGGATTATTAATGCATGCCACATGTACACCAGCAAAATTGTTTGAAGATAAACATTAAGTATTAAGGGCCTTAAAAGGAGGAACTCTGTCTCCTAGTTTTCAGGACAGTTAGGTCATGACTCAACAAGTTTTCTAACAACATTGTGGACATCATAAAGCTTGAAGACATGGGTTGGCTACTTATTAAATAATTTTTTGAAGTCATAGATAAGGTTGTTAAAAGCATGTTTTAGGAGTTTGACTCCTATTTGTATTAGGACTCTTAAAGACAGCTAGCTGTCAAGTTGTAATTAAGTAGTTTGTTTTATGAATAGATAGGTGTCAAAGTTAGGAATTCGAATTCCTCCAAAGATGGATCATAGTATCCAAGGTTGTAAAACTCTATATAAATCTTGAGAATCGAATTCCTTAGGGTTGGTAATTTCATTAGCAAAAGAAAGTTGTGTTATTGTAAGAAACTGTGGTTTTTCAAACTTAATACAGAGATCAGTTTGACTACTCAAGATTCATAAGGAGTTTATGTGTTTGATGTTATTTTGGCCTTTTTTAAATTACTTATTTGTAGTGGTATGAGTTTGTGTTACTTAGAATTTTTTGGGAAATGCTCTAACTTCCTTCACGTGCTTGTAAACTGTGTTGATTCACTATGTTACTGTTTCATTTATAAACCTAAACTCTAAGTGCCTTGACTTCCATGTTTTGCTGATCATGTTGTTTTGTTGAAAACTATCTTGAATCCATAGCCTAATAGATGTTTTCTAATCTTTGATTCAACCAGTCAATCAGTTATACATTTGTCCATTTTGTTCCTAGAGTTAGCCATCTAATCATTAATCAAAAATCTTAAACCTATTGAGAGAGCCCTCTTAAGTTAAGGAGGCTAAGCCTCAACCAAAAGATTGGTTTGAAATAGTTACTCAGAGTCTACTTGATCAACAACCTATCAAGGTTAGATTTTGCGATAACAACTTAGGTTAAGTTTCATTTTTAGCTAGATAATTGTTTTGATTCCTTTGAAATATTTGCAGTTGTTAGTTTTCTTCTTAAGATTGTCGCAGCTTAGAAGGCAGACCATTCCATACATATAGTCTCTAACAATATTTAGGTCATACTTTCCACATTGAACTCATCGTTTCGATGTTGACATGAAATAATTTGGAAATGAAAAGAGAAACAGGTTTTACTGTAGGGATTGTTGACCTGTAGGAAGGGACACCTCCAAAAAACTCCACCTAGGTCTTCTCCACCTTGTGTTGAAGCACACCATCCAATATTCCAAACCTCTATTTTCCAGCCACCATGAGCAAGCTGTCTTAGGCTAATACAGCCTTTTAGGAGTGTTGGGCTTGGCCTTGGGTGACATTCACCTCGCCTACACCTTCCACACCTATCATGCACCCTTCCAACACTTCATATCACCATTATTTTCCTTCAAAAGATCTCATCCAACTTCCTATAGCAGTACAGGACATCCTGTAGCTGTTCATGACATGCTGTAGCAGTTTCATGTAGCAGACCTGTAGCTGCCTGTTTTGACCTAAAATTGTAGTATAGCATAGCGTAGGAGTAGGTTAACCCCTCACCTTAGATCCATGACCAGAAGTGCCACCTATACTGGAGTTTTCATTCCTTTCTCTCCTGTAAGATTAGATAGTATTAGCTTTTATATTTCTGAATTTAGAAATTAGGACTTGTATCTATTTTGCAAGTGTGAATGAGATAATTAATGCATGCATGTTTGGATTTTGAAATGATATAATAACTTCCTATTTTCAATAAATTCTGTTAGTTAGATGATCAAGTGAAAGGTTAGCATAGTTTCCTTCCTACAAGTGATTTGTGTCATTTCATAGCTAGATGATTTATGTCATATCATAGCATTTACAAGTTAGCGGCTTTCATTTCCTGAATTGACAAGCATTTACTTTTCATGCACTAGAAATAGTTTTACATTCCATGGTCAGTAGTTAGACTCCCTTTAGTCCAATAGAGGAATCGTCTAGAACCCTAATGGTCAAGTGTCGTAGTTGAGAAGTGACATGAGTAGAATCATGCATCTGTTGTATATATAGCACTATAACCTCCAAGTTTGTACGAAACCCCAAGTTGATAATGTAAAGCTGGTAGCCCTAGGAGTTGCAACATTCTTGATGGAATATTGAGGCTCATCACTTTTTGGTGCCATTGCCGGTGATGTGTCTAGGTAGATGTAATTTCTTCTTTTTCTTTTTGTTTTGCATTTTCTATATAGATGTTACTCTTGCTATCCTTTCTGTCTTGCATTTAGTTTTGAAGAAAAACTCATAAAATAAGAAATATATTTATTTCATGCCTCATAGGAGTAGAGACACTTTAGGGAAATTATTGCCAAACACCCCCAAACCATCAAACAATCAACCTTCCTTCTTCTTTGGTGACTGTTAGCTTCCCTCTCTGACTACAAGACAGTTATAAGATCCCTTAGGAGAAGAACCTGAAATCTTTGAAGAGCTTACTAGGGAAGAAGAAGAAGAGACCATTCCACACATTTACATCATAAATGAAAATAGAGATGAGGGTTCTTTTCCCATCAAAGAGACTAATGGAGATACTAGGATGAAAAACATAAGTCCCTCTTCCTTCCTCACTTCCATTGCCTAACTTCATAGGACCAGAAGCTGAAGTTGTTCCCATCCATCCTCAAGGATGAAACATTGCACTGGTTCATGGGTCTACCTGGGGATAACATTACTACTGAGGCTCAAATGTAGCAATCCTTTAACAACAAGTATGGGGAATATTGTAGGTCCAAAGACACCAAGGATGGAATCTTTAAAATGACCCTAAGACCTGATGAATCCCTTATGAGGAATGGTTCCCACTTAGTTACAAAAGGCCCATATGCACCATTGATCCTTAATCACTCAATTTAGTCCTTCTTAGAGGAATTAGGGATGCTAGATGATCCAAAAATACAATTTTATCATAGGTTATAAAATTAGAATAAAATAATTATTAATCTAAGATATTAAATTAATAATTATTATTCTAGAATGTTTAATTATTTAATTGAGACTTTTAGAATTAGCATATTGTTGTAACTAGATATGACTCTCCAAATGTGTCGTATCTTAGGCGCTATTTTAGGATATTTGTTAGCTAGTTGGTTTTTATAGCATTTATTGTAAATGGAAACTTGTTATTTAATAAGTGATCCATAATTAGAGGTAGTTAGGACATGGAGCTTATAAATAGCTCATTGCAAGAGTGTTTGTGTTGTTTGGGTGTAAACTCTTGCAAAATCATATTATGTAATTGTTTTTTCTGATTAATAAAATTATGTGTCTGAGGACACTTCTGCCATTATTGTGGTATCAGAGCTCCAGTAATGCTGCAGGTGATTTGAGGAGGAGATTCCAGCTCTATCAGATCATGGAAAACTCAACTCCGTTGAAGTGATAAGAGAATGATTGCTGATGCATGTAATATGCCCTCTTGAGCTTTTGGTGCATCCAGATTCGATCTTGCATCCAGATTTGATCAGGCCCTCTTGAGCTTTCAGTAAATTAAAATAGCGTAACAGAATTGGGCGCTTTGGTTATTGTTTGCAACATGTGTTTATTTTTTGTTTGGAGTACATCAGCACTCTGCATTTGAATGGAAATAAACTCACATCATTTCTGTAATTTAATTTGTTTTTTGTACTTTAATTGCGCTGGTAAATCTAGCATTCCCCACCTTCCGAATCCCCATGACCGGATCTAAGTAACCCTCTGAACGTTTCAGCCAAAATGGATGCAAAATATGTAAAAATCGTTCATGAAATGAAAATGAGTTGAAGAATATTGATGCGTAGAATGTTGAGACTGAGTAAAGAGAATCCAAGTATTATCTGTCAGTGCGTGGACATAATTACAACGCAATTTAGACAAAAGAAAGCGCGGATCTGAAGCGTAGCATTGTTGGACTGATCTGCGTGGAGAAATTCGGGCCAATCTGTTGGACTGAGCATGATTGTGGGCCTGCTTCCTTAAATTTGAAAGCGTTTCAACCAGCGTTCTAGCCAACGTTCGCATTGTTGTTCCAGCTAGCGTTCCAACCAGCTTTCCAACCATCGTTCACACTACCGTTCCAGCCAGCGTTCCAATCAGCATTGCCAGCCTGCGTGGATTTTTAGAAGTCAGCGTGAGTTAGGATGTGTTTTTTTTTAAGAGGCATGATATATGCTTTAAAAGTAGATTTATTCACTTTTTAAAAGTTCACGTAACATTCATTTTTTTTAATGGGGTTTTAAAAAAAGAAAAGAAAAGAGAGTCATGATAAGATGCATAATAAAGTTTTTTGTAAAGGGGAAATAAGGTGAATTATAAAGTTTTTTTAATAGTTTGTAATTTGGAGAGATAAGGTTTTTGTAATATATAGTTTGTAATTTGTAATTGGGTGAGATGCGGTATATAATTTTATGTAATTGGAGTAATAAGGATTTTGTAAATATTTGGAGAAATAAGGTGATTTGTAAAGTTTTGGAGTAATAAGGAGATTTTACTTGTAATTTTTTAAAGGGAATAAGTGTAACTCAAAGTAATTTTACTTTGAGGGGGGGTAATATTTTTTTACGAAGTTTTGCAAAAGCATCATTGTAAAAGTCAAATTTTGAAAGTTGCCCTGTAATTTTTGAGAAATTGACTAGAGCCAAGTGCAAAGCTCAGTCATTTTTCTCCTGCTTCAAACGACTATACGAGGGTCAAGGCCAAGCCCCGATAGATCGTGTTTTTTGCGTGGTGTGTTGTGTTGACTATCTTGTCATTTCTGTTCTGATTCTTGGTGCGATGCTTCAACGCTACAATGTCTAAGTTGATTAATTTGTTTTCTGATTCCGACAAACTTGAAGGCACAAAATCTTATAAAACATGGAATCGTCTCATCGAAAGCACTCTCATTTACAATGAATTATGGCAGGGTATATGTGATGGAGATGTTAAGCCGAATAAATCCACAGATGCAGCTGCACTAGCAAAATGGGAAATCAATAATGCTAAAGCCTTAGCTCTTATTAAATCTTCTGTGAATGATGAAATGTATGTCCATATATAAAATGCTACAGATGCATGGTCTGCTTTGAAAACTTTTAAAGACCTCTTTGATACTCAGCCTAAATCAAAGAAAGTCGATCTACAATTAAAATTGTTACAACAAAAATTAACTAAAGGCAGTGATGTTCTTGAATATATCTCAAGACTTAAGAATATTAGGCAAGAAATTATTAATGCTGGTTTTCCTGCAATTGATGATAGCTTTATGGTCACAATTGTAATTGCTAGACTTCCTTCTTCCTACACGCATTTTTTGGAGACTCTACAAGTAACTGGGAAATTAGAGAAACTAATTTTGATGAACTCTGTAAAATGTCGACTCAACATGATAAAACTTTTGGGAAGAAGAAGAAAGTTGGTGAAGACGTTTTTCTCATAGAGGCCAGCATTAGTTCTCGAGGCAGAGGGAATAAGAATCAAGTAGCACATAATGTACAAAGTCGAGGTCGAAGCCAAAGCAGAGGAAACAATTTTAGCAGAGGAGGAAGGAATAATTTTCAAGGTAGAGGAAACAATCAAGGAAGAGGCAATTTTCAAGGACAAGGAAACAATAATCAAGGTAGAGGACAATCTCAACATAGAAGCCAAAGTAGAGGCAAAGGAAAATCTTCAGGAATAGGAAGAGACTTAAGTCAAATTGTGTGTCGAAGATGTAACAAAGTTGGCCATTATGCTGAAGATTGTCGAACTTCACTTAATAAAATTCCCAAGCTTCAGCAGCATTCAGCGCAATTTGCCAATGATAAGGATGAAGATAACTCAGAATACGTTTTTACTTCCTCGCCAGCATCACAACTTTCATCCCATCTTAGAAGTGACTATGAAGATGCCTGGATCTTGGATTCCGGGGCTACTCAGCACATGACTTGTTGACGTGATTTATTTTGGAATTTTCAAGATTGCCAACTTAATTCCATTTTTATTGCTGATGATACAAAACATACTCCTTATGGAAAAGGAGTAGTTAAAGTTTTTCTCCTTGGCATTGGAGAAAAGATGATTTTCAATGTATGGTATGTACCAAGTTTTAAGAAAAATTTGCTCTCTTTAGTGACGATTCGACAAGCAGGACACCAGGTGATTATGGAAGATGATTTAGTCAAGATTAATTCAGTCAAACAAGACTTGAAAACAATCATGACAGGTTATGAAGATGGAAAACTGTTACGGATGAAAGGGACAGTTATTCCAAGGCATTCTGATTTTGCAGGGGTAGTGACTACAGGTATTTCACCTATAAGACTATGGCATGTAAGATATGGACATTTGAATTTTGAGAGTCTTTCTCAATTGCAAAAACAAGGAATGGTTAAAGGACTTCCCACTTTCAAAAGGGAAAATGAAAAATGTGAAGCTTGCATTTATGGCAAACAAAATCGAGAAAGTTTTCCAACAAGTTCATGGCGTGCAAACAGGCGGCTACAACTAGTTCATAGTGATGTTTGTGGTCCACTACAAACTTCATTTGGTGGTTGCAAATATTTCATACTATTCATTGATGATTTTAGCAGAATGACTTGGGTTTACTTCTTGAAGAACAAGTCAGAAGCATTTGATAAGTTTAAAATTTTTTGCCAACTTGTTGAAAATGAAGTCAAATAAAAGATAGGAACTCTCAGGACGAATAATGGGGGAGAATTCACTTCAAATGAATTCAAAACTTATTGCAGTGAAAATGGCATAAGACGACATCTTACTAATGTTTACACTCCACAACAAAATGGAGTAGTCGAAAGAATGAATCGCACCTTGTTAGGAATGGCGAGATCCATGTTAACTTTCAAGAAGTTAAGTCCAACATATTGGGCAGAAGCAATACATACAGCTGTCTACTTAAGAAACAAATCTCCAACTACTTCTTTAGATGGAATTACACCTTATGAAGCTTGGTTTGGTTTCAAACCTCAAGTTAAACATCTTAGAGTTTTTGGATCAGTGTGTTATGCCTTAGTTCCGAAATAGAAACGAACTAAGTTTGACTCAAGAAGTTTAAAATACACAATGATTGGCTATTCTGATGAGAAGAAAGGGTATCGTATTTTGACTAATGGAAAATTCATTGTGAGCAGGGATGTCATTTTTGATGAAACTGAGACTAAGAGTGCTGAAGAAATTGAAAATCTTGTTCAAAAGTTAGAAACTAAGGGAAGTAAACGAAATGGAAAAATGCAAAGTCAACCAACTTCACCAAATTGGTATGAACTTGATTTTCCTTCCTCTGAAGATGAGTCATCCAGTCCATCTACATCAACAACATCATCTGGGTCTTCTAGCAGTTCATCCACATCTCCAAGCAGCAAAAGTTCTTCTGACAATGATTCTCCACATTCTTCACCTAAACGACAAACATCAGTTTATATTAATCGTCTTTACAATGATGGAGACTTTACAGAAGCACAAACAAGTGAGCACCAACTTCCGAAATGGGCAGTTCAACTTTTGAAAGATGTAAAGCCTGATGAACAGAATAAAACAAGCACCAGAAGGGCACATTTGATAGCAAATGATTTTACTGAACCTTCCACATACAAAGAAGCAGTAAAACATAAAGAATGGCAACAGGCTATGGTTGAAGAATATCAAACAGTAATTGATAACAACACTTGGAAACTTGTTGATTGTCCAGCAAATGTTAAACCCATAGGATGCAAATGGGTTTACAGAATTAAGTATAATCGAAAGGGAGAACTTGAAAAGTATAAAGCACGACTTGTCGCAAAAGGTTTTATGCAGCAGGAAGGCATTGATTATGAGGAAACTTTTTCTCCTACAGCTAAATGGAACACCATCCGATTAACACTTGCATTGGCCACTCAGAAAGGATGGAATGTTCATCAAATGGATGTGAAAAGTGCTTTTCTCAATGGAGATTTACAGGAGGAAGTGTATATGACCCAACCGACAGGTTTTGAAATTGAAGGACAAGAACATAAAGTCTGCAAATTGATTAAGGCTTTATATGGATTAAAACAAGCTCCCCGAGCTTGGTATGCAAAGATGGATGACTACCTTAAGAAAGTTGGTTTTCAACGAAGTGAATTTGATGATACTTTGTATGTGCGAAAATAGGGAAAATATCTGGTAATTCTTGTTATGTATGTAGATGATTTGATAATTACTGGAAACCATGATGATCATATTGCACAGGTGAAAAAGGAGTTACATGCAGGTTTTAAGACGACAGATTTGGGATTACTTCACTACTATCTTGGAGTTGAAGTCTTCCAACGTCCACATCATATTTTCATTTCTCAGAGTAAGTATGCAGCATAGGTTCTTCAGCGATTTGGCATGCAGGATTGCAAGCCCGTTCTTACCCCCATGGAGCAAAACTTGAAACTTTCAAAATTTGAAGGGCGTGGAAAAGGTGGACAGTACAACTTACAGATAGTTGATTGGCAGCTTGATTTATTTGACAAATACTCGTCTTGATCTATCTTATGCAGTCAGTATTATTTCATGTTTTATGCAGGAACCACGAGACAACCACTGGAATGTAGCCAAAAGAGTTCTTCGATATATCCAAGGAACAAAAGATTTTGGTCTTCTTTACACAAAGACTAAAATTTTTTTACTTGGTGGATATTTTGATGCCGACTTTGCTGGGAGTATTGATGATCGAGCATCAACATCAGGTTATTTAATGAACATGGGGTCAACAAAAGTATCTTGGAGTTGTAAGAAACAGGCTACAGTGGCCACTTCTTCCACAGAAGCAGAGTACATTTCAGCATGGGAAGCAGTGTGTGAAATTGTTTGATTGCGCCGAATTTTGCAGGACTTGGGAATTTCACAGACAGAAGCTACATCATTATTCATTGACATCCAGTCAACCATAAAACTTGCCAAGAACCCAGTTTTTCATTCAAAGACAAAGCATGTGGACACCAAGTATCATCATATCAGATCTCTCATTGCCAAAGATGTCCTCAAGCCAGTGTATTGTCCTTCCGAAGATCATATCTCCGCCATTTTCACGAAACCGCTTGGCAGAATAAAATTTACTAAGTTTAGGGATGAACTTGGTATCTGTTGTAATGTATCTTTGGATCATAGGGGGGAATGTTTTTTCCAAAGAAAAAAGCAGTAACTTTTATTAAAAAGATAATGAAAAGTTACATCATATGCACAGATAACCGCCACAAAGGCTCGGATGCTATCGCACCCCCCTCAACGTTAGAAGACTAACGTGAACAAAGAAAAAGGAAGAAAAGAAAAGAGAAAGAGAGAAGAAAAAAGGAAGAAAAACTGTAAGACTCACACTCTAAGTCTTTCTCCCTTTCTTCTTTTCGACCTTACGCCACTCTCCTTGAGTGGGCTCGGTCGGAACTATGACTATCTGAGTTTCTGTATTTAGAGGTCCAGCTTCTTTGTCTGAGTCTGAAGAATCAGATTGATGTTGCCGTTTGAAGCCTCCCAAGCCAGGATCCTCTCTTGTCATCTCTGTCTGTTTGTTCAGGGTGGGTTCCTTTTGACACTCCATTTCTGGTGGTACCTCAGTCTTCTCTGTAGGGATCTCTTCCACCTCTGCTTCTGATTCTTCTTCCTCTGAATCTGGGGGTGAAAATTTCCATCCTTTCTTCTACTTCCCTTTCTGTTTCTTTTTATTGTTTAACTTCTTGGCGTCTGGACATGTGCTTTGTAGGTGACATGTCTGTCTACAAAGCCTGCATCTAAAAGCAGTGTTTTCATAATCCAGTACTTGCAGCCAATTTTGTTGTTTGTAGATCAGCCTTATATTTTCCGGAAACCCTTTACTTAAATCTACCTCCACGCAGATACGTGCGAAGGTGTAGATCCTTTCATCAATCCTATTCATGTCTGTTTTGATATATTTCCCTATGCTGTTCCCAATGCTTTCCAGGACTTGTTCATTCCAAAAATGCAGTGGAAGATTGAATAATCTAACCCAAACCGGCATTTTGGTTACAGTCATTTTGTTTGGATCAAAATCTGGGAACCATGGGGTCATAAACAGCCCTGATGTACCCCAGAACCATGGCCCAGAACTAATGACTGTATCTCTGACTTCCTTTGATGTGAATCTTACTATAAAGAACCCCTTTGAACATAGATGAATATCGCATTCCATGGTCCAGCTGGTGAAAATCCAATGGAATAGGTCCAATGGCTTGGGCCAAAAACTGTTGAAACGACATATAAGGGCTTGTGTTTCATAGGACCTAACGTAATCGTCAAGCCCTGGTGCATCTAAATTTAAAACTGGTGTTGCCTCTGACTGATCTACAATGTAAGGCCTGGGTATATTCCCGCCTTGGTCTGAAGAGGACCCTGTGTCTCTACTGCCCTGAAGTATATTTTTGTAGGATAGCCCTCCCTTGGGTTGATGCTGGGAATCAGGTTTTTTACCCCTGTCTCCCCCTAGGGAGCTTGGCTGTCCCTGATACGGAGCCCCTCCTCTCAATCTGAAATTTAGAGAAATGGTTGATCCTGGTCCAATCTCATAGCTATCCAACGTCCTATTATCCTGGAGAGACCACCTTCCATTTACCAAGTGTTGGATTTGTACTGGGAATCCCGTTTCTGCCCAGATCTGTTGTTTCAGCTCCAAGGAGGTGCTATCTGCATGGATCCATACTACACGGGTTTTTCCTTGTGGAAGTTTAATCAAAATCTGAAACCAAGAAATTTTTACCTGCTCTGGCTGCAAGCAAACCTCCAGATCTAATGCCGATTTTGTTTGTTTTTCCTTGAAACTTTCTGGATCTGGTAAAACTTTGCTCGATCTATGCTTTGAACCCTCGATCTGTTGCCTGGGCGCACGCTGTGCTCGAATAGTGGCTCGATCTGAGCCGAGACGACTTTGTTTGAGCACTTGCGTTGTGGGGGGGTTCGGATCTGCACCATACGTCCCACCCCTGCCGGTTTCCCACGCATTCTGAGCTTGGCGGTGGCTGGTTTCGAGAATCTTGTCAAGGGTCTTGGTGAACTGGGTTAAGGCCGGAGAAACCTTCAAACGCTTCTTCAATACCCTCCGCTGCCTCTGGCTGCGTTCGATCTTCGGCCATTTCACGAAACTGTGCAAATCCTTCTTTGGCGGCAGAGCTCCCCCAATCCCAAACTGCTTGGGTCGTTTTTCAAACAATGGATTAAACGCCTTCGGGATCACCTTCTTCGCAGCAGCTGGAACCTTATCCCCTCTCCTCGGAGCCATTGCTGCAATCGATCGACCGAACCCTAGATAGGGGGGAATGTTAGATGATCCAAAAATACAATTTTATCATAGTTTATAAAATTAGAATAAAATAATTATTAATTTAAGATATTAAATTAATAATTATGATTCTAGAATGTTTAATTATTTAATGGAGACTTTTAGAATTATCATATTGTTGTAACTAGATATGACTCTCCAAATGTGTCATATCTTAGGCTCTATTTTAGGAGATTTGTTAGCTAGTTGGTTTTTATAGCATTTATTGTAAATGGACACTTGTTATTTAATAAGTGATCCAGAATTAGAGGTAGTTAGGACATGGAGCTTATAAATAGCTCATTGCAAGAGTGTTTGTGTTGTTCGGGTGTAAACTCTTGCAAAATCATATTATGTAATTGTTTTTTCTGATTAATAAAATTATGTGTCTGAGGACACTTCTGCCATTAAGGGAGGACATATTGGAAACCCTAAACATACTGTATGGAGGGGACATTTATGAGCTACCCTATAATGATATCAAGATAGTGTTCAAAAATATTCTAGGGCTACTAGAAAGAATGGTACGCCTAGTAAATATTTGGTGAGTTCCTCTTCCTCCAACACATCTATCAAGAGTGAAATTGGAAACACGTTGGAGGACTTTAAAAGTGAAATGTTGCACACCTTTTCTATGCAAATGGATACTATGTAGATCAAGAGGAAACAAGAGGAAGAAGAGAGAGATTTAGCTATATTTTTCCCTAAATGCACTAGGATTCACCCCAGAAATGAATGTCCACTAAATGTTATTTAGGCCTGCTCAGTCTATGAGTAAAACAATTCCATAGATAAGTGCCCTTCTCTGCTTGGATTGAAGGTTGTATACGAAGGGGCTGAAGGTGAGGCTGAACAACTCTATTATTTCAACCAAAGGAGGCCTCAAGGACCTAGGCCATACTAGCAAGGCATGGAGGGTGCATCTTATTCCTACTACCATCCCAGTCAGAATGCACCCCTATGCCCTTGGTGTTCTCCTACTCACCCTTCATGGTCCACACCTTCTCCTTGGCCTTATGCACCTCAGTATCCTTCCCAACATGCTAATCAAACATTTCAACTGTATGATTCTCCACATCCTCAATGGAATACGCCATCACAAGGTTGGATGCCTCAATTCAACTAAACCTCTACTTTACAACCTACACCCCCATCTCAAAAAAAACTAATTCATCCTTCTCCACCCAAGAAACCTCAAATTCCTGCCCGACCAAATCCAAACTCAAACAACAAGAAGGCACAACAGGTCTATAGTGGGGAGACATCTTACCCTACCCATGATGTGGAGATTCATGAAATTCACCTTAGATATGGATGAGTGCTACCAGATAACCAATCTCCATCTCCACCTTAGGAGCTTGAAGAGGAAAAGGAAGAGAGTGTTCCCAAAGGCAATCTGATGAGCACTAGTATTGTAGCAAGAATGATGCAACTCCTGGAGCTACCAGCTTTACTTTATCAACCCGGTGTTCATACAAACTTGGAGGTGACAGTATTGTATACACAAGTAAAAGTAATGGTTCTGCTTTTTGTCATTGATGGCTGGCAAGAGACCACTAGGGATTTCAATCTAGACTTCTATGGATTCAGAACAAGCTTGATTGCTGATAAGAGAAAGAGAAATCTAATCTAGGAGAAAGCTTGTCTACTGCAATAAGGAAAATGACTCAAATCCTATGCTAAAAACACACCATTCTCTAATTAACTGCTAGGAGACTATGATTTACAAGAATTCCAAGCTAACATGTATGAAATGCTACTGTCCTAAGCATGGAAGTTCAAAACATCAAACATCACTACTGTGCATGTAAAGGACTACAATAAATCTATTTTTTTTCGTTTTATTCTTTTTATGGAGAATCAAGTGTAAACCCTAATCCCTTTTGGTGATGTGGCAGGTGGCTTAGGGATGTTGGTGGATGGTTGGGAGGTTTGGGAGACCGTCAGGTACCCTTGTGTGGCTTCCTAGAGATTTTACCTCAATTCGGCCTCAAAACAAGCCACTACATGAAAACCTACAATATGTCCTAAAAACCTACAAGATGCCTTGTATTTCTACAAGATACGGCCGAGAGAAAAACGATGGGTGCTAGAGGTGATGAAAGGCTTAGGGAAGGTGGTTGGTAGGTGGAATGGAGTGAGAAAATTCCTAGGGTCACTCAGAACTCAAAACCGAGGTTAGGAGATGGTTGGATTTGTTCAACATGCTTGGAGGAGTTTCTATGGTAAATGATGAAATAGGTGAAGGTCTTTGTGAAAGCAAGGAATGATTATGGATGGATGAAGTTGGAAGGTGGTTGCTTGCTATGGGATCTCTCTCTACTTCTGAAACACCTACTCTGCATCAAACATTTCTATTTTCCAAAAAAATCATCTAAACAAGAAGAATTCTAATAAGATAGAAAAACAGAGCTTAATGAGCTAATTGTCTACTTCATGCATGAGGAAAATTTCAGAATGAAATGGAATCATTAATGAGATCTATTGTAAGGCTGAATATGGAAGATATGGTAATTAAATCCTACACTTGAAAACTAATCAAATGCTGGTTCAAGTACAGTAAACTCTAAATTCTATGAAGAAAATAGAAAATTGTCTTTTTGGGGCTGCATAGGGGTCCTTTCCTCAAATCATGATCCTTGAAGGAAGAGGTGAGGCCAAGACACCTACTAACATCTTTGTGATTCTCCTTTTATCCCTTCTAACCTGTTGCTGAAGTAAAGCACAAATGGAAGAAAACTAATAAACAAACTAATCAAATATACACTACTTGCAATGAAATACTTCTAAGGACAATTTAACCATGAATCTATGAAACTAATCTAAGCATACAGATACAAGGAGAGGAGCCTTTGCTGCTAGGGTTGGGCCCTAACCCAAAAGCTTCAGGTCTCTAAATTAACTCAGTACTGGATCATGAAAAAGCTCATTCTCATTATCAAAATAGAAAATTACATAGTAATGTCTTCCACGAGCTTGGAGCTTGAAAATAACTAGTGTTTTCACAACAAAACTTCAAATCGTAATGAGGCTATAGGCCTCTTTATTTATACAACTAAAGTTCCCAAAAAATTCATTAAATCTGGGGAGGCTCAGCTCCCAAACTCAAGATGAACTAACTCTTTGACTATCACTTGCTTGGCTGCCTTTTGATCTTCATGACTTGGCTTCTTGTACTCCGAGTTGATGTGACTAATGGAGGAATATTCAAATGAGGGAGGAGTAAATGAGGAGGATTTACCTCTTGCAATCTCTCTCCCTTATCCCATTAAAGTTTCAAACCTTAATATTTGCCAAAATTCCTTGATTTTCTCTTTCAAACCTGCATTCAATGCATATTAGTCCACTAGGCATAATATCACACTTTAACTCATCTCATTAAACAAAATATAATCAAAACATGTAATAAATTCTGAGAAGAGTTGATTTGACTAAGCTAGGAGGTGACTTAAGGTCCATATAGTTATCCAATGATGAGGCTCATCATCACCCCCTACTGAAATTGTTGCTCATCCTATGAGAAACTCAATCAATATCGATGTCTTTCATACCTCTAGTGGCCTCCCTGACATCCCATGCTTCTGTTGTGGTTTCCTCTTCTTGTGCAAAGAATCCTGCCTTCCTTTCTACCTCCTCCCACTGCTTTCTTCCTTCCTCTTCCTTCCTTCCTTCTAACATCCCCAAGAGTAGCAGTGGACTAAGTCTCAAGCCAATCCAATTGACTTTGAGCCTTTGGATGATTTGTTTGTACATGGGTGTCTTGTTCGGGGCTTCTCTCATCCTTTTAGGAGAATGGTACTGTCTGATTTTCAAACTATATGGAAAAGTATTCAATATCTTTTGGCAAGATTGCATACTGTCATCCCCTAACAGTCTGAACATATCCTCAAAATGTGTAATTGCTTGATCTTGGGCAACAAGATAATTGGGTGCAAGTTGATGATCATTTGAAATTAAATTGTGTGTGCTAATCACAACAATCGGATTGGAATGCTAAGCTCTTATCATGAGAGGCTCAGTTTGTTCCCTTGCCAATATCTTCTTCCTTTTTGCAGCCCTTGCTTCCTCATGGTTCATCCATGATGCCAAATCCATCAACTGTAAATCCCCCTAGCTTTGCATTAGGGCCCCATACATTCATATCTGTCAAAGCCAGGCTATGCAAGTATAACTCATACATCTTAGCCCTATCCTCTAATGTACTTTGATCACAGAGATCAATGAACTGTCTATAATCCTAGAATGGCATAGTGCCTCTTTGTGTTAGGGTCTTGATTTGGAACTGTAGCCATTGTTCCCTATGGTATAATGCATAGGACTTAGCTGGCATCCTACACTGGATTGCTTCCAAAGATAGACTGGCCATGGATGCCAATTGATTCTCTCTTTCTTGCAGCTATCTGTTCAACCATGCATTTTCTGCCTCCAACTGAGCCTTCATTATGGCCTCTCTATCCCTTAGGCTACTTAGTTCTCTGCCCATCTCTTTGAGCTTTTCCTCCATGTGACCAATGTCCTCCAAACCCTTGGACTTGGAAATCTGCATCCATCTATGTGTTCTGTCTCTTTCTTTCTCAAGCTCAAAGAATAATGGAATGGAAAATGTTTATGGAATGACCCTGCCCCCCTCAATAAATATATAGTAGGAGTCAAGGTTAGGATCAGGACTAGGTTCCCTTATCTTTGGGTCCTCTCTCTTTGTTTCTGGATGCATACTTCCTTCCTTATCCAATTTTTGAGTTTCCTATAGGTTTAGTGTCACACAGAATGAGTTGATCTTGCGGACAAGATAGACCTTCCTAGAATCTAAAGAAGACCTAATGACAAGCAAACCAATCACAAACTATCTTTCTATAAATATGCATTTATAAACAAAGGCAAACAATTGTTTTAGGCCTACCTTGGGTCCAACGTAAGTTTGTGGAAGCCTCGCTCCTTCTATCCAAATGAGCTCCCTTGTCGCGAATCTGCAAACACAAACAAGCAAACAAATTAAATAGCACCTGAAAAGCCAATATCATAAAACATATTTAACATGAAAGTCAAGGAATTCATGAAACAAATGACATGAGACAATTTGTTGAGAAAAATGAATCTGATTGTATTAATTCAAATCAAAGAAGAACTTTACAACCTGTGCCTTGACGTTGTACAAGCTCCTCCCAGGGTCCAGCAAGAAGTCTCCTCTACTATGACAAATTTCACTCTCTTCCCAATGAAGCCAAAAAGGTATGTGATCTCTCCTCTCAAGCTCAACTAGGAAGTCTTAATTTCACCAGCATTTACCCTAAAAAATGTTCAGCTTCTAACCTCCCTAGCAACCAGCCCAATGCCTGAATTTATAGTGCAATGGAGGGAAGTTACTAGGTCCTCCTTCAAAGGGATAAATCCCTCCTTCAAAGGGATAGATCCTCTCATCAAGGGATTAGCTCCTTCTCTTTTGGGATGCATGAACCACCTAAGAGCGGCCAATCCACATGAAAATTCCTTCTAGAATCATCTAGAATTAACCCAAAGTGAGTTTTTTAGAATAAAATTGCGCCTTTTTTACTTTCACAGGGGTTCGCACCCACTCCTTTAGGGACAGAGCGGGCAGGTCCGCAGTGTTTGTAAACAGGAGGTGTGGGACCGCAGGCAATAGTGAGAGAAAGTGCAGAACCAGAGCTTTGTTGATTTTCAATGTCTTTCTCTCATTTTCGAAGCTTGACTTGAAGAGCTGAGGTCTGGGACTTGCTTAGGAGGACAGTACAAGTGATGATAGACCCATACTGACTACAAATAATCATGGTGACAATATTTTTTGTAACAGATTGCCCCCTAAAGTGCGAAGTCTGTAGTAGATGAGGATTTCATTTATCATTTAGGAAGAGTGAAGTACTTTATCATTTCGAGGATCATCTTGTGGAGAGCCCGGTTGGAACCTGTAAAAACATTCAATGCAAGATATATATATGAGATCATATCATCGCTGAGGTAGGCATTCCCATACTCAGATCAAAACTGACTTAGAAAACTAACTACTGCTCTGATACAAGAATGATATTGTAAGACATCACAAGTATAGACTCATGTGGACACAGTATGGATGCAACCATCTGTTTATGAATAGTCCATTATTTAATGAATACAAAATTCCTCGCAGCCTGGATTGTGGAAACTAGATCTAGGGTCTTCATTTCTACTTCCTGAAATAGTACGATTCTATCCATGCGAATGAATGTGTTGAAGTCGAACATGGTAGAAACCACTTGATTACCAGTCAATGATGTAAACTATTAACAAGTGTGAGAGAAACAACCAGTGATGTCAATGGCTCTCAAAGTACCCAGTACAATCCATGAGATGTGAATAAATGTGTTGATGTCGAACATGTCATGGAATCCTTTGATCGAAGGTCAATGATGCAACCTGTCGTCAAAGGCGAGAAACCTGCCATTGAGGCATGCAGATCCCAAGGTACTGACGATTTCTAGATCATCTTTCTAGATAATGAGCTGAAGTCGATAGAAAGCGATCCATTGCAGGCAAGCCCACAACACGAAATCATAGATCAAGTTGAAGAAATTTAGTTACAAGGACTGACTCAGGGATGGTCAAGATGGATGACAGATATTTTGTAGATGAATGGCTTATTGGCAGTGACCTCTTGAACACATAACGACACAACAGATGGCTTGGTGACAATTGACCCAAAGTTAATACCCAGAAATCAGCTAAAGACTTTCAATGTGGTTTGATCAATTGTTAGGCAAAGGATTTCCTAACCTAGGTGAATAAAAGTGTCGTGTTCAAGAGCGGCTACAAAGTATGACAAACAGGCTAATTTTTCTCTCTTTTCCCCCACCATTTCTGGCAAGTACCTCTTTATTTTTGACAAGCTTGAGGAGGATAACATTTGCTTGATTATAAGCTCATCCTTCGGATGAGTCTAACTTAGTTTAAATTCGAACCCTAAGAAGGAGTGGTTCGTTCCTGTTTGTAATTGAACAAGTCCTTTACTGTGAAATTTTAACGAGTCCAGTATAGGAGAAACTCGACGTTTTTCAATTTTAGAGAGTCTGAAAAAACTTAAGAAGACTCCAGGGTTGACCTTTTTCGTAAATTTGTGTCTCCCAAGCCCGAAAAAGTATAAAATAATACTTGAGAGAACCGCTTGATCTTTACGACCAAGGAGTACTTTTCATAATTTGAAACGACAAAAATCCGGCAATCTTTTCATGTTTTTACGGTCAGAAAAGAGCTGTAAGTGGACTGTCTTTTAGTTCCATTTTAACGAGTTTAAAAGAAAAAGTTGGTGATCCTTTCATGTTTTAGGAGTCAGAAAAGAGCTTAAAGGTGACTCTAAATGTTTTTTCGTCGAAAATGATAGATTTTTCCTGAATAATCCATTATCCTGAACAAAAATGCAAACATTACTCATACTTGTTTGAAATGGATAAAAATGCTGCAAAAATACCTTTCCAAAGTGAAACATAAACAAATTTGCAATTTATTTACTCAAAAAACTTATAAAAAGGGCTTTCGTCAATTCATTTTTACCGTTTGAGTTTTGGGTGAGAAAATAGTGCTTTTGTTCAGAAAACTTCCTGTGAAGATTGCGGAAAATCCAACCGTCGGACTCGAACACTGTCTTCTTTAGGTAATCCACATCATCCCACTCTTCATTTTTAACCGTTTCATTTTTTGTTTTAAGCTTTTATTTCATTTTTTGGAGGGTTTTTAGGCTTAAAACCCGCGCACGCGGGCCCGCAGGTGTAACACTTCCAGCCCGCGGACCCCGAATTTTTCTCAATGGGGAAAAAGTCGGGGGTCCGCACCTTCCATGTAGGCAAGGTGCGCACCCATGCACTATCTCTAATGCAGAGGATGCGGTCCCCGCAGCAAGGGTTTTTAACCCAAAAATTCTCAAATTTGGCCCAAACAAATTAATTTCTAGCATTCTAATTTGTCTTTTTATTGGATGCAGAGAGTACATCATGCTAGATTGGCGTGAACGAGAGCATGAGGATGTGGATCTAGCCGCGTTGAATCACCAACCTTCGATCGATGCATTGAAGGCATGCGGCTTGTACAAATTCTGGGCCATACCTGGCATGAGGGCCCAGGTGGATTTCTTAAGTGTCTGGTTGACAGATGGAGCATACAGGACCAGTGCTTCTTCATTGGCGGCCACCAGCTCGAGATTGAGCCAGCATACATATATTTCTTGACCAGTTTGCTTAAGAGAGGCGAAGACTTGACTCTATTCGGGACTAGGCCAGGTGGCCAGTCTGTCGATAGCCTCCGGCTAGAGTTTTGCAACAGCCAAGCTAGAGACAAAGGGATAGGCATTAAAACCATATCCCTTCCTGAACTCATGGTGATTGTGTTTACTGTCACCAGACTTTGCGGGAGTGCCGCATTACATATTGCCACCAGATCCCAGATGTGGATGGCAGTTGACTGCTTTCGAGGCACCATCTTCAACTGGTGCGATGCTGTGTTGGGCAATGTAAAAGGCCAACTGACCAGAGCCAAGAACGAACAACTAAAAACCTTTGGTTATGGGGCTTTGGTTGTGAGTTTTGGTCTAGAGAGGGTTCCCATGTTGATCCCGCAGCACCTTACTGTTGGAGTTGGGCTTCCTCGAGAGCCCAAACTGATACGATGGGTCGCAGTTATGGCCCGTCATTCGGACGAGGGGATAGAGGTTGTTCGATTCAAACTTGAGTATGTCCAATAGTTGGAAAACCAGGTTTTTTCTATTCAGGACTTCCCTTACGCTGGGGTAGATTTTCGTGGTGACCCAGACATGGCTCTTCCACCAGGAGAGCAATGGGATGACTCAGGTAAAATAATTTTCAACATTTTCCTATTTTAATTTTTGATTATTTTTCTATCGTCCCAAAATTGATAGTAAAAGTTTCAAATGCAGATGTGGGTCCACAGCGACCAGCCGCTCTCCAGCCTTATGAGAGGAAACAACTAGTTGTAGCCGCGCCAGCCCCACAGGACGAATCAGCAGAGGTTTTAGCCGAGTTGGAGAGTCATCTAGAGTGCTTGACAGGAGATATTCCAGAGACCACCATAGATGACATTCCTCGTCGACTTCAGCGTTATGTGATTGGGGTCCCAGGACCTTTTAGGAGGTTCCTTTGCAAGGTGGCCCGTACAGTGGTTTCTTATCGAGATCACCACAAGTGATAGGATGATCGCCTATTGTGGGCACATATGACATTTTTGCTTTTTGTACTTATCATTTTTGCCGATCATAAGGTGTTTTTCAACCTATGATCGAGGACGATGTATTTTTTGACACACTCATATATATATATATATATATATATCACTATTACCGGCTTATCTTGTAAATCATGTTATGGAATGGTTTTAAATTTACATGTATGATTATTGCAAATGTCTACTTAACATTCGAGAAGCAATTGCATCTGCTAATGTATTTAAAGATCTTGGAATATGTTGATATTCAATATAATCAAATTCACGTTCCAAGAGACGCACTCTCAAAAATAATCTCAATAACACTGGATTTCTAATGGCATACACTCTATTAAGCTGTAATACAATGAGTTCAGAATCTAACTTCACTATCAAACTTCGAATCCCAAATGAAATAGATTCAGATAATAACTCAATCACTGCACTATACTCGGCAATGTTGTTCGTTGTTTGACCGAGGCTTACCCCATGCATAGATACCAACTCATCAGAGGGCGAATAGATAACCCAAGCTGCGGAAGAAATGTTCCGTGTATTACGACAAGCACCATCAGCGAAACCAATGTATGTTTGGAGAGGCATCGACATCTGCAACATCAAGAGTAAAACCAAGATAAGCAGGAATAATGACGATAAGCTAAGCACACTTTTTAAACTAAAACACACCAGCTAGAAAGAAAAACTGTCCTAAGTAAAAATTCTCCATACCCATTCTTTAAGCATAATACCTCTTCAGGTAAAGACCATTTCTGGGTTTACCCAAAGAGTCCTCGTCAAAGTCTACCAATTCATAGGCCCCATTTTCTAGCTTTCGCTTGACAACATAGGGACCATGCCACATAGGAACGAATTTTCCAGCACCTAATTTATCATTAGCTTGATCATAAACTAAGACTAGATCTCCTTCCGAAAAATTTTGAGGGGTCACATTTCGATCATACTGAGCTTTCATATGTTTTGCGTGAGTCTCGATCACCAATGCAGCATCATGTCGATTCTCATCTAATTGGGCCAAGTATAACAAACGTTTTTCCTCTTCGGAGGTGGTTGGAAGTAATTCGATGGCCATTTGCAATGACGGGATTTCGCATTCAATGGGTAACACAGCTTCCAGACCATAAACTAGTTGGAAAGGAGTGAACCCTGTTGATGTTTTTACTGAGGTTCGATACGCCCAAAGCATTAAAAATAGCATGTTATGCCAATTCGTCCGATGAATCCCAATGATTCGTCGGATCATGATGACTAAAACTATGTTGATGGATTCAACCAGAACATTAGCTTGTGGATAATAAGGGGTTGAACTATCGTGACACAAACCAAGCTGGCATGTAAGTTTGGTCATCATAACGTTTCGAAAATGACACCCATGATCAGTGATAATCGCTTGTGGGACACCAAACCTAGCAATTATATGATTGAACATGAAAATTGCAGATGTCTTGCCGTCTGCCTCAAATGTAGGCATCGCCTCGGCCCACTTGGTAAAATAATCTACCACAAGGATGATATACGCATGCCCCCCAGCCGAGTGAGGGTTACATGTAATAAAATCGATACCCCATTTGGCAAAAGGACCAACGACAATTATAGGGTGGAGAGGAGCAAGTGGAGCGCGCATCTTTCGATCAAAAATTTGGCAGTTGTGGCATTTTTAGACCACAGTAATACAACCTTTAAACAAAGATGGCCAGAAGTAGCCAGTGCGCAATATCTTTTGGGCTGTGGCATACCCAGACATATGACCGCCACACACTCCAGAGTGGCAGTCATTTAGAACCCTTTCATCTTCCTCGTGAGTTAAACAACATCGAAAAATAGAGTCCGCCCCACGGCGATAAAGGCTATCTCCAATAATCCTGAATTGTTGGGACTGGAATCGTATTTTCCGACGTTCTGACCTTGAAATTTCTGGCCAAAAGGATTGGGTCTGGAGATAAACGATGATATCCCCATACCATGGATCTAAAGTGCTGATTAGAAACAAGGATTCATCCGCAATGGGATCTTCCGCCACAGTTTCTGTGTCAGCACGCGGGAAGTCACACATTAACTCCGCAAAAACTAAAGATTTCTTAGACTTAGACTTTTCAAATTCCAAGTCGAACTCATGTAGGATAACAATCCATTTAGTGTACTTGCCCCCTAGAAATTTCTTGGTCAAAATGTAGATCATAGGGTTGCAATCAGAAATTACTATAGTTTTACGTAGTAAAATGTAGTGATGAAAATGTTGGACAGCTTGAACAGCTGCCAATGCCAATTTCTCCACATGTGAGTATTTTAGCTCAGTTGGATTTAAAGTTCGACTAAGGAAATATATCACATGTTCAGTATTGAATTCATCTTCCTGAACTAAGGCCATTCCAATGGTGGAATGAGAGGCGACGATATACAAGAAGTAATCCTGGTTGTATTTGGGAGGATGCAATAACGGTGCATTGGTCAATGCGTTTTTTAGTGCATCAAAATATTTCTGAGCTATCTCATCCCAATAGAATGGAGTATTCTGTTTCAACAACCAGGTAAAACCCTTTATAACCTCGGCGTAGTTAGGAATGAATCGTCGTAAAAAGTTTGCTTTCCCTTGCAAACTTTGGAGTTGGCGAAGACTCGAAGGAGGAGGCAATTTGACAATAGCTTCGACCTTCGAGGGATCGACGTGAATGCCAACTTTCGAAACAACAAACCCCAGCAATTGACCCGTTTCTATACAGAAAACACATTTGTGTGGATTCAACCGAATCTGATAATGCCTACACCTCATAAAGATTGCTCGTAAATGGATGAGATGATCAGCTCGATGTAATGAATGAGCAGGCAAATCATCGAGATAGGGTTGCACAATGTGCTTGATGTCATGAAACGCATAATACATGGCCCTTTGAAAAGTTGCTCTGGCATTCTTGAGTCCAAAAGGTAATTTGCAATAAGGAAATGTCCCCCATGGACAAATGAAAGCCATTTTTGCAGTAAAAGAAGCTTGAAAATCTAATTTATCAATGCAGAGATAAGATGACAGTTATCTGGCATTAGACACAAAAGAAACCTGAACGACCTGTTCAAATGCAAGCTTAGAATAGAAGAGAAAATAAACATTGAACATATAACAGCAAAAGAAGCTTGTATTACTGGAATGTAGATGAGAAGCTACAAGGAACATAGTATCAACAGTCGCCAGAAGTTGAACCCTTGTTACATTTAGTTTTCAGCCTTTTATAATGCTCCTGAGCTCTCAAAGTCTCAGAATCTTAATATACCCTATCTGACCCTTTAACTGCTTGATGCCCTGACTAGGCAAGAGTTGGCTTAGAGGTTTCTTCTTCTGATAGAAGAGTAACCATATTGGGGTATTTTTTTGCGCTGTTTGGGAGCTCTCTCGTGCCAGAGATGCCCCACAACCAGTTCTGTTGTTTTTGGCTGAGCGTTGTCTGCTCCATGATTGTTTGTTTCGGGCTGTATCATGTTGTGTTGCGTTGTGCTGCTCCATGAATTCTTGTCAGTTTTGGATGAGTTGCACGTGTTGTGGCCCTTTTTATCCCCTTTCCGGTCTCTGTTTCCCAACAATATGTTTCCCAGACTCTATTTTGTGATGGAATGGGTCTTCGAGCTTCTATTTTCCCTTTAAATATTTAGAATGACTGCTTTTCTGTCAAACACAGAAAACACTACAACTATGAGAAATCCCATCAAGATCTCATCATTTCGGACTTCAAAAGTCCTTAAACATGGCATATTTATCTATCGAGTCTGCCCTTAGTGTTGCTGTCGCAAGTCGCACATGGCCCGTTCCCTTGCTTCCCTTCGTATTTTGGAATGTGTTAAAAAACATGGGAAATACATTGAAAATGGCCCCCTCTGGACTTCAAATATTATATATTTCCCTTCCCGGACCCTTTCAGGTCTGGGTCCTATTGTGCAGTCACTACTTAAGGCTCCCTTTTTATTTTGTTAAAATACGAAATACACAAAAAATGCATTGAAAAAGGCTTTCCCACGAACCTGAAATATTATGAAATAATACTCACGATGCCATCGGGTCTGGCTATCGAATCACACATATACCTGTGCAAAGGCCCCAGTCCATGGTGTTGCCCTGATGTGATTGATTCGCAATCGCATATCACTAGTGCACCGGGCCCTTACTAGCGCGCTTTGTATTTTCTGATAGCGAAACCCAGATGTAACATGGGCCATCGATCTGTGCGCTTGATCGACAGTCCACGTTGAATCGCCGATCACCGTCGCCATCACCCCATGGTATGCACCGATTGTCATTGCCTACCTGTGTTGATTGCGACCGCTGATCCGATCATTGGAGATCGCTGATCAGGGGTGTCTTGCACCCATCCTTAAGTCATCCTCTCTACTTTCCAATTTGCGATTTGCTACTTAGATCTAGGCCGTTGATTGGCTAGATCTAACAACTGCTATGCATTGCTCAGTTTAAGCCTATGATACTTTGTTTTTCATGGTTTTTTGAGTGTTTTAGCCTCCCGATAATTTTTTTCCTTCCTTTTAAGGTCTTTCCTCCTGTGCTAGTTTTGATCTTTGAATGATCCTTAAGCAGATTTCAAAGCCTTTGGTAGTGTTTTAGATCCATTTTTGGGCCAAATGCTTCCAAGGCTAACAAAGCCATGGAGGATCCTTTGAAGGATACCGATGATCAGCATATTTAGACGACTATTGTTTATAACAGTAAACCAGTAGAGATCATACACGGAAAAACTCTAAATATTAATGATGGTCTGGATAGTGCTCAGTAGCAAAATCTCATATAGGTTCTGCAGAAATATAAAGGGGCTTTTGCATGGGATTATCCTGATATGAAAGGAATTTACCCACAGCTATGTACACACCACATCTATACTGAGAAAAATGTTTGACCCATCTGGTAGCCTCAACGAAGATTGAATCCGCATCTCAAGGACGTTGTGAAAGAAGAGTTACAGAAGCTGTTGGATGTAAACTTTATTTATCCTATCTTAGACAGTAAATGGGTCTCTCCATTGGTGGTCATCCCTAAGAAAAATGGGAAGTGGTGTATCTATGTAGCCTATAGGGAGTTGAACAAGGTGACACATAAATATCATTTCCCCCTCCCATTCATCAATCAGGTCCTTGATACCTTGGCAAGGAAGTAGTTATTTTCCTTCTTAGATGGTTTCAACGACTACAATCAGATTCATATAGCCCCTAAAGACCAGGACAAAACAACCTTCACCTGTCCCTAGGGTACATTCACATACAAAGTATTACCATTTGGCTTGTGTAATGGCCCAACTACATTCCAGAGGGCTATACTCAGCATCTTTGATGATTTAATAAATGATGGACTTGAAGTGCATATCGATGATTTTACTCCATATGGGGATGACTTCAACCAAGCATTGCAAACATTAGAAAAAGTTTTAGAACGATGCATTACTACCAAGTTATTTTTAAGCAATGTCAAGTGCCACATAATGATGACCATGGGCATAATATTGGGACATCATATCTCTGCAACAGGAATACAGGTAGACCAACAAAAATTCAAGTAATTCTTTTACTACCTACCCCATGCACTCAGATAGAGGTACGTAGCTTCGTAGGATATGTAAGCTATTATAGTAGGTTTATTAAAAACTTTTCACAAATTGTTGCGCATCTATATGCTTTAACTGGAAATGTTGATTTCAGTTGGTCTGACAAATGTGACACAACTTTTACAGGTTTAGAGAAACTAGTCTCAATAGCACCAGTATTGTGTGGACCAAACTGGAAGTTTCCTTTTCACATATCGATGGACGCATCAGATGTAGCTATAGGCATTGTCCTTGGCCAGGAGGAGGACAAGAAACCTTATGATATATATTATATTAGCAAAAATATCACTTCTACAAACTTAATTATATAGTGACAGAAAATTAATTTTTAGTTGTTATCTATGCAATAAACAAATTTAGACACTATATAACTGGCTACCCGGTCTTTTTGTACACTGATTACTCTGCGATTCGATATCTAGCTAATAAGCCTATCACAAATGGTCAAGTAACACGATGGCTATTGCTTTTGCAGGAGTTTGATATTACTATCAAGGATCGTTCATGGAAGGAAGACTTTTCCATGGCAGTCAAGACACCATGGTATGTAGATGTGGAAAATTATTTGGCAATCGGGAAGCTACCCAAGAATTTGACAACAAGAGAAAGAAAGCTGATCGTTCAGCACAACACCCGATTCTCTTAGATAGGCAGATATCTTTTTCACACAAGGGCCGACATGTGTACACACATATGCATTCGTGAGGATGAGATTCATGACATAAAGAAATCTTGCCACGATGAGCCCTACAAGGGACATTTTGCAGATCGAAGGACAGGGCATAAGGTATTACAAATGGGCTATTATTGGTCCACTATTTTTAAGGATGCTAAGAAATATGCCCAGGCTTGCAATAGTTGTCAAAGAATGGGCAGGCCTGACCAATCTGATGAAATGCCTCTGCAACCCTAGTTAGTTATAGAACCCTTCGAAAGGTGGGCTTTAGACTTCGTTGGCCCATTCCATCTTCCATCCAATTAAAAGGCATACATATTGGTTGTCGTGGATTATGTGACGAAATGGATGGAAATGGTAGATTTACTAAGATCCACAGAGGAAGCTATGATTAACTTCCTTTTTGGACTGTTTATGTGGTATGGGTTATCGTGAGAAGTGATCACAGATGGGGGAGGGAAATTTATAGGACATAAGATTACTGCCACTCTTAGGAATCATCATATTATACACATGATCACTTCACCATATCACCCACAGGCGAACGGGAAGGTTGAAAGCACCAATAAGGTCATTGAAGCAATTCTGACCATGACAGTCTCAATAGACCGACGAGACTGGGTTGCTAGACTACCAGAGGCCTTATGGGCCTATCCCACGACTTGGAGGAATACTACTGGATACTCCCCATACTAGCTCGTGTTCGGTAAAGAACGTATTTTTCCGGTCGAATTCAAAATAAATACTCTAAGGATGGCACAGGAACAGAAGCCCAAACCAAGTGACTCCAGTAGATTAATGAACTAGATGAGGCTCGACTGCTTTCTTTGCAACGAACTGCAATTATTCAACAACAAGGGGAAAAATGGCATGACATCCTTATCAAGAAGAAAATGTTTCAAAAGGAGGATTGGGCACTGCTTTACGATTTGAGATTCCAATATTTCCCGGGCAAGTTGCAAACAAGATGGCTTGGCCCTTATGAGATTCAAGAAGTGCATAACAATGGTACTCTTACCTTGGTTACCATTGACAGATCTAGCCATTCTTTTAAGGTGAACAGACACCGAGTATGCCTCTATCACAAACCGCTCACCAAGGAGTCTTTCTATGAGCAGGTATGTGAGGACCCCTCCATGCAAATTTTAGCTGCGGGAAGTGATGACCTAACAAATTTTCTTTCAGAAAATTGAGATCTCGCTAGAAATTGTAAATAATGTATATACTCTTTTCGATTAGTTACAATTAAGAGTAGAGATTACCATGTAAATATGAGAATTTTTATTGCTTTGTGTGCTTGATAAGTGTTGTTCAAACGATTGAACGATTGCCATTCAATTGACTGAACATCACATTTTCATTTTTTTTTTTCATTTTTTGATTTTGATGTTCAAGCAATTAAACAATTGTCGTTCAATTGATTGAACAACACATTTTTTATTTTTTATTTTCTTTTTTCCATTCAAACGATTGAACGATTTCCGTTCAATTGATTGAACAACAGATTTTCGTTTTCTGATTTTGATGTTCAAATGATTGAACAATTGTCATTCAATCGATTGAACAACACATTTTCGCTTTTGATTTTGTTTTTCAAACGAATTGAACGATTGTCGTTCAATCGATTGAACATCACATTTTTTTTTCAATTATGTAGTTCAAATGATTGAACGATTGTCATTCAATTGATTGAACAACACTTTTGTTTGCAAATGAATTGAACGATTTTCATTCAATTGATTGAACAACACTTTTGTTTGTGATTTTTTTTGTTCAAACAATTGAACGATTTCCATTCAATCGATTGAACAACACTTTTGTTTGTGATTTTTGTTGTTCAAACGATTGAACGATTGTCGTTCAATCGATTGAACAACACTTTTGTTTGCAATTTTTGTTGTTCAAACGATTGAATGATTGTCGTTCAATCGATTGAACAACACTTTTGTTTGTGATTTTTGTTGTTCAAATGATTGAACGATTGCCGTTCAATCGATTGAACAACACTTTTGTTTGCAATTTTTGCTGTTCAAATGATTGAACAATTGTCATTCAATCGATTGAACAACACTTTTGTTTGCGATTTTTTGTTGCTCAAACGGTTGAACGATTATCATTCAATCAATTGAATAGTACTTTTGTTTGTGATTTTTGTTGTTCAAACAATTGAAAGATTGCCATTCAATCGATTCAACAACACTTTTGTTTGCAATTTTTTTTGTTCAATCGATTGAACAACACTTTTTGTCTTTTTAATAGAATAAATTGTGATTTTTTCTTAATGATCATGATGCCATCTTTTCTTTCTTTCTCCTTTGTATTGTGAATAAACACCATTTGAATGGATTTGTGCTTGATATAAGAAAAAAATAGTAATGACAATACCATTATGACTCATGCAGCCTTTTGATGGTTATCTTTGTTCCAAAGCTAATATGGTGTATCTTTATAATGATTGACTAAACATCTCTTCTTTGGACACATCATAAAATGATTCATTATTTTCAAACCATGCTGGCTTATGTTTTACACTGTCAATTGGATAAATCTCATTGACATGATGATATGGGGGTAAGAGTATAAACTTTCATTGGCATCTTCTTACTTCTTACACCATCCTTGACCCTTAAGGAGCAAATGATCCTCCCTATCTTTAATAAATAAAAATTTCACTAGAAAAATGGACATAATGAGATCTGAAAAAGAATCAAACATTATCTTAAAAAGGATAGGGAGTCTAACCACGAGCCAACCTACCATGATCATAAGGATCTAACAAGTGACATTCCAATTTGTCTACCAAACCAAGGTAATGACCTTCTTAATGCTTAAAATTGTCACAAGCGCAGGGGGTCTCATCACAAGCCAACCTGATCACTTTGTTATATCTTGGTGAATGGCACTATGGTCATCTTGTCGCCATGCCAACATAGTGGTCTCTTTATGAAAAGAAAAAGAAGAACCATCTACATTCTAAAAGGAGGACTCTGGCTCATTTGTGGGGTTAAGAAGCAACCCTGTCATGGCTATGAACGCATACTGGCAGCAGTGGCTCTACTTATGGTATTGAGGTATCATCTTACATTGCCAAATGTTCTCTAAGCTCTTATCACCTATGTATTTGTTTGTGAAGGGAATTTTCCATTTGAACAACACTCTTACAAGCTGAAACTTATATCATATATTCATTATATTCCAAATTGTCCAATCATTTTATGTCTGTCATTAATATATACTGCCGATTATACCTTTGTCATTAATACCACTTACGGTGAAAATATTTTGACATAATGTATTAAAATCTATGTTTTAATTTATTTTCGACCATTTCACATCCAATGACATGTATTGCTTTAATTGCTTTATTGATTAACACGTTGTTTTTAGAATTGGTTGCCAACATTTATGTATTGTTAATTCTTTCGCTTGCTTTTCACATGCTGAAAGGATGTGGATGCCCTTTTCTCATCATAGGGGGGATGGCCTGCGTACACATGGCATGTGTGACAATTAAGAACAATTGTGTGATAATCATTTGAATTAACTTCCAGGGAAGGACTGAATGATGATTATGAATGAGTAATAATTAGCAAGTATTTCTTATTGGGGTAAGGATGGAAACCATTATGGCTAGCATGTAGACTCATGATCCTGTGTTAAGTATGGTTGACGGGACCAATTCCTTAACTAAATATGATATTAATTCCCAAAATATCGTCATTTCTTTGTTAATTGTTGTAATGTTTTCTGCTGTTGTTCTGAATTGTGGAAGTGTAAAACAATTGCATACAAGTGAACCAGTTACAGGTACAATATCCATGGGAGGAAGAGCTATCCAGAATGAACCACCAGTACTTATGGTATCAGATCAAGCTCGTGCAATTCTCGAGCGCACATGATGGCTGTAATATCTAAATAGGTTGCAGGATTATCATGAGCTGATGTTGGAATTTCTGTAGAATTTGCAGAATGGTAGCACCACAGTCAGAGGTAGAAGTATAATAGTTTCTGAAGCAGTCATAGCCGAAGTCACTGGACTTCTGGCTGAAGGAACCAAATGGACAAAAAAACATGTCCTTCTGCACAATGCGATTGAAGTATTCTAGGATCCAGGAGAGCAACTAGTGTGAGAAGGAAAAGGGATCCATCCTTCAGTGTTAAGGTAGCCATGGAAAGAATTGGTTGTCATCGTGCAAAGATACATTACCTGTGATGGTCGACACGATGTGGTAAAGCCCCGCCAACTGAAACTTCTAGCCATTTTAAAAGAGAAAATTTCAGTTAATTTTTTGTTTTATTTGAATTCCCTATTACATGATGTCACATGTCGAGTTAGGACAGCCAAGGACCCACACAAAGTAATTAGTCATCACTGATTGATTAAATTAATTATTATGAATGGACTAGCCCAACAATAGTTAACTTGGGATAATGTTATAAATCCTACTTTGGCTCCACCCCCAGAAAACACAGTAACAGAGAAGTAAGGGCCAAGAACCCTAGGTCCAAGAAAGACACTAAAAATAAAGAATTCCTCTCTGCCCCTGAACCCAACAAAACGTAGGTGCTCTGTGCAAGTGAGCCCAACGAAGCATCCCAATTCAAGCAAATGAGGCTGGACCATCCCGCACACCACTTGAAAGTCCGCAAAATTCCCCTTTGGAAGACTATGAGGAGGAAGTAGCCAGGGTATTGGAAAACATGGGAATATTTGGAGAAGGTAAAGAACAATCTGAGAATGCTGAGGAACAGAATTTCCCTACCAACCAGTCTGCCCTTGCTGACAGCCCTGGTCATGAGAAAAACCTACCATGCACTGATTCCGTGGAAAAACAGAAGGAACCAATTCCTTTTATGGAAAAGCCCCTTGAAGCGGAGATACATGAAGAAGATGTCAGTAAAGGAGGAAATCGGGTAGCAGACATTGGTCCAATGGAGCCCCCAGTTGAAGAAAACCCTGTAGATGAAACCCTGGTAGATGAAAATAAACCAGGTAACACTATTTCTTCTAAGTCCCCTAAGGACAAAGCCTACCCAGAAGAAAACCCAGAGAATGACAATTGTTCAGGAGACACCATTATATTGGGATCTCCTGAAAGAGAAATCCATGATAAGGCAAAGTTAGAAGGTGAAGCTCCCTCGTGAGATACAGTTCTAGATGGAACCCTCCTTCATGCCGACACATTACCACATGTACAGGAACCAGAGGATAATGCAGTTAACTCATCACCTATTGGAAGTACCAGGATAAAGAAGTTCTATAGGGATAGGCTTAGAAAAGTACTTAAGAAGTATAGGAAACATAAGTGAATAATTTTGCAACTAAGGCAGTGATTAAAGGAGGCCATTAGAGCCAAGAATTTTAAAGTAGAAAAAGAGACCATAGGCACACAGAGAGAACATTGTTTTGGAAGGAACACTGAGACCCAAACTGAGGATCTTTTGTCCTATCCAAAGGAAACTCAAATAGATTCGTGCCTTGTAGAAGACATTGAAATGCAAACAGAGGACTCCTGTGTTTTCTAACGAGAGACCCAAACAGACCACCTACAATGGATACTATTGTTTAAAGAGATGCTGAAGAGGACATTCCAATTGGTCATTGCATGATTCGAGAGGTAGCTAAATCTGATATTCAGACCAATCCCATGGAGACCCAGGAAGTAGAAACCCAAACCGAAAAAACACCTACCTATATTCCCCTAATCAGGAAGCTTTTATTAGCAGACTGCAGAATGAATCATTGAAGGTGCAACATGAATTAGCCCCATACAAGGAGGAGGTAGTGCCCCTGAAGATACATCAAGAATTAAAGAAAAAGTTTGCAGCACTAACCATAATTGAGAATGAAACCTTTGCTCAGTTCAGGGCTGAACAGAAAAATGTTGAGAAAGCACGGGAGAAATTATAGAAGGCTAAAGAGTAGTTGGAACTTGTTTGCTCTCTCTATTCAGACATCTTGGCATGTAGGGCCCCTGCTACAAATTATGCTCTATACCTCCTAGAAAGGTTACTCCTGCTAAAAATCAAAGCTGCTAAGGTTGATAAGCTTATGGAAATCAAAACCACCCTTGATTTTGTCAAATGCTTTTGAGAACAGAACAAGCAGGTACAATGCCTCCTTTGTGAGCTTTATATGCACAATTTCTTTCTGGAAGATGACAGGGACAACAACCCTGGCCCCTTTATAGGGGATGTACAACTCCAAGAATTTCTCTCTTTTGCTACTAATCAACTCAAGTGGGCCAAGGCCCACAATACTTTTAGGAGGCGTGAAGAAGGAATTGACCTATGGGTGAGAGGGGAACCAACCAAACCCCTGCAGCTCTTGAGTAAACACAAGCAATTCATGAAATGAGTTAGTGTTATAGGCCAACTAGGGCCATTCCATATAGATGTTATACAATATGGAAAGGAGTACTTCCAAGAGATTAAGGAGGAAGCCTTTTCTGTAGCTAGAAAAAGGTGGGAAGCCTCCAACATTACTGTTAGAAATCAAGAACCATTTGGATATCAGAACTTTAAAGCCGCCTCCTCTCATTTCTATAAATACAGTAATATGATTTTGACTATGGGACCTGAATGGATAGGATGTCGGTATAGGACTCCAATCATATGGTATCCTCCAGATAAGTATCGTTGTGATTACACCTTGAAGGATCAAGATGTTACCTAGGCTTTTTCTATATTAAATAAGAAAAATGGCTTCAGACATTATAAGGAGGAGGTATATTCTACCTACTCCCTAACTCAGCTACACATCAACTATTTAATTGCATGAGGACATGCAACAAGGTAAGCTGGGGAGTATGTTGGGTCAAGAAAAAGGTATATTTTCTCCTCAATAATTGCTTTATTTCGTATTTATCCTTACATGATTATCTCTGTTTATGAATTGAAATAAAGGAAATTATAGTTAAAGTTGGATGAAAGCACTTGGTAACAAATTAGATAAATCTAGCACTAGAAACTGACTTTTTACTATCCTTGTGTGTAGAAGACACGGATTGGTCAATAGCCATTCATTTGACAGAGCAGCACCAAGACGTAAAAGGGAAAGACAATGTTTGAAAGTAGGCAAGGCAGCTAGAGACCAGATAGACCAATACTATTTCATGATAGAATCAGATTATGTATTGCGAAATCCTCAGGATCTCCCAATCCTAAGGATTCGCTTTTATCTAGTTTACTATTTTACTATTATATAAGGCCGAAAGGAAAATGAAGTTCAGTTCAAACTTATGTAATTTATAATTATTCTCTTTGAGACATATCCTATTGTTATCTCAGTGATGCCGTAATCTGGTTACTCATATTAATGAAAGACTTTGTTTGATATTCACTTATATTCTGAGTATTCCTTAGCGGAGACTTCTAGAAACTCTGGGCCTGGTCAAGAGAAGTTCTACTGCTTTCTTGTGTTATAATATTTCCATTTTAATCTTTATTGATTGTTAATATCCAGGTAATATTATTTCTCTTATTGTGAGGATTGATGATTGCAATTCATATTTCTATTCATTTTGACTCATACTTAGTCGTGTGATGTATCTAAATAATGCTTTGATTTGATTGGTTATATTAGTTTCAAAGTAGATTGTTGTTCCTTATGAGTTATGATATCATAGATCTTAGAGATAGTGTCAATTAATTTCCATAATCTATTGACAGAGAACAGTTGTTATTTAGAAGTCATTTATCATATTTTCTTGATTGTCGTTCAATTGATATTTCCATTCAATTGAGAATTGCCATTCAATCGAGATTGCTGTTCAATTAGGATTTTCCATTCAATTCTGATTTATGATAGATTAACATTGTTGTTCAGTTGTTACAGTTCTTTTTCTTGATCGAGTGAGTTAGTTTTAATTCTATTTGAAGATTTTGAAGCGTGATTCTTTGCATTCGCATTCAGATTCATTTAATTTTGGAATAAGTAGACGAAATTGCAGAGTCTATTAAGAGTTATTTCAGAGTCATTTCTCCCTTATTTATTTCTTTAAGAGTTGTGTGAATTAAGTTGAAGAGATAGTTATTAGTGTGCAGTGATTTACCTTTATCTAACCTCTGAATTCACTACATAGATTGTGTTGACACACTTGAGATAAAAATACTTACCTTAGGTTGACAATTAATGTAGGAATTAAGATTGCCTGTAAAAAGACATCTTAGTGCACCAATAGAGGGTTGAAGCTCCTGGGTTATGACCCAACCCTAGCAACAAAGTGTCCTCTTCTTGTATTTGTATTCTTGGCTTAGTTTCATAGACTCATCGCTAAATTGTCTTTAGAAGTATTTCATTGCAAGTAATGTAGATTTGATTAGTTGTTTATTAGTTTTCTTCCATTTGTGCTTTACTTCAGTAGTAGGTTAGAAGGGATAAAAGGTACACCAAAAATATTTCAGTAGGTGTCTTGGCCTCACCTATTCCCTTAGGGATCATGATTTGAGGAAAAGGACCCTTATGTAGCCCAAAAAGACAGATTTCCATTTTCTCATAAGATTTAGAGTTTACTGTACTTGAAACAACATTTGATTAGTTTTGCAAGTGGGATTTAATTACCATCTCTTCCATCTTCATTCTTACAGTAGATCTCATCCATGATTCCATTTTATTCAACAATTTTCCTCATACATGAAGTAGATAACTAGTTCATTAAATTCTTCTTTTCTAGCTTGTTAGAATTCTTCTTGTCTACATGACTTTTTGGCAGTTATAAATGTTCATGCAGAGAAGTTTCTTCAAAAATATAAAGATATCTCATAGAAGGAAGCCACCTTCCAACTTCATCCATCCATAATCATTCCTTGCTTTCACCAAGATCATCACCAATCTCATCATTTTACATAGAAATTCCTCCAAGCATGTTGATCAAATCCAACCATCTCCTAACCACATTTTGAGTTCTAAGTGATCCTAGGAATTTTCTCACTCCATTCCACCCATCCACCACCTTCCCTAAGCCTTCCATCACCTCTAGCAACCACTTTTTTTCTCTCGGCTGTATCTTGTAGAAATACAGGGAATCCTACAAGTTTCTAGTAAATCCTGTAGGTTTTCCTGTAGTGGCCTGTTTTGAGGCCGAATTGAGGGAAAAACTTTAGTAAGCTACACCAGGTCAGCCAAGAGTATCCCAGACCTTCCAACCATCCACCAGCATCACTAAGCCACTTACCACATCACCAAAAGAGATTAGGGTCTACACTTGATTTTCCATAAAAAGAATAAAAAGAACAAAACATATTTACTTCAGTCCTTTACATGCATAATAGTAATGTTTGATGTTTTTAACTTCCATGCTTAGGACAGTAGCATTTCATACATGTTATCTTGGGATTATTGTAAATCATAGTTTCTTAGTAGTTAGTTAGGAAATGGTGTGTTTTAGCATTGAGTTTCGGTCTCTTTCATTCCTGCAGTTGATAAACTTCTCATAGAGTAAATTCCTCTTTCTTTCATTAGTTATCAAGCTTCTTCTGAATCCATAGAAGTCTGGTTTGAAAACTCTAGTGGTCTCTCGCCAGCTGAATGGTGACAAAAGGCAAAACCATCACATTTACTTGTGTATACAACACTGTCACCTCCAAGTTTGTACGAACTCTGGGTTGATAAAGTAAATATGGTAGCTCAAGGAGTTGCAACATTCTTGCTACAATACTGGTGCTCATCAACAATCATATCCAGAATATGTTTTAGCAATACGACAGAAGCTTTACAAAAATACTTCAACTAAAATTATACTCCAACAAGATGACTTTTGTGAGGTAATATCAATAATTCTCCAAGATATCCCAACGTCTCTTAAAATTTCTTCATAAGAATGGTTTTAGAACAACTTCAAAATATCACTTCAACATTGTTGTGAAAAATGCTTCTAGATTGATGGCTTTAGTCTGCTCTTTGATTGCTTCTATGACTGCTTCAAAATATCGGGTCCAAATGATACTTCAAAAATACTTGAAATGGTCTTCGGGTCTAGATATGGTCCAAAAATATTTTCCAAACAAGGTATGCGACAATGTACTTCCAATCTTCTAACCAAGGCCTATAAAAAATACTAGTATTGTGCTTTCAAGGTTTGCAATACATTTCCAATATTATGCCTCAAAAAAGGACTTCACAGTGAACTTAATTCCAGACCCTCTAAGAGTGCTCCAAGAAAAATGCGATGAGAGGCCACTATGATATGATTCAACCTCCTAAATCAAGTTAAGGAAGTGGAATCGATGGAAACACACCGTACAAACATTAGTTATCAGCTATAGGACCCTCATGAGACATTTCAACCACTCAGAAATCCTGTCCCTAGGTGCCACTAATGTTCTGGATCTCTTAGGCCATAATCACTCTCATGTTATGGGAAAGAGAGCAACTAGAAACCCAAATTCACTCTCACAAGCTTTCCTTCTAGTGACCAGAGACCAAAGTTGCTAGTGTTATGCCAATGAATCTGAGATTTGAGCCACTTTTTCAGGCCCAGAGCCCAAGTCACTGCCTAGAATTGAACCATCTCTTCAAATCACTAAAATAACATGGAAATGATAGTATTAAAGAAAATAAATTTTTAAGATCTTGATTGGACTCCTACTAGCCATGATAGGCATTTCATCAAACATATTACAAATGTGTAATCTACAAGTGTAATTAATAGTTCTGAGCATAGGGGTCTCATACTTAACTAATAATCGCTAAGAACCATTGATGCCTCAACATATCAACTGTCATTTCATCCATTAGTTCATAGATATATTGATCATTTAATTACAAGTAAAATACTAACGAAAGTATAGCCATATAGAGCACATACAATCCATTAAAATTCTCATAGAAATACAAGGAGAAATAACATTTCATTAATGATGCAAAATCCAAAGCCTGGATGGGACTTCCACATTCTACACGACCGTAGAATGGCTGAGCCAAATCTCTCTTCAGCCATTCACCTCCATGCCATATTCCAAGCATGAATGTGGGATCTCATAGAACACATGAATCAAAACTAATCTAGGGCTACTAGGGGCCATCCACCTCAATCCATCAAATAGTGATTCCACCTCATAGTCGGACATCACAAAACCATCATCAGATTGATCTCCATTCAAGCATTCTAAGGCTTCATGAGCGTTTTTCCAACCAAGGTTTCTAGGAATAGTAACTAAACCCATTGCTTATTCATGGCTTCCAGAGCATTTATCCAAAGAGGGCTTCCAAGAGTAGTAACTAAACTCACCAAAGGCTTCCAGAGCATTTTTCCAACCAAGGTTTCTAAGACTAGTAACTCAAACCACGCTGTTACAAGGCTTCTAGATCTTTTGTATAACCAGGGCTTACAGGACTAATAACTCAACCCAATCTAAGGAAATATGAGAACCAACCAAATAGAACAATGAAAGTAAACCCATAATCACCATGGCTATCTTGGAAATGGAAAGGCTAGGAAATCCATTATTAATCCTAGCCATCTTCAATGCCAATGACATATCACAACCAAAAATCCACATGCATATGCTATGCATGCAAAAACTAATGAAGGAAACATACATGCAACTCAGTACCTACAAGGAAATCTAGTGTAGTTGTTGATCCTGATGCGCTGTTGCACTTTCCTGCTCTTCCTTCACCTTCTTGCTCCAAAAATCCAAGTATGCCACACCCGCTAAGAGTGCTCCAAGAAAAATCTAAGTCTTCAAGAGTATGAGAGAAAGAGAGAATAATGAGAGAGCTCCAAACCTAAACTAACAAAAGGTTAACAACTGATCCTCAGAAGCCATTTTATGAATGAGTCCTCTATTTTCTTCATTTTCCATTATTTTCTTTCAGTTTCCTCCTCACATACAACCTATGACCTTTCACCTTCATTTTCTCCTAATTTACATTATTTTCATAAATAAATGTGCCAAAATGCCATTTTTCCTTTCCAAAGCCTTAGCCATTGCCTTTACCAATTTCCTTAGCCATAAACAATCACAAGTGATCCCCATCACTAGGATTTTACCCAACATTTAGCTTGGAATAAGTGTCCCATCATTCGTGGTTATTATTTTTCCTTTATTTACTTTTATTACATGGAATTTTCACTAGGTTTGTTACATAACCCTCCTCCTTGGGGGAACAGTTTCCTCGGTGTTCAATAACACCTATAACAACAAAACTATTGTAATCAAAATATATTGTTGATGGAGCTTTATAACTTAGCTTGATGCGGTATTTACAATGATCAACCTACTGAGAAGCACCCAACATAACAACATAACAACATGACATCATAAAACGTACCACATAGTAGAGTTTATATCACAGCTTGTGGTGCTATTTAGATCCATATACAATGTACATAAACCAACATCATCAAAACATATACTAAAACATATACCAAATCATATACAAAAATACCAAGCCAAAACTTCTTTTCCTCAACTGGCAAACAAGGAAGGATACATAGCCTGTGTCTGATCTATCATCTCCCATGTAGCTTCATCGAGCCCAAAGTGCTTCCATTTCACCTTAACTTTCTCGATTTCTCGGCTCCAAAGCATGAGCACCTTTCTTTGCAATATAGGCTGAGGCTCTGGTTGGAATTATCCATCTGGTTTTTCCTACAATATAGACTAGTCAATCACATGATCAACATCCTTAACATATTGCTTAAGAAAATATACATGCAAAACATCATGGACTTTCATTGTTGGAGGCAATGCAATTCGATAGGCTACTAGCCCAATCCTCTCAATAATGTTTAAGGGTCCACAAAACCGTGGTGCCATCTTGGCACATGATCTAATCCGCAAGGATCTGTTCATCAGTTTGATGCACAAGTACACCTATTCTCTGACCTAGAACACCTTGAACAACTTGTTCCTATCTACATAACTCTTTTTCCTATTATAGGTTTCCTTAAGATTCTTCTTGATTACTTGCACTTCATGTTCCATGTCTACCAACATATATGCTCCAATCAACACCATGCTAACCGGATCACTCCAAATGATGGGAGTCTTACAACTCCGCCCATACAATGCCTTAAAATAGCTCATCCTCAATGAATCTTGATAACCATTATTGTACAGGAACTCAATTAATGGAAGGTACTCTTCCCACTTTCATTTTTTATGCATCACATACATTCTCACATGTCCTCCAATATCTTTTTGACCCTTTTTGTCTTTCCATCGGTCTGTGGGTGATAAGTTGTGCTGAAGGCCAACTCTGTGCCCAAACCTAAAAACAACGCCTTCCAAAACTTGGAAGTGAACTTCGCATCCCTACTGGACATAATATTCTTTGGAACACCGTGCAATATGACTACATCTCTAATGAATAACTGTGCCACATCGCTAGCTGAGAATGTAGACTTCACTAGAATGAAGTGTGAAACCTTTGTCAACCTATCCATAATGACCATGATGGAATCATGTTGTCTCAATTTCTTCGAAAAACTTGTAATAAAGTCCATCGAAATGACCTCCCATTTCCACTCTCGAATTGCGATCAGCTATACAATCCACCTGGATGTTTACACTCTACTTTAAATCGCTAACAATCAAAACATCTAGCCATGAACTCTGGTACATCTCTCTTTAGATTCAGCCAATAGTAAAATATCTTCACTACAATTAATGTCTTCTAATAATGTGGGTGACCTGAATAACATTTCCCATGAAACTCCCTTAATATCACCTTCTTGATCTCACTATTATCTTGTACATATATCCTATCTCAAAACTTGACCAACCCATTTGCTGTAAGACAATAATCCATACCATGTTCACCTACATCTATACTTGTACCCATATCTAAACTTGTACCACCACCTATACATGTACCACTACCTGTACCTATACCTACACTTGTACCTATACCAACATCTTGCTCTAACTTGTGCACAATCTCCATTACCTGACATCTTGTTGACCTACCTACAAGATCTTATCCTGTAAGTCTGTCCCATAGGAGTTCATAGTTGTCAATTGATTTACCTGTAACTGTCTGCTAAGAGCATATGCCACCAAGTTCTCTTTACTTTTGATGTACCTGATCTCTAAATCAAGCTCGTTGATCATGGCCAACCATCTAGCTTACCTTCCATTGAGATTCAGATGGTTAAAAAAATACCTCAACCTAATGTGATCACTCATAAGTACAAATTCCCTACCAAGAAGATAGTGTCTTTTCATCTTCAATGCATGTATGATCGCTGCTAACTCGAAATCATGTGTTGAGTAGTTCTTCTCATGCTTGTTTAGTCTCTGGGACTCATAACATACCAAGTGTCTATCCTGCATAAGGACTCCACCAAGTCCTCTCTTGGAAGCATCTGTGCATACCATAAACTCTTTGTCCGGATCTTCAATCTGTAGTACTGGTGCATGTGTCAACAACTGCTTTAGCTTCTCAAAGCTAGCCTCACACTCATCAATCCATTCGAATTTCTTAACTTTCTTTTGTGATGATGTGATAGGATAAGCAATCTATAAGAAGTTCCTAATGAACCTCCTATAGTAGCCTATTATACCCATGAAAGATCTCACGTCATCCACACTCTTAGGAGCTACCCACTCTCAAATGGCTCTTATCTTTTTTGGATCTATTTTAATGCCCTCCTTGGATACAAGATGCCCCAAGTATTGTACCTCAGTCTGAAATAAACTACACTTGTTGAGCTTAGCATATAATTGATTCTCTCTCAATAACCTTAACACTGTTGCTAAATGTTCGACATGATCTTCCTCATTTTTAGAATATACAAGTATATCATCAATGAACACAATAATAAACTTATCCAAATATGGATGCAACACGTTATTCATCAAACACATAAATGTAGTTGGAGGATTAGTTAAGCCAAATGGAGCAACAACGAGCTCATAATTCCCATACCTGGTCCAAAACCCAGTTTTGTAAATTTCCTCCTCTTTGATGCGTACCTGATGGTATCTCGATCTCAAATCAATCTTCGAGAAAACTGTTTCTCGCTTCATCTGATCGAACAAGTCATAAATCCTTGGCAAAGGGTACCTGTTCTTGATGGTCACTTTATTCAACTGCCTGTAATCAATGCATAATTTGAGTGTTCCATCTTTCTTCTTTACAAACAATATTTGTGTGCCCCATGGTGACACACTTGGCCTAATTTATCCCTTTTCCAACATTTCCTTTAACTACAATTTTAACTCAACTAACTCAGATGTGCTCATCTTGTAAGGTGTTTTTTGATGTTGGAGTTGCCCTTGGCACTAACTCAATAGAAAATTATAACTCCCTGTGAGGTGGAAACTTTGAAATGTCCTCAAGCAACAAACCCTTGCATTGTTATAGAACTGGGTACCTGCTCAACACATCTATAGCCTCAACTTCCTTACCCTTATCACTAGAAATGTCCACTCTAAATAACTTACACCCTTTCCTGCAACTATGCTTTGCTTGCATAGTTGTCACCATCCTAATTGATGTATCTTTCTTCTTACCCTATAAGACTCTTGGTTCTCCATTGTCATCAACACACTCAATGGATTTAACATAACATTCTACCTTGGTTCTATGAATATACTACTAGTCCATGCCCAACAACATAATGTATGAACCCAATGGTAATACATTCAAATGTGTTACGGTAGGCATACCATTAAATTCAAATGCACAAGCTCTTACCAAATGATGAACTCGTTTCTTAGTACATGTAGCCAACTGCACAAACCAAAACTATGCATGCAATTCCTTACTCAAACCACCCTTATCCACCAAGTCAACACTAACATAGCTATAATTAGATCCAGGGTCAGTCAAAATAGAAATAACTTGATCACAAACCTTACTTTCGATCTCAATGATAGATTTTTGATGATTTGCATGTTTGTTATCCAATGCTACATAAATACGTGGAATACTCTAAACATCATCCCAAATAGTCTATGCCTCTTGCAGACTATATATCTGAGCTCTACCACCCTGATTTTGCTGACAGTATCTCCTGCGATGATCTTTGCCACAAGTCCAACACTCTATAGGCTTTCAACCTGTCCCCTTGTTCTGTTCTCCTGACCGGAATCCCTATCCTTTATCTGATGTATTGAACTTCTTAAGTAGTGAAACATTCTCCTTGTTACCTGTGTCTTTTGGTCGTACTCACTTCTTGTCCCATTTTCCTTTGTTCTTTGTATTACCTTTCCATTCTGACTTAGTATCATTTCTACGCTTTGATTGTTCATAGAAATGCTTTAGTTTTTTGGATGGCCTCTTCCAATGATCTAGGCTCATAGAACTCAATCCTATCTTTGAATGAAACCAGTAATCCACTAAAAAATCTCTAAATCTTAGCCTTCTCCTCCTTTAGGTTTAGCACATACCTCAGCAACTCCAAAAACCTGCTAGTGTACTCATCATCTATCATGGATCCCATCTTGAGCTCATAGAATTTTTTCGCCCTGTCATTGAAGTATATTTATAAAAAAAACTTCTTCTTGAATAGTCACTCAAAATCACTCCAAGTCCAATCTTCCTCGTTTAAACCTCTCACATTCTTCACGTCCTCCTACCAAATGTCTAATTTTCCTTTGAGACTGAATGTACCCACTCTAGCTTTCATGTTCTCTAAATAGTCATGCAATTTGAAGAAATTCTTCATGCCTACAAACATGCCTCTACATCTTATGATTTCTCTACATATCCATCAAAAGTAGGTGGCTTTTGTTTCTTAAAATCATTTAGAAAATATCCATTATCACTCCTACTGTAAGGATGATACCGATGATGATCATAGTGCTTATCTGAATTAGAACTAGAATCATACCTGTGTCTATCCCTTCTCCTATCTGGAGTGTCCAATAGTCTAACATCTCTGATTGTGTCATCTCTATCTGATCGGTGACCACCATGCAATCTACTACCATATTGCCCATTAGTTTTATCCTTCTACTCATGGATGATCCAAAGCGGTGGCTGCAATTCTTACAATCTCTGAAGTATAATTGCATTTACCTCTGCTAACTTTTCCTTTTCTTGTACGATTCTATCATTATCTGCCTTACAAACCTTTATTTCTTCCTTTAAACTTCTTAGTGTTACTACCAATTCGGAAGATTTCCCAACACCATACTGCTCTTCTGATTCATAGGGAGAGTCTTTGTATTCAACCATTTTTCTAGCCATTTGATATTTCTTCTTACAAGATGTATCATGTCAACTAAACCAAATCACAATAAACCAATGTATGTCAGTATAGCTCGACGAGGATACCTTGTATGCAAGATCAAAAAATAAACGTGATATATGTATAACTAATCATGACAATATATAGAAACATATGGCATAAACATATGACCATGCAACCATCATTCTAGCTAGGGTCCAGTCATCAATGGATGACCTCAACAAAAATACACACCACGACCTCATGCATGACAACCACCATGATTATGTCACTATACACTTGACCACATGCAAACATGAACATGCATAAGTGATGCATAACCATCCACACATATGCATAAACACATATGACCAAGCATGAATGAACAATACTTGAAATCAAACCTGGAAGAATGATACTTGCAACCAAGCATACAAGAATGTAACCAAACATGCAAGAATGTAACCAGCCATACTACAATTATACATGTAAGCGACATAAATTGGCATATAACCAGTCATACACTCACATCGATGAATTCCACAATAACACCTCAAATTTCACATGAAGACATCACTACAACCATGAAAAACATCATGGAAATACAATATGCACATGTAATGAAAGGGTGAGAGACACACATGCAACTGACATGCATGCATGACCAACACATATCTCATCCAGTTCGAGGGGTGAACCATGCTCTTTTACCACTCTATAACACCCTCATCCCACATCTACCCAAGCAACTGCATAGTTGGGGTAAACATGCGATGAGAGGCCACTATGATATCATTTGACCTCCTAAGTCACGTTAAGGAAGTGGAATCAATGGAAAAACACCATACAAACAGTAATTATTAGCTACAGAACCCTCAAGAGACATGCCATCTAATCAGATAGTTTATCCTTGGGTCCCACCGTTGTTCTAGATCTCTTAGGCAATAATCGCTCTCATGCTATTGGAAAGGGAGTGACTAGAAACCCAAAGTTTCTCTCACAGGCTTTCCTGCTAGCAACCAGAGACCAAAATTGCCAATGTTATGCCAAAAACCCAAGTCACTGCCCAGAATTGAACCATCTCTTCTAATCAGTAAAATAACATGGAAATGACACTATTAAAGCAAATACTTGTTTAAGACCTTGACTGGACCCCCACTGGCCATGATAAGCATTTCTTCAAACATATTGAAAATGTGTAATCTACAGGTGTAATTAAAAGTTTTGAGCATATGGGTCTCAACTTAGTTGAGAATCGCTAAGAACCATTGATTCCTCAATACATCAACTACCATTCCATCCTTTAGGTCACAGATCCATTGATCATTCAGTTACAAGTAAAATCATGATGAGAGCCACACATGGATGTTGTCATAAAACACATACATAACCAGCATAATAGTAGCGTAAATACTCGTGAAAGTACAACCATACAGACCACAAAAAATCCATAAAAATTCTCATAGAAATACAATGAGAAATAACCTTTTATTAATGATGAAAAATAAAAACCCGGGATGGGACTTCCATGTTCCACCTAGCCGTAGAATGGATTTGCCAAATTTGTCTTCAGTCGTTCACCCTCATGCCATATTCCAAGCATGAATGTGGGATCTCATAGAACACATCAATAAAAACTCATGAGGGGCTTCTAGAGGGATACCACCTCAACTCATCAAACAGTGAGTCCACCTCACAGTTGGACATCACAAAACCATCATCAGAATGGTCTCCATCTAAGCATTCAAGGGCTTCCAGAGCATTTGTCTAACCAAGGCTTCTAGGACTAGTAACTCAACTCATATCTTATTCAGGGATTCCAAAGCATAGGGCTTCCAGGACCAGTAACTCAACCCATCAAGGGCTTCTAGTTCGTTTTTCCAACCAACACTTCCAGGACTAGTAATTCAACCCAAGTTGTTACAGGGCTTCCTATTGACTTAGTGGGTCCTGACCTAGGTTCAGAGTTAATTGCGCCAAAAAAATCCCTACACTACTGGCCCTTTCAGCATCAATCCGCATAGCATAGGCTGAAGTCTCACCTGAAGCAGTATGGTGGGATGCTGGAACCAAGTTTCTAAATCTAAAGATCAGTGTGATGTATTTTATTGACCTAGATCTGCCTTTGCGCAGAACTATGAGCCCCTAGGGCTCAGTAATGCAACTTCCTTTAAATGACCTCTAGACCTTCGCAAAGGTCAATGATAGGTCTTTGCAGACCTTTAATAGATGAATCAGCCACTTACGTGCACCATAAAATAACCCTAGATCTGAGTTCATGCAGATCTACTTAAGCACTCAATAAACATAACAGAATGTATTATAATGTTCGCGGAAGTACTTAACAAGCATTGCATACAATTAATAAGACTTATCCAATAGAGTCATGCATCAATAAATCAATATTTCATAAAGACATTATTCCATCACAACATATATCACAAACATAAATAACATAAGTAAACAGATAAACACATGAATTTCTCCAACAGTCTTCTTTATTGATCTTCAATATGAGGTTACAGACTTGAACTACCCTACACACTCAGCTGCGAAGCCTTTTCCTTCTATCTACCCATTGCTTACTTGCCATTTTTCGCCTCTCTCACACATAGACATGCCTTAGACTCTCTAAGACACACTTATTTATAGCTTTTTACATACAATCCCATGGTCCATGGACCATAGGTGGATCTCAAATCTGACACAACTTTACATAGGTAAGGGGCTAAAACCCCCTTTTGACTCCTAACTGCCTACGTGCTCTACATCCACAAATTACAAAGACTTTACATATTTTTACTAAAATTTACATCAACACTTACGTTTTTAACCCCAAAATTGACCGAGGGGACCCCATCCCAACACTTCCATAGTGTTTTTCTAGCCAAGTGTTTTGGAGAATTTAACATCTATGGATAAATAATAATTCAATAGACAAGTATATGTGCCTAGAACAACAATTTAAAGTGTTTTAGAATTTTCCTATAAGAAATAGATAATCAGAGAGGATAGAAGGCCTACCTCTAGTTCCACTTTCCTCTCGTCTCCCTTGTATCAATTTATTCGCTCCTTCCCGTACTTAATCCTCTTGAGAAGTACCCTGTAAACACAACAAAATATGAAAACTGATAAAAACATATGATCCATTCAATATAAATGAAAGGAACTAGAATCAATTCATACATATAAGCATTATGAAAGAACACATCATATGGAAAAAGGTTCAAACACTTTATTAGATAGAAGAAGGAATTACAACCATCAGTGTCTGATTCAAAGTCATTCCTCCAGCTTGGATCCTATGCACATCACATCAAAAGCAAGACAAGATTGTGGGATCACATCATTTGCTCCAAAGTCAAGTCTCATAACAGCATTAATTCCTTACAATTCAACATAATCAAGCCCCTGATCACTTAGATGAGTGGTCAATTTATAGGAAGATGAAGTATGTTTTGTCATTAATGGTGACATTGAATGGCCTTCCATACTTAGAATTATTTCCATGGAGGAATGGATGAGAGGATAGGATGATCCTTAACTCATTCCCCATCCATTTTTGAGCTCATAGGAGTTGATAAGGCAGGGAAATTTCTATATGACTTCAAAAGATAAGAATATTCCCCAAACGCTACGTGAATTTCACTTATTCTCGCTTAGCGCAGGTGAAATGAAGCCTAAGTGCTCTGCAGAGCACCCTGGCAGTGGACTTAACTGCTCTGTAGTGCACCTTCATAAGGGCTTACCTGCGCTGGTCCCTCTCTATCTGGGAAGGAGGCATTCAAAGGGTTGAATTGTTTAGGCCATGAAACAACTAAATTTAGGGTTTGATGAGCCATAAAACATTGACCTGAATGATGGGATTTGATGTGACCAAATGGATCTGTAATAGTTTCCCCCTAAAGCATGAAGTCGGAAAAATTCCAATGTCGAATGAAATGCTTTATGATGTGATGAGGAGGTATCGAAGTGGAAGGTGACCTACATCAATTACAATACGTATATCATGATATTTGATTTTACATGAATTGCTGAGGGAAGGCATACCCATGCTCAACTTATAAAATTTTCATTACATGTACATAAAAAGTCGTCTACAGATATAGACCCATGATTGGAATGACTATCAATGTAAAGCCATTGTACATATTATTTAGTACTCCTGATACCGTTGCCCGGATGGATGAAACTAGATCCATGGTCTTCAATCTTGTTCAACCATTAGCTCAAGTATGAGTCTAACCATGTGAATATGTGATTTGAAGTCGAACATGGGAAGACACCATCTGACTAACAACTAATGATGTAAGTTGTTAATAGATGCGAGAGAAATCACCGATAATGATAATGATCCTCAAGGTACTATAGTACATTCTGCATGGTGTGAATGGATGATTTGATGTTGAACACCATACAAAGTCTTTTGGTTGAAGGCCATTGATGTATACCTATCGCTGAAAACAAGAAACCTGCCATTGATGCATGCAAGCCTCAAGGTACTAAATGGGTTTTCTAAATCAACTTTTTGGATAATGAGTTGATGTCGACAAGAAGCGACTCATTGTAGGAGGGCCTTGATGTATTCGACATAAATGACACAAAATGAGCGTAGTGATTTTAGAGATGGAATTTGACTGACGACACAAGGTTCAGGAATGGCAGACATGAAAATGAAGGTTTATGGTATTCTAAAAGTTGGATTTTGACTGAATGACTTCTCTTGAACATGTCGGCGACACTAAAGTGAATTGGTAGCACTGACCCAAAACAAAGTGATGGATGGTATGATAGACCAACGGTATGATAACCATCAAGCTAATAACCCAACCCAGATAGTCACGATGATGGAGTGAAAGTGTCATGTTCAAGAGAGACCTGCTACCATAAAGTGGTTTTCCACTTTTTCCATTTTCCCCAATCATTGCTGACGAGTACCTCTTTATTTTTATCAAGCTTGAGGAGGATAACATATGCTTTTTTTATAGTTTCACCCTTCGGGCGAATCCATCGCTATTTTATGTTTTAATGAGTCTCGCGAAGGTGAAACTCTGTCTTGTATAGATGGACAAGTTTGTCGCTATTTAATGTTTTTAATGAGTTTAACGACAAAGATAACTTGGTCCTTTTCATGTTTAGAGAGTTTGAAAAGATACAAAAATAAAACTCCAAAAGTTATTTTTTGTAAATTAATCTCTCAATTCTAAAAAAGCATAAAATAATACAAGAGAGATATCGTTTTGAATCCATTAACGAGTTGGAAAGGACAAGCGCTCGAAAATCTTTTCATATTTAGAGAGTCTGAAAAGAGCTTAAAGAGGACTCCAAGGAGGTTCCTTTTTCATTTTTAACAAAGATCAAAAAAGATATAAAAGTGTGTTTTGTGGTCAAAAGTACAACTTACAATCAAGCACGTTGAATGCTGCAAATTAGTTGTAAGCCTGCTCAAAACATCACCAAATGGATTAAAAATATTTGTTTCATAGGCAAAAATAGGCAAATACTAATGTTTAGTCGCTTAATTAACATGGAATAAACATAAAACAAGTTTTTACCATATCATTTTTACCATTTGGAACTTACCATCCAGTTTTGTGCTCTGAGCTTAGGTTTTACCTAAAAATTCACCAGCTGCTTGTGAAAGATTCTGTGGACGATTTCTCGAGACATTCAGACAAGGTTGGAACTAAACCTCTCTACTTTCCTTTTAGTTCATTATTTTGTCATTTCATGCAAATTTTAGGGTTTTTTGGGGTCCCTAGGGTTTCATTTTTTTTGCCTTGGGATCAACGCAGGCTTTCACATCGAAAACTGTGCTGAAGAGCACCCAGATAGAAGGCTAGATGCTCTATAGTGCACTGTCTTTGTGCCTAGTGTTATAGACATTTTTGTGCCTTACAGCATTGAGCATGAAATTTCCATAATCTAAGGGATCCAAAGTCGCTAAACATGTTGTTCCTACCCCTAGAGGAACAAGGCTAACAAACCACAGCAATTCACAGAAGTTCTCCACCAGAAACTACTCAAAAACAAGTCAATTCAGGATCATTTCAGTGGCTCCACTAGCTGTTTGCGCTGAATGTCAAAGCCAACACTGGCTACCTACGCTGAATGTCAAAGGTAACACTGGCTACCTGCACTGAGCGAGAGTGGACATGTGGCAAGTTCATTTCTCAAGGTGTCAGAACCCAGGAAGCTTCCAAAATGACACTTGCCTCAGGGAATTCGACTGGTGATGAGTAAGAGGTTCCAAATCTCCAAGTGGAAGCAAGAACCTCCAAGTGGAATCAAGAACTGACAGAGGGAGAGGACACTAGTCAGATCTCAAGCTGACTCATCCTCTCTCCAAACATCTATATGTGGATCTCTTCTCCATGAGATCTAGAGGCTGGAATTTTGTTATTGCAAAGAATTGTTGTTGGTTTGAGATTGGAATCATTGGGTTCTTAATGCTTTGAAGGGGGTGAAGATAGGAATTCCATTTGCTAGGAAGGAGATGCTAGATTGGAGCCCTCTGGGTTGTATCTCTTCCTGAACCTTGTTATTCATCAATAAAGCTATCTTGGTTCCTCCTATATACTGATGTATTTTTGATGTATGATTGCATTAATATGTTTAGTTTACTTCTAATCCTGAACTAGTTATGAAGATGAATCCATGTCTTGTGTAGTGTTCTCTTCTTGTGATCTTGCAGAAACCTCTTGAAGCTGGGCGAGCGAGAAGGCAAGTAGCTGGGAACTCTCCAAGAGAAGAGAAGCCGGATCGAGGGACAAACGGAGGACACCGGTTAGTCAATCCATCTCTCTCTTCATTCTTAATTCATAAAGGAAGAATACTATAATAGTTGTCTCTGTTTGTTGCTAAGGCACTGTCACACCTTAGGTGGATAGGATCATCCTGCATAGGAATTTTTCCCCACAACAAATTGGCGACTCCGTTGGGGACATATGTTTAGTCATTTTATTTGTGTTTCTATCATTGTTTGCTTCATAGACTTGACAGCAACAATCGAACTGCATCTGCTACTCCCAGATGCAAAGTAGATAGTTGCTGCTTTGATCCAATCACTGGACTTGTCTATGATCTGAACAATGTACTCAAAAATGATTTGATGATCCTTTGTGATAGATCTTAGTACTCCCTCAAAGCATCCCTTTGATTACACCTTGCTTGTTGCTTTGATTTGGCCTGAAACAGTGGATTAAATAGCAATCTGTGACCCAGAACCAGTGAGAAATGAGAGTTTCTCCTTCAGCGCAGATCCAGTGAAGGGATTTTGCATTTCAATGTAGGTCCTGTGAAGGCTACCTGCGCTGAATGTCAAAACCCCTGTGTTGAGGTTGCGCTGAACTAGTTGGCCTAGTGCAGCTGGGGTTCTCTACTCTGTTTTGCCTTGTTTTGATCTCTGATTTTTGCAACCTGTAACCAGCATAGGTACCAGTCTGATAACTCCTTTTCTCTGCTTAGATTCCACCTCCTTTTGTACAAAAAGACTGTGAGTTTTTTTATGTGTTTGTGGCATCATTTACAGTTTTCCTTTGCATGAGTGAAATAGTCATCCTGTAGCCCTTGATTCAGATCTGTTGATTGTGATCTTAGGAGAGAGTTCATTGGCTGTTTGCAGTTGATTATACATTTACTCTTGCTTATTGGTTTGAGTTTGTCTCTTTTAAGTGTCAAAACAAGTCTTCATTTCGAAAATCGTTAAGTGTTGTAATCTCTTCTACCCTCTCTGATTTCGAAAAAGTAAACTTGTTTGTATTTGTCATTTAAAAGAAAATTCAAAGTTGTACAAAAAGCTTTCTTTGTAGGCATCAATACTAAGAAAGCGGAAAACAAGCACCTGCATTGTGCATTTGCATCTTGATAGTTTGCATGTTTGATTTAGGAAAAGTGCATTAGAGTGTGCTGATTGCTCTTTGAGAAAAGATGGTGTCTTTCTTTTCCCTTAGTAGCTAGGATTTTCAAAGTTGAAAAGATATAAAGCTTGCTTATCATCTTTAGACTGCATTTAGGAATTGTATCATACATCTCGTGGTGAACCTTGAAAGGCAAACTTCTAAAAGGATCAACCTAAAATAAATTGAATGAACTTAACAACGCTTTGCAACATAACGCACAACATAGAGGTCTAGGCTAGAGACGTGTTCCGGCGTCGTAAAACCTGGTGACTGTCGATCTCGTGGATGGTGGGTGATTCCTCCTGAGGGACGATAGCGCCAGTACGGATTGTGCTCCCACGTACCATCGCGTATATATTGGGAGACCCCTATAGGCATAAAACCTTTATCCTTAGGAAGCCGTGTCGGCCGCCCTACTGATCGCAATGCACTGAACACAGCTTTCAGGAAGATCGACCACCCGTACCCTAAAAGGTATTCTGCGGTTTTGCGAAAAGTTTGGCACACCCTCTGCCTAGAACTCCAGAGCAGTTCCTTTTGGCCTTTTTCAGACTCTATAACGGAAAAAGTCCATCCGAGCATTTGTCACTTCGGGCTCGTTAAAACATTGAAGGAGACTAGAGTCATCTTTAGCTTTTTCTCGACTCTTTAAAAGTGAAAAAGCAATTTGTGTCTAAGCATCGTTAAAAATTTATTTTAAACGGAACAATCACCCTTTATTCCTGCGTTGATCTTTAGGTTGAAAAAATGGAGCACACCAACCAAGGAATTCCCCTTGGGGGAAATCCTAGTCCCTTCTCCTCTTGGGGAGATGTTGGTGCGCCCCATATGGCCACATTGTCGCTTCCAGGACTGACAATTGGCCTGCCGGTCTGGCTCTTTTCAACCAATGTCGTTCAGAACACCACTATTCCTGAACAGTCGAGTCAACAGTTAGACCAGACCAGAGTTGCCAACCAGCCTTCTACTTCATCTAACTCTTCCTCTCCTCCTTCCTCTTTGCTTGACATAACTGGTAAAACAAAAAACCAAGTTCCTAAGGAGAAGAAGGAAAATAATAAGAAAGAGAAGAAGAAGAAGGAGCCAAAAGCGACTGGGGGCAAACTAGTGTCGTCTGACAAAAATCCACACACAGCACTGACTAGGCCTAAATCGCCATGTGTCATATGCAAGGAAGACCACTTCCACAGAGATTGTCCCTGCATCCCTCGGATACTAAGGGACTGGTCTCCCCGTTTGCACAATTTGGTAGCATCAACCTCTGATAGCCATGTTGACTGCTCACCGTCAACTAGTGAAAGTGAAGCCACAGGACAGAGAGGGAAAGCTAGATTTCCCTGCAAACTGTGTGAAGGCGACCATGCCATCCACCATTGTCCCTTCTTAGATGAGGCTAAAAGAGTTTTGGAAGATCGCCCGGTTTTACCAGTGCAACTTCCTCCTGGATATCAAAAACTCCTGCCAAGTCCTTCACTAGTTGAGAACCCGGCTGGCCCACCCAGGTGGTCAGCCGAAGCACCTATCATTGAAGATGAACCGTCTGAATCCATACTTGATGAAAGTCTAAAGGTTGAGACGGCAGTTGACCCAGTTTTTCCTTCAGAGGCTCTATCTTCGAATGATACCATCACAGAGGAGAATAAAGACGACACCGTCCAAATTCTCTTCATCAACACAGACTCCGACGAACACGAGGGCAATGCACCCATTCCTTTATCGCAGGAAGGAAGTTCGTCAGAGCGATATCCGACCGTCTATTCGGTCCCACCACCAAGCAACCTAGTTGTCTCGTTCGACTGGAACCAACTAGGCAGACCTCGGTTGCCAGCGAGCATACCATTCAGAATTATCGTTCAAATATACAGAATGGTAATGGCTGGCACTATCATTGATGAGGGGGCATCTGTGAGTATCCTTTCCTCTATTGCTTGGAAAGCGCTTGGTTCGCCAACGCTTTTGCCTGAAATGAGAAATCTATCAGGCTTTGATAAAGGAACCAGTCGACCTTTAGGGATCCTCCCCAATGTGCCCATCACATTGAAAGGGAAGACCATTCAAATGAACGTGATGGTCGTTCAAGGACCCTTGGATTATAACCTACTCCTTGGACGAGACTATATATATTGCATGGGGGCCCTCGTCTCCTCACTCTTTAGAGTAATGTGTTTTCCGCACGAAGGAAGAGTGGTCAAGCTCGTGGAACAACTTTCATTTCCCGGATCACGCATCGCAAATAGTCATGTACCATCCCTAAATGGTCTATTCACGCAAGAAGTGTCTCAACCCACGGTCCGTCCTCCTGATGAGCGCGAGTAATCTGGGAGGATATGACTGGAACCCAGGGGGCATGCGTCCTGGTCTACTTCGGCAGGAAAACTTTGGGTATAGGGTAGGTTTCCGTGGGAGAATATGACTAGTCCATACCCCGTCCGTCTAGGAAGAGGGGTTGTTCTAGAATAAGATTCTTTTTTCAAAGTTATGTGAGTTGGCGGGCTACGTCGCTCACCTTTGTCTATTTCGGTAGACATTGCCGGAGAAGTATTTTGTTTGTAAGATTAACGAGACAATCTTTGGGTAACCTGAAAGAGGTAGGCCTCTCTCGGTGAAATGAATGTTTTGATGGAAATGAAGTAGAGGTAACCTTGAAATCGTACTTTATGCCTGGGGGCATGCAAACCTTTTGGAGTGCAAGCAAGGGGCGACTATTTATTTTTTAAATTTTTAGGTCCTCCCTTTAAACCTGTAGGTCTAACCCTTTAAACTCGTAGGATTAGTCGTTTTCGAACTTGCATAACGAAAGGATCCGGGGCAAAGCTTTGTGAGATGAAGCTCCATAAAAAATAGAATCTCAATGAGACACTCTTATCATATGACTGGTATATCGAGCAGTTTTAACGCGGACTTCATGCTCGTTAAAAAATAAACATAAGCAATGAGCAAGTGTTTCCACCAGCGTTTAAGCTCATTTTAAAATAAAAAATGAACCTACCCGGTAAATAACCACTGTGAATGTAACCTTATCAGCCATTAAAGCCTTGGTCGTGTTTGCACCGTCACCTCCACTTTTCATTTGGCCGATCGTTCACCTCCATATGTTTGTTTACCCATTTTGAGGAACAGCTGCGAAGAGTGATTTCACCTAGCCATCCTTGTGACACTGCCGTGATTGGAAAATTCCAACCTGTACCTGGAATCAGCTGCTAACCCTGTTTATCACTCGTTCCTCAAAAGACGAGTCTTCTTTAAGCTCTTTTCAACTGACTCGTAAAATATGAAAAGATTGTCGAGTCCTTGGCCTTCCAGCTCGTTAAAGGGACAGGAAGTGCTATCCCTCCTCTAGATTTTAATCTTTTTGGACCTGAGGGATTATTGCACAAAAAGATCGAGCGCTTGTTTTATTCGGCTCGTTAAAACTATCGAAAACTCATCCCTTCTGTATTGTTTTATACTTTTTCGGACTTAAGGGATTAGATGATGAAAAAGGAATTTTGGAGTTAACTTTACGTACCTTTTCAGACTCTCTAAAAATGAAAAGGACCGAGTTATCCTTGTCGTTAGACTCGTTAAACCACTAAATAGCGACAAACTTGTCTTTAGACGAGAACGAGTTTCACTATCGCTAGACTCGTTAAAACATAGCGATGGGCTTGCCCGAAGGGCAGGTTATAGAACAAGCATATGTTATCCTCCTCAAGCTTGACAAAAATAAAGAGGTACTGGTCAGCAATGACTGGGGAAAAATTGGGAGAAAATCGAGAAAACTTTGATGGTAGCAGGTCGCTCTTGAACATGACACTTTTCCTCCGTACCACAATCGGGTTGGGTTGTTTCATTCACCGGTCATATCCATGGTCTCGCCATACCATCCATATTTGGGGTAATGCTACCAATCCATCGCATCAGTGTCGCCACATGTTCAAGAGAAGTCGTTCAGAAAAGTCAACCGTGTCCCATCCACTGCCATACATTATCCTTCATCCTTTCATGACCGCCACCCTGAATCATATGTCACAGATCGTTTTCACCTCCATAAAAATCATTAGCTCCGCTTCGTGTCACTGATGTGGGATTCATTAAGGCCCTCCTTTGACGGATCGCTTCTTGTCGACATCAGCTCATTATCCAAGAAGTTGATCTAGGAACAACCCCTTCAGTACTTTGAAGCTTGCATGCCTCAATGGCAAGTTTCTCACTTCCGGCGACAGGTATACATCAATGACCTTCGACCGAAAGATTTTGCGTGGTGTTTGATGCCAAGTCCTTTATTCACACCACGTGAATTGTACTGCAGTACCTTGAGGGTCATTATCATTATCGGTGATTCCTCTCGCGCTTGTTAACGGTTTACCTCATTGATCGGTAATCAAGCGATGTCTTTCCATGTTCGACTTCAGAACATTTCTCACATGGATCGACTTGTACTTAGAGTGAAGATCGAACGAGTTTGAAGACCCCGGATCTAGTTTCATCCATCCGGGCTGCGATATATATTCAGGAAAGATAAAGACATTTACATGTACATCATTGCAGCAGATAATCATCCTACTCAAAGGATGATAATTTCATCAAAATTATCAGTCTACCATCAGACGATTGTCTGTTCTATGTACAGAAAAATGAATTTATAAAGTTGAGCATGGGAATGCCCGCCTCAGCTAGATCATGAAATCAGTATGAAAAAAATGTATTGTATTGTATCTTATTACAGGTCTCCTCCCAACATTGGATGAACTTCGGATCCCCCTGATAAAGCATTTCACCCGATAAACGGCCTCATACTTTAGGGGGCAACTGTTATAGACATTTTTGTGCCTTACAGCATTGAGCATGAAATGTCCATAATCTAAGGGATCCAAAGTCCCTAAACATTTTGTTCCTACCCCTAGAGGAACAAGGCTAACAAACCACAGCAATTCACAGAAGCTCTCCACCAGAAACTGCTCAAAAACAAGTCAATTCAGGATCATTTCAGTGGCTCCACTAGCTATTTGCGCTAAATGTCAAAGCCAACACTGGCTACCTCCGCTGAATGTCAAAGGAAACACTGGCTACCTGCGCTGAGCGAGAGTGGACATGTGGCAAGTTCATTTCTCAAGGTGTCAGAACCTTGGAAGCTTCCAAAATGACACTTGCCTCAGGGAATTTGACTGGTGATGAGTAAGAGGTTCCAAATCTCCAAGTTGAAGCAAGAACCTCCAAGTGGAATCAAGAAATGACAGAGGGAGAGGACACTAGTCAGATCTCAAGCTGACTCATCCTCTCTCCAAACATCTATATATGGATCTCTTCTCCATGAGATCTGGAGGCTGGAATTTTGTTATTGCAAATAATTGCTATTGGTTTGAGATTGGAATCATTGGGTGCTTAATGCTTTGAAGGGGGTCAAGATAGGAATTCCATTTGCTGGGAAGGAGATGCTGGATTGGAGCCCTCTGGGTTGTATCTCTTCCTGAACCTTGTTATTCATCAATAAAGCTATCTTGGTTCCTCCTATATACTGATGTATTTTTGATGTATGATTGCATTAGTATGTTTAGTTTACTTCTAATCCTGAACTAGTTATGAAGATGAATCCATGTCTTGTGTAGTGTTCTCTTCTTGTGATCTTGCAGAAACCTCTTGAAGCTGGGCGAGCGAGAAGGCAAGTAGCTGGGAACTCTCCAATAGAAGAGAAGCCGGATCGAGGGACAAACGGAAGACACCGGTTAGTCCATCCATCTCTCTCTTCATTCTTAATTCATAAAGGAAGAATACTAGAATAGCTATCTCTATTTGTTGCTAAGGCACTGTCACACCTTAGGTGGATAGGATCGTCCTGCATAGGCATTTTTCCCCACAACACCTGGGCTGCACTGGGTGAGATTCCCAAGTTTGTTTTAGCTGTTAGCTCCAAAATTTGTCCTATTTTTTGCATGGAAAGGATCCTAATTTAGGTTATGATTGTGTTTCAGGCTTTCATCAGATCAGAATGTAGATTACATGGAGAGAAAGAGAGCATGAAGAACAAGACATGGTTTCCATAAATAACGCGGGTATAGTTGAGGCCTTCATGAATTGCGAGTTACTCAAATACTTAAGTTGTTTGGAATGAGGCAAAAAATAGAACTATTGCAGTTGCTTGTTCGTGCATGGGATCCGACATATCATACATTTCACATTAGGGACAAGATGGTCCCTATTACTATTGAGGATATTTACTTTCTTACCAGGCTGTCGAGGCGAGGTGCCCCCATCTCACTTTCTAGATTTGCCCATGGAGGTGAATCAGTGAGAGATTACATCAGGCCACTTTGTTAGCCAGGTACACTGCCTAGCAAGGATGGGAAAATAAATATCTAGGATGTAAGTGATTTTCCTTTAAGAACGATCCTTTTCATGATCACAAAATTGGCTGGCAGTGTGACACTACATCTGGAGAACAGATCTTATATGCAGTATGCACTAGAGTATCTAGAGCCAAAAGTTTTCAACTGGAGCGAGGTTGTACTTTCACTGATAAAAAAACAACTGAGTAAGGTAAAAAGTGGTAAGACAAAGAATTTCTACTATGGTTCGATCTTGATTACTTTTTCCTTAGAGAAAATCCCATTGATGCAACCACAACATGTATCACTAGGTGTGGTTGGTCCTAGAGATCCACGTATGCAGAGGTGGGTTGAATTGATGGCTCGACATGCTGGTCAATCAACAATCATTTTCTCCCCTGCATTTTTCAGTTGGCTTGAGCAACAACATGTCGTTATCGAGAAGCATCCATACTCAGGGATGGATTATCGTGGAGATCCGGATTTGATTCTACTAGTTGGAGCATAATCGAGTGCTATGGGTAAGTTGTTTGACCAAAGTGTTTTTTGATTTTTCAAGTTTCTACATGTTTTTTTTGTTTTTTAATGTTTCCAAGACTAAACTAAAATTACTCTTATGCATACAGATGTGAGTACTGTTCAACTTGCGGTACGCCAACAGGTTGCAGGTGGGCCGGCACAGAGAAACATCGGGAGAGTAGCTCCCCAAGACTTGGATTTGACAGAGACCTTAGCAAAGTTGCAAGATCACATAGAGGGATTAACCCTTGGCATTCTGGATATCCGAATTGAGGAGTTACCTATGAGGTTGCAGCGCCACACTATTGGTGTTCCTAACCGTTGGTATAGGCTTTTGCACATGATAGCACAGGCTGTGTGTTATAGACATTTTTGTGCCTTACAACATTGAGCATGAAATTTCCATAATCCAAGGGATCCAAAGTCCCTAATGAGTTGTTCCTACCCCTAGAGGAACAAGGTCAACCAAAGACAACTTCTCCCAGAAGTTCTCCACCAAAAACCACTCAGAAACCGTCAATTCAGGATCAATTCAGAGGCTCCACTAGCTTTCTGCGCTGAAATGCAGAGATTACACTGGCTAGGTGCAGTGCAACGCAGGTAGAAGCACTACCAGGGTGCGCTAAGTGGGAAATGACAAATGGCAAGTTCATTCAACGAGGTGGAAAGACCCTAGAAGCTTCCAGAATCTTCTCCAATGACACTTGCCTCAATGAATTCGACTAGTGATGAGTAAGAGGTTCTCAACCTCCAAGTGGAAGCAAGAACTGACAGAGAGAAGCCACAAGTCAAAACATGAGATGACTCATCCTCTCTGCTCACATCTATATATGGATCTCTCACCCAAAGGTTCAGGAGGCTGGAATTCGGTATTTTGCAGAGAATTGCTGTTGGTTTGAGATTGACATTAGCACATTGGGTGATTTATGCTTTGTTGGAGGAGAGGAAGGGACTCCTTTGCTGGGAAGTAGATGCTGGATCGGAACTCACTTGGTTGTATCTCTTCTCAGAATTTATTATCTTATCAATAAACTATTTGAGTTTCTCCTACATGTTGTATACCAATGATGTTTTGTTATGCTTACATGTTTAGCTTAATCTGATCTTGAGCTTTTTATGAATGTATATCTGTATCTTTGTGTAGTTTCTCTTTCTTGTGATCTTGTAGGAATTCGGTGAAGCTGGGCCGGTGAAAGAGCAAGAAGTTGGGAACTACTGAAGAGAGGAGTGATTTGGATCTGCAAACTAGTGGAAGATACAGGTTAGTTAGATCCTTCTTCCTCACTTGCATTTCATAAAGAAGAACACTCGAATAAGTTTACCTGTTTTGTTGCTAAGGCACTATCACCTCTTAGAGTGGGATAGGGGCATTCCGTATTGGATACTTTTCCCAACAACAAATTGGCGACTCCGCTGGGGAACGTATCTTGTTGGTTTATTTGTGTTTCTGGTCTTGTTCTTCTCATAAACCCAGGAGTGCCGAATCGAAATGTACTTGCCATTTTCAAGTGCAAAGTAGAGATCTGCCACTCTAGCCCACTCACTGGGCCTGTTTTTATGATCTGAACAAACTGATCCACAAGTGATCTAACAGCCCTTTGTGATAGATCTTAGTCCTCCTTTAAATCATCCTCCTAATTGTACCTAATTGATAGCTTTGATTTGGCCAAAAACTGTTGATTTAACTGCAAACCGTAACCCAGAACCCAGAAACAACTCTCGTTTCTTCTTCAGCACAGACTTTGTGAAGAGGTTCTGCATTTCAACGCAGGTCCCGTGAAGGCTACCTGCACTGAATGTCAAAACCTCTGTGTTGGGAGTGCGCTGAACAGTCTTTGCCTTGTGTAGCTGTGGTTCCCTGATTCCTTTTGCTCAGTTTTATCTTTGTTTTTTGCAGCTTGTTATCAGTCAGTGTACCTATCTGAAACCCCTTTTCTTTGCCTCAATTCCGCCTTGGTTGTATAAAGAAACTGTATTTGTTCTTTGTGTATTTGTTACATCATTTGCAGTTTCCCATTACAAAAGTAAACTAGTCATACTGCCGCCCTTAGATCTAGACCTTGTCGTAAGTGTCGTTTTGATCTTAAGAGTGAGTTTGTTTGCTGTTCACAGTTGATTGAGCTTTTACTTTTGTCATTTGGTTTGAATTTATGCATTTCTAGTGTCGAAACAAGTAAATCATAAAGTGTCGTAATCGTCTTTCTGATTTTGAAAAAGGAACTTGTTTATGTTTTCACTTGAAATCGAATTCAAATTTGTACAACAGCTTTCTTTTTAGGCATCAATATTAAGGAAGCGAAAACAAATACATGCATTTGTGCATTTGCATTTTGATAGTTTGCATGCTTTGATTTAGGGAAAAGTGCATTACAGTGTGCTCTATGCTCTTTGAGAAAAGTTGTATCTTCCTTTTCCCCTTGTAGCTAGGATTTTCATTGTTGAAAAGATATAAAAGCTTGCTTATCATCTTTAGACTGCATTTAGGAATTGTATCATACATCTCGTGGTGATCCAAAAAGGAAAACTTCTAAGAAATATCAACCTAAAATAAATTGAATGAACTTAACAACGCTTTGTAACATAACGCACAACATAGAGGTCTAGGCTAGAGACGTGTTCCGGCGTCGTAAAACCTGGTGACTATCGATCTCGCTGATGGTTGGGTGATTCCTCCTGAGGGATGATAGCGCCAGTACGGATTGTGCTCCCACGTACCGTCGAGTATATATTGGGAGACCCCTATAGGCATAAAACCTTTATCCTTAGGAAACCGTGTCAGTCGCCCTACTGATCGCAATGCACTGAACACAGCATTCGGGAAGATTGACCGCCCGTACCTTAAAAAGTATTCTGCGGTTTTGCGAAAAGTTTGGCACACCCTCTACCTAGAACTCCAGAGTAGTTCCTTTTGGCCTTTTTCAGACTCTATAACAGAAAAAGTCCATCCGAGCATTTGTCACTTTGGGCTCGTTAAAACATCAAAGGAGAATAGAGTCATCTTTAGCTTTTTCTCGACTCTTTAAAATTGAAAAAGCAAGTTGTGTCTAAAGCGTCTAAAAAATTCATTCAATTCGGAAACACTTTCCCCTTTTGTATTTTGGTTGATCGAGTAATCCGCAATCATGGAAGAAAGTCAATTGAAACCCCGTCGTTCGCGGAGGCTTACGAGTCAACCGTCTTTGTCTCTGGAATCGAAAACAGTACGGACAAAGCGAACTCGTTTAACTGGTTCAAAATCTCCTATCAAAGTTAGAACAAGTGTTCCAACAACATCTGAGATTCTGGTTACTCCAAACATTTCTGGAAACCCTGACTCTACAGAAGAAGTTCAACAGCCGCGGAGGGACAGTGATACTGATCCTGGTCTGAGAGCAAACACTTGTGTTACTGAACCAGTTCCATCTGTAACCGGTTCAGAGAGTCTTGTTCCTCAGACATCTGTCGCTGTTGATTCAACCCCTTCTTCGGCACCAAAAATATTTTACGGACCTGACGGTCTTCCCCTTCCACCTGGTTTGATTGCGATAGAGGAAATTGTAGAAGATCCGCAAGCAAGTACTCCAACACATTTTGGAGTCGGGGTCACTCTATTTCCTTCGACATCATAAGTTAGTCTACCACCAGTGGAAGTTCCTGTAGAATCGCTAGGTAATCTTTTGGATAGACTCAAAATGTTTGAACAACCGTCAACATCTAGGACTGTGTCAAATGACACAGTGACAGCAGAACTCCCTGCCGTCACTCCGACAATGTTTGCCGGCATACCATCTGTCCCGACTAGCTCACAACCGCTAGAAGGAGTCCACCCACAGACTATTTCGACAGTGTGGTCCATTCCTGTTTGTTCCTCCGGAATAATATTCGACAACTTTTATGTTGAGACTCGCCAAATTGATCCATTTGGAGGTCAATTTGGGCAATCCAGTCCCCAAGGGCAGACAATCCCCTTGAGTTCTGGATTGCAACCGTATGGGGGGCAGTATGCCCTTTCATTACCCCCTCTGGGAGGATATCCATACGGGAGTTCACAACAGTATTCAGGTTATACTGGAGTTACATCAAGTGGTTGGGTACCTATACTGCCCCAACAACCAAGGGTTGTGTATTCTATGCAACAATGTGTACCTATGTCAAACATCCCTACAACACCAGCTATTGTAACAGTGTCACAAGTTCAAACGTTGCCTGTTTTATGTCAACCTCAGATTTCTCAGGTTGTAATGCAATAGCCCCTTGACCCTGTGACTCAACCACAATCGCCAACTGGTGGGGCGACACAGGTCCAAATGGGTACAATTACCCCACACCTTGGTCCAACAGTTAGTATAGCGCAACAGAACATGGCTCCGCAACCATGGCTGGTGCAATATCAACAACCACAATTCCAACAAGTATACCAAGGTTCTGAGCTACAGATCTTTGCGAACAGTGGAAAACCGTACATTCAAAATGGTCAAAATCAACCTCTTTACGGTGGTCATGTCCACCAACCGTATCAGTCATACCAGCATCAATTACATTATGCAGGTATGCAAAGGCCAACTGCTCAGGCAATCCCATCGTATCCTGGGTATGCCTCACCTAACCTGAATCAACAGTTACCATTCGTGGCGACTTTAGAGTTACCCGATTTACACCGGTTAACAAATGATCCAATTGCTTACGCCCCTTGGTGGCCAGCGATTCCTCACAAACTTCCTTCCGACATTCCTAAATTTAATGGAAATCCAGGTGAGGACCCGTTGAATCACGTGATGACATTTCATCTATGGTGTTCATCAAACACCCTAAATGATGATTCGATAAGGCTTCGCCTTTTTCAGAGGACGTTAACGGGTCCATCGGCAAAATGGTATATTGAATTACCTAGAGCTTCATTCAACAATTTCAGCACCTTAGCCACGACTTTCTTAACCCATTTTCAATTACCGATAAGGTATGAAACAGGAACGGAAATCTTAACCAACTTCAAACAGACAACAGTCACTCACATATCTGATCATATACATGAGTGGCAACGTCGTCGTAGGATGGTAAAAACGTACGTTCCCGATCAGCTATTAGCTGAATGGTTTATCAAGTCGTTACTTCCTGCTATAACGGAAGATGTGGCAAAGGGGGGAGTTGTAACGGAAGAGCAAGTTATCGCTCGTGCGCAGTATCTAGACTTAGTCTATACTCAGTCTGGCAAGCTCTATGACAAAATACCTGACGCCCCTAGACCGGAATTCTCAATTCCTCCTCCTCCTAAATCAAACAATGACTCTCATGCCGGTGATGGTGTGATTGGCACGACAAACGCGAAATCGACAAAGGCCAACTCCAAGAAGGCCCGTAAGATTTCGGATCAAAATGCAAAAGACGATATTCTTGCTTTGGAAGTAAATTCCGTATCAACAGATAAAGGCAAAGAAACAAAACAACCAGGAAGCAAGAAGAAACAAAACAAAGGGAAGAAGAAGAAACAAGGAGAGTCATCTCCTGAAAAAACTTCTTCAAACCCTCCTGGAGATAGGAAACCCCCCTTCGGGTGTCAGATATGTGATGAGAATCACTGGACGAGAGATTGTCCATACAAAGCTGAGCTTAAAAGGTTCTTCAAGAGTTTGCAAACCTCAGTTGTGTTAACTAATCCGTTTCCAAATCCAGGACAAAATCTGGTTGATAGTGGAAATGCTTCCCTGTCGCAAGTGCTAATGTTGTCAATTTCCAAGAAACAAAATGATGCTTTGATTTCGACAAGGAACAAAGATTACGGGAATCCGCAGCTGTCGAACGGCAAGGAAAATGATCAACCAAGTAGTTCAACAACAACTTCGACAGAAGTTGTACCACCCATCATTCCTGAATTAACAATAAAACCGCCAAAGGGAGTAGTACACAAGTCGACATTTAATCCTCGCGCCAGAGCAGCGCAGCATTATAACATAGTGGAAGATTTGGCCCAATCGCCATCCTCTATGTTGACTCTTGAAATACTACAAAATTTCCCATCCCAAAGGCAGGCTTTGTTATCAGCCATTTGTGGGGTTGATCTTAAGGATTCCAATCTTGTATCCTTTGACCACAAAGGATACGATCCTCAGTTACCAGCTCAACTAGCTTTCCTTATCCAAGTGAAAGCCCTCAACAAAACTGTTCACCGAACAATTATTGATGAGGGGGCATCTACATGTATTATGTCGATGAGTTGCTGGAAAACTTTAGGGTCTCCAACCTTGTCGCGATCCTCGACAACATTAAAAGCATTCGACGGAAGGACATATACCCCATATGGTATCCTAAATAACTTGAAAGTTGAACTAGGAGGAAAAACAGTAGAAATAGATGTTGAAGTCATCGATGGGAATCTTGATTACAACATTCTACTAGGAAGACCATGGATCTATTCCATGGCAGCTGTTGTGTCGACCTATTTTAGAAAAATCGCATTCCCTTGTCAAGGGGGGATTACGATCGTCGACCAACAAAACTTCCTCCCTAATGGTTCACAAGTTACAGGAAGCATTCCTATGATCCATGGAAGCCCCCATTCGCTTCAGAATATCAGAGTAGGCCTGCTAAAAGATCCTATACTAATGGGAAATTTCACCCTTCCACCTCCAATCAACTTGGCGGAAGTAGCGTCGATAGGTACCTGCAATATGATATCTTCTACGAAGATCTCAGAAGACGATGTCGACATGGATCATGCAACGGTTTTGCCCCCAAGCCCAATATAAATATTGTAGCAATCAATGTTTCGGGCATGGGAGGTGAACCCAAATCAACGCTCATCAAGCGTTTGGGTAGATAGGTCTAGAGAATATGGCACCCCTTTAGATCCTTGGTCGCGAGTGCATGGAACCGACGAAGGAATTCTACAATCAATATTGATTGAGGGGACACCATGGAATGATTTCCACCATCGTTCCTTTCTTCCAGGTTATGAAGAAGATAATCAAGAAGACCTTTATCACCCTACAGTTTTTGAATTCCTATCAAATACTGTAAATACGGTGGATTCTGAGCGAAACTTATCCAATATTGAAGAGACTATAGACATAAATATCTCGACTAAAACAAATGTTGTAGAGAATATTTATGTCGGCAAAGGATGTTCTCCTTCAGAACTGGAAATATATAACGCTCTTTTTCGCGAGTTCAGAGATGTCTTTGCTTGGTCATATGATGAAATGCCAAGCATTGACTCGAGTATCGTTGAACACGAAATTAAGATGTATCCAGATGTCAAACCGGTACGACAACGACTCAGGCAGGTGCACCCCAAGAAAGCCGATGCCATTAAGGCAGAAGCTGAAAAACTTCTCCATGCTGGTTTCATCTACCCGGTTCCTCTAACAGATTGGGTATCGAATATTGTCCCTGTTATGAAGAAACAAGGGACAATTAGAGTGTGTGTCGATTATAGGGATGTAAACCAAGCTTGTCCAAAAGACAACTACCCTACACCCTTCATCGACCAGATAATTGATGAATGCCCCGGATGTGAAATCTTTTCATTCATGGATGGATTTTCCAGGTATAATCAAATAAATATCCGCCCACAGGACCAGTCAAAGACTGCATTCATTTGTCCGTGGGGCACATTCTCATATCGAAAATTACCCTTTAGTTTAAAGAACGCAGGGGCGACGTTTCAGAGGGCAATGAATTATGCCTTCCATGACATCAAACACATCGTTCAACCATACATCGACAACCTTCTGGCTCATTCGCGAAAGGGGACTGATCATCTACAGCATTTAAGAGCGATATTTCTACGTTGCCAACACTACAAGATACGACTCAATCCACACAAATGTGTATTTTGCGTCAGTTCTGGTCGTTTACTTGGCTTTGTAGTCTCAAAGGATGGGATTCGTCTCGACCCTTGTAAGGTCCAGGCAATCATCAATTTGCCTCCGCCTTCAAACTTGTTTCAGATTTAGAAACTCCAAAGGAAAGCAAACTTTCTGAGGAGGTTCATTCCAAATTACGCCGAACTTGCTAAAGGTTATACAAGTCTTTTGAAAAAGGAGGTACCCTTCGTCTGGGATCAGGTTGCGCAAGCTTCCTTTGATGCTTTAAATGATTCCTTAATAAAAGCATCATTAATGTACACACCCGATTATCAAAAAGACTTTAACCTATATCTGGCTGCAGCAGATACGACCATCGCAATGGTTTTAGTTCAAGAAGTTGATGGAATCGAACACCCTATATATTATTTAAGTAGAAACTTAAATGATACAGAAAGCAAATATTCTTATGTTGAAAAACTAGCGCTTGCAACTATTCAAGCGATACAAAGGTTTCGACATTATGTCCTCTTTCGGAAAACTACCATTCTGTCAGATTGAAACCCCATGACTTATATATTGTCGCGACAATTGCTGGGGGGCAAATATTCAAAATGGATAGCAATCCTTCAAGAGTTTGTTCTGGAATTTGTAAAATCCAAATCAAAGAAAGCTCTAGTTTTCGCAGAATTATTGTGCGATCTCCCATCGTCGTCCAATGATGAAACATCCGAAGAATCAATCGTGGACGAGAATTTGTTTCTGATATCTACAAGCAATGAGTGGTATGGAGATATAATAATTTATCTCCAAACCCAAAAGTTTAGGCCTAACACCTCCCACTCAGAACAGAAACGTATACGATACCAAGCAAAAGACTACATGATCGTCGGTGATACGCTTTACCGACGTGGTATCGATACAGTTCTGAGAAGGTGCCTCACCCATGAGGAGGCCGAAAAAGCCCTGAATGAGTGTCATTCAGGCACGTGTGGGGGGCATCAATCTGGATATGCTACAGCACAAAAAATCTTACGAGCAGGATACTTCTGGCCAACCATGTTCAAAGATTGCATAACCGCAGTCAGAAGTTGCCATGCTTGTCAAATTTTTGATAGCAAAACCAGAAGACCACCCGCACCTTTACAGCCAATAGTTTCTGTTGGGCCTTTCGCCAAATGGGGCATCGATTTCATGACATGTAACCCCACCTCGACCGGGGGGCATGGGTATATTATAGTCGCCGTTGACTATTTTACCAAATGGGCCGAGGTGATGCCTACATTAGATAACACTGGTGAAACAGCTGCCCTTTTCTTTTTCAATCATGTAGTCGCCAGATTCAGCGTGCCACAGGCCATAGTTACGGATCATGGATCGCATTTTCGCAATCACATGATGGTTGAATTAGCTGCCAAGCTAGGGCTATCTCACGACAGCTCTACCCCGTATTATCCGCAAGCCAACGGACAAGTTGAAGCGATCAACAAAGTCCCGAAGCGTATGTTGCAAAGGATGATCGGAGTTCACAAAAGAAGGTGGCACCTAATCCTGTACTCGGCCTTGTGGGCCTACCGAACATCGGTAAGGAATGCGATCGGGTTCACGCCGTTCCAACTGGTATATGGCCTGGAAGCAGTCTTACCAGTCCAGTGTGAAATCTCGTCTCTTAAACTCGCAATTGATCTCCTCCCCGGAACTTCAGAAGAAGAGGCTCGTTTCTTGGAATTAATCCAATTGGATGAAACCCGTTGTGATGCCGCGTTGGCTAACGAAGCCCATAAGAAACGAGTCAAGGCGCAGTTCGACAAAAATGTCAAACCCCGTGTCTTCTCAGAAGGTGACTTGGTCTTGCTTTACGACCAAGAATCCGATAAATTGGGAGCGGGTAAATTTAATTCTTTATGGATGGGCCCCTATATTGTTAAATGAGTGTTAGCAAAAGGGCCTACGAGTTAATGGATTATGACGGAATTCCACTGGCGCAACCTCATAATGGGTTGTACCTCAAGCGTTACTATGCTTAAATAGTAACCAGTATGCTTTTGTTGTATTTTGTTTTTGCTGAAGTGTTTGTTTTGGTCGAGTAATCCACCTTTTTACATTTATTGCAGATGTCAAACCTTTTGGAGACATGTGTTGGATATGCCGACGGAGCGAGTCGTAGTTCGCGGAACCTATCCTCCGCAGCCTGGGCCATTTTTTATCCAAGCGGCGAGTTAGTAAGTTTCAGAGGTGTATGTATTGGGCAATCAACGAATAACATCGCTGAGTATAGCGCGTTGATAGAACTGCTCTCTTATGCCATCACCCATGGTATACACCGACTAATCGTCAGGCTAGACTCACAACTCGTAATACTACAACTCAATGGTATATATTCCGTCCGAAATCCAGCCATTTATCACATGTTTCTAAGGGTTAAGATTTTGGAAAGACAGTTTGATTTAATTCAATACCAGCATATTTCCAGAAACTTAAACACATTAACCGACTCATTAGCAAACTATGTGTTAGATAGACATTTGCGACATTTATAAAAAGAAACACATCATCAATATTGTACATGTGGATCACATAACTCAACCAAAATAAAACCCCGAAAATCAAAATATATATATATAAGTTGTTTATGGTTTACATATAATGTTCTGTAACCAAGACAAAATCGGTCGCATGACCCAAAAACTCAAAATGCTAGGGGGCACCCTAGTCTAGTGATGCTCATGACAGCACGTCACGGCCTGTGCAATCATGCGTAAGAGACGAGTCCATCGTCTAGGCACACCAGTAGTATGCCACTGCAACTGTAAAGGTAACTCGTCGATCCTCACATCTGGAATGCCGAGAGCAAGGCTCTCAACCTGCTCCTGCACAGCTGTAAGGATCTCGGCCACATCAAGGTCACGAAGAATAACCCTCCCAACAGTTTCCCCACTGGGGCAGCGGCTGGTGCTCTCAGGCGAACTGCTGGACGAACAGGACCAACATCTGCATGCACACATGAGTTTGATTAAATTCTTGATAGAATAAAGCACAAGGACATTATAAATAAAAACAGTAAACAGTGATATGGTCGAAGATTTTACCAATAGTGCCCCACTGCTCGCCATCCGGCAGTACCAAATCCGGATCACCCCGGAAGTCCATGCCAACATATGGATACTTGGAATAGACCATCTCCTGACGCTTGAACCACCTGAAGAAGGTATCAGTGAAAGAAATCTGAGATTGACCGGCATGCCTAGACATGTGATCAACCCATCTCTGCATGTGTGGTTCAGTAGGAGAAGGCAAGTCGAGTGCAATATAATGCGGCTGCATCAGTGGTATCTTCTCCAAAGCAAAGGCGGTCAAAATAGAACCAAACTGAAAGTTCTTCAGCTTCCCGTCCTTTACCTTGGTTAACTGACTTTTCATCTGAAGAAGTACTACATCACACCAGTTGAATATTTTCGGTTGGAGACACTCCAAGGCATGCTGCACATAGGATCTGTTGGCTACGTGAAGAGACGCGCTACCCGCCATCCTACCAATAGTATACAAGATAGACCTGAGGGACCTGTCAGCAATCTCACGGATAACGATCTTGCCGTCTTTGCTCGGTTGAGATCCTTCCCTGCAATACTGGTGGACATAATCTCTCACAGAGTCACTCCCTCGGGCCGAACCTGACAAAGAAATGGGGGCACCCCGCCTCGACAAGCCAGTCAAGAAGTAAATGTCTACTACGGTCAAGGGGATAGATTTGCCCCTAATCTGAAATACTTGGTTGATAGGATCCCAAGCGTCGAGCAAATACTGCAGTAGGGAGATCTGTTGTCTCATGCTAGAGATACGGAAGAACTTCAGCAGGCCACAGTTCCGCAGCGCGTTCACCGTGACAGGATCATGTAGGGCAATCATGTCCTCTTCTTCATGTTCTCGTTCTCGCCATGTAAGGGTCATTTTGCTCCAATATCTCTGAAAAACAAACATGAGAGGAGTTAGATCCTGAATTTGATGAGAAACTGGCAAAAATTTCATCAAAAACTGTGCAACAAAACTCTTTTTCTGCGCTCAGCGCACCTGCCCAGTGTTCCACCTGCGTTGAAGGTCAAACTGCCTTCATACAGCTTGACATTCAGTGCAGGTTTCGAGTGAACTGGGTGCGCTGATGGCAGAGCGACCCCATCAAACCCCAGGGGCTCAGAAAAACAGGAAAACAAGCACAGAATGCAGAAAGGAAACCATGAAATGAAAGAGCTCAGGTTTAGCTCCTACCTGGTCCAGACGGTGCCGAGAATCGTCCACAGAATCTCCCGAAATCAGCTGGTGAAAATCAAGGGGGAAGAGGCACCTCCAAAGCTCCAACAAACCAAGTTCAAATGAAATGGTAAAATGAGAGGTAAAAACACTTTTTAATTGTTTTTTACGTAGTTCAAAGCAAAATATTAGGGTTTTAATCTCATTTTCAAGCAAATGTTATTCATTTCTAACTAGTTTGATACAGCAATTGAAGGTACAAAACTATCTTTGAAAAGGGAAAAGCTAGTTATGGTAAAAAATCAAAAGTAGACCATGTTATCGAGCAGTTTTAGCACATAGTTCATGCTCGTTAAAAAATAAACATAAGACTGAGCAGTGTTTTTCCGCGTTTAAGCTCGTTAAAAAATGAACTATCTTCCAGTAAATAACCACCGTGAATGTTACATTATCAACCATTAAAGCCTTGGTCATGTTTGCACCGTCACCTCCACTTTTCTATTGGCCGATCGTTCGCCTCTATATGATTGTTTACCCATTTTGAGGAACAACTGCGAAGAGTGATTTCACTAGCCATCCTTGTGACACTGCCGTGCTTGAAAAATTCCAACCCTTACCTGGAATCAGCTGCTAACCCGTTTTATCACTCGTTCCTCAAAAGACGAGTCTTCTTTAAGATCTTTTCATCTGACTCGTAAAATATGAAAAGATTGCCGAGTTTTGGCCTTCCAGCTCGTTAAAGCGACCGGAAGTGCTATCCCTCCTCTAGATTTTAATCTTTTTGGACCTGAGGGATTATTGCACAAAAAGATCGAGCGCTTGTTTTTTTCGGCTCGTTAAAACTATCGAAAACTCATCCCTTTTGTATTGTTTTATACTTTTTCAGACTTAAGGGATTAGATGACGAAAAAGGACTTTCGGAGTTGACTTTACGTACCTTTTCAGACTCTCTAAAAATGAAAAGGACCGAGTTATCTTTGTCGTTAGACTCGTTAAAAGCATTAAATAGCGACAAACTTGTCTTTAGACAAGAACGAGTTTCACTATCGCTAAGCTCGTTAAAACATAGAGATGGGTTTTCCCGAAGGGCAAATTATAGAACAAGCATATGTTATCCTCCTCAAGCTTGACAAAAATAAAGAGGTACTGGTCAGCAATGACTGGGGAAAAATTGGGAAGAAACTCAAAGAAATTTATTGGTAGCAAGTCGCTCTTGAACATGACACTTCCACTCCGTGCCTGAGTCGGGTTGGGTTGTTTCATTCACCGGTCACATCACCATGGTCTCGCCAATACCATCCATCTTTGGGGTAAATAATACCAATCCATCACACAAGTGTCGCCAATATGTTCAAGAGAAGTCATCCAGAGAAGTCAACCGTGTCCCATCCACTACCATACATTATCCTTCATCCTTTCATGACCGCCACCCTGAATCATATATCATCAGATCGTTTTCACCTCCATCAAAATCATTTGCTCTGTTCCGTGTCACTGATGTGGGATACATTAAGGCCCTCCTTTGATGGATCGCTTCTTGTCGACATCAGCTCATTATCCAAGAAGTTGATCTAGGAACAACCCCTTCAGTACTTTGAAGCTTGCATGCCTCAATGGCAAGTTTCTCACTTCCGACGACAGGTATACATCAGTGACCTTCGACCGAAAGATTTTGCGTGGTGTTCAACACCAAGTCCTTTATTCACACCACGTGAATTGTACTGTAGTACCTTGCGGGTCATTATCATTATCGATGATTCCTCTCGCGCTTGTTAACGGTTTACCTCATTGACCAGTAATCAAGCGATGTCTTTCCATGTTCGACTTCAGAACATTTCTCACATGGATAGACTTGTACTTAGAGTGAAGATCGAACGAGATTGAAGACCCCGGATCTAGTTTCATCCATCCGGGCTATGATATATATTCAAGAAAAATAAAGACATTGACATGTATAGCATTACAACAAACAATCATCCTACCAAAGGATGATGATTTCAGCAAAATTATCAGTCTACCATCAGACGATTGTCTGTTCTATGTACAGAAAAATGAATTTATAAAGCTGAGCATGGGAATGCCCACCTCAGCTAGATCATGAAAGCAGTATGAAAAATAATGTATTGTATTGTATCTTATTACAGGTCTCCTCCCAGCATTGGAAGAACTTCGGATCCTCCTAATAAAGCATTTCACCCGATAAACGGCCTCATACTTTAGGGGGCAACTGTTATAGACATTTTTGTGCCTTACAGCATTGAGCATGAAATGTCCATAATCCAAGGGATCCAAAGTCCCTAAATGAGTTGTTCCTACCCCTAGAGGAACAAGCTCAACCAAAGACAGCTTCTCCCAGAAGTTCTCCACCAAAAACCACTCAGAAACAGTCAATTCAGGATCAATTCAGAGGCTCCACTAGCTGTCTGCGCTGAAATGCAGAGATTACACTGGCTAGGTGCACTGCAACGCAGGTAGAAGCACTACCAGGGTGCGCTGAGCGGGAAATGACAAATGGCAAGTTCATTCAACGAGGTGGAAAGACCCTGGAAGCTTCCAGAATCTTCTCCAATGACACTTGCCTCAATGAATTTGACTAGTGATGAGTAAGAGGTTCTCAACCTCCAAGTGGAAGCAAGAACTGATAGAGAGAAGCCACAAGTCAAAACATGATCTGACTCATCCTCTTTGCTCACATTTATATATGGATCTCTCACCCAGAGGTTCAGGAGGCTGGAATTTGGTATTTTGCATAGAATTGCTATTGGTTTGAGATTGACATTAGCACACTGGGTGATTTATGCTTTGTTGGAGGAGAGGAAGGGAATCCTTTGCTGGGAAGTAGATGCTGGATCGGAACTCACTTGGTTGTATCTCTTCTCAGACTTTATTATCTTATCAATAAAATATTTGAGTTTCTCCTACATGTTGTATACCAATGATGTTTTGTTATGCTTACATGTTTAGCTTAATCTGATCTTGAGCTTTTTATGAATGTATATCTGTATCTTTGTGTAGTTTCTCTTTCTTGTGATCTTGCAGGAATTCGGTGAAGCTGGGCCAGTGAAAGAGCAAGAAGCTAGGAGCTACTGAAGAGAGGAGCGATTTGGATCGGCAAACTAGCGGAAGATACAGGTTAGTTAGATCCTTCTTCCTCACTTGCATTTCGTAAAGAAGAACACTCGAATAAGTTTACCTATTTTTTGCTAAGGCACTATCACCTCTTAGAGTGGGATAGGGGCATTCCGTATTGGATACTTTTCCCAACAACACTGTGACCTATTACCATGAGAACCACTAGATCTACTTTTGATATTTTGTATGCATTTTTGAGTTTTTGAGTCAGATGACCAAATGTGTCTTGGGCACAAATTTTGTAAAAAATTTTAAACACCTATCTATTTTACTTTCAAAGTTTTTTATGGTTATATGCAATCTGATTCAACTGATGATATGAATTGAAAACATTACTTTTACATATGTCGTAAATTTCTATTTAAAACATAATTATCTAGAGAAACAGTTAATGTGTTAAGATTTCTGGAAATATGTTGATATTGAATGTGTTCAAAACATCTTTCCAAAATACGAACTCTAAGGAACATACGAAAAATTGTTGGATTTCGGACAGTATAAATGTTTGTTAGTTGTAGTACAATGAGTTGTGAGTCCATCCTAACGATGATTCGGTGAATGCCAAGTGAAATGGCATCGGAGAGTAGTTCAATAAACGTGATATACTCAGTGATATTATTTCTCGATCGACTGATACAAATCCCTTGAAAACTCACTAACTCGCCACTTGGAGCAAAAATGCCCCATGTCACAGAAGAAAAATTCTACGTAGTACGACTAGCACCATCGGCTTAACCAACAAAAAGTTCTGAAGACTCCGACATTTGCAACAAATGCAAATCGGATTACTAACCAGATAAAAATCTCTAAAAGACACACACACACATGCAATGAAAGCATATATACAGTGAGTTTTACTACACTTAATCAAGCATAGTAACGTTTGAGGTACAACCCGTTTCGGGGCTGTGACAATGGAATCCCATCATAATATACTAACTTGTAGGCCCCTTTTTCCAGAACACGCTTGAAAACATAAGGACCCATCCACGTTGGTTCAAATTTCCCTGCTCCAAGTTTATCATCTTCCTTATTGTAAAGCAAGACTAGGTCTCCTTCTGAGAAGATACGAGGCTTAACATTCCTATCATATTTTGCCTTAATACGTTTCTTATGTGCTTCGTTAGCCAATGCGGCATCATGACAGGTTTCATCCAGATGGATTAATTCCAAGAAACGTGCTTCTTCTTCAGAAGTGTTGGGTAACAGGTCAATTGCGAATTTAAGCGATGAAATTTCACATTATATCGATAAGATTGCTTCCAAACTATACACCAACTGAAAGGGTGTAAATCTAGTTGCATTTCTCACCGAGGTTCGATATGCCCACAAGGTAGAGTATAGGTTTAAGTGCCAGTTTCTTTTATGAACCCCTATCATTCTTTGCAACATCCACCTCCGAGCCTTTTTGATGGCATCAACTTGTCCATTCGCTTGGGGGTAATACGGGGTAGAACTATCATGTGACAGTCCTAACTTAGCAGTCAACTCAGCCATCATGTGATTGCGAAAATGAGACCCATGATCTATAACTATGGCTTGTGGTACACCAAACTAGGAAACCACATAGTTAAAAAAAAAAAGAGTAGCCATTTTGCCATTGTTGTTCAATGTTGGCATCGCCTCAGCCCATTTGGTAAAATAGTCAAAAATGACTATAATATACCCATTCCCCCCGACTGAGGTGGGTTACATGTCATAAAGTCAATGCCTCATTTGGAAAATGGGCCAACAACAATGACTGGATGCAATGGTGTAGGTGGTAATCTGGTTTTCCGATCATATATCTGGCATGCATGACAGCATCTGACAACAATAATACAATATTTAAATATAGTTGTCCAAAAGTAACCAGCATGAAGAATCCTTTGTGTGGTTGCATATCTAGATAAGTGTCCACCAAAGGCACCTGAATGACAATCATTCAATGCTTTCTTGACCTCCTCATGCGTGAGGCACCTCCGTAAAACTGTATCGATACCACGATGGTCAAGTGTGTCGCCAATGATCAGATAATCTTTGGCTTGATAAAAAATACATCTTTGTTGCGAGTGAGAGGTGTCTTGCCGGAAAGTTTGGTTTTGGAGATAAATTAGTATATCACCATACCATGCATCAAATGATGAAATTAGAAACAGAGTCTCATCCAAAATTGATGGTTCGGATGTTGAATCGATGGAGGTCGAAGGAAGGTCACATAGTAACTCACCCATAACTAGAGATTTCTTTGATTTAGACTTGACGAATTTTAAATCAAATTCCTGTAAAATAACTATCCATTTTGAATATTTGACCCCTAGCAATTGACATGACAAAATGTATGTTAGAGGGTTGCAATCTGAAATGACAGTTGTATTCTATAATAGGATATAGTGGAGAAATCTTTGAGTAGCTTGGACAACTACCAAAGCTAGTCTTTCGACATAATAGTACTTACTTTTTGTATTGTTGAGATTATGGCTCAAGTGATAAATAGGATGGTTCAATCCCGTTTTCTTCCTAGACTAAAACCATGCCAATGGTTGTCTCTACAGTGGCAAGATACAAGTAATAGTCATTTTGGTAATTTGGAGAATACATTAATGAAGCTCTAATTAGGGTATGTTTAAGAGCGTCAAAGGAAGTTTGCGCAACCTGATCCCAATGAAATGGTATCTCCTTTTTCAAAAGACGTGTAAAACCTTTAGCCATTTCAACATAATTAGGAATGAACCTCCTCAGAAATGTGGCTTTCCCTTGGAGTCTCTATAACTGTAAAATATTTGAAGGTGGAGGCAAATCCAGAATTTCCTGAACCTTTAATGGATCCAGTCGAATCCCTTCTCGAGACGCTACAAATCCAAGCAAGCAACCAAAACCAACGAAAAACACACATTTGTGTGGACTGAGTCGAATATTGCAGTGTCAGCACCGTAAAAATATTGCTCTCAAGTGTTGCAGGTGATTAGTCCGCTTTTGTGAATGAGCAAGTAAATCATAAAGGTAAGGTTGAACAATGTGCTTGATGTCATGGAAGGCATAATTCATTGCCATTTGAAATGTGGCCCTAGAATTCTTCAAACTGAATGGGGCTTCCAAAAGGTAAATGTACCCCATGGACAAATAAAAGTTATTTTCGATTGGTCCTGTGGGCATATATTGATTTGATTGTAGCCAGAAAATCCATCTATAAATGAGAATATTTCTCATCTGGCACATTCATCAATAATTTGGTCGATAAAAGGAGTAGGATAATTTTCTTTTGGACATGCCTAATTTACATCCCTATAATCGACACACACTCGTATTTTTCCTTGTTTCTTCATGAGAGGAACAATGTTGGAAACCCAGTCAGTAAGAGGAACAGGATAAACCAACCCACAAAATTTTTTCAACTTTTTCTTTAATTGCAACAACTTTCTTTGGATGAACAGGTCGAAGCTGCTATCGAACTGGCTTGACATCAGGGTACATTTTAATTTCATTTTTCAAAATACTAGAGTCAATGCCTATCATCTCCTTATAATACCATGAAAAGATATCTCTAAATTCACGAAAGAGAGTACGGTAATTATCGAGTTCCAATGGAGAACAAGATTTGCTGACATGAATGTTCTCTACAACATTAGGCTTGGTTGAAATATTAATAGAAATAGTTTCTTCAATATTTGACAAGTTTCACTGAGATTCGATTACGTCTATGAAAACTAAATTCGATAATAAATCAACAACTGATGGGTGGTTTAGTTCATTTGAATAATCTTTAATTTCATCTAGAAGGTGGGAATGATGATGATAGTCTTCCCATGGTTCCTCTCCTACCATCATTGATTGGATGATTCCTTCATCCGTAGAATGTATACGTGAAAAAGGATCCGAATAGGTACCATATTCTAACGAGCTATCTACCCATACAACTGTTGAGTGTGGATTTGGGTTTAACACACAAGCGTGAAAGATTGATTGCTATGATGATTCAATGGGGCTTAATGGCATCACCTCTATATTACTATCAACTTCAACTTTGTCGGTAATCCTCCTTAAATCAGATGAGGTGGAGAAAATCATGTTGCAAGTCTCTACTCTTGCCACTTCCATCAGATAGTGATAGTAGGGTAAAAGTACCCATTAGGGAAGGATATTTAAAGAGACCTACTCCAACACTTTGAAGTGACAATGGGGGTCCGTGTACCAACAGAATGCTTCCCGTAGTCTATGAATTATTGGAAAATAAGGCTAGTTGATCAATGACTGTTATTCCACCCTTAAAAGGGAATGCAATAGTGCGAAAGTACGTGGAAACCACCGCAGCCATAGCATATACCCAAGGCCTTCCCAGTAAAATGTTGTAATCAAGGGGTCCGTGTTATACAACAAATTTACCTCCTCATCAACTCAGAGGGGAAAGACATGATAGCTGAAGCAAAGACCACAATTACAGGCCTTGATTCCACACTAATGCTGGTTGTACACTAACAACCTATTTTATAAAGCCTATTTGCAAGCCTTAGGGTGTGTTAGTGACCCTACTAACTCAAGTTGCTAGTAAGGGAACAACGTTAGTGAAACTTGGTGAAGTTCCAAGGGTCAAAGGAATGAATTAACTCATAAATATCTAGATATTTGTTCCTAAAATTACTCAAGAAAAGAAAGGAAACATCCAAAATCAACCTATTTGGAGGGTTTCTAATACGAAAGAAGGAGGCAAATGGGAAAGAGCTGAAAAGCATGGCAAGTTCATTGCTTTTGTCCTAGTGAACTCAAGGAGGAACTTGGAAACCCTAACTCAATTGCTACATATGCAAAGTTAGGATTATTGTGATAGGGGTCAGATCATTTGAAAGGATAGCATACTTGACTATTAAGCATTGTCTCAAGTCATAAGAAGTGAGCAAGAAGGGAGAGAGAGAGAGAGAAGCAGACTACACAGAGCTTTATAAATCACTGTGTCTGCTTATAGGGAGCGTCATTGGACCTATTAACTCTCTGTAGCCATTGTTATAGAGCTTTAGTGTCCCAATAACTTTATTTCTAGCTATTTTTGTAAGCCAAAAGGGATAGGAAGCCTTCTCATGGAATGAAATAAGATATGTAACTGCATTTTGCTAGAAAATTGGTGTCCTAAAAAGTTTTTTTTTAGGAAATAATTTATTTATTTTTCCTTTCTTAAAAGCATTTTTTATGAAAGAAAGACCCACATTTTTTATTCATCCTTCTATTTAGTTGGTTAAAAGATGCTCTATTTTGGTTTCAAGTAGTTGTTAAGAAACATTGGAAAGAAGTCTTTTGGTTATGCATGTGTTAAATGACTAAGATGCATGGAAAGAATATGAATATGTAGAATACATCTTGTTTTCATCGAATTGAAATTTTTTTGAAGCATTGTCTTGTGCATGATTTATTGAGTCAAGAGACTCATCACATTTCATACATCAACTCCCTTACTGAAGACAATAATCAAGTACACATAAAATTTACCTAAAATCAATTAGTAACTCTTTATTGAGCAAACAAACATTAGTGCAGGCTAAGATCTTGGGATAGGCTTCTGAGTAAATTGCCCACGGTCGAAAACCAAACTAGTGTCATTAAAAGAGAGAAAAATTCCATTTGCACTCATACTACTGAGACCACTCCAGTAAAGTTGGAGAAAAATATGAGACAACATCAGACTGTAAGTGAAGGTATCCTGCCTTCTCTTACAACTCCTTTAGGTATTCCGTTTATTGAAGATCCTTTCAGGGATTAAGAAACTAAGTCGGGGACTCAGTTATCATGCCCACACAACATGTTGTCTATGACTATGTCCCCCCCAGTGGTGTCTATGATCTGAGGTATCTTTAGTGGCCAAACTTTTAGGGACTTACAAAAGGTGACTCGGAGGGGCTGTCTTGGTACCTAACATGGAAAAATCTACTATGTCTTCAGTTTTTGGGAGGGTGCTCATCTTCACGAGAGTACTTGGCCCCTTAATGTGATGTTTGGGTGAAGCTCTAGAGTAACCGTAACCGTACATCTAGCCATCCTTCTCTGTTATTCATTGAGATACTGGGTTTCATCTCCAGTGATTGGTGCTTATCAGACAGGGAAATTTCCCTCTATTTATTGATTGATCAATTTAGTGTATTTTTTATATTTTTTTAGGCACCCGAATGTTATAATTTTGAGACTTTAACAAATATCACAATAAAATTTATTGATAAAAATTAACTGTCACCGTGGCTACATCCAGCCCTCATCGTCAATCTAGATGATTGCTAGGACATCCTCCATTCATTGTGGAAGATTCACAGAGCTCCAGTGGACCAGATTCCCCATCTTTGGGGAATCAGTCTCCCAGATCTCACTCAGGATCTATTTGGACAACCGACGATTCAAGTTTGTCAGAGAATTTCTTTACCGAAGGATTCCTTCCTCCCTTAAACCCTCCGCTTACAAATTCGTCGGACTCAACACTGGATCCCGCGGTACCTGTACTTCCTACTTCAGTAGTTGGAACATTTCCCTCTATCCCGTCGATGACTAATGGGTTGTGGGACTTTAGAGACACTTTTGGTCCTTCCCCACTTCCCCAGTTGACAGTCACCACAACACCGGTAATGACGAACCCCGCTATCCCGTTTGTCCCAGGTACAATCACTCACATGACACCCTCTACGAGTGGAACCCAGCCAATGCCAGGTTCCACCCCTATAGTTTCAAACTACATACCTTCGACAAGCGCTACATATAGTGCTCCCTATAATGCTCAATATAGCAATATAGGTGCGGTTCGCATCCACCAACAATATGGTCGGCTGCCATTGTATAGTTTGATGCCCTAGATTCAAATATCTAGGGGAATTCCCAACATGCACATGCCGGTAGGGCACATAACTGTTCCCCCTTCGTTCTCCGGCATGCATGGTCAATCGCTAATTGACATGAGCATTCCTTATGTCAATCAAGGCCAAATGGCTAGTTCTATGATGGGCAAGAATCCTCTAGGGGGTCCCAACCAATCCATGGGGGCACCCTACTCACAAATTCAAATGAGTCAAGGGGGCACCACTTATCTTGTGGGCGATTCTATACCCCAGTATCAAAATCCTCATGGAAATCCACTCTACAACACCACACCTCGAAGCAACTGCTACACCACGCAGCCCATGTATAATATTGGGAGTCAAATGATGGGCAGAGCTCAAGGCTCCTCAAGTCAGATGTCATCACCTTGGTCCAAGTCGGGGGCATAACACAATCTGCCCTTTTTGGCAACGTTTTATATACCCAACTTATAAAAACTGACAAACGACCCAATCTATCATAACTTACAATGGTCTTTGATCCCACATAAGATACCAACGAACATCCCTAAGTTTGATGGAAAGCAAGGGGAGGATCCAGGCACCCATATCACCACCTACCATCTTTGGTATGTTTCAAACTCTATGGTGGATGATAGTGTCTGGTTACGTCTTTTTCCCTACACCCTCACTGGAAATGTAGCTAAATGGTACATTGAGTTACCACGTGCGTCAGTAAACTCCTTCGATGCTTTAGCGATGGAATTCCTAAAGCAGTTCCAGCTACCCATCCACTATGACACTGGGACAGAGATCCTCACTTCATTACGTCAGGATACCGCCACCCCCATCTCTGATCATATACCTGAATGGAGACATAGGTGGATGTTAGGTAAAGCTCCCCTCCCAGACTATCTCTTAATAGACTGGTTCTGCAAGTCCTTACTCCCACAAATCACTAGAGATGTCGCTTTAAGTTGTGCACCACAGAAGACCAATCCATACATCGTGCCCAGCACTTAGATTTGATATATTCACAGTCTGGCACTCTTTACGACATAATCCCCAATTCCCCTCATAACTCCAATGTTTCCACTCCTCAACACCCTGGAGCACATGCCGATGGGATTGTTGACGCAACCTCTGGGGCTCTGTGCAACAACTCAGTGGTCACATTGCCCAACTGGTTGATGAGCCCCAGAAATGGGTAATTATATGGGGTCATTCAGCCTCCTAATTCGAATTAATCCACCATTCTCATTAGTTTATTGCATTTTTTTTATTATATTTATGCTAATAGAGTGAATTGGGTTAGTCATTATGCCAAAAATTCTAATGTATGCTTTATGCAGATTTTTGGTCAATTTTGAGACAAAATCAGAGGTTTAATGAGCACTTGGCAGCCAAATTCATGGAAGAACAAGGGAGAGGATTTGTAGGAAGGTGTCCCATTCATTTATGAGCCCTTACTTCAAATTCTCCATCAAAAATTTGGAGCACAAAGCCAAAGGGCAGCCAAGCAAGTTAAGTAGGATTGATGTTATCTTCAGCTCCAGGAAGCCAAGTTCCTTGATTTTAGGAGGATTGTTGGAGGTCCCCATTTGTATAAATAAGAAGGCTTAAAGACTCAGTTTTGTTAGTTATATTTTATTAAGTAGGTTAGTCATGTTTTTAGTCTAGTTTTTCACTTTAGTTTAGCTCTGTATCAGCACATTTTCGAGCTTCTTCTTGTAGACAGTTTTTGTGATGTAACTATTATTTTTTGATCAATGAAGATGAATCCAGCTTTGAACCAGCTTTGATATTTATTAGGAGGTTGTAGCAATTGAGGTTGGGCCCAACCCAAGTGCTAGTACCTCCTTTGTGTACTTTTATGTGTCTTTTCTGCATTCATAGAATAATTTTTGTTATTTAGGTTAAAATCTTGCTTTGTTACTTAGGTTGTTTTTGATGATTAAGATAGTTGTTCATGCTTCAGGTTGATTTGATAGTTTGGTAATAGAAAAGATCCACAAAAAGGCTATCAATCAGTCCTTGATCTCATTTGTCCCTCCTTGGGACCACAAACTGAGACCAAGGCATACTTGCTGCCACAAAATCGCTGTTTTTGCCTTCCAATGCAATTGCTAGTGTTCGATTTTAAGTTGGAAAAGTTGATATCAGTTGTGTTTTCATGTTTATTTATGTTCTTGTTCAGTTTCCATAGCTCTCTTGCATGATTTTCTGTCTATAAACTTTTGTTCATCATATTTCTGGTTTTTAAGGTAAGATTATGTCAAAATAGATAGATCTCTATATTTTTCAGCCTTTGTTCGATTAATTTTGGAAAATAGTGTGTAGAGCACCTGTAATACATTCCTACCTACCCTTCCTCCATCATACAACTTGTTCCAGCCCATAATTCAAGATTTCTTCCCTTCATTTGCCACACTTTCCCAATTTGCCCTAATTTCTATATTTTTGTGCAACATTGCCTTCTCCATCCTTGAACAAATCCAACCATCTTCATCACTCCTGAGCTTAATTTACTAGGTCCCACACCTCTTAAAAACCTTATCCATCCTTCATTTTCAATTCCCCACCATTTTTTCTCCATCAACCCTCTAAAATCCTCTTTCGGCCGCTCCTATAAATCTTCCTGTAGAAACCTTGCAGACTTCCTGTAGAAGTTCACGCGAGAAGTTCTTCGAGATATGATCACTGTGGAATTCTCTAGAAGGGTGCTAGGGACCCCTTAGGCTCTCTTCTCACCTTCCAAACCTCCTGCAAGCACCCACTCCATTTCATTTCGCCAATCAACCTCTGCACAGTCAAAAATAGTTAAAGCACATGCATAATAATTCTGCAAAATTACTCAAAAATACAAAAATATGTTTTTTCCATATTTTCTTTCAGAAGTAACTTAGTCACATGCATTTTACCTTTCCAAGAGTCAATGGCATCCATTTCCACAGCTTTCATCTCTTTTCTTACACCAATAGGGTTAGTCAGTAAAACAAGGGCTTGCTAGGGTTTGCATTTCCTTTCAGCTTTTCGCTTCTTTCTGCAAGTAGACTAGCCTCTTTTAAGTTAGCTTTCATCCATCAAATTTAAAAGCTTCTTCTAAGAGCTCATAGAAGTTGGCTTAAGCTCCTAGCGAACTTGTGCCAGCTGATCAAGTGACAGCCTGTGACAAGAGCTAGTACTTGTGCATACAACACCGTTGCTTCCAAGTTTGTTATGAACAACAGGGTTGATAAAAGTAAAGTAGGGAGTCCCAAGAGTTGCAGCATCATTGTTGCAATACTGGAGCTCACTATCTTTTTGGCGCCTTTTCTGGGGAAGCGTCAGAGTATTTGTGATTGCTGCTTTTCTTCTATCTCCTACTGCAACATTCTGCTAAGTAGTTTATTTACGCAAATGTAGATTAGACATTTCCTGCTTTCATTTCATTTCAGCAAGCATAGCTTATATATTTCCCACTTTCATAGGTTAGCATTTCAATTCTGCAAGCGTAGATTAGTATCTCAATTCTACAATTTCATTTCAGCAACATAGACTAGTTATTTCTGGCTTTCATTTCAATTCTGCAATTTTCATTCCAGCAAGGGTTATTTTAGTTAGCTGCAGTTCAATCTATTTCAGTTTTGTAGGTACAAGCAGAGGAAAAAAAAAACAAAAAAAACAAAAATCAACAAAAAATATCTCCTTTCATGCCTTGTAGGAGTAGAGATAATTCAGAAAAATGTTTGCACAACACCCCACTACTTCACACAGCCAACCTTCTCTCTTCTTCAATGACTGTGATTAAGAAGAACCCTTAGGTGGACAGTAAGACATATTTGAAGAACCTCTAGGGGAGATGAAAAAGAAACCATTCCTTTGGAGCAAATGGCTGAAAACAGAAATGTTGGGAGCAGTGCCTTTTGTTCCAACTCATCCATTGAAGGTGAATTTGAAACATGTGGGAATATTTCAAGAGCGAGAACAGATAGACTATTGCCATGAAAATGGATACCTTGCAGATCCAAAGGAAGCAAGAGGAAGCCAAGAGGGATTTGGCCATATTTTGTCCCAGGTGCACTAGAAAGCATCCTAGGAACGAATGTCCATTGCACTCCATAGAAGTGTGTTTTGTCTGTGAAAGAGACCATCCTACAAAGCAGTGCCATTCCTTGCCCGGAATTAAAGTTGCATATTAGAGGGCCAAATGATCCACTGAACCACTCTATTTCATGAACCAAAGGAGGCCACATGGACCCAAAACTTACCAGGAGGGAATGCAAGGGACATCCCAGACCTATTACAACCCCTACCAAGCCACTTCCATGCCTTCTTGGGGTCCCCCTCCTCATCCTTCTTGGTCCACACCCCCTCCTTGGTCGTATCCATCTCAATACCATGCTCCTCCAGTTGCTCATTCGTTTCACTCTTATGCTCAACCACAGCCTCAGTGGAATACACCTCATTAGGGGTGGAGGCCCCAGTACAACACTCCTCCCACTATTTTTCCTCCACCACCTGCTCAACCATTCCCTCCGGCTCCACCAAGGCAACCCCAAATGCCTGCCCAGCCGAACCCGAACCCAAATAATAGGCAGACTCAACAAGTATATAGTGGGGAACCACCATTTCAAAACCTGCACATTGGAGTAGCTCAACCCAATTACGATGCTGAGGCACAACATGTCCAAACGACTCCTCTTGAGCTCAATCATATTCACCATAGCTCAGGAAGAGCATTGCAAACAAGAGAATGTATTGAAATCATTGAAGGAACACATCCAGTAAAAGAAGATTCAAAAGAGGAGATCAAAGGACCATTGGCTACACTTGATGAAGAGAAGACATCAAAATCAGAGATCGAGAGAGTTCCCTCATGGTTACCATCAAATCCTCCATGTATTCAAGAGAAAAAACAACAAAAAGAGGAAGATGAGAAGGTCATGGTAGAAGGTGACATGAACAATGATCCAGATCAACACAAGGACCAAGGATATTAGAGCTATAGTGAGATATGGTTCCAGATGGTCACTAAGTTGCAGTAGTACTCTCTTCCTTAGCTATGCTTGATCCCTTCAAAGTCAAATCATTTGGTCTTTGAAATCCTGATACCTGTCAAAGCATGCATTTCAAGCCTCCACATTATTTTGTCTATCATCTTGATGTGCACAAGGCTCCATTGGAAGTATTCTTATACTTGAAAATGACTTTGTTTTTCAAGTAGGGTAGGGTAAAAATAAAATAAAAAATGAAAAATAAGAGAAAAAATAAAAATCTAAGGTGAAAACCTACTTGGAGGCGCCTCAGATTGGCTTAATGATTGAAAACCTCCATGAGGCAGTCAATGGGTTAGAAATAAGAGAAAAGAAAAAGGGAATAAGATCCCTGGGTGAAAACCTCCCTTAGAGGCACCCAGGGCAGGCAATTAGGGTGAAAACCTCCTTGAGGCGCCCTAGTTGTTTTCAAAGAAAAAAAAAGAAAAAATGAATATCTAGTTTTATTGCAGGTTTATAGAACTTTAGGAAGTAGCAGAAGGTGCCAAGAAAGCCATGAAACCAATAACAGCACCTATCCTACCTTCCCTCACCCTTCTCCATCATACTTGACATCATTTCCACCTCACTGTGCTTCTTTTCTGAAAACTATGTTTTCTACAGGAGGATCCTCTAGCATGTAGAAATTACAAAGAGCTAGAAATGGACTTCAAAATCAGTTTGAGGAATAGGGAAGCTTCATAAAGGGTTTATAAATCCTCCTACGATCTTCAAGACCCTCTTCCATCATTTCCATGCCTGCATCACACCCCAAGCTCATTTTTCCTACTGTCCAAAAAACTGCAGAATGCTCTGATACAAAAATACATAGAGCAGAATTGTTTTTTTTCCCTAATTTGAAAACCGTGGATCCATTTTGAAAAACTGTTACATGGGGAGTTGTATAGGGATGATGGCAACATGCCCAAGCAATTTCAGCCAATTCCAGTGCACAGTTTACAAGAAATCAGCCTCCATCACCTTCAACCATTTTTGAATTTTCTCCATATCTGTGGATCCATTTCAAAACCTGTTTCATGGGGAGATGCATATGGGTGACGGTAACCTGCCCAAGCAATGTGACCCAATTCCAGTGCACAGTTTCCTAGAAATTGACCTCTGTCACCTTCAACCATTTTCAGTTTTTCTTGAAATCTGTACATCCATTGACCACAATTTTGCTATGGGAGGTGCATTATGATGATAGAAACATGCTCAGAAAGTTTCAGGTCAATATAGTCTATCGTTTGGGAGCTATGGACAAAACAAGTCGTTGTTCTATAAACATCCAGCATCAGCAACATGAGGGTGCAAATCTGAAGGTTGGAACAGACTCCTGCAGCTCAAATCCAGCCAAAGGATACCTGCACAAGAAAAATAGCCACATATCAACAACTAGACAAGCATGCATCCACAGAAACAAAGGCATGTAGCAGAAGGAAAGGCCAAAGAACCTCACAGCAAATGCATTTGACTTCTAGGTAAGTGACTAAACCCGTTCCTCTGTTGCATGAATGTAATTTAAGAACTGCATGGACAGTGAGATGGTTGTGATTAAACGAGATCAGTGGCCACGTAACTGTCCACCCTCGTCCAGTTTAGATAGTGCCTTGTCTAGTTCTATAGTGCTCAATTGTAAGTCATGCAACACACGTGTTTAGTCAACTCACGGGAAATTTAAAAAACAGGTAGTGGCAAATGTTTTGAATTCCAGCGCAAATGATGTCAAGTGATTAACTGGCAAAGAACATATAGTTTCATAATAACACTGCAGTGGGGACCAACAGTCTGCATGGGGCCAACGTGCACTTGGCCAGCTCACCCTCCATCAACAGAAGTCTCCATAAATAGCCAATCGAACTCATCTTTGAAATACTCTCACCACCGTTGTTTCCATTTTATCATCGTCCCCGCAGCTGCAACAAGCTCTATACCACCTCCATAGCAGCAAACCAGTCATTCTCTACCATTTTTCAAAACCCTCTTGCTTATCGGCATTCTACAGGAAGCTGTAACAGTTCTACAGGAGCAGGAACAATGTCTATAGGAAGGTTTCTACAGGAAAGACAGAGAACAGCTCTGCAGAAAGAAAACCTAGGATTTTCGTCGAAATTCAAGCTCAAAACAAGGTAGGCTCGAGAAAACTTCTCTGTGCATGATTTGTTTATGTAAGGTGGTCAATTGAACACGGCATTAGATTGAAAAACGAGAGTAAAAGTCTGTGTGTGCATTGAGAAAAAAGTGAAATTTTGCTTGCATATTTCACTGAGTTTACCCAATTTTTTTCTCCGCATCTGAAATCTCCTCATCATTTTTTTATTCTCCTATAAGGAAGATATACAAAGCAGTAGAGGCTATCCTGTGTGTGTGTGTGTGAAAAAACTCAAATTTACATATCTCTCTATGAGCTGAGAAAAGAACCTGTGTCCTTATGCTCTGTTCTTTAAAAAAAAAAAAAATCTTTTCATAAACAGACAGTCAAATTCTAGGTGACAACAATTTTAAAATAGGGGAATTATTGCCATTTGATATTGTAAGAAGCACACGAGAAATTCCTCCTTTGATCTCAGAAAAAACTGGATTCAGCTATCCTTTGTTTCAGTGATTGACTGTGTTTTTTTTCCCACCTGAGCATTTTCTTTTCTAGTTAAAACACAAACTCAACACCATGCCAGGAGGATTCATCAGGAAAGAAACCTTAAACTCTAGCAAATTGTATGAGCACCCTAAGGTGGTGGACCTTTTCACGAGGGAAAATTGGAATCCTTCTTTGACAGAATTTAGGATTATGATGAGGAGGTGACTAAAGAGTTTTTGATATCCCTAAGACCACATTCGAAGACACATGCCACAGTTAGTTTTAGGGGTTTGACCCTAGAACTTACCCCTAATTTCATTAGTAGAATTACCAGTTTACCATTGGGGCTCCCTTGGAGCAAAGAGGAGAAGTCATTGGGACAAGTGGCTAAGAAAACATTTTTTCTGCCTGAGGAGCATCCTGTAGAAGACAAAAACGGGGTCAGAAGGACAAGCTTGCCTCCTCTCTGGAGTGAAGTCAGTTATCAAATAATGAAATATATCACATGTGAAGGGAGGTTTACTATGGTTATCATTTTAGGTTGCTACATGAATTGAGGTATGGGATGAACTTGCATCCAGCTAAAAAACTGAGCATCCCATATTTCCTCCTTCAGCCTTTAATTGAATGCGGTACAACGCTAAATGCAGGAGTCCCAGATCAGTTAGCCTACCATGGACTCATCAAACTATTGGTGGAGGATGCTTTACACACTTATACTATCCCCATATCTTGGGAAACCTTCAGAAATATGTCCAGCGATGATAACATTAGAACTTTGGCTAAGAACATCACCCCATCCAGCAGTGAGGAGGGGGAGAAAACTGAAGAAATTGAGAAAAAAAATGATGAGGGAGCACAAGACATTCAAGAAGAGAGAAAAACAGAGGAAGAACAGAAAGAAAAAGAAGAATTTGACAAGACTGCTGAGCCTAAAACAGAGAAAGAAACTACAACAAAAACAGTGAAGGAAAAGAGGACACAAATTGGAAAGGAAAAGGCTGGGAAAGCCCAAAACAATGTTTCCACAACCAAAGCAGGCACCCAACAAGAAAAGGGAAAGACACACCCTGAGATATCAGTCACACAGACAGAAACAATGGACACAGATATTTCTACAAGAAGCGAAGGAAAAGAACAGTAGGAAGAGAAATCCCCTGATACATTGGTAAGGGAGGTAGCAGCTGTGCTTACTGCATTAAGCACACCTACAAAACAAAAAGGAAAAAGAAAGAGGCAAACCTCCATGTATTTCAAGGCCAGGAAAAGCACAAGAATTCAAACAAGCAGAATAGGAGTAGAAGTGGAAGGACATGAACAAGAAGGCAAAATTTTATGGCACACATGAGTAGACCACATCAGAAGCTTGGCATGATAAGGAGGCCACCAGAGCCATCAAGAATGAAGAGATAGATTAGTTGCTCAGAGGGTGAGCAACACCTTTAGTAGGGGGTGATGATGAGCCCCAGAAATGGGTAATTATATGGGATCATTTAGCCTCCTAATTCGACTTAATCCACCATTCTCATTAGTTTATTACATGCTTTTGATTATATTTATGATAATAGAGTGAATTGGGTTAGTCATTATGCCAAAAAGTCTAATGTGTGCTTTATGCAGATTTTTGGTCAATTTTGAGACAAAATCAAAGGTTTAATGAGCACTTGGTAGCCAAATTCGTGGAAGAACAAGGGAGAGGTTTTGTAGGAAGGTGTCCCGTTCATTTATGAGCCTTTACCTCGAATTCTCCATCAAAAATTCGGAGCACAAAGCCAAAGCGCAGCCAGGCAAGTCAAGTAGGACTGTTGTTATCTTCAGTTCCAGGAAGCCGAGTTCCTTGATTTTAGGAGGACTATTGGAGGTCCCCATTTGTATAAATAAGAAGGATTAGGGCCTAAGTTTTGTTAGTTAGATTTTATTCAGTAGGTTAGTCATTTTGTTAGTCTATTTTTGCACTTTAGTGCAGCTCTGTATCAGCACATTTTCGAGCTTCTTCTTGTAGATAGTTTTTGTGATGTAACTATTATTTTTTTATCAATGAAGATGAATCCAGCTTTGAACCAGCTCTGAGCTTTCTTAGGAGGCTTTAGCTCTTGGGGTTGGGCCCAACCCAAGTGCTAGTACCTCCTTTGTGTACTTTTATGTATCTTTGCTACATTCATAGAATAATTCCTTTTATTTAGGTTAAAATCTTTCTTTGTTACTTAGGTTGTTTTTGATGATTAATATAGTTTTTCATGCTACAGGTTGATTTGACAGTTTGGTAACAGAAAAGATCCATAAAAAGGCTATCAAGTAGTCCTTGATCTCATTTCTACCTCCTTGGGACCACGAATTGAGACCAAGGCATACTTGCTGCCACAAAAACATTGTTTTTGCCTTCCAATGCAATTGCTAGTGTTAGATTTTAAGTTGGAAAAGTTGATATCAGTTGTGTTTTCATGTTTAGATCTATTCTTTCTCATTTTCCGTAGCTATCTTGCATTATTTTCTATCTATAAACTTTTGTTCATCATATTTCTAGTTTTTAAGGGCAGATTAGGTCAAAATAGATAGATCTTTATTTTTTTTAGTCTTTGTTCGATCAGTTTTGGAAAATAGTGTCCATATCACCTATAATAGATTCCTACCTACCCTTCCTCCATCATACAACCTGTTCCAACCCCTAATTCAAGATTTTTTCCCTTCATTTGCCACACTTTCCCAATTTGCCCTAATTTCTATATTTTTGTGCAACATTGCCTTCTCCATCCTTGAACAAATCCAACCATATTCATCACTCCTGAGCTTCATTTACCAGGTCCCACACCTATTAAAAACCTTATCCATCCTTCATTTCCACTTCCCCACCGGTTTCCCTCCATCAACCCTCTAAAATCCTCTTTCGGTCGTTCCTGTAGAACTTCCTGGAGAACCCTTGCAGACTTCCTGTAGAAGTTCACGCGAGCGGTTTTCTGAGATCTAATCACTATGGAATTCTCTAGAAGTGTGTTAGGGACCCCTTAGGCCCTTTTCTCACCTTCCCTACCTCCTAAAAGAACCCACTCCATTTCCTTTCGCCAATCAACCTCTGCACACTCAAAAATAGTTAAAGCACATGCATAATAATTTTGCAAAATTACTCAAAAATACAAAAAGATGTTTTTTCCATATTTTCCTTTAGAAGTAACTTAGTCACATGCATTTTACCTTTCAAAGAGTCAATGGCATCCATTTCTGCAGCTTTCATCTCTTCTCTTGCACCAGTAGGGTTAGTCAGTAAAACTAGGGTTTGCTAGGGTTTGCATTTCGTTTCAGCTTTCCGCTTCTTTCTACAAGTAGACTAGCCTCTTTTGCGTTAGCTTTCATCCATCACATTTAAAAGCTTCTTCTCAGAGCTCATAAAAGTTGGCTTAAGCTCCTAGCGAACTTGTGCCAGTTGATCAAGTGATAGCCTGCGGCAAGAGCTAGTACTTGTGCATACAGCACCGTCATTTCCAAGTTTGTTTCGAACAAACGGGTTGATAAAAGTAAAGTAGGGAGTCCCAGGAGTTGCAGCATCATTGCTGCAATACTGGAGCTCACCATTGGTAGTGGACGCCTCTACCAAATCGACTGCTCTTCTTACCACTGCGATAAACTATGTGCAGCCTACACAAAATCCCAGTGGTAAGAAAAAGAAGAATAAGAAAAAGATTACTCCTTCTGAGGAACAGTCAACAAAGCAACCAAACCCAAAATAGAAGGTCATTGCACCTACTGATGAGGGAAAGGATAAACCTACCATATTTCCTTGCAAAATTTGTGTTGAACACCACATGACCTATTGTTGTCCACGTCTTCAGGAATGCACAAAATACATTGCTAAAAAAGATACTGGCCGGACCCCCACTATCCTAAAAAATCATTTTCCCACTCAAAAACAGCAAAACCTTATTGCAAACCAACTGCAACCGTCGCAAGGGGGAAATTATGGTTCACAACATCCTTCAACTGGTGAAGGATCTTCTACTGTTTACAAATTTGAAACCGTAGATCTACAAACACAAGCTAAATCATATGGAGCTCCTATCACTCATGCAGAGGAACCTTCCTCAAGTCCAAACCCAAAGCCGCCCAATGATTTTCATAATGAAAGGGCGGTTTCTGACCTTGTAATTCAACCCCCAAAATGGGCACTTCAACGCACAATGCACAATACATCTGCATGTGCCTCCCAAAAGTACAGCATTGTAGAAAACTTGGCACAAGCACCATTGACTATGTCAGCACTCGTAGTATTAAAAACATGCCCAACACAACAAAAAGCTTTGCTTTCAGCTATTGGTAGTATAGACCCACAGGATTCCATGCTTGCTATTTTCGACATGGAAAAGTGTAAACCTCCCCTTTCTTACCAGCTTGCATTTCAAGTGAAAATTACTTCGAAAGGAAAAAGTATACATAGAACTGTCATTGACGAAGGTGCTTCTACCTGTGTCATGTCGACTCGCCCTGGGTTCTCCAACCCTATCCCTACTGTCGAACTCCCTTAAAGCTTTCGATGGCCACACCTTTATCCCAAAAGGTTACTTGACTAGCTACCCCATCACTTTGTATGGTAAAACGGTTACGGTGGACATGGAAGTCGTAGACAAAAAACTTGACTATAATCTCTTACTGGGTCGGAGTTGGACATATGTGATGATGGCCATAGTATCTACTGTCTTTCACATCATCCTATTCCCATTGGATGGAAAAGTAGTTACAGTAGATCAATTGTCTTTCTGCACCCCTGATTATTCACCATTACCAAGTAGCTCCGTACCCCTAGTAGGTGGCGTGCCTGACTCTTATGTCAGTCTCAATACCGGTCTATTAAAGGCTTCTTCCCTCATGGGTTGTTTCCCTCTTCAGCCACCGAAGGTTCCACAATTGACTAACATGCTTTCATTTATTCCTCATGAACATACCGATCCATGGATCCTACCCGCTCCTTTAGACCTTGACACATACGGAGACCAAATGTCGTTGTCACTAGCTGAACTAGCCTACCAAGCCATTCAATCTGCATCTGCATCTCTGGTCACATTAGTTATGGCCAACGATACCACCGCCCCTCCCATAAACACTCCTCCTTTTGATCTACTTGATCAAGTCCTACCTACGGACGAAGCTGTTGTTGGGAAAAGTATCTACTCAGAACGCCCCTATCCCACTAAGGTGTGATAGTGCCTTAGCAACAAACAAGGAAAACTACTTTCGTATTCTTCTTTATGAATTGTAAACGAAGAGGAATAGGATGAACCAACCTGTGTCTTTCGCTAGTCCTTTGATCCAATCTCTCTTCTCTTTGACAGCTTCCAGCTACCTGCTCCCTTACTCGCCTAGCTTCACCAAGTTCCTGCAAGATCACAGAAGAGGAAAACTACACAAAGACATATATTTACATTCATAAATAGCTTAGGATCAGATTTAAGCTAAACATGCAAATTTAACAAAACATCATTGATACAAAAGCATGTAGGAGAAACTCAAATAGTTTTATTGATATAACAAGAAGATCCAGGAGGAGATACAACCAAGTGAGTCCCGATCCAGCATCTACCTCCCAGCAAAGGAATCCCTTCTTCACCTCCAACAAAGCATAAATCACCCAATGCACTAATCTCAATCTCAAAACCAACAGCAATTCTCTGCAAAGTACAAAATTCCAGCCTCTGGATCTCTGGGATGAGGGATCCATATATAGATGTATGCAAAGAGGATGAGTCAGCTTATGATTTGACTTGTGGCTTCTCTCTGTCAGTTCTTGCTTCCACTTGGAGACTGAGAGCCTCTTACTCATCCTTGGTCGAACTCAGTGAGGCAAGTGTCATTGAGGAAGATTCTGGAAGCTTCCATTGTTTGTCCACCTCGCGGAATGACACTGCCATTTGGAATTTCCCGCTTAGCGCACCCTGGTAGTGCATTTAGGTGCGTTACAACCACCTAGATAGTGTACTTGGGTGCTATGCAACGCAGGTAGCTAGTGGAGCAGCTGAAATGATCCTGATTTGACTGGTTCTGAGCAGTTTCTGGTGGAGAACTTCTGGGAGAAGCTGTAATTGGTTGACCTTGTTCCTTTAGGGGCAGGAACAACACTTTTAGGGACTTAGGATCCCTTGGTTTATGGACATTTCATGCTTAGAGCTGTAAGGCACAAAAATGTCTATAACAGTTGCCCCCTAAAGTATGAGGCCGTTTATCGGGTGAAATGCTTTATTAGGAGGATCCGAAGTTCTTTCAATGCTGGGAGGAGACCTGTAATAAGATACAATACAATACATTATCTTCATACTATTTTCATGATCTAGCTGAGGCAGGCATTCCCATGCTCAGCTTTATAAATTCATTTTTTATGTACATAGGATAGACAATCGTCTGATGGTAGACTGATGATTCTGATGAATTCATCATCCTTTCGGTAGGATGATTATCTGTGCTGCAATGCTGTACATGTCAATGTTTTTATTTTTTATTTTTGAATATATATCGCAGCCCAGATGGATGAAACTAGATCCGGGGTCTTCAATCTCATCCGATCTTCACTCGAAGTACAAGTCGATCCATGTGAGAAATGTTTTGAAGTCGAACATGGAAAGACATTGCTTGATTACCAGTCGATGATGTAAACTGTTAACAAGCGCGAGAGGAATCACCGATAAGGATGATGACCCTCAAGGTACTGCAGTAAAATTCACGTGGTGTGAATAAAGGACTTGATGTCAAACACCACGAAAAATCTTTCGGTCGAAGGTCATTGATGTATACCTGTCGCCGGAAGTGAGAAACTTGCCATTGAGGCATGCAAGCTTCAAAGTACTGAATGGGGTGTTCCTAGATCAACTTCTTGGATAATGAGCTGATGTCAACAAGAAGCGATCCATCAAAGGAGGGCCTTGATGAATCCCACATCAATGACACGAAACGGAGCAAATGATTTTTGATGGAGGTGAAAACGATCTGATGATATATGGTTCAGGATGGCGGTCATGAAGAATTGAAGTATAATGTATGGTAGTGGATGGAACACGGGTGACTTCTCTGGATGACTTCTCTTGAACATGTCGGCGACACTTATGTGATGGATTGGTAGCATTTACCCCAAATGTGAATGGTATGGTGAGACCATGGTGATGTGACCGGTGAATGAAACAACCCAACCCGACTCAGGCACGGAGTGGAAGTGTCATGTTCAAGAGCGACTTGCTACCAATAAAGATTCTTTGAGTTTCTTCCCAATTTTTCCCCAGTCATTGCTGACCACTATCTCTTTATTTTTGTCAAGCTTGAGGAGGATAACATATGCTTGTTCTATAATTTTCCCTTCGGGCAAACCCATCGCTATGTTTTAACGAGCCTAGCGATAGTGAAACTTGTTCTCGTCTAAAGACAAGTTTGTCGCTATTAATGTTTTTAACGAGTTTAACGACAAAGATAACTCGATCCTTTTCATTTTTAGAGAGTCTGAAAAGGTACGTAAAGTTAACTCCAGAATTCCTTTTTCGTCATCTAATCCCTTAAGTCCGAAAAAGTATAAAACAATACAGAAGGGATGAATTTTCAATAGTTTTAACGAGCCGAACAACACAAGCGCTCGATATTTTTGTGCAATAATCCCTCAAGTCCAGAAAGATTAAAATATAGAGGAGGGATAGCACTTCCGGTCGCTTTAACAAGCTGGAAGGCCAAAACTCGACAATCTTTTCATGTTTTACAAGTCAGATGAAAAGAGCTTAAAGAAGACTCGTCTTTTTGAGGAACGAGTGATAAAATGGGTAGCAGCTGATTCCAAGTAAGGGTTGGAATTTTCCAAGCACGGCAGTGTCACAGGGATGGCTAGTGAAATCACTCTTCGCAGTTGTTCCTCAAAATGGGTAAACAATCAAATGGAGGTGAATGATCGGCCAATGGAAAAGTTGAGGTGACGGTGCAAACACGACCAAGGCTTTAATGGCTGATAATGCTACATTCACGGTGGTTATTTATCAGAGGATAGTTCATTTTTTAACGAGCTTAAACGCGGATTGAAACACTTGCTCGGTCTTATGTTTATTGTTTAACGAGCATGAACTATGTGCTAAAACTGCTCGAGGCGGGTTTATTTTTTAACGAGCTTGAACCCTGCGGTAACACTTCTCATGGCGGGTTTATTTTTTTTAACGAGCTTGAACCCTACAGTAACACTGCTCGTGATAAGTTTGCATGCCCCCAGCATAATAACGCAAATCAAGGTGCATGTCCCTCAAGCTTCGTTGCATTCAACTTGGTGGTTGGAATGAAGGTTTACCTTTGAGAAAGGGGATTTGTTTCATTTTTTAATGAGGTTGACACAGTAAAAGAACCATCCTCAAGACTCCTTGTTTCATTTTTTAACGAGGTCGACACGAGATAAGAACCGTCCTCGGAGCCCAAATCCATTAGATATAGAAGGTTTCATATTCCACTGTGGCCACTTCCGCCAGATTACTCGGAGGCGGTAGGGCAAAAGTACCCATTAAGGCAGGGTCTTTTAGGAGACCTACTCCGATATTTTGGAGCGAATGATTGCTTCCATGGATCATTGGAATGTTTCCAGTAACTTGAGAACCATTGGGGAGGAAGTTTTGCTGATCGACACAACAGCTGCCATGGCATATATCCATGGTCTTCCTAGTAGGATGTTTTAATCAAGATTCCCATCTATGACTTCAACATCTATTTCTACTGTTTTCCCTCCTAGTTCAACTTTTAAGTTATTTAGGATACCATATGGGGTATATGTCCTTCCGTCAAATGCTTTTAACATCGTCGCAGACCGCGACAAGGTTGGAGATCCTAAAGTTTTCCAGCAACTCATCGACATAATACATGTAGATGCCCCCTCATCAATAATTTTTCGATGAACAGTTTTGTTGAGCGCTTTTACTTGAATAAGGAAAGCTAGTTGAGCTGGTAACTGAGGGTCATATCCTTTATGATTAAAGGCCACAAGATTGGAATCCATTGGGTCAATCCCACCTATTGCTGATAATAAAGCTTGCTCTTGGGAGAGGCAATTTTGCGGTACCTCAAGTGTCGACATAGCGGACGTCGATTGGGCCAGGTCCTCTATTATATTATAATTCTGTGCTATTTTTGCACAAGGATTAAATGTCGATTTGTGCACTACTCCCTTTGGCGACTTTATCATTTGTTCAGGAATGATGGGTGGCACAACTTTGGTCAAAGTTGTTGTCGAACTACTAGGTTGTTCATTATCCTTGTTATTCGACACCTGTGGATTCCCGTAATCTTTATTCCTTGCCAAAGCATCATTTTGCTGCTTTGAGATAGACAACATAAGCACTTGGGATCGGGAAGCATTTTGATTAGCAACCAGTTTCGTTCCCGGGCTTGGAAATGGATCTGTCAATACTGCTGAGGTTTTTGAACTCTTAAAGAGTTTCTAAACTTCAGCTTTATGTGGACAATCTCTCGTCCGATGATCCTCATCGCATATATGACACCACGATGGGGGTTTCCTTTGCCCAAAAGGGTTTTTAGAAGGCTTTTCAGGAGATGACTCATCCTGCTTCCTTTTTCTCCCTTTATTTTTCTTCTTGCCCCCTGGTTGCTTCAGTTGTTTGCCCTTGTCAGTCGACACGGCATTTACTTCCGAGGCAAGGAGTTCCTCATTTGAATTTTGACTAGAAATCTTATAGGCCTTTTTAGATGTAGCCTTTGTCGATTTCGTGTCTGTCGTGCCAATCACGCCATTGATGGCATGAGAGTCATTGTTTGATTTAGGAGGAGGAGGAACCGAGGATTCCGGTCTAGGGGTGTCAGGCAATTTATCGTAGAGCATGCCGAACTGAGTGTAAATCAAGTCCAAATATTGTGCACTAGCGATAACTTGCTCTTCTGTGACGACTCCCGCTTTTGCCACATCTTCTGTGATGGAAGGCAGTAATGACTTAATAAACCATTAAGCTAAAAGCTGATCGGGAACATACGTTTTCACCATTCTACGACGATGTCGCCATTCATGTATATGATCAAATATGTGAGTGGCCGTCGTTTGTTTGAAGTTGGTAAGAAGTTCGGTTCCCGTTTCGTACCTTATCGGTAACTGAAAATGGGTTAAAAAGGTTGTGGCTAGGGTACTAAAGTTGTCGAATGAAGCTCTAGGCAATTCGATATACCATTTTGTTGCCGGACCAGTTAACGTCCTCTGAAAAAGGCGAAGCCTAATCGAATCATCGTTTAGGGTGTTTGATGAACACCACAGATGAAATGTCATCACATGATTCGACGGATATTCACCCGGATTTCCATTAAATTTAGGAATATCTGATGGAAGTTTATGCGGAATCGCTGGCCACCAAGGGGCATAAGCAATTGGATCATTCGTCGGCCGGTTTAGATATGGTAATTCTAGAGTTGCTACAAAGGGCAACTGTTGATTTAGGTTAGGCAAAGCGTACCCAGGATAAGATGGAATCACCTGAGCAATGGGTCTTTGCATACCAGCATAATGTATTTGATGTTGGCAACTTTGACAAGGTTGATGGGCATAACCACGATAATATGGTTGTTGATAACCACTTTGGAAATGTGGTTGCCCATTACTTACAAAGACTTGTTGCTCAGGTCCTTGATATGATTGCTGGAATTGCGGTTGTTGAGATTGAACCAGCCCTGGTTGTTGGACCATTTACTGTTGTCCAATACTGGATGATTGACCAAAATGAGGAGTCATAGTACTTGTTTGAGCCTGAGTCGCTCCAGATAAGGAGGCACTAACTTGAGGTTGTGATTGAGTTGTCGAGACAAGAGGTTGTTGTATTGCAACCTGAGAAACTTGGGGTTGACATACAACAGGTAGCGCTTGTACTTGCGACGTAATCACCATACCAGGTATAGTGGGAATATTTGACACAGGGTGGACTGGTTGCATTGAATATGCAACCCTTGGTTGCTGAGGCAGTATTGGTACCCAACCGCTGGATGTAATTCCAGTTTGACCTTAACTTTGTTGTAAACTCCCATATGGTTGTTCTCCGGGAGGGAACAATGAAAAGGCATACTGCCCTCCATATGGTGGAAATCCAGTACTTAAAGGGTATATTGGCCTTTGAAGGCACATTGGATCGATTTGTTGAGTTTCAACATAAGAAATACCAGATGATAATCTGGATGAAGAAATAGGAACTGACCATGTCGTCGAAACAGTCCCTGATTGGACTCCGGCTTGTTGTTGATAACTTGCTGGGACAGATGATATACCATCAAACATCGTTGGAGTAGTAGCAGGAGGCTCTGCCGCTGCTGTGTTGGATGACACAGTCCTGGATGTCAACGGTTGTTCAGACATATCTAGTCTATCCAAAAGATTTTCTAGCGATTCTACAAGAACTTGCGATGAAAAGAGACTAACTTCGAAGACCAACGAGGGAATGGTGATGATTATTCTGTTTAAAATAAATTTTAGACACTTTGACACAACTTGTTTTTTCAGTTTTTAAGAGTCGAGAAAAAACAAAAGATGACTCTAGTCTCCTTCGATTTTTAATGAGCCTGAAGTGAAAAGTGCTCAGATGGACCTTTTGCGTTAAGGAGTCTGAAAAAGAACGAAAGGGACTGCTCTGGAGATCTAGGTAGAGGGTGTGCAAAACCAATCACAAAACTGCAGAATACGTTTTACGGTACGGCAGTCAATCTTCCCGAATGCTGTGTTCGGTGCATTGCGATCAGTAGGGCGGCCGACATGGCTTCCTATGGATAAAAGGTTTTAAGCCTATAGGGGTCTCCCAATATATACTCGACGGTACGTGGGAGCACAAGTCCGTACTGGCACTTATCGTCTCACAGTGGAGGAATCACCCAACCATCAGTGAGGACAACAGTTACCAGGTTTTACGACGCCGGAACACGTCTCTAGCCTAGACCTCTATGTTGTGCGTTAAGTTCCAATGCGTTGTTAGATTCATTCAATTTATTTTAAGTTGATATTTCTTAGAAGTTTGCCTTTTGGGTTCACCACGAGATGTAGATGTAATTCCTAAATGCAATCTAAAGATGATAAGCAAGCTTTTATCTCTTTTCAGCAATGAAAATCCTAGCTACAAGGGGAAAAGAAAGACACAATCTTTTCTCAAAGAGCAAAGAGCACATTGTAAATGCACTTTTCCTAAATCAATCCATACAAACTATCAATATGAAAATGCACATATGCATGTATTTGATTTCACTTTCTTAATATTGATGCCTAAAAAGAAAGTTGATGTACAAATCTGAATTTGCTTTCAAGTGAAAAACACAAACAAGCTTCTTTTCGAAATCAAAAGGTAGAGAAGATTACGACACTTTATGATTTTGAAATAAACACTCGTTTCGACACTAGAAAGTGACAAATTAAAACCAAAGGTAAAAGTAAAAGTATAATCAACTCTCAACAGCAAACAAACTTTCTCCTAAGATCAAAATCGATACTTACGACAGATCTAAATCCAAGGATGACAGTATGACTATTCTACTTTTTCAATGGAAAACTGTAAATGATGTAACAAACACACAAAGAACATCTATAGCCTTTTTGTACAAAGGAGGCGGAATTAAGGCAAAGAAAAGGGGTTTTCAGACAGGTACACACACTGATCACAGGCTGCAAAAATCAGAGACAAAACTGGACAAAATGAAGCAAAGAACCTCAGCTGCACAGGGCAAAGGCTGATCAGCGCACCTGTTGCATAGAGAAACTGAATTGCAGCGCAGGTAGCCCTCTCGGGACCTGCGTTGAAATGCAGAACCTCTTCACAGAGCCTGCGCTGGGGCAGAAACGAGACTTCTATCCAGGTTCTGGGTCACGGTTTGCAGTTTAATCTATGGTTTTTGGCCGAGTAAAAGCAATCAGTAAGGTACAATCAGAGGGATGATTTAAAGGAGGACTAAGAGCTATCACAAAGGGTAATCAGATCATTTGTGAATCAGCTGTTCAAATCATGAACAAATCCAGTGAGTGGATTGAAGTAGCAGGTGTCTACTTTGCATTTGATAATGGCAAATGCAGTTCGATTGCTACTTCTGTGTTTATGAAACAAACAACAAGAGAAACACAAACAAACTAACTAGACACGATCCCCAGTGGAGTCGCCATTTTGTTGTTGGGAAAAGTATCTACTCAGAACGCCCCTATCCCACTAAGGTGTGATAGTGCCTTAGCAACAAACAAGGAAAACTACTTTCGTATTCTTCTTTATGAATTGTAAACGAAGAGGAATAGGATGAACCAATCTGTGTCTTTCGCTAGTCCTTTGATCCAATCTCTCTTCTCTTTGACAGCTTCCAGCTACCTGCTCCCTTACTCGCCTAGCTTCACCAAGTTCTTGCAAGATCATAGAAGAGGAAAACTACACAAAGACATAGATTTACATTCATAAATAGCTTAGGATCAGATTTAAGCTAAACATGCAAATATAACAAAACATCATTGATACACAAGCATGTAGGAGAAACTCAAATAGTTTTGTTGATATAACAAGAAGATCCAGGAGGAGATACAACCAAGTGAGTCCCGATCCAGCATCTACCTCCTAGCAAAGGAATCCCTTCTTCACCTCCAACAAAGCATAAATCACCCAATGCACTAATCTCAATCTCAAAACCAACAGCAATTCTCTGCAAAGTACAAAATTCCAGCCTCTGGATCTTTGGGATGAGGGATCCATATATAGATGTATGAAAAGAGGATGAGTCAGCTTATGATTTGACTTGTGGCTTCTCTCTGTCAGTTTGTGCTTCCACTTGGAGACTGAGAGCCTCTTACTCATCCTTGGTCGAACTCAGTGAGGCAAGTGTCATTGAGGAAGATTCTGGAAGCTTCCATTGTCTGTCCACCTCGCGGAATGACACTACATTTGGCATTTCCTGCTCAGCGCACCCTGGTAGTGCATTTAGGTGCGTTGCAATGCACTTAGCTAGTGTACTTGGGTGCTATGCAACGCAGGTAGCTAGTGGAGCAGCTGAAATGATCTTGATTTGACTGGTTCTGAGCAGTTTCTGGTGGAGAACTTCTGGGAGAAGCTGTAATTGGTTGACCTTGTTCCTTTAGGGGCAGGAACAACACTTTTAGGGACTTAGGATCCCTTGGTTTATGGACATTTCATGCTTAGAGCTGTAAGGCACAAAAATGTCTATAACAGAAGCTATTCTAGAAATCATGAGTTTAGGAGAGCGACCCTCGGAGGATTGGCACCATCTTGTTTCGATATCTGATTCGGACATGATGCCTCTTCAAATTCTATCCCCTGACATTCCAGAAATCATTTCCTCACCCTATATGATCTTCCAAACTTTGGAGGCGGAAAGAAACATGGGAAATATTTCCACAATATTGCCCATCAATATTTCTGTCAAGACAGGCACCGCGGAAAACATTCAGATTGGAGCTGATTGCAATCCTGAGGAAATTGCAAACTTCACCTACCTACATAAGGAATTCTGTGATGTATTCACCTGGTCTCATGAGGAAATGCGTGTCATTAATCTGTCTATTGTCGCACATGAGATCAAGCTTTACGACGATGCAAAACCCATTAAGTGTCAGATCCCTCCCCTGCAAACAGCCATTGAACCCCCGCTCAGCACTATTGTTGACAAAGAACACTTACTATACCTTAAGCAATTGGAAAAAACCCATTGAGATGCCACATTCGAACTCGAGGCTCACAAGCGCTGAGTAAAATCCCAATATGACAAAAAGGTTAAGCTTCGTTCTGGCCAAGAGAGCAACCTTGTTTTTCTCTATGATCAAGAACATGATCACTTGGGGGTAGGCATATTTAACTCTTATGGCTAAGTCCCTATATCATCACGAAAATCCTCTCACAAGGGGCATGTGAAGATTAGGACTGGGAAGGAATCCCGCTCACGGAGCCCAGAAACGGGCTCTATCTGAAACAGTATTTGCCTAGGCATATGCTTTGTAATTTTATGTATTCATAAGTTTTACTTCCCATTTTGGTGTGATTGGATTGTTTTGATATTTACTGGAGTACTTGTCTCATGCATTTTTCTCGTAATGCAAATGTCTTCATTACCCTTAGCATACGTAGGATACATGGATGGTGCTATTTGTCACACACGGCACAGTGCATCAGCTGCTTGGGTCATCTACACACCCAAGTCGGAACTATTTTGCTTCGGAGCAATCTTTCTTGGTACCGCCACTGTGAAGTAGGAAAGTGTTCTCTTTGCGAACAAAGGCAACCCGTCTAGCCCTAGAGTGGGTCTAGTCACAACAAGGACAAAACAACAATTAATTCCCTTAAATAGTCATCGTTGGAGGCCTACCTCAAACCGGTGGTTGATGAAGTTCTGTTGCGTTGCTCTAGCTTCCGTTTCCTTCTCCTTAATGAGCAATCAACCTGAAACACCACAAGAAAAAACAGAGCATGTAACCAAGAAACAACAATGATCTATTTACTCACAAAGTCAAGAAGTCATGAGCTATCAAATAAATTACATACAAGACATACGAAATCATCATTGATTGTATTAATGATAAATCAAGAGCAAAACTTACAACCAAGTCTTGACGTCGCAAGCCTTCTCGAAGGGTCCAGCCAGTATGTTTCTTTAAGCATTCACTCTCAAAGATGGGTCTCCCAAACAACAATATATCTCTCTCTCATTCAAAAGCTTTAACACAAAGTCAAGGGCACTCCACACCTTCTTGCAAACTATGTAGCAATCCCACACTTGTCACACCCACACCAAAACTATCTACCATACTCAAAAGCAGCAACAACACTGTACAACCAAAAGAACTAAAGAACTAACTAAGGAAATAGCAGATCATAGCAATGGTGAGTGATTTTATAGGAGGAGGAGCCTCCATGAAATGAGGGAGAGGGAGCTTATCCTCAAGGAAGGTAGCACAAAAGGTGGAACTACCATCCCAGAGGGGGAAAGGCGACCCAAACTAACCCAACAACTAGATCTAGAAACATCCAGAATGCCGACTGTTTGAACTAATTTTCCAAATCTGGATCATCATGGGTCATGAACTGGGGACTAGAGACGACGTCGCAACGATACAGTGAATGACGGAGAACCGTCATGGATTTTAAGGGTTTACTAGTGATGATGAAAGAACTTAGTAAAAAAGGGTCAATCTTCAGCATTAGAGAGCATTTGCTTAATCTTCTTAGAGCAGTGGGAAGATATGAAAATGTTTATTTGACACATGACACAGTAGAGGGACTGAGATGAGGACAGTTACAAATTACTATGTAACAGAGGCCCCCTAAAGCATGAAGCCCGAGAGACTGGGAGGGGTGAAATGCTTTAAGAAACTTTCTGAACCGGAACACCACCTGGAAGAACTCACAGGCGCAAGCACAACTGATATCTCTGATAATGAAATACATGTAGTCTAGGCATGGACACAGCCATCCAAAAGACATATGAAACTTGGTCTGTGGTATGAACACAACCATCCATAAAAGAGTCATGTATGTAATCACTGACCAATCCACGCAGCCTGAACATATGTAATCTTTGTTCGGGGTCCTGAAACCCAACTGATCATAGTAAAAATTCTAGTATGCGAACAGATGTGCTGAGTTCGAGCATGATAGAAAGTCGCTTGATTACTGGTCAATGATGAAAACCATTAACAAGTGCGAGAGAAACCATCAATAATGCCAATGGCTCTCAAGGCACTATTTAGTACAATCCACCAAGTGCGAAAAATGAGCTGAAGTCGAACACTTGTGGAATCACCCAATTGAAGACCAATGATGAGAGTCTATCGTCAGGTGCAAAGAACTTGCCATTGAGGCATGCAAGCTCCAAGGTACCAAAAGGGAATCTCTAGATCAATCTTATGGATAATGAGCTGGCATCGACAAGAGACGATCCATCACAGGAGGGCCATAATGTTTCCCCCATCAACGAAATGAGATAAGGAACAAGTGGTAGATGGTGAAACAGAGTTTCAGAGGAGGAGGTAAGGGTGTGAACTGCAGAAGGATTATACTCTTGAACATGTCAGTTGTTATCACTTAGAACCATAAAAAATTTTATGCATATAGTTGTTTGTCCTAGTCCAATTACAAAGGTCTGTGTCAAGTTGATTTCGTTTTATATGTTTTACTTAGGATTTGGAGTTTTAAAGTTTTTGTTTTAAACTATACTCGAATCCTATTGGTTCTCCTCCACCATCATTGTTCCATAGTCATGTCTTGTCTCATCCGAGTCACCGAGTCTTTTAGGGATTTCGCAGCGTAATCCTATTGGCCAGTTTCGCAGCGCAATCATGGTTTAACAATTTCGCAGCGTGTTATGATTAGGCCGTTTCGCAGCGCATCATTAGAATTTAAAACTAACAGCGCTGCGAAATCGTGGATTCGTGCATTTCGCAGCGAACCCTTCCTGAAATGTCAAGTCCGTAGGTGAGTCATCAGTTGTGTCCACTCATGTCAGTTTATGTACCTCTCGTATCACGTTTGAGCACTCATTTGCCACTACCCCACCAATAGATCTGTTGATGTGCACAGAAATATCATTTCCAATAGATTCTACCGTGCATAGACCTTTATGATATTCGTAAGTGCTGCATGAGTGACCTCTCTGTTTGATTATGTATGGAAGTGTTTCAATGAAAAATTTGAATTTCAAGCGAGGTTGAATTAAAAAAGAATTGAACCACCATTGCAACTGAAGCTGTTAGACTCTGTGTGTGTGAAGATTTTGAAAGGAAAATGGAGAGAAAAGAGCACAGATCCGATAAATGCCAGAGGACTGAACCTGAGGGCTTGGATAGAGCGTTGAGGGATGAAGGCGTGAAGAAAGCATTCAAAGATGCCGGCTGCTGGAACTTTTGCAAGAAGCTACACGGAGGACATGCGCAGGTAACCAAAGAATTTGCGCTAAATTTCACTGGTTTAAATTCAAAGATAGCTATGCTAGAAGTTCAAGTTTCTCCAGAAGCCATAGCTGCTGTGACAGAGATCCCAAGGGGACGGGAAGAATGGTTTAAAAATTTTAAGTTTGATATGAACCCTTGTAAAGAGTTTTTAAAAGAGGCATATGTAAACGAAGACTTAACAAAAGCAGTGCCCAAAAATTATGTCAAGGAACATTATGCTCTTCTTCTCACCTGCATTCAGAAATACTTGACCTGTGAAGGAAGGTACAATAAGGTCTATTCATACCATTTCAAACTGCTTTTACATTTCACTGGGAAAGTTTCCATAGACATTCCTTTTTATTTATTTCGCAGTTTGAGTAAGATGTGTGACAAGGTGCAGTTAAGGAAAGAGGACTGTGAAACCTCTTTGTTTCATCATGGTTTAATCAAGTTGCTAGTTTTGGATGGCCTCCAAAAGATAGGCAGAGACTGGAATTCGTTTATTTTCATGGCTGGATTCCAAAGCAAGACTGGCCTTACTCCACAACCAGCCAAAGAATTCACAATAGATGAGCTCCAAAAAGAAGCAAGAGCTAAAAAGCAAATCAAGTCACAAGAAAGGAAACCAGTGAAGCCACTGATCATTCAAGAACAACCTCAGCAATCAACAAAGGAAAAAACTCAGGATAAGAAGACTGCACCTAAAACAAGCAGATCAGAAACAGTCTCAAGGGTAAGGACAAGAAGCCAAATAAATAAGGAAAAAGGTAAGGCCATAGCTGTTGAAGAGAGCCCAGTGTCTAAGGCAAGCTTAAAAGATCTATTACAGGCCATTGAATTCGAGCAATCTGAGCCAGTCCATATTGATTTAACACAGTCATCACCAGAAGGTGCCAAGAAGTCTAAAGCCTCAAAAAGGCTTAAATTCGATGAGCCAGGTGAAGAATTTATTTTTAAACCCAGAAGACCTATTACAAGGAAGCAAGTAAAGGAAGCACTGCCCAGGACAGAGGAGACCGAGAAATTTAGGCAAAAGGGTACAAGCAAAACAGTCATCACATCTCAAGGAGATAATATAGCAGTCATAAAAAGACAATTAGAAGCAGCTAAATATGAGATTGCCAAACTGAAGCAAGCAGTTAGAAAACATGCAGATGTGTATACAAATTATCGTAAAGCTCTGTGGAAAGGGACTGAAACCTTTCAAAATCAGTTGAATTCAGTAGTTGATGGCCATGCACAATTTCACACATGGACAGTACCAGCCATCAAAGAGGCCCAGTTCATTAGAAAAATAAATATGCAATTAAGAGCTGAGAATAAAGCTCTGAAGAAGAAGATTGAAGACCTGAAGGTACAGCTGGACCAGTTATCTACTAAATGAATTTTCTCTTCAAGAGAGGTTTTGTTCCAAATTTTTGTCAAATTTGTTTAGTCTTATTGTTTTTGAAGGCATGTAAATCCCTGCTATACATATGAAAAGTCGAAGGAAATTTTTGGCAGTCAAATGTTTTGGTGATAAAGGTCTCGGGTCCAAGTCAAACTGTTTCAAATAATTCAGCAGTTTCGTAGCGCGCTACGAAACTGCTGTAGGTGATGATTTTAACGCAGACAGGCAGTTTGGTATTATGAGCGGGAATTTTGAAAGGGAGACACCTAAAGGATATACAAGATATCAGATGGAACTACAATAGCCGTTCAGATCAAGACAGGTGTACCTTAAAAAGGGTGGAATATTTTAACCCAAGTTAAATTTCTGTTATAAAGCCACTTTATCACCGTTCAAAGGGTATTAAATGAGTTGCATACAAAGAGCTTTTGCTTGCACCCATATCCATCGATGCAGCCTCCAACACATCAGGAATGTGGCAGTGTTCCATATTTTGGGTTATTAAAAGCTAAAGACATGTTGCTGTACATTTGAGAAATTTGAGGAAAATTGGAACCGAGAAGCAAGGGATATCTCCCAACACTACTGAGCAGTTAAAGGATTTGGCGTTCAAGGTCGAGATGGAGTATTAAACATCCAGCTCAGCCACATCAAAAAGGGGACCAGGTGTCAAAGAAAAAGAAGAAGTCATTATGCATGGAAGATAGAGTCAGAGTCATAGTTAATTTAGAACTCTTTAAAACTCCAGTCAGCACTTTATTGTATTTAATAGTTAGTTAAATAGCTGATAGGTGTCATTAGAGGCAGTTATCGAATTCCCCTCATGCTGGAGGAGGATGTTCGAATTAGTTAGAATAAGAATTCTATATATAGCTGAGACAACGATGTAATGACGGTTGGAAATTTGATGAACAGAGCATTGTTTTGGCTTATGTAAAGACAGAGTTTTCAGTAATATAATTTGAGCTTCTTTACTTCTCAGGATTCATGAGGGATTTCTATATTCAGAATGTATGATTTTATCTTTTCCTTTATGTCTTTTTACAGTTGCATTGGTGTACAATCACTCAGAATTCACTGATTGTGCTCTGACTTCCTGTGTGCACTTATGAGCTGTGGTTCCATATGTGTGTTGTGTTCTGAACATTTAAATGCTAAGTGCCCTGACTTCCATGTAAAGGCAGCATCATTATTTACTGAGTTGTTGTTGACTCCATAGGCCCAATGGAAACTTGTTTAATGTTTTTCCAGCCTTCATATTTATCAATGTTATTTCACAAGAGTTAGCCATCTTATTATTAGTCAAAATCAATAACCCTTGAGAGAGAGCCCTCTCAGGCTAAGGAGGCTAAGCCTTAGTCTAAAGATTGGTTTGAAATAGTTACTTGAAGTCTTCCTGGTTTGCAGCCTTCCAGGGCTTGATTTTGAGATAACATCAGTGAGACGACTCCAAGAGGTGGCAACATTTAGGTACCAAGGGATTGGAGGCTTAATGGAGACAACATGGATCAGATGGAATGAGGCGAAATGGCAACCCAAAACCCCAGAAGGCCAAATGACGATGCATGGATATCCCAACCCGACAAGAAGCAAAAGTGTCGATGTTCAAGAGTGACTAGCTGCTACAGGTAACCAATGATGACTTCCAAATTTTCCCCCACCATTGTTGGTGAGTACCCCAATTATTTTTGGAAACAAGCTTGAAGGGGATAGCATATGCTTGTAATATAAGTTCGACCTTCGGACAAATCCAACCTAGTGATAGTTTAATGAGCCCTAGGGAGGATAAGTTCGAGTCTTATCATGGTGTTGAGTCGAATGTCACCAGGGTTTAATGAGTTCGACATAGGGAAAACTTAGAGTATTTTTCATGTTTAGAGAGTTTGAAAAAGACACAGAAAAGAAAACTCCAGGGGGGGTCCTTTTTCGTACATTTGTATCCCTCGAGCCCGAAAAAGTATAAAATAATACTTGAGAGAGCTGCTTGACCATTACGATCAAGGAGTACTTTTCGTAATTAGTGGCCTCGATCCGAAAAATTAGAAAAGTGGTGATTGAAGACACGTCGTCTTGTAACCAGTATCAAACCTGAAATGACAAAGGTCTGGTGATCTTTTCACATTTATATGGTCGGAAAAGAGCTCAAAGTATACCTCCATTTTTATTCTCTTTAATGAGTCAAAAAGGGAAAAAATACTCGGCAATATTTTCATCTTTTACAAGTCAAAAAAGAGCTTAAAGGTGACTCGTCCTAGAGGAACGAGTGGTATAAAGGTTAGCAACTAGTTCTGATAATGGTGGAACTGCTCAAAACATGTAATGGTCAAGAGGCTAGCTAATAAAACCACTCATCGATGTGGTTCCTCAGGAAAGGAAAAACAACCAAGTGAAAGCATATGATCGACCAAAGAGATGGTGGTGATGGAGTGAAACAATCAAGGCTCATCTAGCAGAATTCAACAGATAAAAACGGCAATCACGAGATATAAATCGGGTATGGGTTCATTTTTACACAAGCTTGAACCATGGAGAACTTTGCTTGGATTCGGTTTCATGTTTACATAAGCTTGAAATGAAAAACTATGCTTGTTATAAGTTTGCATGCCCCTAGCATAATGACGTAAACCGAGGTACATGCCCCCCAAGCTTCATTGCATTCAACAAGGTGGATGGAATGAAGGTTCACTTTCGAGATCTTGGAAAGACTCGACTTGGATTTTACAAGATCTTAAGCAAAGACTCGATTTGGAAAGAGAGTTGTTTCATTTTTTAGTGAGGTTGACACAGTAAAAGGACTATCCTCATAACCCTTGTTTTATTTTTTAACGAGGTTGACACAAGATCAAGAACTTTCCTCAAGACTCCTCGTTTCATTTTTTAACGAGCTTGACACAAGAACAAACTATCCTCATAACCCTTGTTTCATTTTTAACGAGGTTGACACATGATCAAGAACTTTCCTCAAGACTCCTTGTTTCATTTTTTAATGAGGTCGACACAAGAAAATAACTCTCCTCAACCATCTATTCATGGGCCAGATGAGAACATGGCTCCCAAGAGATCTAAACGGGATGGAAGAAATACGCTCTGGGAGGAACACATGTCATTAGAAACCAATGACGGATTAGGTTCCAATGCCCCTAATACATGATCTAGGAGACCATCTGCATGATCATCAGTAGAGGCGGAGATGGAACGAGTAGCCATATAATTGACCTGTGGCAAGGAAGGTACTGCTTGTGGATGAGAACTAATGGGGAATGATGGTGGTAGAGAAGGCACTGAGTGACTAAAGAATGACAATTGATCAATAGTCACCATTCTTCCATCGTGCGGAAAACAAACCACACGGAAAAGTGAAGAAACAAGAGCTCCCATGGCATAAATATAATCATGGCCAAGGAGAAAACTAAAATCTAAAGCACCTTGGACAACCATCACGTCTATATAGATAGCTTTTCCTCCAAAAGTAACAGGGAACTTCGAAAGGATCCCTAAAGGTTGACTGGTTCCTCCGTCAAATGCCAATAGATTCTGTGTGACTGGCACAAGCGGTGGGGAGCCCAAAGCTTGCCAAGTAGTGGGGAGCACAAATCTTGCCAAGTAGTGGAAGGCATAAGAATGACAAATGCACCCTCATCCAAGACAGTGCTAGGTACTGCCTTATCATAGGCATGTACTGTAATTTGGAAAGGCACATAGGATGGAAGGCGGAAAGTAGTCAAGTGACTCCAGTCGAAGGAAACGACAGAACTACTTGGTGGGGGTATCATATGATTTCCCCCATGCTCTATAGGAACCAAAGAAGGACTCTCTTGATCAACGGGGATAGGAGGGTCATTCTCGGACTCAAGAGAATCTGACAAGACGAGAAGAACATGAGTAGTATAATCATGATGTTCTTCGGGAACAGAGTGATCAACAGGTGGTGAACCCAAGTCGACACTCTCTCCGACCAATGGTTGGTCTGGAATAGGCTTAGCACAGCCAGGCTCAGAAAGAGGATGATAGACAAGAGAAGAATCTAAGTCAATCTCTTTGTCAATGGGGATGGGATCTGAAGAGAGCCTCTGATAAACAACGAGAAGTTGAGGTGAAGAAGTTGTAAGACTTTCCAAAACAACGGAATCTTTATCCATGAGCGGACAAAAGTGAAGGGGATGGTTGCCTTCACACAGTCTACAGGGGAATCAAATCTTCACTTTCTTCTTACCACTTCCAGTTGATAGGGTAGCATCGTCATGAGCTTTAGCGGATGACGAGGGACGAGCCAGATCGTGAGACCATACTTCCAAGATCCTAGGAATGCCAGGACAATTATGAAGAAGATGGTCACCCTTGAACAATTTACAAGGAAACTTAACCTTCCGTGGAGGAGAAGAACGTGGTATGACCTGAGATGTACTCGGAGTAATAGCTGCATAGGTGGCCTTGCATTTATCAGACTTCTTCTTCTTATTCATCTTCTTCTTCTTCTTCTTAGTCTCCTGGTTACTAGATGTGAAACTTTCACTAGGAAAAGGAGGAGATGAAGGTGAAGAAACAAGGGAAGACGGCACAGGCTCGACCTTGGAATCAACGTGTCATGATTCAAACAAAGGAGACAGTGGAACAAGAGGCATGACACCCAATACCACCGAGGTTGAAAACAATCAAACAGGCAAACCGATGGTTAACCCAGGCAAAGACAATGTTGCCATATATGGAGCACCGGCATTTCCAAATGGAGGAAACAGACAAGGAATTCCATTTGGGGGAAGACCTTGGTCGGTAAACTCAGGGAATGTTGCCATCGGGAGTGAGCCTAAAAAAAACTTGTTCTGTAACCAAGAGCTATAACTGTTACTAGGGATATTTTGTGGGCAGTAAATTTTATGACACAGGAACAAAACTGGACCTTTTCATGTTTCAAGAGTCGAGAAAATGACGAATAGGTGACTCTATCTCTTTCGAGGTTTAATGAGCCTGAAAGGACAAGTTCTCAGATGGACCTTTTCTTTTAAGGAGTTCGAAAAGGAATGAAAATGACTACTCTGGAGAAACTAGGCGAAAGGTTTACCAAACAACCAGTAAAACTAGATATACACCTTGGCGATCATATGAAAACCAAGGACTTCTCATACAGCAGTCAATCTTCCCGAATGTTGTGTTCGGTGCATTACAGTTTGCAAAGTGGTAGACATAGCTTCCTAGGGATATAAGATGAAAATGTAGTGGGGTCTCCCAACATATACTCGACGGTACTGGGAGCACATGTCTGTACTAGAAGCTATTGAGTCACAGAAGGATGAATCACCCAACCTTAAGTGAAAGAAATAGTGACTAGGCTTAATGACGTCGGAGCACGTATCTAGCCTAGACCTATAAATAATGTGTGTTACATTCGAATGCGTTGTTAAGTTCATTCAGTTCATTTTAGAATTGATCTTTGAATTATGTTTCAGTTTCGAGGCCTTACCGTATGTATGCCAAAAAAACTAGGATGCAGCTAGAATGAGTAAAGCATCTTTTACTTCGATGAACACCAACCTATAGGAGAGTAGAGAGATCATTTCCAAACCAAGGAAAACCAAGATAAACTAAGAGACACAATGCATAAACACATCAACCCTACAGTGCACGGATACTACTGATGATAGATTTTATTATTTTCTTTCCAATATGCAAACTCGAAATGAAAATACACTTTCACTTTCGTATACTAAACGAATGCAGTCTTTTGATTTTGATTGTTTTGAATTTAAAAGAAACAAACAAGCAAGTGTGGAACTGGTCGATCCAAACAATTGTGATCTATGTTTGGTAGTGAAAAGAAATCGAATCAATACCAGAGATTGGTTCAATAATTTCCACTAAAAATCAACCAACAAGAATCAGGAAATGAAGAAGCCTCAAACAAATCGACAAGAAGGTTGCAAATGAACCTTGGGCAAACAAACAACCAAGTCAAGTAATTCAAGAATTTGAAAAAAAACTAGGTCACAAAGCCAAAAATGCAAGATCCATTCAATAAAACCAAAGAGAGAGTACCTTAACCACAAGTAATCAAAAGAAAGCTAATGGGCAAGAGAAAGATAACAGGGGATCAACAGGATTGGTGAATTCAGGAGGTAGAATTGAAAAAACAACTCTACAGAAATCGGCGTGGGCATAACACCAACAACTAGGGATGATCAGCCACTAGCTGTAGCAACAGAGTGACGTCATCGTCAAAGTACACGTCTCTTCCGTGACGGGCCGATTTCAGGAATCGTCGTGACTGTACGATAGGATTCAAAGATGCATAGAACTTTACAATAGAGACAAGACGACACTGGCGCGACTGTTAAACTTTTTTCAGCAACAATCTTAAAAACAATGCAAGATGAACAAAAAACTCCCAAACAAAGACCAATCTATTCCACAGATAATAAAGGGATTTCCTAGATTGACCTAGGTGACCCAAAAGACTGATAGTTTACCCCTAAGATTTAAGAGACATTAAATCAAATCCAAAACAAGGGCAAACAAGAGAAGAAACATACCAAGGACTCCCCAGTGGAGTTGCCAACTTGTGAAGTAGGAAAGTGTTCCCTCTGTGGACAGAGGCAACCCCTCTAGCACTAGAGTGGGTCTAGTCACAGCAAGGACAAAACAATAATTAATTCCCTTAAATAGTCATCATTGGAGGCCTACCTCAAACCGGTGGTTGATGAAGTTCCGTTGCGCTGCTCCAGCTTCCGTTTCCTTCTCCTTAATGAGCAATCAACATAAAACACCATAAGAAAACAACAGAGCACGTAATTGAGAAACAACAATGATCTATTTACTCACAAAGTCAACATGTCACGAGCTATCAAGTAAATTGCATACAAGACATAAGAAATCATCATTGATTGTATTAATGATAAATCAAGAGCAAAGCTTACAACCAAGTCTTGACATCACAAGCCTTCTCGGAGGGTCCAGCCAGTATGTTTCTTCAAGAATTCACTCTCCAAGATGGGTCTCCCAAACAACAATATATCTCTCTCTCATTCACAAGCTTTAACACAAAGTCATGGGCGCTCCACACCTTCCTGCAAACTATGTAGCAATCCCACACTTGTCACACCCACACCAAAACTATCTACCATACTCAAAAGCAGCAGCAGCACTGTACAACCAAAAGAACTAAAGAACTAACTAAGGAACTAGCAGATCATAGCAATGGTGAGTGATTTTATAGGAGGAGGAGCCTCCATGAAACGAGGGAGAGGGAGCTTATCCTCAAGGAAGGTAGCACAAAAGGTGGAACTACCATACCAGAGGGGGAAAGGCGACCCAAATTGACCCAACAAGCATCTCTAGAAACATCCAGAAGGCCGACTATTTGAACTAATTCGCCAAATTTGGATCGTCGCAGGTCATGAGCTAGGGACTAGCGACGACGTCACAATGATACAATGCATGACAGATAACTATCGTGGATTTTAAGGGTTTACTAGCGACGATGCAGGAACTTAGTAAAAAAGGGTCAATCTTCATCATTAAAAAGCATTTGCTTAATCTTCTTGCAGTGGTGGGAATATCTGAACATGTTTATTTGACACATGACACATCAGAGGGACTGACATGAGGACAGTGACAAATTACTGTGTAACAGCGACCAACAATATTGCCAAGTACATGTCCATCGTTTCACTTCTCACGGCACCGTCATCAATGGGCATCTCCAATTTGGTGGTCAGGTTAGACTCTCAGCTATTTGTTATGCAATTGACAAGTCGTTATCACATTCGTAATCCAACCTTGTTGCATCATTATCTAAGGGTACAAATCCTGGAACGTCGATTTGAAATAATCAGTTATGAACACGTTCCTCGAGAATTAAATTCGGTTTTTGATTCATTAGCTAACTATGTATTAGATTGGCATTTGTCTCGTTCATTATAGAAGCATGCATGAAAAGTAAAAAAAATTATTAAGTTAAAAATTTTACAAAAACATTTAAAACATATTTACACCATTTAAAAAATTCCAAAACTTGGATGTTTTAAGTACAAAATGGCTACTAAGCCTAGCTACAAAGACCCATTTGGCTACACCAAAACACTTGCTAAAAAGATCCTATTGCTCCTGAAATGATAAAATTGCTCTAGCTATCCTCCGAAGAGGAACAAGAAACTGCTCAGGTACACCGACTGTGTGCCGCTACATATGAGTGAGAATCTCCATTATAGGAAGGGGGGGGACACCGATGGTCAAACCCTCCAACTTCCTCAGAACCTCGTGGAGACTGTCGGCATCACCCCCTCTAGTAGGTAGTGTTGTTGGGAAAAGTATCCAATACGGAATGACCCTATCCCACTCTAAGGGTGATAGTACCTCAGCAACAATCAAAGCAAAGATATCTAAGATTTCTTCTTTATGAAAGTAAAATAGGGGAGAAAGAGATCCACTAACCGATGTCTTTCACTAATGGTTCATCCAATCTTCTCTCCTTGCTGCTTGCTCCCAGCTCCTTGCTCTTTCACTGGCCCAGCTACGCCAAGATCCTGCAAAATGGCAAGAGAGGGAAACTACAAGAAGCATACATTCATAATTGATTCAAGGATTAGAATAAATCAAATACACAAGTATAACAACACATCATTGAGACACATGTATATAGAAGAACCTCAAATGCTTTATTAATGGAAGAAGTAAAGTTTAGGAAGTGATACAACCATAAGAGGCCCAATCCAGCATCACCTTCCCAGCAGAAAGAAATCTCCTTTTCACCTCCTTCAAAGCAAATCACCCAATAGTTCTAAACTCAAACCAACAGCACTTCCTTACATTCACAAGATTCCAGCCTCCTTAGACCTCATGAGAGAGCTCTATATATAGGAGTTTTGGAGAAAGGATGAGTCAGCTTGAAGCTGGCATGAAGCTGACTAGTGTCCTCTCCCACTTCAGTTATTCTTCAGTTCTTGAGTCCACTTGGAGGTTCTTGCTTCCACTTGGAGATCTAGACCCTCTTACTCATCACCAGTCGAATTCCTTGATCCAAGTGTCATTTTGGAAGCTTCCTGGGCATTGACACTTTGAGGAATGACTGTGCCACATGTCCCAACTCACCCAGCGCAGGTAGCCTTCTTTGCAGTTGACATTTAGCGCAGGTAGACAGTGGAGCAGTTGACATTCAGCGCAGATGCTCAGTGGAGCAGTTGACATGATCCAGAATTAGCTTGTTTTTGAGTGTTTTCAGGTGGAGAACTGCTATTCAGTGCTGTGGTTTGCTGACCTTGTTCCTCTAGGGGTAGGAACAACATGTTTAGGGACTTTGGATCCCTTAGATTATGGACATTTCATGCTTCATGCTGTAAGGCACAAAAATGTCTATAACAGTTGCCCCCTAAAGTATGAGGTCGTTTATCGGGTGAAATTCTTTATCAGGAGGATCCGAAGTTCATTCAATCGCTGAGAGGTGACTTGTAATAAAATACAATACAATACATTATTTTTCATTCTGCTTTCATGATCTAGCTGAGGCGGGCATTCCCATGCTTAGCTTTATAAATTCATTTTGGTACATAGAACAGACGATCGTCCGATAGTAGACTGATAATTCTCTGCTGAAATTATCATCCTTTGAGTAGGATGATCATCTGTTGCAATGATGTACATATCAAATGTCTTTATAGTTCCTGAATATATATCGCAGCCCGGATGGATGAAACTAGATCCGGGGTCTTCAAACTCGTTCGATATTCACTCTAAGTACAAGTCAATCCATGTGAGCATTGCGCTGAAGTCGAACACGGAAAGACATCGCTTGATTACCGGTCAATGATGTAAACCGTTAACAAGCGCGAGAGGAATCACCGATAATGATAATGACCCTCAAGGTACTGCAGTACAATTCACGTGGTGTGAATAAAGGACTTGGCATTGAACACCACGCAAAATCTTCTGGTCGAAGGTCATTGATGTATACCTGTCGCCGGAAGTGAGAAACTTTCCATTGAGGCATGCAAGCTTCAAAGTACTGAAGGGGGTGTTCCTAGATCAACTTCTTGGATAATGAGCTGAAGTCGACAAGAAGCGATCCGTCAAAGGAGGGCCTTAATGAATCCCACATCAATGACACGGAACGGAGCTAATGATTTTAGTGGAGGTGAAAACAATCTGTGACATATGATTCAGGGTGGCGGTCATGGGTGGATGAAGGATAATGTATGGCAGTGGATGGGACACGGTTGACTCTTTCTGAACAACATCTCTTGAACATATAACGACACTGATGCGATGTATCGGTAGCATTACCCCAAATATGGATGGTTTGGCGAGACCATGGTGATGAGACCGGTGAATGAAACAACCCAACCCGATGTGGTACGGAGGAAAAGTGTCATGTTCAAGAGCGACTTTGCTACCATTAAAGCTTTGAGGTTCTCCCAATTTTTCCCCAGTCATTTCTGACCAGTACCTCTTTATTTTTGTCAAGCTTGAGGAGGATAACATATGCTTGTTCTATAACCTGCCCTTCGGGCAAGCCCATCGCTATGTTTTAACGAGCTTAGCGATAGGGAAACTCGTTCTCGTCTAAAGACAAGTTTGTCGCTATTTAATCATTTTAACGAGTCTAACGACAAGGAAAAATCGGTCCTTTTCATTTTTAGAGAGTCTGAAAAGGTACATAAAGTCAACTCCAAAATTCCTTTTTCGTCATCTAATCCCTTAAGTCCGAAAAAGTATAAAACAATACAGAAGGGATTAGTTTTCGATAACTTTAACGAGCCGAATAAAACAAGCGCTCGACCTTTTTGTGCAATAATCCATCAGGTCCAAAAAGATTAAAATCTAGAGGAGGGATAGCTCTTCCGGTCATTTTAACGAGCTGGAAGGCCAAAACTCAGCAATCTTTTCATATTTTACGAGTCAGTTGAAAAGAGCTTAAAGAAGACTCGTCTTTTGAGGAACGAGTGATAAACAGGGATAGCAACTGATTCTAGGTACAGGTTGGAATTTTCCAATCACGGCAGTGTCACAAGGATGGCTAGGTGAAATCACTCTTCGCAGCTGTTCCTCAAAATAGGTAAAAAATCATATGGAGGTGAACGATCGGCCAAATGACGGTGGAGGTGGCAGGTGCAAACACGACCAAGGCTTTTATGGCTGATAAATTTACGATCACAACGGTTATTTACTGGGGTAGGTTCATTTTTTATTTAAAAATGAGCTTAAACTCTGGAGGAAACATTGCTCACTGCTTTTATTTATTTTTTAACGAGCATGAAGACCGCGTTAAAACTGCTCGGATCTTGCGTTTATTTTTTAACGAGCATGAACTTTATGCTAAAACTGCTCGATTCTTATGTTTATTTTTTAACGAGCATGAACTATGTGCTAAAACTGCTCGAATCTTATGTTTATTTTTTAACGAGCATGAACTATGTGCTAAAACTGCTCGAATAATTTTGTATGCCCCCGGCATAATAATGCAAATTGAGGTGCACGCCCCCCAAGCTTCATTGCATTCAACTCGGTGGTTGGAATGAAGGTTTACCTTTGAGAAAGGGGATTTGTTTCATTTTTTAACGAGGTTGACACAAGATAATAACCGTCCTCGTGACTCTTTATTTCATTTTTTAACGAGGTTGACATGAGATAGGAACTATCCTCGACGTCCAAATCCATTAGATGTAGAAGGTTTCATATTCCACTGTGGCCACTTCCGCCAGATTACTCGGAGGTGGTAGGGCAAAAGTACCCATTAAGGCAGGGTCTTTTAGGAGACCTACTCTGATATTTTGGAGCGAATAATTGCTTCCATGGATCTTTGGAATGCTTCCCGTAACTTGTGAACTGTTGGGCAGAAATGTTTGTTGGTCGACGATTGTAATCCCTCCTTGAAAAGGAAATGCAATCTTTCTGAAATAGGTCGACACAACAGCTGCCATGGCATAGATCCACAGTCTTCCTAGTAGGATGTTGTAATCAAGATTCCCATCGATGACTTCAACATCTATTTCTACTGTTTTCCCTTCTAGTTCAACTTTCAAGTTACTTAGGATACCATATGGGGTATATGTCCTTCCGTCGAATGCTTTTAATGTCATCGAAGATCGCGACAAGGTTGGAGATCCTAAAGTTTTCCAGCAACTCATCGACATAATGCATGTAGATGCCCCCTCATCAATAATTGTTCGATGAACAGTTTTGTTGAGGGCTTTCACTTGAATAAGGAAAGCTAGTTGAGCTGGTAACTAAGGGTCATATCCTTTATGATCAAAGGCCACAAGATTGGAATCCGTTGGGTCAATCCCACCTATTGCTGATAATAAAGCTTGCTCTTGGGAGAAGCAATTTTGCGGTACCTCAAGTGTCGACATAGCGGACGGCGATTGGGCCAGGTCCTCTATCTGTGCTATTTTCGCACAAGGATTAAATGTCGATTTGTGTACTGCTCCCTTTTGCGACTTTATCATTGGCTTAGGAACGATGGGTGGCACAACTTCTGCCGAAGTTGTTGTCGAACTACTTGGTTGATCTTTACCTTTTTCGTTCGACAGCTGAGGATTCCCGTAATCTTTGTTCCTTGTCAAAATCAAAGCATCATTCTGCTGTTTTGAAACCGACAACATAAGTACTTGTGACGGGGAAGCATTTCCGCTATCAACCAGATTTTGACCTGGGCTGGGAAATGGATCAGTTAACACAGCTGAGGTTTGGGAACTTTTAAAGAACCTTTTTAACTCAGCTTTGAATGGGCAATTCTTTGTGTAATGATCCTCTTCATCACATATTTGACATGGATAAATTTGTTTCCCTTGCCCAGGAGGGTTTGAAGAATTTTTTCGAGGAGATGATTCACCTTGTTTCTTCTTCTTCCCTTTGTTTTGCTTCTTCTTGCTTCCTGGTTGATTGGTTTCTTTGCCCTTATCTGCTGATACGGCATTTACTTCCGAAGCAAGAATTTCTTCTTTTGCATTTTGATCCGAATTCTTACGGGCTTTCTTTGACGAAGCCTTTATCGATTTCGCGTTTGTTGTGCCAATCACGCCATCACCGGCATGAGAGTCACTATTTGATTTAGGAGGAGGAGGAATTGAAAATTCCGGTCTAGGAGCGTCAGGTATTTTGTCGTAGAGCGTGCTGGACTGAGTATAAACTAAGTCCAAATACTGTGCACGAGCGATAACTTGCTCCTCTGTTACGACTCCCCCTTTGCCACATCTTCCGTTATAGCAGGAAGTAACGACTTTATAAACCATTCAGCTAACAGCTGATCGGGAACGTATGTTTTCACCATCCTATGACGACGACGCCACTCATGTATATGATCGGATATATGGGTGGCAGTTGTCTGCTTGAAGTTGGTTAATATTTCTGTTCCCGTTTCATACCTTATCGGTAATTGAAAATGGGTTAAGAAAGTCGTGGCTAGGGAACTAAAATTGTCGAAAGAGGCTCTAGGTAATTCAATATACCATTTAGCCGCTGGACCTGTCAATGTCCTCTGAAAAAGGCGAAGCCTTATCGAATAGTCGTTTAGGGTGTTCGACGAACACCACAGATGAAAAGTCATCACGTGATTCGATGGGTCTTCACCTGGATTTCCATTGAATTTAGGAATGTCAGATGGAAGTTTATGAGGAATCGCTGGCCACCAAGGGGCATAAGCAATCGGATCGTTGGTTAACCGGTGTAGATCGGGTAACTCTAAAGTTGCCACGAATGGTAACTGTTGATTCAGGTTAGGCGAAGCGTAACCAGGGTACAATGGAATCGCTTGAGCAGTGGGTCTTTGCATACCAGCATAATGTAATTGATGTTGGTATGACTGATACGGTTGGTGGACTTGACCACTGTAAAGTGGTTGGTTTTGACCGTTTTGGATATACGGTTGTCCACTGTCCACAAAGATTTGCTGCTCAGAACCTTGATATACCTGCTGGAATTACGGTTGTTGGTATTGCACTAGCCATGGTTGTGAAGCCATGTTCTGTTGTGCTATGCTAATCGTTGGACCAAGGTGTGGGGCAATTGTACCCGTCTGGACCTGTGTCGCCCCACCAGTTGGCGATTGTGGTTGTGACCCATGTTCAAGGTGCTGTTGCATTACAACCTGAGAAAACTGAGGTTGACATGCAACAGGCATCGCTTGAACTTGTGACACTGTTACAATAGCCGGTGTGGTTGGGATGTTCGTCATAGGTACACACTGTTGCATAGAATATACAACCCTTGGTTGTTGAGGTAGCATAGGTACCCAACTACTTGATGCAATTCCAGTATAACTTGAATACTGTTGTGAACTCACGTATGGGTACCCTCCCAGAGGGGGTAATGAAAGGGCATACTGCCCCCCATACGGTAGCAATCCGGCACTCAAGGGGATTGATTGTCCTTGGGGACTGGATTGCCCAAATTGACCTCCAAATGGATCAAGTTGGCGAGTCTCAACATAAGAGTTTCCAGGTATTACTCCGGATGAACAAACTGGAACAGACCACACTGCCGAAATAGTCCCTTGGTGGACTCCTTCTAGCTGTTGTGAGCTTGTCGGGACAGCTGGTATGCCGGCAAACATTGTCGGAGTGACGGCAGGTGCTTCTGCAGTCGCTGTGTCATTTGACACAGTCCTAGATGATGACGGTTGTTCAGACATTTTAAGTCTATCCAATAGATTGCCTAGCGATTCTACAGGAACTTCCACTTGTGGTGGATTAACTTCTGATCAAGGAAATAGAGTGACCCCGACTCCAAAATGGGTTGGAGTACTTGCTTGCGGATCCTCTGCAATTTCCTCTATCGCAATCAAACCCGATGGAAGAGGAAGACCGTCAGGTCCGTAAAATATTTCTGGTGCCGAAGAAGTGGTTGTTTCGACAACGACAGTTGTTTGAGGAACAAAACTCTCTGGACCGGTTACTGATGGAACTGGTTCAGTTATACAAGTATTTGCCCCCAGACTAGGATCAGTATTACTGTCCTTTTGTGGTTGTTGAACTTCTTCTATAGAGGCAGGGTTTCCATAAATGTTTGGAGTAACCGGAACCTCAGATGTAGTTGGAACACTTGTTCTAACTTTTATAGGAGATTTTGAACCAGTTAAACGAGTTCGTTTTGACCGTACTATTTTCGATTCCGGAGACAAAGACGGTTGACTCGTAAGCCTCCGCGAACGACGGGGTTTCAATTGACTTTCTTCCATGATTGCGGATTACTCGATCAACCAAAATATTAAAATGGGAAATTTGTGTTTCTGAATTGAATGAATTTTATTAGACGCTTTTAGACACAACTTGCTTTTTCACTTTTTAAGAGTCGAGAAAAAGCTAAAGATGACTCTAGTCTCCTTCGATGTTTTAACGAGCCCGAAGTGACAAATGCTCGGTTGGACTTTTTCAGTTATAGAGTTTGAAAAAGGCCAAAAGAAACTACTCTGGAGATCTAGGCAGAGGGTGTGCCAAACCTTTCGCAAAACCACAGAATACATTTTACGGTACGGGTGGTCGATCTTCGTGAATGCTGTGTTCACTGCATTGCAATCAGTAGGGCGGCTGACACGGCTTCCTAAGGATAAAGGATATATGCCTATAGGGGTCTCCCAATATATACGCGACGGTACGTGGGAGCACAAGTCCGTATTAGTGCCACCGACTCTCAGGAGGAATCACCCACCTTCTTCGAGATCAACAGTCACTACGTTTAACGACGCCGAAACACGTCTTTAGATTAGACCTCTATGTGTTTGCGTTATGTTTCAAAGCGTTGTTAGGTTCATTCAATATATTTTAAGTTGATCTTTTTAAAGTTTGCCTTTCAAGGTTCACCACGAGATATATGATACAAATTCCTAAATGCAGTCTAAGATGAGAAGCAAGATTTTTCAATCTTTTCGACTTATGAAAATCTTAACTACTAAGGGAAAAGAAAGACATCATCTTTTCACACAGATCATAGAGCACACACTAATGCACTTTTTCCTAAATCAACATGCAAACTTATCAAATGAAAAATGCACAATGCAAGTATTTCTTTTCTCTTTCTTAATGTTGATGTACTACAAAAAGAAAGCTGTTGTATAATTTTGAATTCAATTTCAAGTGAAAGCAAACAAGCTTTTGTCCAAAATCAAAAGAAACCTTAAGATTTACTTGTTTCAACACTAGAAATACATAAATTCAAACCATATGACGAAAGCAAAAGCTCAATCAGCTATGAACAACAAACAAACTAACTCTTAAGATCAAAACGACACTTATCACAGGTCTAGATCTAAGAGGCCACAGCAAGACTAGTTCACTTTCGTTATGGGAAACTGAAAATGATATAAGAAATACACAAAGAATAAATACAGTTTCTTTATACAACTGAGGTGGAATAGTGGCAAAGAAAGGTGGTTTCGGATAGGTACATTGACTGATAACAGGCTGCAAAAACAAGGATGAAAACAGGGCAACAAACAGGAGGGAACCCCAGTTGCACAAGGCAAAACTGGTTCAGCGCAGGTAGTACACTGTCAATTTGACATTCAGCGCAGGTAGCCCCTTCGGGACCTGCGATGAAATGCAGACTGCCTTCACAGTGCCTACAATGAACAGAGAAACTCTCGTTTCTCTTGGTTTCCGAGTTACAGATTGCTCAAAGATTCACAGTTTTTGGCCAAATCAAAAGCTATCAATCAAGTGCACACTAAAGGTTAATTAGGAGGATGAAAAGCTATCACTAAGAGCTGTTCAGAGTCCTTGTGGATCAGCTCTTCAAATCATAAACATGCCCAGAAACTGAGCTAGAGTAGCTGCCCTCTACTTTGCATTTGAAAGATCCAAATGCAGTTCGATTCGGTACTCCCTGTGTTTATGAAATGAATAGCAAAAACACAAACAACCAACAAGATACGATCCCCAGCGGAGTCACCAATTTGTTGTTGGGAAAAGTATCCAATACGGAATGACCCTATCCCACTCTAAGGGTGATAGTACCTCAGCAACAATCAAAGAAAAGCTATCTAAGATTTCTTCTTTATGAAAGTAAAATAGGGGAGAAAGAGATCCACTAACTGATGTCTTTCGCTAATGGTTGATCCAATCTTCTTTCCTTGCTGCTTGCTCCCAGCTCCTTGCTCTTTCACTGGCCCAGCTACACCAAGATCCTGCAAAATGGAAAGAGAGGGAAACTACAAGAAGCATACATTCATAATTGATTCAAGGATTAGAATAAATCAAATACACAAGTATAACATTGGAGCAGTTGACATTCAGCGCAGATGCTCAGTGGATCAGTTGACATGATCCAGAATTAGCTTGTTTTTGAGTGTTTTCAGGTGGAGAACTGTTATTCAGTGCTGTGGTTTGCTGACCTTGTTCCTCTAGGGGTAGGAACAACATGTTTAGGGACTTTGGATCCCTTAGATTATGGACATTTCATGCTTCATGCTGTAAGGCACAAAAATGTCTATAACAGGTAGTTGGCCTCCTCATCACATATGGCGAGGTTTTCCTGCAGGTTGTAATGGTGCCACATCTATGTTAAGCATAAGGTTTCATGTCAGTACTTATTTCACCTATAAAAATATTACATAAACATTCAAAAGCTAAAAAATACTTTTAGTACTATAAAAAATTATTCTCACCTTGAGGACACCAGTTGGTCCCGGGCGGTAGCATCAGGTCCAGGTCGCCGGTAAAGTCCATGCCCTCATAAGTATAGTCATCAATTATCAAAATTTGGCCACAAAGCCACTCGAAGAAATCTTCATCGAAGAAATGTCAGATCAGTCCTCCTCGTGTGCGAGGATCGAGTGATGACCAGTGACCCTACCTTGGCTCCCTCGAATCAAGGGGACCTAAGCTCATCCTTCAGCACATAACGGGTACCCTCTCAAGGGAGAATGAGACTATGATATTACCATACCAAAAACTATGTTGGGTACGAGTCTTGCATGTTTTTAATTCTACCTTCAACTGGCGAAGCACTGCTTCACACCAGTTGAACATCTATGGTTGGACACAGTCAACTAAAAGCAACAGTTAGGCCTTTGTTGCAACGTGGGGACTCTTTGACCTTGCCAACTACACAATCAACCATAAAACTACCCTCATAGGCCTGGACCTTATCCTCTCTATCGGGACTCTGTTGCTGACTAGTCCACTCTCAGGGATGCAGTAAGATTGCACCAGCTCTGAGGTAGATTGTGGATCTGGGCTGCCACCAGTGAGGTTTGTCTGTGCCCCATGGCACAACAAACCAGTTAGAAAATATATGTCATCACGGTCAATAGCAAGCTTTGGGTCTCCAATCCTGCACACTTGCTCGTGTTCATCCCAGCGCTAGATAATCCATCTCAGTAAATCTTCCTGCCCTTTCATCAACTCCAGCTTTGCATACTTCAATAAACCACAACGGCGCAATGCAAGTATGCATGCTGGATCATTTCACATCAGCAATTTCTGTCTATCATGGGCCCGTTCTCTCTATAGGTGAGTCATTTCGGCTTGAAACCTGCACAAAATAACCCTAAAAATAGTCAAAATGGGGCAAAATAGCTTCATGAATCCTTGCATGAGGGTTTTCACTGTGCCCTTCAACTCTAATGCCCTCACTAGTGATAGACAGGGAGGATTAATGCCCTCCCGTGGTTCGTACAAAGCATTTAACGCTCCCTACAGGCCATCTGGAGGGCGTTAGTACGCAAACAGGGCTTTAGGGCACCTCAGATCTGCAAAATTCCACCCTTGAAACTGTCAAGAAAGGTTAAACAATGCATAGAGCAAGGTTTTAGCTTCACTCAGGACTGATGGCATGTCGAATGGTTGTTCAGATCTCCTACAATGGTCCGCGGAAAATCTGCTCCTCTTTAGCTCCAAAATGCTTTCACAAAACTCAAATAGTGAAAATGATGAATGTGAAAGCTCAAAACATTTCCTTATATTTATTTTGAAGACATGATTTTTTGAAATCATTAAAGAGGAAGTAGTCCATTCTCCATGATTTTTTATCATGCATGAACCCATATGATAGGAATTGTTGCCTTTTTATACCTTTTTACCTCTTTTTGATGAAAGTATCTCTAGGAATGAAAAGTAGCAAAAGCTGCATGCAATTCTCAAATAGAGCACTTTTTGGGATATTTTATTGCTCTTTAAAAAATAGAAACATCTCCGAGTTTTCATCGTTGGACTCATTAAAATCTATATGATGATGGTTTGAGCAATTCTTTTTTGCTCTTTTTCTAGCTCATTAAACTAAAAAAGATCATCAGAGCATTCTTTTTAGGCACTTTTTTCTCGCTCGTTAAAGTGAAAAAAATCCCGAGTTTTGCCTTTAGACTCATTAAACTTTATAAAGATGACCCGAGCATTCTTTTAGGCACTTTTCTCACTCGTTAAACTGAAAATCCCCAATTTTTTGTTACCAAGCTCGTTAAACATATACAGCAGCAACAAGAGAACCTGCTTTTTTGGATATATTTCTCACTCTTAAATCAAAAAAATCCCCGAGTTTTTCCCCCCCTTCGAGCTTGTTAAATCTACAAAGGAGGAATGAGCAGTTCTTTTCCTCTTTTTCCTCGCTCACTAGTCTGAAAAAGATACCTTGAGTTTTCTTCATTTGACTCGTTAAAATTTAAATGAAGGTATTGAGTTCGTCGTCGTGTGACTCATTAAAAATTCATGACGAAAAATGAGTTTAGTCCATCTCCTCGTACTCGTAACAAAATGAGGTCGACATCTATTGAACATAGGTTTCTCTTTATCTGGATTCAATAGATTAACTAACGAAAAAGGAACAGATCTAGGTATACTATTAACCGTTTCTCGCACCCGGTTAACAACTATGACAAAGGGACCACCATGGAGTTGCTCTTTACGATCTTTTCTGACTCCCTAAATATGAAAAGACCACTGAGTTGTCTAGTCTGGACTCTTTAAATTACACAAACAAGATATAGAGTCGCTCTTTTTGTGGTCCTTTTCAGACTCTTTAAATATGAAAAGATCAATGAGTTTTCCTGTCTAGACTCACTAAACTAATCAGATAGGGCATAGAGTTGTTCTTTTCATGGTCCTTTTCAGATTCTTAAAAAATGAAAATATTGACGAGTTTACCCATCCGGAATCGCTAAATTAATCAGACGGGGAAAGTGGACAATACAACTATATTCCATATTAGAAAGTGTGGTTTGGTAGCAGTCGTTCCCTTGAACATGGCACTCCCTCAGATAAACCTTCCTTGTGATGGCCTCTTAATATGAACCCTACCATCCTATGAGTTTAGCCTATATACCTTGTTGATTGCATCTATGTATCCTAACACTCTTTGGTGTTCATGAGTCTAATGCTATCTAATTAAAACCGTTGTTGTGCCTTCTATTGTTCAAGGGTTAACGTTTTGTTTCCTCCATCAACCCATCAAGCATATCCTTCCATCATGCCCTCCATTGTTTAAACCCAAATGCTCAAAATATTCATCAAAAAACAAAGTCATTCTTGTCCCGTTTCATGTCGATTGATGTAGGACACATTATTGCCTACCTTTCAACAAGTTTCTTCCTATCAACTTCAACACTCTATCTAGGAAGACAACCCAGAAACACATTCAGTATACATTAGTGGCAGGTTGCCTTGTGTTTGATCAGGGGTTCTCATTATTGGCTCATGGTTAAGCAATTCTATGGATGTTTGATGACAAAGACATCTTTCACACTCGTTAGATTGTACTGTGCATCTTGGAGACCATCACCATTATTGGTGGCCTTCTTTGCGTTTGTTAACAATCTCCATTATTGACTGGTAATCATATGATTTCTTGCATGTTTGACAGCAACACATATATTCACATGTATCGATCTATGCTGTTTAGTGAAGCGGAAATCAAGAACTTCGGTAGAGGCTTGCATCATTTAGCCTTGTTTCCTCTCCCAAGCTGCGAATATTGTTTTTTGGAGATAGCTTTTCAGGATGATTCTATTATGACACCAGATCCGCATTATGCTTATCGGTGGCCTACCGTCATATCTCTTTAGAGAAAAATCACTCTGACATAGCTACTGAGCATGGGAATGCCTAACTCAGGACATGATTTTAGCAGTTTTCTATATATGTGTTGTATCAGGTTTCCCTTGCCACCTGAAGCTTCGATCCTCTCTCTCTTTTTGAAGGAAAATTACAGTTAAAGTAAAGTATTTCGGCCATCGTCATAGCTTCTGATCTCATACTTTAGGGAGCATTTGTTATACAACAAATTGACCTCCTCATCAACTCATAGGGGAAAGACATGATAGCTGAAGAAAAGACCACAATTACAGGCCTTGATTCCACACTAACATTGGTTGTACACTAACAACATGCTTTATAAGGCTTGCTTACAAGCCTTAGGGTGTGTTAGTGACCCTACTAACTCAAGTTGCTAGTAAGGGGACAATGTTAGTGAAACTTGGTGAAGTTCCAAGGGTCAAAGGAATGAATTGACTCATAAATATCTAAATATTTGTCCCTAAAATTACTCAAGAAAAGAAAGGAAACATCCAAAATTGACCTATTTTGAGGATTTCTAATCCGAAAGAAGGAGGAAAATGGGAAAGAGCTGAAAAGCATGGCAATTTCATTGCTTTTTCCCTAGTGAACTCAGGGAGGAACTTAGGAACCCTAACTCAATTGCTACATAAGCAAAGCTAAGGCTATTGTGATAGGGGTCAAAGCATTTGAAAGGATAGCATACTTGACTGTTGAGCATTGTCTCAAGTCATAAGAAGTGAGAAAGAAGGGAGAGAGAGAGAAGCTAAATGGGAAAAGGAAGGTTGATGCAATAGATGGTTGTAATCACTCTTTCAATATTAATACAAAACTGCAGTTGTGTTGTCTACTCTATGGTGTTGGTACTATCATTCACTAAGTTGTTTGTCCAACACCTGTTTGCATGAGTAGCTTAGTATGAAATTATATGTTCTTTATGTATTCATGTATTAGTTATCAGAGTTGTATGTTGTGATTACGTTTGTCTCTTATTTGTGCAGGACTTGATCTGGAGCTGGCTCAAGGGATATTCACCTAGCTACATTTGTGCTTTCTAGCAAATCTACAAGGAGGATTGAGGTAATCTCCTTCTCATACTTTGATAGTTGGTAATTGTTTATGAACATGCATGTAACTCTGTGACAGTTGCACATAATCTTACAGTCTGTCGAAGGTCCCGAGAAGACCTTTGAGGGTATTTTCATTCTCCATACTCCATGCATTTTACCCCATAGTAGTCCATCAACTACCTCCACTTCAATAGTAACTGTTTTGCCCCCTAGTTCGATTTGCATGTTACTCAAAATCCCACATGGAGTATACGTTCTTCCATCAAAAGCTTTCAATGTGGTTGGTGATCATGACAATGGTGGTGAACCAAGTGTTTTCTAGAAGCTCATGGACATAATGCAAGTAGATGCCTCCTCGTCAATAATAGTTTGGCGAACATTCTTATTGAGAGCTTTTACTTGAATTAGGAAACCTGATTGCGACGGTAACTATGGTGTATATCTTGCATGGTTAAAAACCACAAGATTTTAATTTGTAGGATCTATTCCGCCTATTGTTGATAGTAAAGCCTGCTTCTAGGAGGGAAAATTTTGCAACACCTCGAGTGTAGACATAGCAAAAGGTGATTGAGCAAGATCTCCCACTATGTTATAATTTTGAGTTGCTCGAGCCCAAGGGTTAAATTTTGATCTGTACATAACTCCCTTTGGTGGTTTTATTGTCAATTCAGGTACAATGGGTGGAACATTTTTAGATGAAGTCAAAGTCGAAGGATTAGGTTGATTAGTGGCCTGATTATTCGACGATGATGATGGATTTCGATAATCTTTTTTTCTCATTGACACCAAAACTTCGTTTTGTGGCTTTGTGATCGATAACATGAGTACTTGGGATGTGGAAGCATGGTCTGTTGCAACCAAATGTATCTCCAGGGTTGGAAAAAGATTAGTCAACACTGTCAATCTGTTTGAAGTCTTAAAAAGTTTAGAGACCTCAAAGCAGTGTGGAAAATCTCTTGTAGAATTCTCGTCATTATAGATCATACATGGGTAACAAGGTTTCCTTACCGAAGCAGAGGAATTAGATGATTTCTCTGGAGGGGAATTTTCTTGTTTCTTTTTATTTTTCCCCTTTTTCTTGCTCCCTGGTTGCTTTGTATTTTTGCCTTTGTAAGATGACATGGCATTATAATCGGAGGCAAGAGTATTTTCTGATTCATTGGTAGTTTGATTAGAAATAGCAAGAGTTTGACCAGATGGTCTTCCTGCTATTTGTGTGCTTGAAGAACCGATCACACCATCGCCACCATGAGAGTCCTTACTAGATTGTGGAGGAAGGGGAAAAATGAAAGTTGGTCAAGGTACATTGGGTATTTTATCATAAAGCTTGCCGAATTGTGTGTAAATTGAATCCAAGTATTGGGCACGAGAAATAACTTGCTCTTCTGTGAAAATTCCACCTTTTGCCACATCCTTGGTGATTGATGACAACAAGGATTTTATAAACCACATAGCTAAATGATGATCGGGAACATATGTCTTAACCATTCGATGACAACACCGCCACTCATGAATATGATCTGATATATGGGTAGCAGTAGTCTATTTAAAGTTGGTTAGGAGTTCCGCTCCAGTCTCGTATCTCATGGGTAACTAGAAGTGGGTCAAAAATGTAGTGGCTAAAGTGGTGAAATTATCGAAATAAGCTCTTGGTAATTCAATGTACCATTTAACAGTTGGACTAGTAAGTGTTCTTTCGAAAAGACAAAGTCTGACCGAATCATCATTTAAGGAGTTTGATGAACACCACAAATGAAAGGTCATGACATGATTTGATGGGTCTTCTCCAAGAGTTTTGTTCAATTTCGGAATGTCAGATGGTAATTTATGTAGAATTATCGGCCACTAAGGTGCATATAAAATTGGATCATTAGTGAGCTGATTTAAATCTGGTAATTCTAAAGTTGCTACAAACGACAACTATCGATTCAAGTCAGGTTGAACATACCCAGGATATGATGGAATTTCCTGAGCAATAGGTCTTTGTATACGGACATAGGGCATCTGCATTTGGTAACCTTGGTATGGTTGTTCAACAAAACCAGTATAAGGTGGTTTTTGATAATCAGGTTGAATGTGTGGTTTTCCATAACCTGCAAAGCCTTGTTGACCAGGACCTTGGTAAGCTTGAGATTGACCAAAACTAGGTTGAGCCTATGGAACAAGTCCAAACAGGGGTTAGACTTGCTGGAATTGGGGTTGTTAAAATTGAGGCTGCCACGGTTGTTGAATCAAATGTTTTGTTGTTGGTACAACTGTTGTTGATGTAATGGTTGTTGTTGTCCAACGATGAAAGGTTGGCTAGGTTATGAATAAACTATACCTGTGTAAGCCTACGTCAGTACAGATAAGGGTATACTAACCTGAGGTTGTTGCTGAACTCTAGAAACAAGTTGTTGTTGTACAACAACCTGAGGAACTTGAACTTCTTGACTTGAAACTTGTGGTTGCAAGGTAGAAGGATCAGTTTGTACTGGTTGAGATACAATAGTTTGAACTTGTGACTGTGGTACAGTAGTAACAATAGGTGTAGTAGGAATAGCTGACACAATTTGCATTGGTTGTGTTGGATACACAAGCCTCAGTTGAACTGGCATTGTTGGTTTCCATTGAAAAACTCTAATTCCATATTGACCGGAATACTGTGGGATATTACCATATGGTAGTCCTCTAGAATAAGGAGGATATGGTGAATAAGCATATTCCTCTCCATATGGTGGCAATCCAGTATTTAATGGATACATAGGTCTTTGTTGACTAGATTTCCCAGCTTGATACTAATATGCCCATAAATTTTTGAGTTCATATTAGAGAAGAACTAGGTAGAATTTGGGTTGAGGACATGGGTGATGACCATGGTGTAGAAGTAACCCCTGAGTGGGTTCCAGACAATGATTGGTAACCAACTAAGATGGATGATTCACCTTATAGGTGCGACTCAGGTGTGGTAGAAAACATCGAGGAGGTTGCAATAGAATATTCTGATGTAGCTGCATCATATGATACAGTCTGAGATGTTGGTAGTTATTCATCCATAGTTAACTGACCCAAAAGTTGTCCTAAAGAATCAACAGGTACTTGAAAAGAAGCAGGATCAAATGGAGCGGAAAATCAGGAGTATGAGGGTAAAGATAAAGCTCAGTTCCAAATTGAAATGGGGTTCCAGGTGTGGAATATTCTTCCAATTCCTCCTTTATAGAAATTAAACCTAGTGGAAGAACTTCATCGTCAAGTCCGTAAAAGATTTCTCGTGTTGATGAAGTTGAAGTTTCAATAGTTATGGATGTCTGAGGGGTAACTGATTGATCATCTTCCGGTAAAGTAACAACTTCTGAATGCTCAAATTCGAAGTCCAGATGTTTAGGTCAATGAAAAACGGCTTCAGAAAGAGGTTCCTGAACAACTTCAGGTTCAGATGTAACTTCTGTTTGAACTGGGATAGATTCTGGATTAACTTCTGGTTGAACTGATTCAAGTTCGAGTGTACTTTCTTGTTGAGAAATTTCAAGTTTAGGATCAACTTGTAGTTGAAAAAACTCAGTTATTATTTCACTAGGATTAGTGTTAATGTCCTCAGGTAATTGTGAAACTTCTTTTTCAGAAACAAATGGGGCAGAAATAGTTGGAGTAACTAGAGTCTCAGTACTTAACGCAATAGATGATTCAGGTAATTCAGATGAAGAAGTAGGAGTTCTTGATGTACTAGACTTAGTTAAGTGAGACTACTTTGCCTGAATTGGTGTCGCTTCAGGAGGAAAAGGTGATTTGATCGCTGTTCTCTATGAACAATGGGGTATGGGTTGATGTTCCTCCATGATTGCTGATTAATTTTATTATCAAAAAAGAAATAAACAAAAAGGGGTATACTAGGCAAAAGGTTTACCAAGCAAGTGTGAACTGCAGAATACCTCCTCGCGAACCAAGAAGTATGGGAAGGAAATCTCCCCAAATGTTGTGTTCGGTGTATCACAATTTACAAGGTGGCCAACTCAGTTACTTAAGGATGGATAGCAACCTGGAGTTGTCCTCCCATATATACCATGTTGACCACTACGTGTCAACTCCCCATAGCAAGTACACCCGCTTTTCTTCGCAAAAGGGATAGCACTTGATTGACATGTCCATGCCATTCGACAGTCATCGTCGACTTGATTATACTATGTTGTAAACCTAGTCTGCATGTGTGAATTGTAAATAATATTAGCAGATATGAGCCATATATGTAAATTGCCTAGGTGGACCTAATTTTCTAGTGATAATCTACGTTCCGGAAGGTTTTTTGTCTCACCGATCCATGATCAGCAGAGTTTTCCTTCAGCCTAACCCCAAAACCGGAATGAATTTTGTCATTAGAATCTTAGAGGAATCCTAGTGTGTTAATCTGCTAGATTATAGTTGTGTCGTAGAACTAGGTGGTTTATGAGGGTTTATGTCAAATGGGTTTTCCCCCTTGAGATGTAAAGTTGTAAAAGTCATGATGTAAAGTGTCTTGAGGGTTAGAAAATGTTTTAATCCCCTCATAAGTCCTAAGTCCTAGGTCCTAGGTGATTTTTCCAAAGGCTAAGTTCGAGGATCCATTTAAAAATAAATTAAAAAATAAAAAATTGAAAAAATGAAAAAATAAAAAACAATAAAAAGTTAAAGATATAAATAATTAAAAAAATAAAAAAAAATAAAAAAATAATATAATTTAAAAATAATTAAAAATAAATAATAAAATAATAAAATAAAATAAAAAACTTAGAAATAATAAAATAATAATATTTTGAGTAAATAAATGCATAATTTCAATTTTTAATGCATTAAAAAAATTCAACAGATGAGATTAAGAGATATCTTGACCCTCATCGATGGTCGAGATCATTTTGATGTGGATCACTCGAACTAGCTGTTGGAAATTTTTCCTTTAAATAGGGTGCTAGGGGTCATTTGAGTTCATTCGATCTGTGAGTCTTGTGCTGAAGAAAGCTCTCTTGTAAACTTTTTTCTGGTGCAAATAAAGAAAGACTTTGGGGTTGAAATCTTGCTGGTGTTACTCTCTTGAAAGTGTTGTGAGCTATTTTATTTTCTGCATAATTTTATTTTCAGCCATTAGTAATAGCTTGATGTAGAGTATTGTTGAACACAGGTATCTTGTTCACTTACTAAGGTTTGAATGGTATTAGAATTTCTGAAATAATGGTAGGTATCTCCATTGCATCTGGGTTCTAGTATTGTTTTTTCTCTCTTTATTGATGGTTGAAGTGAGCTGTGCAGGAAACCCTTATCGAGAAAATTAGTGGGCATTTAGGGAAGTTCTCGGCTGAACCAGCCAACTCCCGCAAGAATTTTCTTGCAGAGCCCAACCAATTTCGATCCTGGGTTTATCATTTAAGTTTATTTTATGAATGCATGAGAGTTTTTTTTTCTGAAGTATCTCATAGTAAATCTAACATTTTGAAAATATTTCTGTGGATTATTGATAAATCTGGCTGCTTAGAGTCGTTGATCTGTGAAAACTGTAATTATTTAGTTAAATTTTGGGTTTTATCCTTGCATATTTTGTCTCTGGTTTCTCTGTTCTTTTTGCAGGTTGCAGGAAGAGATTTCTTATTGGAAGCGAGATCTAGGCCCTGGGGTAAGATCTGGCCTCACAACCAATTTTTGGAGGGTCACCGTTTCGCTGTCCGAGGGTTTCAAATTCAGTCATTTGCAAATCTGGAAATTAATTGTAGGATTTTCATCAGAATCAAAGAGGAATTAAAAGAAATTCAAGGCTGTCCAAAACCGCAGTTTCCTTCCTACGCGGTGATCAGTAAGGAAAATCTATATTTTTTACGTTGCTTCACACTTGCAAACCTTGCTCACGCTACCAATTCCACCTATGTATTCAAAACACTCTTTTTCCCTCTGGGTACCAATCCCATTGACTATCTGCAAAAAAAAAAAAAAACGTACCCCTGCATTCTTCCCCGCAGCCTTTTCTCACTGCATCTTCTACATCTAAACTTGACCTTGCTCGAATTTCTTTCCTCCACGGGTTTGCTGCCAAACTTGCGTGCTGCCCACAGCTCCAACGCTGCATTCTCAACCTATTTTCTTCTCCGTACAACCCTCTCCACGCAGCTATAACCTGCAAAGCCATTTTCTGTAGCTGCCTCATCGAACCAGCATCGCTGTCCTCTGTCTGCTGTCAAAAACTCTCCGCCGTCACAAACCTGCAGAGACAATAAGAGCACGTTTCGATTTTTTGTATATACGGGCCAGGGTTCTACATTTAGTTTTATTATATGCATACGGTTATGTGATCTTAAGATAGGTTGAATCTCCCATGCGTTTGATTTAGTTTTTTTCTCCATACGTTTAGTTTTTCTCCATACGTTATGTTTATTAGCTTTTATTTGGTGTGATTTTATTTGAGTCTTATGTTATGATTTAAATAAAAAATAATTTATTTGATTTAGATTAGTTTCTTTTTTCTTTAGGATTTTTTATTTTAATATCATTTCAAGCAAAGAAAATTATAGAAAATAAAAATAATAATAATAATAATAATAATAATAATAATAAAAATCATAAAAGCATAAAAGGTTTTCCTTTTTGTTTTTAATTTAGATTAGAGTTTTAGTTTCAGATTTGTTAAATTTTGGTTTAAGTTTTAGATCTTAGACTTCTCTAAATTTAGTTTTATTTTTTAAAGTTAGATTTTTATAATAAGAAAAACCATAAAATATAAAAATCATAAAAAAAAATTTGAAAATAAAAAATTGAGTTTCATTTTTTAGTTTAGCTGTTAGTGTTTTTTTTGTTTACTTAAAAATAAAAATAAAAAAAATTAATATCCCAAAAAAAGCATAAAAAATAATTTTTAGGCCTTTTTTATTTTGTTCTATAGTTTAGATTTTAGATTTAAAGTTTCATTTATTTAGACTTTAGTTAGCCTAGTCTTGTTTTATTTGAAAACATAAAAATATTTTGGAAATATTTTTCCAGATTCAGTCTTGGCTCAGGGATTTATTACGTTTTATCTTTTCTGCTGAGGCTAAAATTTTGATGTGGGAATAATATTTATCATTTCTTTATATGGTTAAACATGCTTAAATGTTCATTTGAAGATTAACTACATGAATGTGATCTCTAGTTTGCATTTTACGTGGTTGTTTAAAGCACTTTATCTTTTGAAATTTTAATTTGCTGGAGTATCATTAAACCATTAAGCATTTATTGATTATCTCGCATGTGGTAAAGGTTAATCTTTGTTGTTTGATGGTAAAATGATTGTTAATGAGTTCATATCTCTGTAGCAGTTGATAAATAATCGTTTAATCATTTATTTTATAGGGCACTGGTCTATTAACTTAGTAAAATCAATTAAGTGCTTGTTCCCCCTCGTGTCTTCCAACCCAACTAGTCCTCAGTTGGTCATCCATTTTCCCATAGGGTCTACCCCCCTTAGCCACGAGAGACAGGCTTAAACGAAGAGATCGGGGATCAGGGTGTGATGAGCCCCAAATTTGGTAACATTTTGGGCTCATTTGGCCTAACTACCTTTGCTCAATCCTTCATTTTTCATAACTTCTGCATCATTTTTTAGTATGTTTATGTCATTTGTATGAATAAGGGTAGTCACTATTCCTAGGTGGCTAACATGTGCTCATTTCAGGATTTTTTGACACGTGGAGCAAAACCAAGCAGATAAGGGCTACGAGACAGTCAAGCTTGGGTTGAGGATTCGTAGTGGGGTTGTCTATGGCATTAAATAACCTCCATCGGGATCTTCACCCCCAACTCCGAGTTCCAAAGGCTACCAAAACCGGATCTAGAAGGCAGCCAAACAGATTTTGTGGAAGCAACTGTTCACTCCCAGTTTGGTCAGCCAAGTCCCATAGATTTAGGAGGCCAGCTTGGGCCTCGTGGTGTATAAATGATAAGGCTTCAGCCTTCGAAGAGTACTTTTGGAAAAAAAATTTCACATTCTGCACTACAAGCTGCCAGCTCTGTTTTGTTCTTTTGTAGCCATTATTGGCATGACTCTTGACTTATGATTATTATTTTTTAATGGGAAGCAGTCAGATTTGATCTCAGCTCTGAGTTTCTAGAGGAGCCATAGCTCTCGGGTTTGGGCCTAACCTGAGAGCCTAGGGCCTCCTTCTTTGTATTGATATCTTTCCTTTCAGCATTATGATTTTCCTTGTATGCATTTGAAACGCAGTTTGTTGAGTTAGATTTCGTTGTGTTGTTAAGTAGGTCATTGTTGAAAAATAGAGTTTCTTCAGATATCTAGAATAAAGTAATGAGATAAGAATTGATAAGAGCTCCAGAAAAGGGTTGCCTGCACTCTCATTTTCACCTCTTCCTAGGGGTTGGAATTGCTGACAGTTCTGCCCAACAAAAACACTAGGTTGCTTACCCACGCAATCTTTGGTGCAATGTTTTCATTTGTAGGAGTTAGTCATGCGTTCAGATCTGTTGGAATGTTTCTTTACTTAAGTGCTGTACATGGTTCTCTTTAGGAATAAAGCTGTTGTTCATTGGTTTCATTAACAGTTAGGATAGATTAGTTAATATTTTGATTGTGTGCAGGACGTGGTTGATTTGGTTAAGTATACACTGTGCGGTGCATCTCCATCACTCTCTCGTCCATCTAAGCTTCGTCCAGGCCAACTGCTCCATCTCCAAGTTAGATCCCTCGTCTCACAACTACTCTTTTGCCCACGTCACCCTACCTTCTTGCCCTTCCGTTGCCTCAGCCCTCTTTAAGACAAGCTAGCTTTCCACACCCTCTTATCACTTCATCCCTCTGTCACTAAGTCATTTCAGACCCCTATCCTACCTCCCTATCCATTCATGCATCCTCTTTCACTCACCCATCATCCAAAATCCAATCGTAGAACATCCTGTAGAAATTTCTGAACATCGTGTAGAAATTCTAAAACATCCTGTAGAACCCCTGCAGACTTCCTATAGAAGCTCACAAATGAGGTTTCTTGATAGCCAAACTTTGTGAAACTCTCTGGAAGGGTGTTAGGGACTGCTTAGACCCCCTCTGAACCTTCCCAACCTTTTCCAAGCCTTTCTCCTCCTCGATCCACCCCTGCACAGTAAAAAGCTAGTTAAAAGCACATGCATGATAATTCAAAAACTTATTCAAAAAATACAAAAAGATGTGTTCTCCAGATAGAGATAGCATAGGCATGAGAATTTTACCTTTTTAGAAGTAATGGCACCTTTTTCAATAGTTTTCATCCTTTCCTTTGCACCAGTAGGGTTGGTTGGTAGAATTAGGGTTTGCGTTACTTCTTGGCTTCCAGTTTCTTTGCGCAAGTAGATTAGCTTCCTTTGAGTTAGCTTTCATCCATCGGTTAAAAAGCTTCTTCTAAGAGCTCATAGAAGTTGGCTTAAGCCCCTAGCAGACTTGTGCCAGCTGACCAAGTGACAGCTGCGGCAAGAGCTAGTACTTGTGCATACAGCATCGTCGCTTCCAAGTTTGTTACGAACTACCGGGTTGATAAAATTAAGGAAGGGAGTTCCAGGAGTTGTAGCATTATTGCTACAATACTGGGGCTCACCATGTTTTTTTGGCGCCATTGCCGAGGAAGCGTCAGCGTATTGGTGATTGTTGCTTTTCTTCTATTTTCCTACTCTCGCCTTCTGCTAAGTAGTTTATTTCATTTCCATTCTGCAATTTCATTTCCACAAAAGTAGCGTAGACATTTCCTGCTTTCATAGATTAGCATTTCAATTCCGCAATTTCATTTCTGCAAGCGTAGATTAGCATTTCAATTCTGCAAGCGTAGCCTAGCATTTCATTCCAGCAATTTCATTTGAGCAAAATAGATTAGCCCTTTCATGCTTTCATTTCAATTCTGCATTTCCATTTCAGTAAGATAGTTAGTTGCAGTTCAATCTATTCTAGTTTTGCAGGTACCAAAAAAAACAAAAGCAATCAAAAGTCTTTCCATTTCATGCCTCGTAGAAATCGAGATAAAACAGGCAAATTCTTACCCAACACCCCCACCACTTCACTGAGTCACCCTTCTCTCTTCTTTGGTGACAGTGATCCAGAAGAACCTATAGGCGAGCCTCCTGAGATATACGAAGATCCTATAATAGAAGAAGAGTTAGAGAACACTCCATCTGAAGCCATGGCTGACAATAGAAGAGAAGATGAGAGAATAGAAGGTGCCTTTCCCATCCGAGAGACCAATGGAGACATGAAAATGAAAAACATAAGCCCCTCCGCTTTACCTCACTTCCATGGACTGACTACTGAAGACCCTGATACCTTCCTGTTTGAGTTTGCTGTCCTTTGTCGAACCTATGACTATACCAAAGATGAGAAAAAACTGAAACTCTTTCCCTCTACCCTCAAGGATGCAGCATTACACTGGTTCATGGGCTTACCTGGGAACAGTATCACCACTTGGGCTTAGATGCAGCAAGCTTTCAATACCAAATATCGGGACTACTGTAGGTCAAAGGAAGCCAAGGGAGAAATCTTTCGGATGACCATGGGAAATGATGAGTCTTTAGAAGATTACGAGGAAAGGTTCCAACTTAGCTATAAATGGGCCAGGTGCACACTTGACCCTAAATCTCTCAAGTTGGTCCTGCTCCGAGGAGTCCCTGAAGAACTTTTAGATACCCTTCACATGCTAGCTAGAGGAGATATTTACCAACTACCTTATGAGGATATAAATACTGTGTTTAGAAACCACTCTAGGGAAACCCAGAAAAGAGGTAGAGGAAACCCCCTCTCAGCTAGTATTCCTTTCTCCAAACATGAGTTTGCAAATCAGTTAGAGGACCTCAAGAGTGAGGTGAGACAGACCATTGCCATGCAACTTGATACATTCCGAATCCAGCAGAAGAAAGAGGAAGCTGAGAAGGCTTTGGCTATCTTCTGCCCTAGGTGTACAAGGAAGCACCCTAAGAACGAGTGCCCATTACATTCGGTAGAGGTATGTTTCGTTTGTGAGGAGGACCACCCCACAAACCAATCCCCAACCTTACCTGGGCTTAAAGCCATGTACCAAGGAACGGAGGCACCCACTAAACCTCTCTACTTCCTCAACCAACGGAGGCCACATGGACCTAGACCTTACCAACAGGGGATGCAAGGGACATCCCAAGCTTATTATAGCCCTAACCAATCAGCTCCTATGCCTTCCTGGGGTCCCCCTACTCATCCTTCCTGGTCTGTGCCTCCTCCATGGTCTTACCCACCTCAATACCATACTCAGCCCACTACTCATTCATTTCACTCACATGTCCAGCCGCAGTCTCAGTGGAATGCACCTCAACCGGGGTGGAGGCCCCAGTACAACACTCCTCCCGCCATTTTGCCTCCACCACCAGCTCAACCACAACCATTACCTCCTGCTCCTCCAAGACAACCCCAAATGCCTGCTCAACTGAACCCGAACCCCAAAAACTGACAGGCCCAGCAGGTATATACTAGGGAAACATCATGCCCAACCTATGCTGTGGAGATCCAGGAGATAAACCTGCGATCTGGAAAGACTCTTCCGGATCGCCAACCTCCTCCCCCAGAGGACGAGGAAGATAAATAGGAAAGTGAACCAAAAGCCATTCCACCCTTTCCTGAGAGACTAACAGCAACCACACAACCCAACCTAGAGGAGGATGAGCTTCTGGGAGAACTCAAACAGTTGTGTGTGAAAATACCCCTTCTCCAGGCCATCAAAGATGTACCGATATACAACAAACTGGTTAAGGAAAAGTGTTTCAGACACCCAGGCAGGCGGAAAAGAGATGCCTCAACCATCAATGTCATAGGACAACTGTCTGATCTTATGTTGGGGCAAGTAATCTTCCCAAAGTATTTGGATCCTGGGAGTCCTGTAGTTGATGTCCACATCAATGGCACCATCATACCCCACACTTTGATTGATTTAGGGGCTGCCATTAATGTGATGACCAGAGATACCATGCTCAAACTCAACCTTCAGGGTTCCTTAAGAAAGACCTCGACAGTCCTGCAGCTAGCAGATCGCTCCACCGTGACTCCCGAAGGGATTTTGGAGGATGTCTTGGTCTCTGTTGACTCTTGGGAGTACCTTGTAGACTTCTTGGTTCTTCAACCAAAGGAAAAGCTTACTGGATACCCCCTTATTTTGGGAAGGCCTTGGTTAGCCACTGCGGATGCTTACATAAGCTATCGTGCAGGAAACATGACCATCAAAAATGGTCCTATGTCCAACCAGCTAGTCCTATACCCTCCTGCCCAACCCCTATTAGAGCATGACTTACCACTTCGGTTGGAAGAAGGAGAAGAGGATGAAGTGTACTCTGCACCCTTGTGCACCCTAGAAACCACCAAGGGAGGTCCTCAAACCGAGGATGATTTGAGTGAGACCTTGATTCAGAATCCACCTCCCAGTGCATTGTCCTTAGAGAAATTGGTGGAGGATACCCAAGCCAGCAACTTAGTGGACCTTTGTGTGACCAATCCAATCACTCCCAGAGTCAAAAATCTGGAGTTTGGCCCCGAGAGAACGTTAAATATCAGCTCCTCCCTATCTCCTACCCAGGAAAAGGAGCTGTGTATTCTGTTGGCCAGTCATCTAGATGCTTTCGCTTGGAGCTATAAGGAGATGAAAGGAGTCCATCCTTCGGTCTGTACCCATCACATCTACACAAAGAAGATTGTAAACCGGTCAGGCAACCTCAAAGGAGAATGAATCCAGCCCTTAAGTACATTGTCAAAGAAGAATTGCAAAAACTGTTGGATGCAGGATTCATCTACCCCATCTCGGATAGCGAGTGGGTGTCCCCTCTGGTGTTGGTTCCCAAGAAAAATGGGAAGTGGAGAATCTGTGTGGACTACCGAGAACTGAACAAAGCCACCAAGAAATACCACTTTCCTCTACCCTTCATAGATCAAGTGTTGGATGGACTGGCAGGGAAGAAGTTTTTCTCTTTCCTAGATGGGTTTAGCGAGTATAATCAGATCCAAATCAGCCCGGAAGACCAAGATAAGACCACCTTCACTTGTCCTTGGGGTAGCTTTGCTTACCGAGTTCTTCCCTTTGGGCTATGCAACGCTCCTCCCACCTTCCAGAGAGCCGTCTTGAGCATCTTTTCTGAGCTGGTCCATGATTCGGTGGAGATCTATATGGATGACTTCACTCCTTATGGGTCCAACTTCCAGGAAGCATTGTCCAATCTAGGAAAAGTACTAACCAAGTGCATTGAGATGAACCTATCCCTTAGTCCTGAAAAATTTGAATTCTTGATGACTGAAGGGACCGTGCTAGGAAATACCATTTCTCGCCAAGTGTTACAGGTGGCTCCTAACAAAATTGCTCTCATCAAAAAGGTTCCACCTCCTCAGAAGGTAAGAGATGTTCGAAGTTTCATAGGCTTGGCAGGATATTATAGAAGATTCATTAAAGACTTCAGCAAGCTAGCCTCGCCATTGTTTGGCCTCTTAGCAAAAGATGTTGAGTTTAAATGGACTGACGATTGTCAGAGGGCTCTGAATGAATTAAAGGATAAGTTGGTGTCTGCCCCAATCTTGAGAGGTCCAAATTGGGCCCTACCTTTCCACATCCACACTGATGCCTCAAACAAAGCCATAGGGGCAGCCTTAGGAAAAGTTGAACAAAAACTTCCATACGACATATACTTTGTCAGCAAAAACTTATCCAAGGCAGAACTGAATTATACTGTAACTGAGAAAGAATTCTTGGTCGTGGTCCATGCCCTAAACAAGTTCCGACACTACATCACTGGCTATCAAACATTTGTACATACTGATCATGTTGAAATTAGATATTTAATGAATAAACCAGATGTGAATGCTCGTATTATTAGATGGTTACTTTTGTTGCAGCAGTTTGATTTGACTATCGTTGACAAACCAGGTAAAGAAAATGTTGTTGTTGACTTCTTGTCTAGATTGGATTTACCTGCAGGTGAGGATGGAACAGTGGATGACCAGATGCCAGATGAACATCTGTTTGCTATCTCAGTACTCTCTCCATGGTTTGCTGATATAGAAAACTACCTTGTCTCAGCACAGTTCCCTCCGCACCTATCCTCAAGAGAGGAGCAGAACCGTAAGGAAGAGTGCCTCATGCACTTGGATCGGGGGCAACTTGTTCAAGCTTGGCCCCGATCAGATCTTAAGGCGTTGTGTAAGGGATGAGGAAGTCTTTGACATCCTCCTAACCTGTCATGACGGGCCTTGTGGAGGACATTTTGCAGCCAAAAGAACTGCCTTCAAAATTCTACAGGCAGGCTACTATTGGCCCACGCTTCATCAAGATGTCAGAAGATATATCAGCCAATGTGACCGATGCCAAAGGATGGGGAAACCGACTCCAAGGGACGAAATGCCTCTCCAACCTCAAGTGACTCTTGAGCCATTTGAGAAGTGGGGTATGGATTTTGTGGGTCCTATCAATCCTCCTTCAAGGAAAAGGTCTTACATCATTGTGTGCACAGACTATCTGACAAAGTGGGCAGAAACCAAGGCAATCAAAGCAGCGACAGAAGAAAAGGTGGCTGAGTTTTTAAGAGAAAACATCTTCTACAAATTTGGCTACCCAAGAGAGCTAGTCACCGATCAAGGAAGCCAGTTCACCTCCAACTTAATTGAAGACCTACTCGCTCATCACAAAATCAAGCATAGGACTTCCACCCCCTATCATCCTCAAGTAAATGGGCAGGTGGAAGTCACCAATAGAGCATTAGAAGGGATCTTGACTAAGGTGGTGAGCAGCAGTAGAAAAGATTGGGCAGATCGCCTGGTTGAGGCCACTTGGGCTTACAACACCACTTGGAAGACCACAACCGGCTTCACACCTTATGAGCTGGTCTATGGGAAGAGAGCTTTGATGTCAATTGAGTTCGAGTACAACACCTTGAGGATGGCAGCTCAGCTGGACCTAGATCTCAGCCATGCCCAACAAGAAAGGTTATTGCAGCTGAATGGGATGGATGAACACCAAATGCAGGCCCTTCTCCACTCAGAGGTGGTTCAACTTCAAAGGAAGGTATGGCATGACCAGCACCTCAATGACAAGCAATTCCGGCCGAGAGATTGGGCGCAGTTGTACGATTTTAGACATAAGGATTTTAAGGAGAAGCTGAGAACAAGATGGTTGGGACCATATGCAGTGGAGAAGTGTAATGACAATGGGTTTGTTCTTATTCGGACCATTGATGAGGAAGCCATCCTGTTGTTTGGAAAAGTATCTAATACAGAATGACCCTATCCCACTCTAAGGGTGATAGTACCTCAGCAACAACCGAATACAAAGCTATTCAAGATTACTTCTTTATGAGATGTAAGAGAGAGGAGAAAGGGATCCACTAACCGCTATCTTCCGCTAATGGTTGATCCAATCTTCCCTCTTTGCTGCTTGCTCCCAGCTCCTTGCTCTTTCACTGGCCCAGCTACACAAAGATCCTGCAAAAGCACAAGAAAGGGAAACTACAAGAAGCATACATCCATAATTGATTCAAGGATTAGAATAAATCAAATATACAAGCATTAATACGCCACAGAGACACATGCATATAAAAGAACCTCAAATGCTTTATTAATGGAAGAAGTAAAGTTTTGAGAGTGTTACAACCATAAGAGGCCCAATCCAGCAACACCTCCCAGCAGAAAGAAATCTCCTCTTCACCTCCTTCAAAGCAATCACCCAATAGTTCTATGCACAAACCAACAGCACTTCCTTACATTCACAAGATTCCAGCCCCCTTAGACCTCATGAGAGAGCTCTATATATAGGAGTTTTGGAGAAAGGATGAGTCAGCTTGAGGCTGGCATGAAGTTGACTAGTGTCCTCTCCCACTTCAGTTATACTTCAGTTCTTGAGTCCACTTGGAGTTTCTTGCTTCCACTTGGAGATCTAGATCCTCTTACTCATCACAAGGCGAATTCCCTGATCCAAGTGTCATTTTGGAAGCTTCCTGGGCATTTGACACCTTGCAGAATGACTGTGCCACTTGGCCAATCTCGCCCAGCGCAGGTAGCCTTCATTGCTTTTGACATTCAGCGCAGGTATAGAGTGGAGCAGTTGACATTCAGCGCAGATGCTCAGTGGAGCAGCTGACATGATCCAGAAATAGCTTGTTTTTGAGTGTTTTCAGGTGGAGAACTGATTTTCAGTGCTGTGGTTTGCTGACCTTGTTCCTCTAGGGGTAGGAACAACATGTTTAGGGACTTTGGATCCCTCAGATTATTGACATTTCATGCTTCATGCTGTTAGGCACAAAAATGTCTATAACAGTTGCCCCCTAAAGTATGAGGTCGTTTATCGGGTGAAATGCTTTATCAGGAGGATCCGAAGTTCATTCAATCGCTGAGAGGTGCCCTATAATAGAATACAATACAATACATTATTTTTCATTCTGCTTTCATGATCTAGCTGAGGCGGGCATTCCCATGCTTAGCTTTATAAATTCATTTTGGTACATAGAACAGACGATCGTCTGGTGGTAGACTGATAATTCTCTGCTGAAATTATCATCCTTTGAGTAGGATGATCATCTGTTGCAATGATGTACATAACAAATTTCTTTATATCCTGAATATATATATCGCAGCCCGTATGGATGAAACTAGATCCGGGGTCTTCAAACTCGTTCGATCTTCACTCTAAGTACAAGTCGATCCATGTGAGAATTGCGCTGAAGTCGAACATGGAAAGACATCGCTTGATTACCGGTCAATAATGTAAACCATTAACAAGCGCGAGAGGAATCACCAATAATGACAATGACCCTCAAGGTACTGCAGTACAATTCACGTGGTGTGAATAAAGGACTTGGCGTCGAACACCACGCAAAATCTTCTGGTCGAAGGTCATTGATGTATACCTGTCGCCGGAAGTGAGAAACTTGCCATTGAGGCATGCAAGCTTCAAAGTACTGGGGGGTTTGTTCCTAGATCAACTTCTTGGATAATGAGCTGAAGTCGACAAGAAGCGATCCGTCAAAGGAGGGCCTTAATGAATCCCACATCAATGACACGGAACAGAGCTAATGATTTTAGTGGAGGTGAAAACAATCTGTGAGATATGATTCAGGGTGGCGATCATGGGTGGATGAAGGATAATGTATGGCAGTGGATGGGACATGGTTGACTCTTTCTGAACAACATCTCTTGAACATATAACGACACTAATGTGATGGATCGGTAGCATTACCCCAAATGTGGATGGTTTGGCGAGGACCATGGTGATGAGACCAGTGAATGAAACAACCCAACCCGATGTGATACGGAGGACAAAGTGTCATGTTCAAGAGCGACTTGCTACCATTAAAGCTTTGAGGTTCTCCCAATTTTTCCCCAGTCATTTCTGACCAGTACCTCTTTATTTTTGTCAAGCTTGAGGAGGATAACATATGCTTGTTCTATAACCTGCCCTTCAGGCAAGCCCATCGCTATGTTTTAACGAGCCTAGCGATAGGGAAACTCGTTCTTGTCTAAAGACAAGTTTGTCGCTATTTAATCATTTTAACGAGTCTAACGACAAGGAAAACTCGGTCCTTTTCATTTTTAGAGAGTCTGAAAAGGTACAGAAAGTTAACTCCAAAATTCCTTTTTCGTCATCTAATCCCTTAAGTCCGAAAAAGTATAAAACAATACAGAAGGGATGAGTTTTCGATTACTTTAACGAGCCGAATAAAACAAGCGCTCGACCTTTTTGTGCAATAATCCCTCAGGTCCAAAAAGATTAAAATCTAGAGGAGGGATAGCTCTTCTGGTCACTTTAACGAGCTGGAAGGCCAAAACTCGGCAAACTTTTCATATTTTACGAGTCAGGAGAAAAGAGCTCAAAGAAGACTCGTCTTTTGAGGAACGAGTGATAAACAGGGATAGCAGTAGATTCCAGGTACAGGTTGGAATTTTCCAATCACGGCAGTGTCACAAGGATGGCTAAATGAAATCACTCTTCGCAGTTGTTCCTCAAAATGGGTAAACAATCATATGGAGGTAAACGATCGGCCAAATGAACGGTGGAGGTGATGGCTGCAGCAAAACACGACCAAGGTCTTTTTACGGTTTGATCAAGGTACATTCTTAATGGTTATTTACCGGGAAGTTCATTTTTTAACAAGCTTAAACTTGCTCAAAAGCTTATGTTTATTTTTTAACGAGCATGAACTATGACGCTAAAACTGCTCGGATCTCGCTTTTCTATTTTTTAACGAGCATAAATTCCGCGGTAAAACTGCTCGATATACCAGTCATAAGATAAGAAATGTCTCCTGCAAGATTCCAATTTTTATAGAGCTTGCACCTCACATAAGCTATGCTCCCTCTCATCCTTTCTTTATGCAAGTTCGGAAACGGCTAATCCCAAAAACAGATAAATAACCGCTCCTAGCTTGCACTCCAAAAGGTTTGCATGCCCCCAGGTATAAAATACAATTTCAAGGCTGCCCCTACTTATCCGATAAAACATTTGTTTTAAAGGGTGAGGCTTGCCTCTTCCTGGTTACCCAAAGATGGTTCTATTTGCTGCCGTAAATCAATCTCTTTCTTCGGCACTGTCTACCGAAGTAGACAATGGTGAATGACCTTTGTCAGAAAAGTAACCTTATCAAAAGAATTTTGTTCTAGAACAACCCCTCTTCCATCCACGGACGGGGTACGGACTAGTCACATTCTTTCGCGGAAATTCTACCTTATACCCAAGGTTTCCTCTGCCCAAAGCAGACCAGGATGCATGCCCCCTGGGTTCCAGTCCCATCTTTCCGAATCACTCGCACTCATCGGGAAGGAGGACTGGGGGTGGAGACATTTCTTGGGTGAATAGACCATTGAGGGTTGGTATGTGACTATTTGCGATGCGTGATCCCGGAAATGAAAATTGGTCTACGAGCTTGACCATTCTTCCTTCGTGTGGAAAACACATTACTCTAAAGAGTGAGGAGACTATAGCTCTCATGCAATATATATAGTCTTGTCCAAGGAGTAGGTTATAATCCAAGGGTCCTTGAACAACCATCATGTTCATCTGAACGGTCTTCCCTTTCAATGTAACAGGTACATTGGGGAGGATCCCTAACGGTCGACTGGTTCCTTTATCAAAACCCGAGAGATTTCTCATCTCAGGCAAAAGTGCCGGGGAACCCAGTGCTTTCCAAGCAATAGAGGAAAGGATACTCACAGATGCCCCTTCATCAATGATAGTTCCAGCCATTACCATTCTGTAGATTTGGACTATGATTCTGAATGGTATACTGGCTGGTAACCGAGGTCTGCCTAGTTGGTTCCAATCAAAGGACACAACCAGGTTGCTTGGTGGTGGGACCAAATATACGGCTGGATGTGACCCTAACAATGTTCCTTCCTGTGATAAAGGAATGGGTGCATTGCCCTGATGCTCATCAGAATCTGTGTTGATGAAAAGAATCTGGATGGTGTCATCCTTATCCTCTTCAGTGAGGGTGTCATTTGAAGATGAATCTTCAGTGACGGTGTCATTTGAGGATGAAACCTCTGAAGGAAGAACCGGGTCAACTTCCGTATTGACCTTTAGACTTTCGTCTGGTCTGGATTCAGTAGGTTCATTTTCAATGACTGATGCTTCAGCTGACCACTCGAGCGGGCCAGCTGTATTTTCAACCAACGAAGGACTTGGCACGAGTTTTTTGTATCCAGGAGGAAGTCCCAACGGTGAAACCGGGCGATCTTCCAAAACTCTCTTCGCTTAATCTAAGAAGGGACAACGGTGGATGGCGTGATCATCTTCACACAGTCTGCAGGGGAATCTTGCTCCCCCTCTTTGTCTTGAACCTTCACTTTCGCTGGTTGACGGTAAGCAATCAACATGGCTATCAGAGGTTGATGCTCCCGAATTGTGCAGACGAGGGGACCAGTCCCTTCGTATCCGGGGAATACAGGGACAATCTCTATGGAAGTGGTCTCCTCTACATATGACACATGGCGATTTAGGCCCGGTCTGTGCTGTGTGTGGATTTTTGTTAGATGTCTTTTGCTTGCCCCCAGTTGCCTTAGGCTCCTTCTTCTTCTTCTTATCTTTCTTCTTCTTTTCCTTCTTCTCCATGGGAGCTTGGCTTTTGCCAGCCCCACCTTTCGAAGATGAAGGATTGGAGGAAGAGTTATAGGAAGTAGAAGGTCGGTGGGCAGCTCTAGACTCATCTAACTGTTGACTCGACTGTTCAGGAACCATGGTGTTCTGAGCTACATTAGTTGAGAATAGCCAAATAGGCAGACCAATTGTCAGTCCTGGAAGTGACAATGTGGCCATGTGGGGCGCACCAACTTCTCCCCAAGAGGAGAAAGGACTAGGATTTCCATCACGTGGAATTCCTTGGTTGGGGCGTTCCATGTTCTCAACTTAAGATCAACGCGGGAATAGGAGGTGATTATGTTCCGTTTAAAATAAATTTTATAACGACGCTTAGACACAACTTGCTTTTTCACTTTTTAAGAGTCGAGAAAAAGCTAAAGATGACTCTAGTCTCCTTCGATGTTTTAACGAGCCCGAAGTGACAAATGCTCAGATGGACTTTTTCAGTTATAGAGTTTGAAAAAGGCCAAAAGAAACTGCTCTGGAGTTCTAGGCAGAGGGTGTGCCAAACTTTTTGCAAAACCACAGAATACGTTTTATGGTACGAGTGGTCGATCTTCATGAATGCTGTGTTCACTGCATTGCGATCAGTAGGGCGGCCGACATGGTTTCTTATTGGATAAAGGCTTTATTCCTATAGGGGTCTCCCAATATATACACGACGGTACGCGGGAGCACAAGTCCGTATTGATACTTATCGCTTCACCGTGGAGGAATCACCCAACCACTCAACGCTAAGATATCACGTTTAACGATGCCAGAACACGTCTCTAGCTTAGACCTCTATGTGTTTGCGTTATGTTTCAATGCGTTGTTATGTAAATTCAATTTATTTTAAGGTTGATCTTGTTTAGCAGTTTGCCTTTATGGATCACCACGAGATGTATGATAACACTCCTAAATGCAGTCTAAGATGATAAGCAAGCTTTTCAATCTTTCAACTTTGAAAATCTTAACTACTGAGGGAAAAGAAAGATAACATCTTTTCACACAGATCATAGAGCACACACTAATGCACTTTTTCCTAAATCAACATGCAAGCTATCATAATGCACATGCACAATGCAAGTATTTCTTTTCTCTTTCTTAATGTTGGTGCAATGCAAAAAGAAAGCTGTTGTATAATTTTGAATTCAATTTCAAGCGAAAGCAAACAAGTTTGTCCAAAATCAAAAGACACCTTAAGATTTACTTGTTTCGACACTAGAAATATATAAACTCAAACCAAATGACGAAAGCAAAAGCTCAATCAGCTATGAACAGCGAACAAACTAACTCTTAAGATCAAAACGACACTTTATCACAGGTCTAGATCTAAGAGGCCACATCAAGACTAGTTCACTTTCGTTATGGGAAACTGTAAATGATATAAGAAATACAAAAAGAACAAACACAGTTTCTTTATACAACCGTGGTGGAATAGTGACAAGGAAAGTTGGTTTCAGATAGGCCCACTGACTGGTAACAAATAGCAAAAACAAGAGTGAAAACAGGGCAAGAAACAGCAGGAAACCCAAGTAGCACAAAGCAAGACTGGTCCAGCGCAGGTGGGACACTGTCTGTTTGACCTTCAGCGCAGGCAGCCCCTTCGGGAACTGCGCTGAAATGCAGACAGCCTTTGTACAGCCTGCACTAAAGAACGAAACTTTCGTTTCTCTTGGTTTCTGGGTCACAGATTGCTAAAAAATTCACAGTTTTTGCTCAAATCAGAAGCTATCAATCAAGGACACACTAAGGGATGACAAGGAGGATGAAAAGCTATCACTAAGAGCTTATTAGAGTCCTTGTGGATCAGCTCTTCAAATCATAAACTTGCCCAGAAGCTAAGCTAGAGTAGCTGCCCTCTACTTTGTATTTGAAGGAATCCAAATACAGTTCGATTCGGTACTCCCTTTGTTTATGAAATGAATAGCAAAAAACACAAACAACCAACAAGATACGATCCCCAGCGGAGTCGCCAATTTGTTGTTGGGAAAAGTATCCAATACGGAATGACCCTATCCCACTCTAAGGGTGATAGTAACTCAGCAACAACCGAATGCAAATCTATTCAAGATTACTTCTTTATGAGATGTAAGAGAGAGGAGAAAGGGATCCACTAACCATTATCTTCTGCTAATGGTTGATCCAATCTTCCCTCTTTGCTGCTTGCTCCCAACTCCTTGCTCTTTCACTGGCCCAGCTACACAAAGATCCTGCAAAAGCACAAGAAAGGGAAACTACAAGAAGCATACATCCATAATTGATTCAAGGATTAGAATAAATCAAATATACAAGCATCAATATGCCACAGAGACACATGCATATAGAAGAACCTCAAATGCTTTATTAATGGAAGAAGTAAAGTTCTGAGAGTGTTACAACCATAAGAGGCCCAATCTAGCAACACCTCCCAGCAGAAAGAAATCTCCTCTTCACCTCCTTCAAAGCAATCACCCAATAGTTCTATGCACAAACCAACAGCACTTCCTTACATTCACAAGATTCCAGCCCCCTTAGACCTCATGAGAGAGCTCTATATATAGGAGTTTTGGAGAAAGGATGAGTCAGCTTGAGGCTGGCATGAAGCTGACTAGTGTCCTCTCCCACTTCAGTTATACTTCAGTTCTTGAGTCCACTTGGAGTTTCTTGCTTCCACTTGGAGATCTAGATCCTCTTACTCATCACAAGGCGAATTCCCTGATCCAAGTGTCATTTTGGAAGCTTCCTGGGCATTTGACACCTTGCAGAATGACTGTGCCACTTGGCCAATCTCGCCCACCGCAGGTAGCCTTCATTGCTTTTGACATTCAGTGCAGGTACAGAGTGGAGCAGTTGACATTCAGCGCAGATGCTCAGTGGAGCAGCTGACATGATCCAGAAATAGCTTGTTTTTGAGTGTTTTCAGGTGGAGAACTGATTTTCAGTGTTGTGGTTTGCTGACCTTGTTCCTCTAGGGGTAGGAACAACATGTTTAGGGACTTTGGATCCCTCAAATTACTGACATTTCATGCTTCATGCTGTTAGGCACAAAAATGTCTATAACACATCCCCATGCTCGTCAATGGGCATCGACTAAAGATCTACAGGAAACCTCTTTTGAGGCAAGAATTCATCAAAACTGTGGAAAAATCAGTGCTGGTCATAGAGAAGGGTTCTGCCTCTATTTTGGGCATACCCTGAACATCGAAAAAAAAAAGAGAAAAAAAGAAAATAAAGATCCTTGGGTGAAAACCTTTCTGAGGCTCCCAAGGCAGATGATAGGGGTGAAAACCTCATTGAGGCGCCCCTGCTGTCTTTCTGAAAATTTTTGAATAAAAAAGACCCTTGGGTGAAAACCTCTCTAAGGCGCTCAAGGCAGATGGTAGGGGTGAAAACCTCACTGAGGCGCCCCTGCTGTCTCTCAAAAAAATAAAAATAAATAAATAAATAAATAAGAAAAAGAAGAAAGAAAAAAAAACAAACAAAGAAAAAGAAAACAGAAAAGAAGGAAGCAGAAACAGGAAAACAGGCTCAAGATTTGACAATTCATGCAGGTTGCAGGTATTCCATGCAGAAAAGGAGGTCTCTCAACTCAAGGACAAGGGTCCCTACTATGCTACCAGGTGACCTCACCAGCACTCCCTCCAGAAACACTCATCTCTTCCAAGGTCTGGGCACGATTTGATCACAGTTTAGCCTTCTATAGGAGGCTATAGGATTTTCTACAGGAAGTTCTGTATTTCTACAGGAAACTTCCTATAGAATCTTTGGACGGCCCAGGACTGACTGTGTGGAATAATTTGAAGCCCGAAGTCCAATAAGGAGGCATGCAACCAATGTTTTTCTCCATCACCCACTGCTGTCGCCTCCTTCTACCACCCCTGCTGCCATACAATGAAAATACCTGCACAGTCAAATCAGAACGTTGGATTCTCGGAAGAAGCAATTCTCAAATGGAATAAAGTATGCAGAGGACAATGCGCTACTTATCAAGGCAATCCAAGGACCCTGCAACCGTGATCGTGATTCCACCGTTTCGGCATGCACCCTAGGAGGAGAAACGGCTACAAGATCTCCTACAGGAATCCTGTAGCAGTTGATCCGGCTAGAGAATACACCATGAAGGCACCTACAACTCATAAAGCTGGCACATGCACCATCCGCAGCCAGGAAACTGGTCTCGTAACCAGGAGCAGTCGGCAAGAAGGAACTCCCGTGCCTGTGCGTGAAGCAGCAGCAAGCGGATCCGTCACCCTCGTCCTGAAGCATGAAAATAACGTCGCGGCCGCACAGGTAAGTGCCTCACCCTGTTTCGTCAAATTACATGAACAATGCTCTAAAATGTGTGCGAGTATGAAAATGAATGGGTTGAGAAAGTCGGGTAGCCATTCAACTGGCCACCACGACCAGTCCGATGGTCTCGTCTGATCCGGAAAGCATTGGTTGTGTCAAACAAGACAGGAAATGGACACATGAGAAGCGTCTAATCGAAGAGAAGCGGCGATCTAACAGAAAATGGCAGCGGTAGATATGCAGGGAATGATTCGGCGATCAGGCAGATTTACAGTGGAATGATAGCAGGTGACGTCGTCCAACGGGCCGGCGGGGACACCTCACCCCCGCGCCACGAGTTCCGCAGGGATTCAAATCCATTGGCTAGATTGCGTATGGCACTCCACTCATTTATCCTCAACTGCTTTGCAGTCGAGTAAGCATTCGAAATTTCCTGAAGACTGTTACTCCGAGTCCTCGGCCTGTTCAAATGTCTGGTGGTTGCATAGAAGGCCCAGAACCACTGACGCGCTCTCCAGAACCGGTGCACGACTTCTACAGGAAGCTCACAGCTACGGAGGAAATTAAACTATTCACGTCAAAGGTGGCAAGTTGGAACGAGATAAGCCTGAACATAGTCCTCCCATGCAATTGGTTCGAAGGGTGGTGAAGTCGACGTCCTAAAAGAGTAGAATTACAGTCTGTGCATGAATTTGCAAGCGTCGTCTTACTTCTGCATGAGAATTGTCATCGTAGTGTGTATGCGGGGTTTTTCTACAGGGTTTGGTTCATAATTGAGCCACTGTCAAGGCTCACCTGTAGACAGTCGTGAATTTACAAACTGTGTGCATGCCAGAGGCGTAATTCCGCGCTCTGTCTAAGGAAATCCCAAAGGTCCATCTTTTTATACGCGCCAGCCAACTCCGGCTAACACAGTAAGCTTTCACCATGCCGGGTGGGTTCATTAGGAAAGAGCCGAAAGACTCAAAGAAGCTATGGGAAAACCCTGAGGTGGTGGACCTGTTTTCTCGTGAATGGTGGATGTCGTTCTACGACAAGCTTCAAGGTTACGATGACGAGGTGGCAGAAGAATTCCTGCGAGCTTTGAAGCCAAAATAAAAAACGCTGGCCGTTGTCAATTTCAGAGGTTTGAACCTCAGACTCACCCCACAGTTCATCAGTAGAGTCACTAATCTCCTGATGGGGGTACCTTGGGATAAGGAGGAAAGAAAACTGGGCCAGAAGGCTAAGGAGTTCTTTCTGCCGGAGGAGCAATTCTCAGAGGAAAAGAACGGAGTTCGAAGAGCTAGCCTACAGCCGCTCTGGAGTGAGGTCAGTCTCCAAATTATGAAGTATATCATGTGCGAGGGGCGATTCAGCATCGTGTATGGATACCATTTTCGGCTGCTCACAGAACTTAGGCACCAAATGGACCTACCCTCAGAAAACAAGTTGAGTATTCCTTACTTCCTCCTACAGTCCATGACTGAGTGTTCTACCAAATTACGAGAGGGAACGCCAGACCAGGTAGCCCATCATGGGCTCATTAAGCTGCTCGTGGAGGATGCACTCCACACATACACCATCCCTCTCTCGTGGGAAGCCTTTCAAAACTTGACCAAGGATGATGACATCAAAATGTTGGCTGAGGAGCTCACCTCCTCCAGCAGCGAGGAGAAGGAACCAATTCAAACAGAGAAGAAAGGAAAAGGCCAAGAAACCATGGCCAAAGCACCAAAGAAAGAACACAAGGGGAAACAAGAGAAACACCAGGCTACCAAAACAGAGGATGACAAACCCACATTAACACCCAGGGAGAAAAGGTTACAGAGCAGGGTGGAAAGGACTGAACAAGTCCACGTTAGTGAAGGCACCTCTAAGGCAGCCTCAGCAAAGTCAAAAGACAAAGCACCCTCAGCCAAGCAGGCTAAAACGGTGCCACCTGTTTCTACAGGAAAATCAAAAACGGCTTCTACAGGAAGCCAGAAATCAGCCACTACAGGGCTTTCTACAGGAAGTCCTGAGAAAGGAACACAGAAGGGGAAGACGGCCGAAATCCTTGCTAGGGAGGCAGCAGCTGTGCTGGCCACCCTAAGTACCCCTCCCTAGCCAAAGAAAATGAAAGAGGGAGACCCCTCTGTATTTCAAAGCAAGGAGAAGTGTAAGAATCAAAACAGGCAGGCCCCAACCTCCATCCAGTGACCCAATTACCATAGAAGACACTCCTACCTCACCAAGGGAGAGGTCCCCCTCAAAAATATCAGTCAATTATGAGCGAGGGAGCCCAAAGACAACTGCCTGGAAGGAGAGAGTGGAAAGGTTGGCTTCAAAAACCCCGCTACAGGATGCTGAGGCCGTTCTATAGGAAACATTGGCCAGGCTCAAGGAGACCGAAAGAATGGAGGGAGAGGCAGCCACATCACCACCAAGGGAAGATGGAGGAGAGCCATGAAGGGAAGAAGAGGTAGAGAAAATTCCAGAACCTAGTCCCCAGCCAAGCTTGAGCTCGTATTATAACTTTTTGGAGGCTGGAAAAATTATTCCACAGAAATTCACAGTGCCGCTTTTCTTTGCGTTGGAGGAAGAAAGAGTGAGAACCCACACGTGGATGAGGATAGCTAAATCTAAAGGAGTAGCAGATATAGGCCCCTTGAAGGAACAACTCAAGGAGGCACGAAGAGAATTAGCTATGGCCAAACACGTGGGAAACTGCCAGTGGGTATTTCTACAGGAAGAGAATGAGAAACTCAAACTGCAGCTACAGGAACAGAGGAAAGAAAGGGGCACAACATCAGAGGACACTACAGCAGAACCTCAAGGAAAAGAAGGAATGCAAGTTGGTCTTGGGGAGCTAAACCAGCATCTACAGGAAAAGGAATTTCAAGCACAAATCGAGATACAAGCTCTCAAACAGTAGTTGCAACAAAAAGAGGCACAACTGGCCTGCATGGCCAGTTGGGCCATGGATGCTCTACAATGTAGACAACTGGCCAAATCTTATGGCCTATACCTACGGGACCAGTGGCTGCAATTCTAGATTAATGCATTGGTATAGAGGGGTATCTCCCAAATCCAAAACCTCCAGCAGTTCACGGATTTATGCAATAGCAGTTCAACAGAGGACAAGGCCAAGCTATCGGAGTTCTATCTCCATAATTTGGCTCTTCCTAATGTGACTTCATGGGATCCCAACACAGTCGTGGGAGATATGCAGTTGATGGCATTTGCCTCATGGTTGAACCATGAAGAAAAGAGAGCAGCAGAGGTCAAAGAGGTCATGAACCGAGAGTTACATGAACCACTGCTGATTAGAGCAGAGCCAGGGGACCCCACTGCATTGATATCAGCCCACCAACACTTAGCAACCGACTCTCAAGCTTTATTGAAATACATGGATCAGCAGGCTCAAGCCATAGCACATTTCGAGGATATGGAGCGATTATTAGGGGACAATTGTGTTCATGCTTGCACCCGCCGGTGGAACACCTTGTCCCACAGCCTCAAAATCAGGGAATATCACACTCCAACTCGAATGAGGGAAGCTCTAGTACGGGTGCCCCTCTACAAGAAGTCCATACAGAACCTCCAAGCCAGCTGGATTGGCCTCAAGCTAAGCCCACCTTTGCTTTTGGGATTGATGGAAGGCAACACAGAGAAAGAAGAGCATAAGCAGTGGGAAGAGGTGGAAAGGAAGGCTGGGTTCCATGGCAGTGAGGAGGATACTACTTCAGAAGCCTGGGATGTGAGAGTGGCAGTGAAAGCAATGAAGGACGAGGAGCTGGATTAGTTGCTCAGGGATGAGCAATCATTTTAGCAGGGGGGTGATGATGAGCCCCAAATTTGGTAACATTTTGGGCTCATTTGGCCTAACTACCTTTGCTCAATCCTTCATTTTTCATAACTTCTGCATCATTTTTTAGTATGTTTATGTCATTTGTACGAATAAGGGTAGTCACTATTCCTAGGTGGCTAACACATGCTCATTTCAGGATTTTTTGACACATGTGGAGCAAAACCAAGCAGACAACGGCTAGGAGACAGCCAAGCTTGGGTTGAGGATTCGTAGGGGGGTTGTCTATGACATTAAATAGCCTCCCTCGGGATCTTCACCCCCAACTCCGAGCTCCAAAGGCTACCAAAACCGGATCTAGAAGGCAGCCAAACAGATTTTGTGGAAGCAGCTGTTCACTCCCAGTTTGGTCAGCCAAGTCCCATAGATTTAGGAGGCCAGCTTGGGCCTCGTGGTGTATAAATGATAAGGCTTCAGCCTTCGAAGAGGACTTTTGGAAAAACTTTTGCACATTCTGCACTACAAGCTGCCAGCGCTGTTTTGTTCTTTTGTAGCCATTATTGGCATGACTCTTGACTTATGATTATTATTTTTTAATGGGAAGCAGTCAGATTTGATCTCAGCTCTGAGTTTCTAGAGGAGCCATAGCTCTCGGGGTTGGGCCCAACCTGAGAGCCTAGGGCCTCCTTCTTTGTATTGATATCTTTCCATTCAGCATTATGATTTTCCTTGTATGCATTTGAAACGCGGTTTGTTGAGTTAGATTTCGTTGTGTGGTTAAGTAGGTCATTGTTGAAAAATAGAGTTGCTTCAGATATCTAGAATAAAGTAATGAGATAAGAATTGATAAGAGCTCCAGAAAAGGGTTTCCTGCACTCTCATTTTCACCTCTTCCTAGGGGCTGGAATTGCTGACAGTGCTGCCCAACAAAAACACTAGGTTGCTTACCCATGCAATCTTTGGTGCAATGTTTTCATTTGTAGGAGTTAGTCATGCATTCATATCTGTTGGAATGTTTCTTTACTTAAGTGTTGTACATGGTTCTCTTTAGGAATAAAGCTGTTGTTCGTTGGTTTCATTAACAATTAGGATAGATTAGTTAATATTTTGATTGTGTGCAGGACGTGGTTGATTTGGTTAAGTATACACTGTGCGGTGCATCTCCATCACTCTCCCGTCCATCTAAGCTTCGTCTAGGCCAACTGCTCCATCTCCATGTTAGATCCCTCGTCTCACAACTACTCTTTTGCCCACGTCACCCTACCTTCTTGCCCTTCCGTTGCCTCAGCCCTCTTTAAGACAAGCTAGCTTTCCACACCCTCTTATCACTTCATCCCTCTGTCACTAAGTCATTTCAGACCCCTATCCTACCTCCCTATCCATTCATGCATCCTCTTTCACTCACCCATCATCCAAAATCCAATCGTAGAACATCTTGTAGAAATTTCTGAACATCATGTAGAAATTCTGAAACATCCTGTAGAACCCCTGCAGACTTCCTGTAGAAGCTCATAAATGAGGTTTCTTGATAGCCAAACTTTGTGAAACTCTCTGGAAGGGTGTTAAGGACTCCTTAGACCCCCTCTGAACCTTCCCAACCTTTTCCAAGCCTTTCTCCTCCTCGATCCACCCCTGCACAGTAAAAAGCCAGTTAAAAGCACACGCATGATAATTCAAAAAAATACAAAAGGATGTGTTCCCCAGATAGAGATAGCATAGGCATGAGCATTTTACCTTTGTAGAAGTAATGGCATCTTTTTCAATAGTTTTCATCCTTTCCTTTGCACCAGTAGGGTTGGTTGGTAGAATTAGGGTTTGCTAGGGTTTGCATTACTTCTTGGCTTCCAGTTTCTTTCCGCAAGTAGATTAGCTTCCTTTGAGTTAGCTTTCATCCAACGGTTAAAAAGCTTCTTCTAAGAGCTCTTAGAAGTTGGCTTAAGCCCCTAGCGGACTTGTGCCAGCTGACCAAGTGACAGCTACGGCAAGAGCTAGTACTTGTGCATACAACACCGTTGCTTCCAAGTTTGTTACGAACTACTGGGTTGATAAAATTAAGGAAGGGAGTTCCAAGAGTTGTAGCATTATTGCTACAATACTGGGGCTCACCAGGGTGACAGCCCTCGGTCTGAGCATTGTCATGAAAATATGTGTGACAACATACCCGAAGAGATGTGGAGGCCCAATTCGTATAACCATTGTCTAATGCAAAACCACAAAGTGAGAGCATTCCCATATACTTTATGTACTGTAATACCCCCTATATACCAGAAGGTACGCGGACAAGCTGCGATATACTCACGTACATGGAATAAGGTATCACATTTGGGATGTATTACAGACAAGTTAGCGACAACTACTTTGTTTTATGATGCTGGAACATGTCTCTAGCCTAGAACCACTAAATGTTCTCATTAATGAAAATTCTCCTTTAGGTAAATTAATGTTTATTTTAAGTTGATCTTGCTTAGGAATTTGCGTTTCAAGTTCACCACGTGATGTATTCTGAAATTCCTAGGAATATAACTATCATGATAAGCATTCTTTCTGTTTAATTTAACAATGAAAATCCTAGCTACTTAGGGATAGAGCAATTAGATTTCTTTTGATCAGAGAGCAATGAGGACAATCTAAATGCAATTTCCCTACACTATTCCTATCAACACACACAAACTTTTTCAATGCAACATGCATGTATTTCTTTTTGATTCCCTTAATGTGAATATGAAAAAAAATGAAATATGTACATACAATCAATCAATCTTTCATATGAACGAAGACTTTTACGATAGTTCAAATTCGAAGGAAAAGAAGACTTTACGACACTTTCTTTCAAATGAAGATTAATCAATTATATCCTAACTTTGACTATTGATCGATAATGACAAAGAAAACATGAAGACAAATTAATCAATCCGATCAAAGTTGGGATAGACCAGGAGATAAACACTCTTTTTCTGAGACATAGCATTCATTAATTAATCATCAAACAATCAAACAAAGAAAATTTGGCAAAAAACTCTTTCCAAAGGTGGGAAACTAATCCTAGGAGGATCAGCACAGCCCAGGGTGGGAGATAGTGTGCTTCAGAGAACTGTCCCTAAGCTAGAGATTCTCTGTAGCACACTATGTCCCTCACAAGCTTGCGCTGGTGATAGTAAGCCATTTCAAGAGGCAATTTGACATAGTTTTGACCAATTTTTCAATGTAAACAGTTGAACTACAATCTATGAAGAAAAATAGAGTTTACAAGGATGTCTTAGGAGGTGGATAAGATACTAGGAAAGAGGATTCTTCCCCAGCAGAGTCACCAATTTGTTTTGATAATTTAGCATCTATGGATAAATACTAATTCACTAGACAAGTAGTTGTGCCTAGAACAATAGTTTAAAGTGTTTTAAACTTTTCCTATAAGCAATAGATAAGAGGAGAGGATAGAAGGCCTACTTGTAGTTTTGATTTCCTCTCGTCTCCCTTGTATCGATTTCATCGCTCCTTCACGTACTTGATCCACTTGAGAAGTAACCTATAAACACAACAGAAGATGAAAACCGATCAAAGCATACGATCCATTAAATATAAATGAAAGGAATCAAAAGCAATTCATACATATAATCATTATGAAAGAACACATCATATGGAAAAAGGTTCAAACACTTTATTAGATAGAAGAGTGAATTACAACCATCAGTATCTAATTAAATGTCATTCCTCTAGTTTGGATCCCATCCACATCACATCAAAAGCAAGACAAGCTTCTGGCATCACATCATTTGCTCCAAAGTCAAGTCTCATAGTAGCATTATCTCCTTACAATTCAACATAATCCATCCTCTGATCACTTAGATGAGTGGTCAATTGATAGGAATATGAAGGAGGTTTTTTCATTAATGGTGACATTGAATGGCCTTCCATACTTAGAATTAGTTCCATGGAGGAAGGGATGAGAGGATAGGATGATCCTTAACTCATTCCTCATCCATTTTCGATCTCATAGGAGTTGATAAGACAGGGAAATTTCTAGATGTCTCCAAAAGATAAGAATATTCCCCAAATCCTATGTGAATTTTTCTCATTCTCGCCCAACGCAGGTGAAAGGAAGCCTAAGTGCTCTGCAGAGCACCCTATCATTAGACTTGACTGCTCTGCAACACAACTTCATAAGGGCTTACCTATGCTGGTCCCTTTAGCGGCAATTTCTCAATGTCTTCAAGTCATGAAATTGTTTGGGAAGGAGACATTTAAAGCGTTGACCTATTTAGGGCATGAAACAACTGAATTTTAGGGTTTGATGAGCCCTAAAACACTGACCTGAGTGTTGGTATTTGATGTTTCCAAATGGATCTGTAACACCAGGGATTCCAGGACTAATAACTCAACCCAAGCTAAGGAAACATAAGAATCAACCAAAATAAAACAATGAAAGACAATCACCATGGCTATCTAGGAAATGGAAATGCTTGGAAATCCACTATCAATCACAACCATCCTCAATGCCAATGATAGATCACAACCAAAAATCCACATGCATATGTGATGCATGCCAAAACCAGTGAAGGAAATATACATGTATGTTGGTACCTGCAAGAAAATATAATGTAGTTGTTGATCATGATGCCCCCTTGCACTTTCCTACTCTTCCTTTTCCTTCTTACTCCAAAAATCCAACTATGCCATACCCTCTAAGAGTGCTCCAAGAAAAATCTACATCTCCAAGAGTATGAGAGAGAGGGAGAATAATGAGAGAGCTCCAAAACTGAACTAACAAAAGCTTACCAACTGATCCTTAGAAGCCTTTTTATGAATGAGGCCTCTATTTTCTTCATTTTCCATTTTTTTCCTTCAATTTGCTCCACACATGCAACTTGTGAGTGTTCGCCTCCGTTTTCTCCTAATTTCCATTATTTTCATAAATAAATGTGCCAAAATGTCATTTTGCATTTCCAGAGCCTTATTCATTGCCTTTACCAATTTCCTTAGCCATAAAAAATCACAAGTGATCCCCATCACTAGGATGTTTCCCAACATTCATCTTGGAATAAGTGTCACAACATCTGTGGTTATTATTTTTCCTTAATTTACCTTTATTACATGGAATTTTGACTAGGGATGTTATAACCTCTAACAAGGTCTGCAACAATCCAATATTATTCCTTCAAGAAAATTTTGCAATAGAGATTTCATTGTAAAACAATCTTAGTATTGTCCCTCCAACCAAAGTCTCCAAAAATACTTCACTGATTCCAATATTGTTCCTACAACAACCAAATTATGTGACTTCACAAAGGTCTGTAGCCAAGTCTCACTATGGTTTTGAATTTTTCTTCAAAAATTCCGCCACAATTCCAAAAAGGAATGTATGTCTATGCCACCATAGTGCGTGTTCTACCTTGGTTGTATGTCTCCAAATGCTAGAACAAATCCTTCACTAGTTTTACCCTCCATGGGTCTAAGTTCAACAAGATTTTGAAATTACAGCCCTGAAATAGGCTAAAATTGTAGGTCTATAATAGGCCTACCAATGGACTGAAAATGCGTACTAAAAATTAATCTTTGTTGTTCCAACAATTTCCTTAAAACTCGTCCTCCTTAACTTCTTCTGCATTTGTATCTTAGATCCGAGTTGCCTCTTATTTTCTTGCTTGACCAAATTCCTTTTAAGATCAAATGGGGAGTGTTTGACATTATATTTATATTTGTTTGATCCTATAGTGAAGGGACATGTCTATTTGTTGAGGGAGTCAACTCAAGTCGGCTAGTAGACTTTACACTTTTTTAACATACATAGAGTTCAAGAAATAATATCTCCATAACAACTAGGAATTAGAGGGCAAGTACTCGTTAGAAAGGCCTTAAAGCCCTATATTATCTGATGTAAGAGGAATATCAATATTTCGTTTCTAATGTCAAAAATAAATTATTATTTATGAAAATAAATAGAATTTTGTGACAACCCTTAGGGATTTATGGTATAATTATCTAGAATAAGGATTTATGATTTGGATATTAGGATCAAGAATAGCGTACCATCATCACGGACCGAGGGAATTAGGGTTAGGGATTCTTAATCATAGAGATATAGGGTATAAGGATTAATCTATTAGGGTTAGGAAATCAAATTTAGTGCTAGGGTATCATCATTTTCATTAACAAGCACTAGGGTGAATAATTTAGGACTTCAACAATACATCCATTGCTTAGATCATCTTATGGTTTCATGATATTATGGATTGCTTAAACACACTTATGGAATCATATAACAATTACTAGGGTTTACATCAACAACTCTATGAATTGACATCAAATTGATAGGGATTTTCTAGTGTTTCATTGTATGGCTTCATTAATGCATTTGGAAACTAGAGTTATCATCTTCAACAATTCAGGTTTTACACTTAGCGTTTTATTCCTAGGGTTTTCACTTAGGATCCTAGGGTTTGCACCTAAGGTTTCATATAGGAAATGCTTCAATAATTCACCTAGGTTTCCATATTATTGACATCAATAAAAAGTTTATGTAATAATCTCCCCCTTTGTCATTGATGGCAATACTCTCCCCCTTTCAAAATTCTCGATCCCTTTGACATCAATGGAAACTTCTTCATATGCTGCTCCCCCTATCATTTTACTACTCCCCCTGACATTGTGCTACTCCTCTTGTCATCATGTTGATATTCTTGTCATAGAGTTGCTTCTGCTATCATAGTATTTGACATGTGTTTCCCCTAATAGTATGCATGGTATTCTTAAGATGTAGAACCTTGGTGGAACAAATTTTTTGTATGCGATGCCCTAATTTGATCAGAAACATGGATTGATTCCTTGAGAATTAAATGCATATTAAACATGATATTTTCTTGTGTATCCTTCTTCCTCCTCAAAACTTGTGTGACTCTTTTTCCATGCTTGGTTGAAAATTATTCAGATTGTCTAGGGACCCACTTTAATTTGCAATCTATAGCTATATATCCAACATTATGGCATTTGAAGCATTCAATTTTGTACACGAATCATTGAGCATAATTTTTGTAGGTGTACACATTAGAGTATCTCTTAGAAAATTTACTTTTGGGAAACTGAAATGAGCCCTCTTTGTTATATGCCTTGCAATCTCTTTCCATAAGCCCAAAAATTGTACAAGAGTAATAATAACCAAAGAATATAGATTGATACCTATAATTTGAGAATTGTCTTGGTGAACTTCTAAATTTATTCTACCTTGATATTCCTTGATGATATTTATTATTGCTTGCAGCATCAACATAAATTTTTCGAGAGTAGGTCTTCCAAAGTTATTTTGACTCCTTCCTTACTTATTTTGGAGTTGGAAGTACAACTTTCAAGCTTCATATTCTTTTCCTTAGATGTATTAGGGTTTGCACTAGTTTTGCTAGAAGGCTCACCTGCATATTGAACACCAGATTTGTCAAGAGGGGATCTTTGATGACTGGGGATGTCATCCAAGGCTTGATAAATCTTCAAGTTCTTGTCTAGTTTATCAAGTTATTTATTTAGAAAAACAATATCTTCTTTCATTTTCTCATAGTCTTCATCTTTATTTTCCAATTGAATCTCCATTTATTCCTTCATCCTTGTTGCTTCACATTCTTGGACTTCAAAAGAAATGACATTTGCTTCAAATCTGTCAATCTCTTCATCCTTTTCTATTAGTTGGCATGCCATGATTTTTATTTCCTTCTCTGCTTCATAAACTTTTCCTTTTGGGAGGACCAATTATTACTTTAAATTATTAACTTCAACTCCTTACATCTATTTCTTTTCTTCTTGTAGTTAAGATTTTAGGGAGGCAAGTTCTTATTTATATTAACCAATTTATGCTTCAGATTTATTCATTTCCTTATATCCCTGGTTGAGATGACTTGTCAAAATATCTTCCCTTCTTTCTGCTTCTTCTTATTGATATGTCATGAAGGTGACTTATTCATTGTGTCTCTTTTCATTTTGATGCAATTCTACGTTTAGCTTGTTTAGGTCCTCATCTCTTTCTTGTTCTTGATGCTTTAAAAGAATAACTACCTCTGTTTTTTCAAGGTCATGATCAACAACTTTGATGGGCCTCCAAATTAGACATAAATTAAGGCCAACCTAACCATAATTTAGCACATTAAGCCTTTCTTTTTGCATTATATGACATACTTTTAACATTAATATGTTCATTAGGAAGGTTTATGGATAATTGCATATTTGTGCCTAATATTATTTATTTTTGTAGAATAGTGTGAGAATATTGGATAGATTATGAAGATTTCGAGGAGGAGATAATCGAGAAAATTTAGCCCTACTACATGAGGATCAATATTGGTAGTAAATTAACAAAATATCATGAAATCATTGAAAAAATCTAGAGCTCCAGTGATTGAGAAAAACTATGAAGGTGTTCCCTGTCATTTAATACAAATTCCTAATGTTGGGAACCAGATCCACTATTTGAGGGATTTTGGAGGGGAAAACTTCATCCTTTTAAGAAGAATTCTTCCTCATCATTTTTTATAAATACCAATTCTAATTTTCCTCTAGAGGCATGTATTTCTTAGTCCTCTTGTGGAGAAAACTTGTATTTTTACAGCTCCATTTTCATTTCTAGGAGGGATGTACTTGGATTGATTCAAATAATGAAGTTTGGTGCTATTTTTAGCTTATAAAGCTTATTATCCTCCATAGGAATCTTACTTGGAATTGGTCATCCCAAGAACCTCAGATCATTTTTTTATAATTTGTTTTTCTTCTTTTCACTTCTTATTCACATGCATCTCTTATTCTTGTTTTTCTTATTTCTGCATTTAGTATTAATGCTTATTTTGATATAGGATTGGGTTAAATGATTGAAGTAATCTATTTTGCAGGTTATTTACAAAGTCACAAGAATGATTCACATTTAGAACAACTTTGGAAGGTTTTAGTCATAATTGAACTACTTGGATTAGTTTACTTATTCACAAATATAAAATTTCTGGAAGTCCCTTGTAGCAAATGGTAGTAATTTTCTGCTATTTTTTAGAACATATTAATGAGATTCATTTGAGTTTATTCCACTTGAATTTGATAAAAAAAAAATTCAATTTAATAAAAAAAATTACCACAATGCATTTTCACTTAATTAGGTTAGGCATTTAATAGGTTAACTAGCTCACTAGTTCTCGAATTTCCAAATTTTAGACCAATAATTTTCTGTTATTTTTTAGTACATTTGAACAACGGTATTTTGGAGTGATTCCACTTGGAATGGAGAATTAATACATCCTATTCAATGAAAAAAATTGTCCCATCCCATTTTCATTTTATTTACTTGGTCATTCGGTGAGTTTTCTTCTCATGTAGCAAATTATGTCTTCTCCTGTAACAAATTTGTCCCTTCGTGTAGCAAACCTGTAACACCACTTTCCTTCATCAATTTTGATCCTCACTACAATTATGACTAATTATAGATAAATAATGACCCAGGGATATGATTTTATGATCAGGGGAACCTCCTAAGCCACTCCAACCCTTCCTTTTATTCATTGCAAAAACAAAGTAGACTTAGTTTCTTTTTCACAAGTATGATGCAAGTAGGTTACTAATTTACAGGCAAGTGTAAACTAGGTAGATGGTACATGTAATTCTGATTGGTATTTTGATGAATTATGAAAGATAAAATAACTTTATTCATGAAATTATATTAACCTTTGTCCTTTCATGAAATCATTAGTTAGCATTTACAAGTTGAGAAAGTAGCATTTCCATTTCCTGCAAATAAAGTAACAATTCCATTTTTGCAATTAGTTTAGGCTTTGATTTCATGACATTAACTCCATTACATCAGATCCAAAAGGAAGGACACATTCTATGATGCTCATATAATGCCGATACCTCTTACGTTTGTATTAACCCTAGGTTGATAATTAAAGTTGGTAGCCTTGGGAGTTGCAACATTCTTGTTGCAATATTGAGGCTCATCACTTTTTGGTGTCATTGATGGGGAGGTGTCAAAGAATGCATTTTTTTATTCCCTAGTTGATTCATTTCTTTTACTTTTTGCAAAAATAAAAAAATTTCATTAGGAATATTTCATTTCAAGAATAGAAAATTGCATTCTATTATCATTCTCATTCAATTTTTTTTTATAAAAACAAAAAAAGTAACTTCTCCAACACCAACACCCCCCCCCTCCCCACCTCATTTGATCACTTGGCGCAGTAAGAACCACATAACCATCCACTTTTTTAGTTAGAAGAAGAAGAGGTGGTAGATAAGGTAGAATAAATAGATCGAGATGATAACAATGATGAAGATCCTCTTGGACTTCCAATTCAAGATAGTGATGTCAATGTGCACATGAAGAACATCCCTCCATCTTGTCTTCCCAACTTCCATGGTCTAAGATCAGAGGATTTGGAAACCTTTCTCTTTGAATTTGAAATACTTTGTAGTTCTTATGGTTACTTATTAAAAACTAAAAAATTGAGATTTTTTTTGGCAACATTGAAGGATAGAGATCTTAAATAGTTCATGAGTTTAGGGAATAATTCAATAAAATCATGGAATGATATGCAAAAGATATTTCTAGAAAAATATAAATATCATGATCTCAAAGAATAAATATTTAGAATGAATCAAAAAGAAGATGAGAGCCTTGATCATCTAATAGAGAGGTTCATGTATAATTTTAAGAGGGAAAATTAAACCATTTAGGATCTGACACACTAAAAACCCTCTTATTTAGAATAATTAGGGATAAGTAGATTGATCTCCTTGATCTCATGAGTAGAGGTGATGTATACCAATTATCATTTGAAGAAATTTTTGAAACATACAAACACATATCAAGAGGAAGGGAAAGAGTAGTTAAATTGGCATCAAGATTGGTAAGTCAAGCTAAAATTGGAAATTTGTTTGATGACTTTAAAACATAAATTCTTATCAATCTAAGCAAACAAGTAGAAATGTTCAGAATGCAAGATTAGAAAAAGGAAGATGTTTATATTTGTGTTGTCCATGAAAAATCACTTGCTCTTAAATATTGCCCATAATTACCAAGATTGAAGGAAATTTACCAAGAGGACAATGGAGCAAGTCAATCACCAAAGCAATTATGTTATGTAGCTCCAAGAGGACCATGGCAGCCTAGTCAACCTGGTATGATGCAAGAGTCTAATTCACAATTTCAAGGTTATGCACATCCATCTCAAAGTAATTGGAACACACCCTTTCCTTGGCAACCTTGGCCATCTGAACCCGAAAACAAATATCATATTCTCCTCAATATCATCCATACCCAACTACATGTTATCCCTACCATCCACCTCCATCACAACCACAACCTCAATGGAATCTGTATCAAATATCCACTCCCACTCAACTACTTGTAACACCAAATCCAAACCCACACAAAGAAGTAGCTCAACCCACTTACAATGCTGAGGTACAACATTTCCTAACATCTCCTCTTGATGTCAATGGTATTCATCTTAGCTCAAGAAGAGTATTGAAAAAAAGATATTTTCTTGATGGCATTGAATTACATCACACATAAAAATAATATTTAAATCAGAAGACCAAAGAATCATGGGCTGCACTTGATGAAGAGCATACATCAGAATCAGAGATTAAGAAACTTCCCTCATTTTTACCATTAGATCCTCCAGGTGTTCAAGAGAATAATATGAAAAAATAGTAGGATTTGATTGTGATGGTAGAAGAATACATGAGGAATGATCCAGATGAGTAAGTGAACCGAGGGCATCAAAACTATATTGAGGTTTGGTTCTAGAAAATCAACAAGATGGGGCATCACTCTCTTCTTAAATTGTGTTGATATTGTCAAATTCAAAGCATTTGGTCTCTGAAATTTAGGTACATGTAAAAGCATATATTTGAAGCCTACAAATCAGTTTATCTGTTATATTGATGTGCACATGGCTCCATTGGAAGTATTCCTATACTTGAAAGAGATTTTGTTTTTTTTCAAGTAGAGTAGGATAGAAAAAAATAAGAGGAAAAAATAAAATAGCAGGTGAAAACCTCATTTGAGGCACCTGATATTGGCTCATTGATTTAAAACCTCCATGAGGCAGTCAATTGGTTCGAAAAAAGAGAAACATAAAAAATCTTAGGTGAAAACCTCCTTTGGGGCACGTAGGTAGACCTACTAGTTGAAAACATCAATGAGGTAGCTAGTAGGCCTAAAAGAAAAAAATGAAACGAAAAAAATATTTGCTCCATGTATCTCTCTCTTATGAATGCAAGTGCTCTCCAACCTTTGCAACCAACAAGAACACTTTAGCACCAAAAGGGTTTTTTTAATAAAAAATCTAGTCAAAGGACATCAAACTTAGGCTTTCTCCTCCTTTTCCAAGATTCTCTAGCAAGACCAAGGCCATGGTAATCCATGACCCTCATCTATTTCCACCATCCACCCATCATTCCCAAATTTTTCCCATTCAGTTTTCTCGTTGTCCTAAAATGCTACAGGAGGGCTTTGTTTTGCTACAAGAGGCCAAAATACATAGAGCAAAAAATTATTTTTATCATATCTTGGAAACAGTGCATCCATTTTACGATATGTTTCATGGGCATATGCATATGGATGATGGTAACATGCTCAAGTAATTTCAACAAATTCTAGTGCACACATTTTGAGAAATCTACCTCCATCACCTACAACCATATTTAATTTTATTTTAGATTCGTGCATCCATTTGCCGATATTTTTTATGGGGAGGTGTATAAGGATTATGGGTACATGCTCAAAAAATTTAAGGTCAATCCATTCTACCATTTGAGATATATGGATAAAACAATTCTGCTACAAGTAGTTGTCCTAAAATTCTACAGGAGCGACCAAAATTGCTACATGAGGTAGATCCGATTGAAGAAAGAGGTCAAAAGGTCATGTGCTCTTTAGGGAAGGTTGACATATTTCCTCCAATGATTCATGCATCATACATCCATCATCTATCAAATCCATTTCACTAAAACTTGCTCAAAATTTCCACTCTGTCCTACCTCTAAAAAAAGAAAAAAGAGAAAAACCACAACAGTCATTACTTTCTATTTCTCCAATGTCTACTCTACTCCCTCATGACTTCAACCTGATCCTCATTGATTTTAATCATTACCCTCAACACCATCATGCAATATCAATACTTCAAGGGAGGATTAAATGGCTGCTACTGGAAGAAAACTCCTCCTATAGCAAATTGTGCAGTCACAATAGAAATCTCTTAGATCTTTTTTTCCACAAACAGAAGCATGATGAAGCCATGTGTGCAATCAGGAAGGGACACATAATCCTTGGGAAGTAATTCCACCACTAGCAACTGCTTAGACACCAAAGAGGGACCTACACACACATAGTAAAGATATCAGTCAAGGTATAATCAAGTTCTAAAGACATGAACCAGGATATCACAATGTATATGGCCCAACAATACCATGCAATCGCCTCCATCAATCTGATCCATGGGTAGGGACAGCTATGCAATATTCCTTACCTCTTCTCTTGAGCATGTTATTGTTAAAAAATTGTTGTTAATGCATAATAGATAAGGTTTTATAAGGTAAGGATGAGTTAGCAGTCGCATCCACCCTCAACCAATTAAGTGCAGCTAACTCTCTCACTCATGCAATATGGAAAAGATAAATTGAGAAGGGTAAGGATTGCAAGAAGCGGGGACAATGGTTAAAATTGATTTGAGCCCTTACCACAAAGGTAATATTATGTACTAGACTCGACTTCATTTGCACCATCACTCATTTATAAAAAATAGTTGGAGGAAGGACAATCTAGTGTTATTAGATTGCTTAGGGTGCCACCGAGGTGTTTCAAACTCTATTTGTAGGTGCTACAAGAGGAAGCTACAGGAAGGTTTGAACTGCTTTAGGAGGGCCGAGAAGAAGCTATAGGATGAATTAAAGGGTGAAAGAGGGCCACAGTGACCTGAAATTGTCTTCAATCCCTCATGCACATATAGGGCTATTTTGAAAAAGAGTAAATGGATCCCTTCTTCCTTAATTTCCATAAAATTTCATTATCAATAGGTCTTGTTGGAAATTACTATGTGTAAAGGAAATATAGGAGCAAAGAAAAGATATTTTGTTTGATGTAAATTCTAGCATCCGTCTCCCTCACTAATAAAAGGGAAGTTAATATAGTTTCTACCACTCAGATTTCTCTAAGGCAAAACTTACAAATACACACAAGTAGCCCTAACAAGGAGCATTAGGAGAAATAGGGGGAGGTTTCAGCCAAAGGGGAAGTAACTTTTGACATCCATGAGAAGGCCAACCACTAGAGTAGCCCTAGCTAAGCAACAAAAAGCAAAAAATTCCATGCTACAAAATAAAACATGGTTGCTACAAGAAAAACATGGTTGCCACAAGAGATAGAGTAGGTGCTATAGGAGACAGTATTCCTACTATAGGATTGTCCCAAGATGAAAAAATGGGCCCTATTATAGCCTAAATCTACCTCAGGCTAAGAAAGGCAGGTCTAGGGTAACATAAAACCACGCTTAACCTGGTAGCTAGCCCTACCAGGTCGGGAGAGGGCTCTCTCCTTGTCGATCTCAGGGAAATATAGCAAATAAGGCTTGAGATGACTGATGTAAAGACTAATTTTAGGCTAGGTATATGCTTAGAGAATTTTGATTGAGTTTTATGTTGGTTTGCTGGATCAAATATGAAAGGCAGTTTTGGGTCCAGGAATGGACTCAGTCTTGCAGAGGTTTCTGTGGGGCGAGGTAGGAAAATGCTTTAGTACTTTGAAATTAAGTGAAATGGAGAGTCTTAAGACTAGTGAGGAGCTGGAGAGGGCATGGAAATGTCATGAGTCCTCTTCAGATAGTAGAAGACATGTAAAACTAAATAAACCCTAAGGTAGAGCACTGCAACATCAATGAATTCCACCTTTATACTTGATTCATTTAGTTAAGCAGAAAAGAGAGAGATAATGGCACACATAAACATATGATAACTTGAATCACAAAAGGAAAAACAATACTAAATCACCTTGCCACAAGAATCCCACAAAATGCTGCAAACCCTGGTCTATTTCCTTGCCAAACTGCAGAGATGAATGTACAATAATGCTCAAAGCATTCACAAGAGTCCAACCTTGACAAATGACTAAGAAAGTACAAGATATAGGCAAAAAACCACCCATGCTAGCCTTTAGGGGTCGAATCCATGAGTCTAGGAGCTGTTTCAACAAGATCTAAACTAGGAACTGAAAAATAGGCAGTGGAACAACTTGCCTCTAAAACTATGGAAACTGATTCATTCAATTCAAAACCACCTATACATGATGTATCTACCTCCTTGAGTCAATTTTCATAATTTTTACATCAAATTACATCAATTTACATCAATTTACATCATGAGTTTGACCATGAGAGAGAAAAAGTCAAACTGAGAAAAAACTAGGCGAAAATTTTGAGTTTTGCACAAAATTGAGCAAATTGTGCCTGATGTGTAGTGGCATCTACCTGATGCATAGTGCCTTTTCCCAGCTGAATTTGGAGGCCTTCCCATTCACAAAATTTGCTCCAAGTTGTCTTGTTGGAAATTTCTATTTGTCTACTTTCTAGGAGAAGTGGAATTTTTGAATTTGGTGTCCATTTTCCCCTCCAAAAATCAGTTCTCCCAACACTGCTTCCTGTGGGTCCAAAAAGTGGCAGAAAGGGCAATTTTTGAGGTGTTTTTTTGCCCTTTTGGTGACCCAAAACTCCTCCAAAATTCATGAAATTTTCTAGGTTTTCATATTTTTTTATGAAAAATCCAAAAAAATGTAAGTCATTCCTCAAAATTCCTTACTAGCTCAATGCGTAGCGCCAGTGGCGCTGCGCATCAGAGGAAAATCCCTGTGTATTGCAATTAAAAATTTGAAAATGACAAAAATTTCTCCAAACTTCTTCAAAATTGGCATGAGGCAAGCTGATCAACTACTTTGCTAAGCCAAGGAATATTCAACCAAGATTCTAAGTTTGTCTTTCTCCTTTTTGGCCTTTAAGGCTCTCCCTAGCTTGGCTTTTAGTCTTCTTATTTGTGCCTTACAAATTTTGTTCTGGGACAAATAGTGATAGGCCATGTGTCACAACATTGTCTTCTCCTTATTAGCCTTGTCAAGAAGCTTCTCAAGGTGGACATTCACTCTTTCCAACCATGATTCTTAGTCAGCCTCTATTTCTTGCTCTAGTGAAGTCATCTTGACTTTCCTCCTTTTTGTCGTCTGCCGGTTTTCCCTGATAGTTTGCAACTCCATGATCATTTGTTTATCCTCCAATTACTTGTTTTTTTCCTCATGGTATTTAATGATCCACTTATCCCTCTCAAGGTTGATAGATAAGGCATTGATATCAGCTTCTTGTTATCCAATGACCTCCTTGAGCCTTTAGTTTTGGGAGATCAAATCAGTATCCCCCTCCTAAATCAAAATAAAGTCTCTCTCCTGACCTTCAGAAGGCCCTTCATCATGCAATGGTTTCTTTCCTCTATCCTATACCTGCTCTGCTAAGGAAGAAGGAAAATCCCCTTTCACCCCTAGTGAAGATAACATTTGCCTATTGTCAGGTGAAGAGAACGAGACCCCTTCCACCCCTGGTGGAGATAATACTCATTTTGTAGCTGCAAAAGTCTTCTTGTCATGATTTGGGATGCTTTGGAGCAAACTGGATTGATACACAATGCACTGGGCCCAATGCGTAGTGCCCTCCTCATGCGTAGTGCCAGTTCAAATTTACATTGCAATTTTTCCTCTAATGCACAACGCCTTCCTGATGCGTAGTGCACTGCCTCTGATGTGCATCGCCAGGCCAAGTTGCCTTGAAAATAGGATTTTTTGCTTCCTTGACTCACAAATCGCAATTTTGGTGCTCCAAGAGTAAATTTGCATAATGAAATGACCAAGAGGACCCTTTTCACTTTAAATATGAATGACTTTAATTTTTCACTCATCTCAAATCCACTTTTCTAATGTTCAAGTCACTTTTGGTTTTGAACTTTGTTTTTCCATTGAAAGTGACTTTTCTTAATCATTTGACAAACTAATGCATTGATGCTTGTGTTTTTGCTTGCAATGGCTGGAATTGGAAAGATGACCAAGCGTAGCAATTCTGAACTTATCACATATAGGAAAAATAAAATTACATGAAATTTTTATACATAGAACATAAAAACTCTGTTTTGCCTCAAAACAGGGTTTTGAGGAAAAAATCAATTATTGAGTATATCATTATTGAAATTTTGATCTTGAGACCTTATTAGACCTCCTCATGTGCCTGCTGACCATTATTGAGATTTTACATGACTATGGTGGCAAACCCTAGACCTAATGAGACCTAAAACCCTAAAAATGGCTTTTGCAAATGTAATGACAAAAGATGACTGTAAATGACCTGAACTTGTGAAAATAGGCCAACAGGTAAAGACCATGAGGGAAATTTGATAATGAACCACTACCATCAGATGATCCATGATCCTAATGGAATGCAACTGATCGGATGAGACACCTAGAATGCATGCAAAAAGAGAATTTTGATCACTGATGGAGGGATGAAGATACTGACACTAACATTGGCTCCAATGGGGATGGTAGCTCCTGGGAGGTGCCAAGAACTACAGATCTCTGGAAAGCAGACAGTGCCTCTTCCATTGGGCTAAATGGAGTCAATAACTTCAGCAAACCAAAACCAATATCTTGACTCAAAACTGACTCAATTACAAGATTGAAAACTGATTTAAAACTGACTCAAACAATCCACACTAAGTAATCAAAAACTGAAATCAGACCTTCAGTTTTATAGCCTTCACTTCAGGCCCCAAACTGAATGAATGACGACAGTACACACTTTGCAATGAAGGAAATAAAATGGTATGTATAGTGATATATGTGACAACAAAAAATATCTCAAAGATAATATTGTTTCAGCAGCCGACCATTGACCGGCCCTCCTGGACAATCTTCCTTGTTCATTTCTTTCAGCAGGAAATCATTTTGACCACGATATGCAACAATTATGAATGGTCCCTTCCAAAGATTCTAGAACTTGCCATGCTTGCCTTTGTACTCGTTTCTAGCATCCCATTTCAGTACTATGTTTTTAATCTAAAATTTATCTGCCTTTGCCTTTCGATCATAGATTTTCTTGATTCTCTCTTGCAGTTTGAAGGTATTCTGAAAAAATTCCTCTCTCATCTGCTGTAAATGGATCATTTGGTTTATTCTTTGTTGTAAATGATCTTCCTCACTACCAGCTTCTTATAGAAGTTTAACAATTGGGATTGTGAGAGATGTTGGGAACACCGTGTCAACACCATATATGATCTCAAAAGAAGACATGCCTATTGATTTCTTGTGACTTACTCTATCTGACCATAGTACATTGACCAATTTCTTATGCCAGCTCTTTTTGCTTATTTCCAACAGCTTTTTAATGATGTTGACCAATGATTTGTTTGAAGATTCCGCTAATCCGTTACCTTGTGGATAGTATGCAGTAGAATGCCCCAAGGTAATTTGATATTTGTTATAAAAATCAATCATCTTTTTATATTTGAAAGCTGCTGCATTATCTGTAATCAACTTGTTAGGACAGCCAAAACGTGACAAAATATTGTTTTCAAGAAACTGAATTATTACCAAGTCGGTGGCCTGCCGAGTGGGAATTGCCTCAATCCATTTTGTGAAATAATTTGTCACTGTGAGGATCCACTTGTGCTGAGCTGAAGATGTAGGATGAATCTCACCAATAAAATCTAGACCCCACTGCTAAAATGGAGCACTAACTTCCACTAGCTTGAGAGGTAAAGGCTGCAACTTTCTCCTTCCCTGAAAAATCTGGCATTCGTGACAGCTTGTAATAGTTTTATACACATCAGCGAAAAGGGTAGGCCAATAATACCCTGCTCTCAAAATTTTGTTCACTGTCATCTTCCAAAATAGGTGACCTCCACAGTCCCTTGTGAAAATCATCCATGACCTGTTTTGCTTCCTCCTCAACCAAACAATTCAGCAGAATACCACCGAGATCTTTCCAATAAAGTGCATTATTCATAATACAAAATTTGGCAGCCTTTAATTTCAGAGTTCTACTTTTATTTCTAGCCATCCCCGGTGGCGGTGAAAGATGCTGGAGCACATATACAACATCTGAATACCAAGGAGAATGAAGAAAAATTTCAGATACCTGAACAAGTGAGCTGTCTTCATCTTCTTCGGACATAGCAGCAATCAAGTTTATGTCCAAGGCATGCAAATTAGACTCTGCCATCAGTTTTGCTAGCCCCTACCCCTTGATGAGCTTTGTTGGCTTTATCTCCAAGTCATATTCTAACAAAGCTGTGATCCATTTGCCTCGTCTCCCTTCCGGATTTGTTTGTACTAAGACATATTTAACGGTTGCGTTAGGGACATAAGCAAGAATATGAGAATGCAGAATATATACCCAGAAATCTTTCAAAGCTTTTACCAAGGCAAGAGCTTGCTTTTCGATAATGTTATACTTTAAAGTTGCATCTCTTATTGTCCTGTTGAAAAAGGCAATTGGCTTTTCAAGCTGGTCTCTTTTCTACATTAGCACTGCTGCCATAGTATGATTCAAAGCGAATGAAAACAATATAAAATATTGAGAATAATCTGGGCTGATTAAAATTGGAGCTGAAGAAAGAGCCAACTTTACCAAATTGAAAGACTTGATAGCTTCTTTGGTCCACTTTACTACACTATCTTTCTTTAACATGTTTGTGATTTCCCTCAAATGTTCATCTATATTTGGCACAAAACGACGTAAGAATTTCATCTTACCATTGAATGCTTGGATCTCCTTTTTACTACATGGAAAATCAATTTTCTGAATGGCTTCCACTCGAGCAGGATCAATGCAGATGCCCTCCTTGGATATGATGTGACTGAGAAGCTTCCCTTCATCCATGGCAAACAAGCTCTTTTTTGGATTAAGAGATATGCCATACTTTCTACACTACTGAAAAACAATCTTCAAATGGTAAAGATGCTCCTCATCTGAATTGGAAAAAACTGTCAAATCATCAAGATAAACTACTAAAAATACATCTTTCTCATTTGCAAAGGCGATATCCATAGCCCGCTGAAAAGTTGCACCAGCATTCTTTAATCCGAATGGCATCTTGGCATAATGGAAAGTCCCCCATGGAGTGGTGAATGTTGTTTTGTCCCTATCATCCTCATGGACCAGAATTTGATTATAGCCGGAATACCCATCGAGCAGCGACATACGAGATGCTCCAACTACTCTTTGAAGTATGTGGTCCATTTTTGGCAATGGATAATTATCTTTCAAAGACACCTTATTTAGATTTCTGAAATCAATACATAATCTAATCTCACCTGTCTTCTTCCACATGGGCACCAAATTGGAAATCCAATCTGAAAATCTTATTGGAACGATTATACCAGCCTTGTACAATTGATTCACCTCTTTCTCTATTGATGGCAGCAACTTTGGATTTATCCTTCTTAACCTTTGTCAAAATGGCTTCTGGTTTGTCTTGATTGGAATGATGTGCTGAATTATACTTTTATCGTACTCTTTCAAATCTGAATAGTCCCATGCAAATACATTAGTAAATGAATACAATGAACTAATGTATTTTTCCTTTACCTAAGGAGGCAATGCCTTTGACAACTTCACCATCTTTGTATTTTCTAATGTTCCAATATTCACATCCTCAGGTCCGTTTTCGGTCAGCACCAAGCTTGGTTTCCGGGCTACATCATCTTGATCAAATAACTCCTCTAAAGATATTAGGCCTTTACGAATGACATTGTCCTTCAGCTACAAAACTTCCATCTGATTTACCTCTATGTCTGATTCACCATCATCTTGCTCTCCATCAATAGAAGTATCTTTGTGTTTGCCTTCATTTTGCAAAAATTCTTCAATCTCTTTGTCATCTTGAAACACCTGCGAATTCTTTGATTATCAGGGATATTTGGGCAATGTTTCACATGAATTTCAAACTTATTGTTTGAATTCATCGGGATTTTCAAGTTACCCTCAAAATATCTAAAACCGCATTATGGTAAGCCCACATTCGAGGATGTTTGGCTTGGTATTCACCCTTTACTTGCTTGATTACTAATTCGGAGTCACCATAAACTGAAATTCTTTTTGCATTCAACTTGTTGAGGATTCTCAAACTAGCGATTAAAGCCTCATATTCAGCTTCATTATTGGAACAGTCAAATGCCAATTTATATGAACAAAGTCTAACATTACTCAAGACTTTATTTGGTAGGAAAATAGGGCTGCATATCCAAATACCAATTCCAGCACTATCCTTACCTATTGCTCCATCAAAGTCGATACTCCACAAACCAACTTCATCCTCCAAGTGCTGAAATTCTACTTGCTCTTCTACCTTTGCTTGTTGTCCATCAATTTTCTGCTGCTGGCGGAAGGTTGATTGTTCAGAAGTACTATCAAGCCTTTTTCTTTCTTGATCAAGTACAACTCTGAAATTTTATGTGATCTCTAGAATATCTTCAACTTCAACTAATTGACTATTTACATCATTAAAACTATCAGAATAAAGAACAAAAGATTCTAAATTTGTATGTACATAATTGATTGGATGATTCAAAGTTTTCCCCTTGCTTATGATCATATACTTCATCTTTTTCTCTCGATATAATTTCCTCAACTGACCAAACATGGGAATAGTGGCATAGGATAAATCTAGCTGCAATGTCCCTTTGAGTTTTGTGCCCCATGATCTAGATAGAAGCATGCCAAATCTAGGGGGAATGTCGGCCACAACCACATCCATAAGAACATTCTTTGCTGGAATCTGATCTAAAGTGACAACCAAATATTTGATGAGACCAATACATCTGACCCTACCAGAATCAAAGGAATAAATATCATGGTACTTGCGAGTGATGTCTAAACCAAATTTTTCCATAATTGCCTTTGGCATCAAATTAAGAGATGCTCCTGAATCAAACATGGCATTGTGCAAGACATAATCATGCAATCTAAGGCTAATGTAAAAAGGAGCTACATCAGATTGACCTTCTAATGCCAGACCAAAGATAAGCTTGGGCTAGTCATCCTCCACATTAACCATATCAGATAACGGATCTAAATTCAAAATCTTCGACACGTGACCTTTATAGCTGTTATTCTTCATTAATTCAGTCAAAGGTATTGACACTTTTAACTTAGAAATCTCATTCTCTAAGCTAAAGGCTGTAGTTTTTTCTACCTCTTTGAGTGGAGCATCTTTCTTTTTAGTCTTCTCCTTTGATGCACTTGGTTGATTTGACTTTTCATTTGCTGATTGTGTTTTGCTGGTGGTAGGATCTGCTGCCTCCTTTCCCTTTTTCTGCACATTTGGAGAATCATTCTTTGGTGGTGTTGCTTCCTTCCTCTTTTGAATTGGATTGATGGGTACCTCTCTACTCCTGAGTGAATATTGTCATTGCTGGGCTGTCAAGGCATTCATGTATCCCCTTTGATATTCATCAGATTCTTCTTCTAGGACTGTTTCATTTGCTAAGATAAAATTTTCATCTTTTTGTACAGCTGGGCTTTCTGAATACTCTTCATCCTTCGTGATATAAACTGGCAAACTATCAGGTGTAAAGAAGTGATTCTCTTCTCCTATTATATTCTCATCATCATCTGATTCCAGAAAATGTAAAAAAATCTGTTGTAATGGTGTTTTAACTTGTTGTTGTGCTGCTTGGTCTTGTGCTCTTTGTTCCCGTTGTTTAATCTTGAACTGTGGTTGTTGTTGGTCACATAAATTTGAATTTCTGATCTATGTCTCAGGCTTATCTGCAATGGTGAGTCTATCAAACATCTTTTCAATCTTGCAAAGCAAGTGATCTGAGGAAGAAGCTTCCTCCTTTATGGTCACTTTCTTCTCGGTCTTTGTTCTAGCTCTTTTAGCTAGCAGATTTTCCTCCACGATCACTACAATTTTCTGCATATCCTCCAATGTGGCCGAGTCTATTTTTCTCAATTGATATGCCATGTTGGGATCAAAGCCAGCCCCATTGGTGGCTTTATATCAGCTGGAATTGCATTATAAACAGTATTGAATCTAACACAGTAATCTTAGACACTTTCACCAACATTCCTCTTTATGTTTTCATATTAGAAAAGAATTTGAAGTGGATTTTTCTTTACCTCCCAACGATCCAGAAATTGTCTATGAAGAACCGCCAATGAATTGATAGTCCTAGCTCGCAATTCTCTAAACCACTTTCACACTTCGCTTCCAAAAGTTTGCACAAATAATCTCATGGTCACATTTTCTTCATCTATCTCATGAAGGTCAAAGAAATCGTTCATCTTATTAACATGTTGTTGGGCTATGATACCTTGGGTACCATCAAAATATGGAATTTTTCTTTGGTAATCAACAGGCACAACATCCAAATTTTGTGGCAAAACGAGAGGTGCATATTGGGGAGCCATTGCTCTGGGTGGATTTAAAACTAGCCTTGGGGATGTAGGAGGAGTCGGAACAATAATAACAGTCGATGTAATGGGTGTATGAGGTGTAGAAGGAGGGGAGTAAATATGAGATGCTTGAGGTGTTGAAGGGGTTGATGGGGGAGAAGAGACAAGGGGTCGCTGATCAGATATGGTGGGCTGCATGGGAATGGTGGGGATAAAAGGAGTTTCAGTAGGAATCTCTGAACCAGATATAACAACAGATGAACCAATAGTTGCGGATGTAGATTCTAAGAACTTGGGAATGTTTGTAGCCACAATGGAAGTTTGAAGATTCAATATATAATCATCAATTGATCTATTAGCCTTTTTAGTTTCAATATCTTTGACAAACTCTAGATTTAGAACAGTAGAACCAACTGCACTTTCAGATTTAGTTTCAAACAACGATAGATCAAAATGTTCATCAAACTCAAGATATTCAAGGTATTCAAAAACAATCAGACATGAATGAGATCTGAAAACAGGAATCATAGAACTTTCTTGTCGGAGAATTCTTGGAATGAGATTTGGGTTTTCATACACGAGAGGAGGATCAGGATCAGGACTGGCCCTGGTGTATCATCTTGAAGCCAGTGTGTTGAATTATTCCCAAAAATAAAATGGACATTATCAATTTTTCAGCCTATCAAATTATAAACTCATCATCCAAAGTCTAGAATTGATTTAAGATACTGGGGTAATAGTTTTTAGTTCAGATGTTCAGTTCATAAACTAAACTGGAGATTGACTGAAGTAGCATTCATCTACTTATGCACTTGCAAAGCAAGAGCAGTTCGAAGGCTACCTAGCTAACTTCAGGCTCCGTCTGTAGTCTACGAAGCAAACAACAATAACAAGCAAACTTTTTTCCCCAGTGGAGTCGCCAATATGTTATAGCCTAAATCTACCTCACACTGAGAAAGGCGGGTCTAGGGTAACATCAAACCACGCTTAACCTGGTAGCTAGCCCTACTAGGTTAGGAGAGGGATCTCTCCTTGTCCATCTTAGGAAAATATATTAAATGAGGCTTGAGATGACTAATGTAAGGACTAATTTTAGGCTAGGTATATGCTCAGAGAAGTTTTATTTAGTTTTATTTTGGTTTGCTGGATCAAATGTGAAAGGCCGTTTTGGGTCCGGGGAATGGACCAAGTATTGCAGAGGTTTCTATGGGGCGAGGTAGGGAAATGATTTAGTACCTTGAAATTAAGTGAAATGGAGAGTCTTAAGACTATTGAGGAGTTGGAGAGGGCATGGAAATTTCATGAGTCCTCTTCAGACAGTAGAAGACATGTAAAACTAAATAAACCCTAAGGTAGAGCATTGCAACATCAATGAACTTCACCTTTATACTTGATTCATTTAGTTAAGAAGAAAAGAGAGAGATAATACCACACATAAACATATGATAACTTGAATCACATAAGGATAAACAATACTAAATCACCTTGCCACAAGAATCCCGCAAAATGCTGCAAACCCTGGTCTATTTCCTTGCCAAACTGTAGAGATGAATGTACCATAATGCTCAAAGCATTCACAAGAGTCCAACCTTGAAAAATGACTAAGAAAGTACAAGATATAGGCAAAAAACCACCCATGCTAGCCTTTAGGGGTCGAATCCATGAGTCTATGAGCTGTTTCAACAAGATCTAAACTAGGAACTGAAAAATAGGCAGTGGAGCAGCATGCCTCTAAAACTATGGAAACTGATTCATTTAGTTCAAAACCACCTATACATGATGTATCTACCTCCTTGAGTCAATTTTCATAATTTTTACATCAAAGTAGATCACTTTACATCAATTTACATCATGAGTTTGACCATGAGAGAGAAAAAGTCAAACTAAGAAAAAACTAGGTGAAAATTTTGAGTTTTGGGCAAAATTGAGCAAATTGTGCTTGATGTGCAACGCCTTTTCCCAGCTGAATTTGGAGGACGTTACCTTCACCAAATTTTCTCCAAGTTGTCTTGTTGGAAATTTCTATCTGTCTAATTTCTAGGACAAGTGGAATTTTTGAATTTGGTGTCAATTTTCCCCTCCAAAAATTAGTTCTCCCAACACTGCTTCCTGTGGGTCCAAAAAGTGGCAGAAAGGGCAATTTTGAGGTGTTTTTTGCCCTTTTGGTGACAAAAAACTCCAAAATTCATGAAAATTTCTGGGTTTTCATATTCTTTTATGAAAAATCCAAAATTGTAAGTCATTCCTTAAAATTCCTTACCAGCTCAATGCGCAACGCCACTGGCGCTGCGCATCAGAGGAAAATCCCTGTGTATTGCAATTAAAAATTTGAAAATGACAAAAAGTTCTCCAAACTTCTTCAAAATTGGCATGAGGCAAGATGATCAACTACTTTGCTGAGCCAAGGAAGCTTCAGCTAAGATTCTAAGTTTGTCTTGCTCCTTTTTGGCCTTTAAGGCTCTCCCTAGCTTGGCTTTTAGTCTTCTTATTCTTGCCTTACAAATTTTGTTCCGGGCCAAATAGTGATAGGCCATGTGTCGCAACATTTTCTTCTCCTTATTAGCCTTGTCAAGAAGCTTCTCAAGGTGGACATTCACTCTTTCCAACCATGATTCTCGATCAACCTCTATTTCTTGCTCTAGTGAAGTCAACTTGAATTTCCTCCTTTTTTCCATTTATCAGTTTTCCCTAATAGTTTGCAATGCCATGATCATTTGTTTATCCTCCAATTGTTTGTTTTTTTCTCAAGGTATTTAATGATCCACTTAGCCCTCTCAAGGTTGATGGATAAGGCATTGATATCAGCTTCTTGTTCTCTAATGACCTCCTTGAGCCTTAAGTTTTGGGAGATCAAATCAGTATCCTCCTCCTGAATCAAAATAAAGTCTCTCTCTTGACCTTCAGAAGGCCCTTCATCATGCAATGGTTTCTTTCCTCTATCTTGTACCTGTTCTACTGAAGAAGAAGGTGAACCCCTTTCACCCCTGGTGAAGATAACATTTTCCTATTGTCTGGTGAAGAGAACGAGACCCCTTCCACCCCTGGTGGAGATAATACTCATTTTGCAGCTGCAAAAGTCTTCTTGTCCCCTTTTTATAAGCGATAAAAATAGGAATGTGAGCCTCCTCAATTTTTCTTTCATGTTATCTTTGTTGCCTGGAAGGTCCAGCTTCCTTTTGAGGTTCTGCAAACATTTGAGGTCCCTTGAAAATATCATGGGCAATGAATGTTTCCCATGGCACTCCCAACAGAGTCAACTGGTGCAAAACAACAATTTTGATGATAGCAAAGTGATATATTCTATTGAGCTACTATGGGTAGGGTTTCCTCTTTGAAATTACAGTCATCCTCTATATGTTTTTGCAAATGAAGTATGGTATGCTCATCATTCTAACCCTAGTAAAATGCATAAGCAACCAGATATGATAAGCATAGAGTCGAGAGAACCTTCCTTCACATGTGAAGTATTTAATGATGAGTTTCATTAATGGCACATACCGATCCTCCAAAAACTTGAAAGGAAACACCCTGCCCAATTGGCTATGATATCTAGATTTAATGTAGGTTTTATAGTTCTGTTTGCCGATATTTTGTCTCTTATTCCATCTTTCCCCCACATCTGGCATCTTAGTTGCTTATGCAATAATGGCTGGTGAAAGAGTGAAGTTGATGCCAACAAGCTGTACCATATTGTCCTCCATGTTGATGACATATTGCCTAGCCAATTCATGATGATACCTAACCCTCTCTACCATCTCACAAAACGCAAAGCAAGATTGGTATTTGAAACAAGTGGTGGCAAGGGGACAAGCAAGAAGTACAACAATACTAATAGGCTCCTCTCTGATGATTTTCCCACCCTTGTGAGGTCTCCTAGGCTGCAAATTTCTATCTCCTGAACTGTCACTTTGTGTTTCTTGCTCATAGTTTGAGTCACTATTTCTTACCATTGTGCTTGTTTTAGGGAAAATGATGAAATGAAGGTATGATGAAAAATGGTGATGAAAGAGGACAATAGTGATGAGTATGAAGATATTTTACTCTTCGGAGATGAAATTGGGGAGTGAAGGGAAAGATTTTAGGAAATTAGGGTTTAGTGAGGGATTTAGGGTTTGGTGAGGGAAATTCTTGCTTTAGGGGAGTGGGGTATGAGAAAATGAGATGAACGAAGTGTATTAGGGTAAATAAAGAGTGAAAATGGCTTTAATGAAGTTTTTGTGAGGGTGGGATGAAAATTTCACAATTTGATGGCAAACAATGAAGATAAACTAGGGTTTCATTCTTCACATGCAAGATCTATGGAAAACACCAATGTGACTTAAATTTCAACCTTAGGAGGATGAGTACTTACTTGTAGAGGGAAAAGGTAGCAAATTTGAGGTTTGTTGAGCAATTTGGCACGATTTGGGATGATTTGGAGCAAACTGGACTGATGTGCAGCGCACTGGGCCTAATGCGCAGTGCCCTCCTGATGCGCAACACCAGTTCAAATTTGCACTGCAGTTCTACCTCTGATGCGTAGCGACATGCCAAGTTTCCTTGAAAACAAGGTTTTTTGCTTCTTTGATTCACAAATTGTGATTTTGGTGCTCCAAGAGTAAATTTGCATAATGAAATGACCAGGAGGACCCTTTTCGCTTTAAATATGAATGACTTTAATTTTTCACTCATCTCAAACCCACTTTTCTAATGTTCAAGTCACTTTTGGTTTTGAACTTTGTTTTCCCATTGAAATTGACTTTTCTTAATCATTTGACAAACTAATGCATTGATGCTTGTGTTTTTGCTTGCAGTGGCTGGAATTGGCAAGGTGACCAAGGGTAGCAATTCCGAACTTATTACATATAGGAAAATTAAAATTACATGAAATTTTTATACATAGAACATAAAAAATTTGTTTTGGAAAAAATCAATTATTGAGTTTATCATTATTGAAATTTTGATCTTGAGACATTATTATACCTCCTCATGTGCCTGCTGACCATTATTAAGCTTTTACATGACCATGGTGGCAAACCCTAGACCTAATGAGACCTAAAACCCTAAAAATGGCTTTTGCAAATGGAATGACAAAAGATGACTATAAATGACCTGAACTTGTGAAAATAGGCCAGCAGGTAAAGACCATGATGGAAATTTGATAATGAACCACTACCATCAGATGATCCATGATCCTAATGGAATGCAGCTGATCGGATGAGACACCTAGAATGCATGAAAAAAGAGAATTTTGATCACTGATGGAGGGATGAAGATACTGACACTAACAAGCCCTATCTTGAGAATTATTAGCCACAAAACCCTAGAAAGTTGGAGTCTTCAAGGAAGCGGTAAGTACTTGATATATCACCTCTTTCAAACAAATGTGATTTTTTGCAAAATCCCTCCACTAAACATCCTATAGCACAACCATAAAAAATGAATTGTGGAGTTTTCTTGTGAGTATGAGAATTATGATAAAAGAACACACTTATTTTGAAATTGGAATACCTCAATCATCAAAATGAATCACTCCTCCTCCTCTTGCCATAAGTTAAAATCTTAAGTACTCTAAAATTGATAATTGGTAGCAGGGCTCCCTTGCACAAACTTTGAGAACACATGGACAAACTTAGTTGAAATGGATAGAGAATATTTTCTGGACTTGAAGATAAAAACAAGAATGGAACTATAGGAGATGAAGAGGGTGCAAAAAAAAATAAAAATTGAAACATAATAAAAAGTTCCTTGAAAATTAGAACAAAGGATAAAAGGAGAATATGAAGCAAACTAAAGAGATAACCTCCCTCCAATTCAAAATAAAGCAGCCCCAAGCCTCTCGGAAGAATTCAAGCAATAGGGGAGCCATGACCAAAAAATTAAAAGAAGAATATGCCCTGCTATAGGAAAGCAGAAAGTTTCTACAAGATAGTGTTGGACAACTACAGGACAGATCAGGGAGGCCACCAGGGCCATCAATGAGCCATAGTTAGGTCACTCAATTGCTCAGAGGGTGAGCAACACTTTCAGTAGACGGGTATGATGAGTCTCCAAATTAGACATAAATTAAGGTCCATTTGACCATCCTTCAACACATTAAACCTATATTTTTGCATTAGATGACATATTTTTAACTTTAATATGTTCATTAGGAAGGCTTATGCATAATTTCATATTTGTGCCTAATATTATTTATTTTTGTAGAATATTATGAGAATGTTGGGAAGATTATAAAGATTTGGAGGAGGAGATAATCTAGGGACTTGCTCCATACTACAAGAGGATAAATATTAGATAATAAGTGAAAAAAATATCATGAAATAATTGAAAAAAATTGGAGTTCCAGTGATTGAGAAAATCTAGGTAGGTGTTCCCTGCAATTTAATGCAGATTCCTAGTTTTGGGAACCAGATCCACTATTTGAGGGATTTTGGAGGAGAAATATTCCTCTTTTCAAGGAGAATGCCTCCTAACAATTTTGTATAAATACCAATTCGAATTTTCGTCTAGAGGCATGTATTTCTTAGTCTTCTTATGGAGAAACCTTGTATTTTTGCAACTCCATTTTCATTTCTAGCGGGGACGTACTAAGATTGATTCAAATAATGAAGTTTGGTGCATTTTTAGATTCTAAAGCTTGTTCTCCTTCATAGGAATCTTAGTATGCTTGGGCTTGTCCATCCCATGAGCCTCAGAGCCATTTTTATATTTTTATTTTCTTCTTTTCACTTCTTATACACATGCATCTCTTATTTTTGTTTTTCCTATTTCGACATTTAGTATTGATGCTTCTTTTGCTATATGATTGGCTTAAATGATTGAAGTAATTTTGCCGGTTATTTATATTTCACAAGAATGATGCATCTTTAGAACAATTTGGAAGGTCATATTCATCATTGAGATACTTGGATTAGTTTACTTATTCACAAATCTAAAATTTCTTGAAGTCCCTTGTAGAAAATAGTAGTAATTTTGTGCTAATTTTTAGAACGTGTTAATGAGTTTCATTTGAGTTTATTCAACTTGAATTATATCATAAAAAAATTCAAGTTAATAAATAAATTTACACCATTTCATTTTTAGATTATTAGGTTATGCATTTGATAGGTTAACTAGCTCGCTAGTTCTCGAATTTTCATATTTTAGACTAGCAATTTTCTGCTATTTGTTAGCATGTGTGAACAAGGGTATTTTGGAATGATTCCACTTGGAATGGAGACCAAAGACATCATAATCAATAAAAAAAATGTGTCCCATCCCATTTTAATTTGATTTACTTGGTCATTTGGTGTGTTATCTCCTCCTGTAGAAAGTATGTCTTCTCTTCTAGCAAATATGTCTCTTCGTGTAGCAAACCTGTAACACCACTTTTTGTCATCAGTTTTGATCCCCACTGCATCTATGACTTACTCTAGATGAATAATGACCCCCATTTATGATTTTATGATCATGGGAAGCTCCTAAGCCACTCCAACCATTCCTTTTATTCACTGCAAGAACAAAGCAGACTTAGTTTCTTTATCACAAGTATCATGCAAGTAAGTTACTAGTTTACAAGCCAGTGTGAACTAGGTAGATGGTACATGCAATTCTGATTGGTAGTTTGATGAATTATGCAAGATAAAATAACTTTCTTTATATAATTAGATTAACCTTTTTCATTTCATGAATTGATTAGTTAGAATTTACAAGTTGAGCAAGTAGCATTTCCATTTCTTGCAAATAGAGTAACAATTCAATTTTTGCAATTAGTTTGATTTCATGACATTCACTCCATTACATTAGATTAACAAAAGAAGGAAACATTGTGTGTTGCACATATAGTGTTGTTACCTCCTAAGTTTGTATGAACCACGGGTTAATAATTAAATTTGGTAGCCATAAGAGTTGCAGCATTCTTGTTGCAATACTAAGGCTCATCAAACTTGTATGTACTTCTTGAGTTCCTAATTTTCCTTATTCAATTTTCTTATCTCTTCTAGGGCAGCCTCAATTTTTTCCTTTGAGATGTTCTTTCAAGTCTTCTTCATTTTCTTCATCTTCTAGGTCTTACTTGTTCTTGGTCTCTTCAATTTTACTTTCAGTTATCTTCTCTAGTTCTAGATTATCGTTGAGCTCTTTGCGACTATATTCTAGATCTAAGGTCATGACCAACGTTCCTTTCGAGTAGATATCTTGAAGATTTACCAAAGCTATTTTTTTAATGAATATTTATCCACTTTGACCTTTATAGGATTTGGTAGGCCACTCAAGATTGATTTTATAGCTTTTATATCAAACTATGTTGACTCCTTTGAGCTTCTGGTAGTCACTAAATTCCATACGTCATATCCTTGAGCCATAAAAATGAATTTCATTCTATTTATCCATTGCACATAATTTGTTCCATCAAATAAGGGAGCTTTGTCAAATTGATTTAACTCAAATTTTGATGACTAGGGAGATATCTTTATAAGGTTTGGAGCCTTTATTCCTTGACTTTTCCATTTTTGTTCTAAGGATATACCTTCCTTCTATTAGGTTGTGGCTCGATGTACTAGCTCTGATACCAATTGTTGGGAATACTAAGAGGGGGGTGAATTAGTATTTCTTTTACAATGGTTACTTATATGCCAATTAAGATCACATAATAAACCAAAGCACAAAAATGTATAATAAAAGAATAATTTTAATAACAAGAATGGAAATGACTCCAATCCTCTTATTACAACAATTCAAGTACAATAACACTTCAGGGCTTCAAACTTAGACGAAGACTCCAATATTTTTCAAACCAAGCTCCAAGTTGGTCTACTTGAGGACTCCAGTCCTCTAGGGTTCTATCCCTCTAATCTAGCTTAGGCTCTAACCTGATCTTATTTAGGACTACAATCCTATAGGGATCCAACGTTACGCTTCTATTCTTCAAGGTAGGTCTAACAAATCTTGAATTTTTCCAATATCTTGTGAAACAATACTTAATAATATCTTCAAGATTGCCTTCAACGGTTCCATCAAATAATGTAACAGCCCTGAGTTAAAAGTGGATGTAATAAAATTAATAGGGAAAAATAAGACCAAGGTCATTGGACACGTATTCCAAGATGGATGTTGGGAAGAAAACCTATTGGGTGTTCATCTGGTTTATTATGGCTAAGGGGAAATTAGAAAAGGCACTAGAAAAGTCAAAGAGGCAATAATTGGCATTTTATTTATGAAAATAAAGGAAATTAGGAGAAAAGGGAGATGAAAGGTCATAGGATGCATGTGAGCAAAATTGAAGGAAAAACAGATAAAATTAAAGAATATAGGGGCCTCAATAATAAAAAGACATATGAGGATTTGTTCACAGTTTTTTTTGGTTTAACCTTTTGTTAGTTTTAGCATGGATCTCTCTCTATTCTCTCTTACTATTACACACTTAGAGCATTGTTGGAGCACTCTAGCATTGGAAAAGGAATGCAAAGGAAGGACAAGAAAGCAAAGGAAAGCAAGGGGCAAGAAAGGAAAAGGTGGATCAAGCAGCTTCGAAAGGAATACTTGTTGGTAACAGTTTTCGTGTGTGATTTCCTAGCTAGTTGGTGAATGCATGGTACATCCATGTATGTATTTGGTTCTTTTGTTACGATGGGCATGGGTTTTTTAGGTGTGGTAGTAGTTTCAGCCTTGCCTTTCCATTTTCAGAAAGCTGTGGTGTGATGGGGTGCTTCATTTGGTTGACCTTTGGATTTCTGGATGGTTTTGGATCCAGGTGAGGTGATCTTAGGAAAATTCCCAAGGGTCTAGGAATCCCTTGACTAGTTTAGCGAGATTGCGATAAAGCCCGAGGGTAGAGACGAAAAAATTCCTCAAGGTAATGGTGAAGAAATTATGAGGAATCCAAGCTTGTTTTGGTCCTAGTAATCCCTTAACTAATTTTGGTGGATTATGGTACATCCTAGCTTTTTATGTGCTTTTTTTGGGCCTAGTGATCCCTTAACTAGTTTTGGCAGGATTGTGGTAAAATATTAGGGTGAAGGTGGTTTAATATTAAGGAAGCCCTAGTTGTTTTTGTCTTGAGTCCCACATTCATGCTTGGAATATGGAATGGGGGTGATTTTCTGAAAGAATGGTTTCGTTCAACCCAATCTATGGTCGGGTGGTATGTGGAAGTCCCTGACATGGTTGAATTTTTCATATGTTAATAAGAGCTATTTTCCTCCTGTATTTCATAAGTACCTGTACTTGTTATTATGTGAATTTAATGGTTGTTCTATCATGGTTATTATTCTAGTTATAAGCATGATTCTATAATAGGTTCTAGTTATGGTTCTTGACATGTTTTGATTTGTTGATGAATGGTTATTGAATACATGATCTAATAAATATTATTGCAGCTATTATGAGAGGGAATTAGACCTTCTTGATAAATCTAAAATAAGTATCAAACCCCTATGTTCAGATATGCATTCATGACTTGTATATTACATTTCCTCAGTATGTTTGATGAAATGACTTTCATGTTTAGGCTTGGTTAGATCAAATCTTCAATCAAATTTTGTATGAATGACATTGTCTTGATTATAATTATTACCCTGGAAAGTATGATTGATTTTTGGGCATTGTTCTTGAGGCTGACCTAGAATTTAAGCTCAAAATATGAGACTTAGTGCTCCTAATTGGAAGGTTTGGGTTGCAACCACATGGATGTAATCTTGTGCATGAGGTTGGAGGCTTCCAATTGTATGGAGGCCTTGTTGTGGGTGTCGTTGAGGGTCTAGGGAAGAGAAGGAGGGGTCCAACTCAGGATTTGGCCACTTGGGATGGTTTCTCAGCTCTTGAGTGTCTTGTAGACCCTTTAGGATACTATGAAAACTCAGTTTGTCATCGGATGTTGACCCCACTCCATTAAAGGGACTTGGAGGTTGGGTCATGTCACAGTATTCGTCAGTTCATGTTTACCCTGGTAGGCCGATGAAAGTGGGTAAATGTGGGAGGGATGGTTATATGTTGGTATCATAGCATGGTTCAATACTTGGACTAAAGAGGCTAAAAGTGTGTCAGGTATGCATGTAAGTGTCTATATGGCTTTTATGCATGGATTGTCATGGATATGGTTGTGGTGCATGAGTTCATGGTATGTAGTTGGAATTATCATGCATGTTGTTAATATATTGATATGATTATGTATATACATGTATCATGCTAATTTGGAATGATTTTTTAGACGAGATACCCACCCCTAAACTTCACCGAGGTATGTTGATTATGTTTATATTTTTTTATCTTACATGGTATGCTTGCAAGAAGAAGAAGATCAAAGATGACTAGAAAAATTTTGGATTACAGTACACGAGATTCTCCTTACAAATCATATTAGTAGCCTAGAAATGAGTACTCTCTGGACATAGCAGACACTTTGAGAAGTTTAAAGGTAGATATTAAAAGTTGCAAGGAATATAATGATAAGATCATTCAGTCACAGGAAAGACTTGCCATGTCACAAGAGGAAAAAGCAGAGGTCAATGCAGTCATCCTTTAGATTTTGTCAGATTTGTAGAGACAGGGGAAACCATGGATCAATTATGGATAGGAGGATAGGACTAATGACACATATAGATGTAGGTCTCCTGGTGGCATAGGTCAGACAGAGATGACATAGTCAAAGATGGCATGTTCTTGGATACACTTGCTAGGAGAGGTAGTGGACATGGGTTCTATTATAGTTCTGGTATGGGTAGGTATCATGGTCATCATCATTATCATCCTTATAGGAGGAGTGACAAGTGATATTTTCCAGATGAGTTTTAGAAATCCAAGCCACCTAAATTTGATCGAGATTCGAAGAAACCGGAAGATGTAGAGGCATGGTTACTTTGGATGAAGAATTTATTTACGCTGCATGAATATAAAGATAACATGAAGACCGAGATAATTATTTTTAGTCCCAAAGGGAAAGAAGACATTTGGTGGGATGATGTGAAGCATTTCAGAGACATCAAGATAGAGGATTTGAATTGGAATGAATTCAAGGGACTTTTTAGGAAGAAGTATCTATCAGAGAGGTATTTATTTGGAAAATATGAGTTATATGAGCTAAAGATGGGATCGGTGACAGATAAGGAGTACACGACTAAGTTCCTAGAGTTATTGAGGTATGTGTCGTATCTTAAGGATGAGAACACAAAAGTTCAAAGATTTATTAGTGGATTACCATTAACATTTAAGGATTGGATTGAGTATGATGAGCCTTGGTCCCTAAAAGAAGTTATTGGAAAGTTTAAGCATTGCTATAAGAAATCAAAGTGTAAGACAGAGTCTAAGTAGGGTTGGAAAAGGAATGACAAGGTTAAAGGTGAATTCCCACATAATCAAACAAGGCCACAAAATGCATGTGAGAAAAAGAATGTTTTTCCTTACAAGAAGTTTAATGCAGTTGACAAGGGACATGGACCTTAGCCTAGAGAGAAACAAAATAGAGGTAATAGTAGGAAATAATTGAAGAGTTGGATATGTGGCAAGGAGTATCTCAAGAATGATTTTCCATTGTATCAGATTGGTACACCTCACATCTACAGTGCTCAAGAGGCACAGACAGTTGGGGATGTTGGACAAACCATTCCTTGGATCTATGCAACATTGGATAACTGATGGGCCTCTAAATTAGACATAAATTAAGGCCCATGCCACTAATTTAAAACATAAATTAAGGCCTATGACCATCCTTCAGCACATTAAACCTCTCTTTTTGCATTAGATAATTTATTTTTAACTTTAATATATTCATTAGGAAGGCTTATGAATAATTGAATATTTGTGCTTAATATTATTTATTTTTTGTGGAATATTATGAGAATATTGGGCAGATTATGAAGAGTTGGAGGAGGAGATAATTTAGGGACTTGTTCCCTACTACTGGAGGATCAATAATAAATAATAAGTCAAAAAGATATTATGGAATTATGGCACAAATTGTGGAACTCCAATGATTGAGAAAATCTAGGAATGTGTTCCACTAATCAAGGGAGCAAATCCACCAATAAAGGGGGCAGATCCACTAATCAAGGGATTTCGGTGGGGAAAGCTTCCTCCATCCATGGGGAATGATTATTAATCATTTTTATAAGTACCAAGTCGAATTTTCCTCTAGGTAATGATTGAAAAAATCTAGGAATGTGTCCTCTGCCATTTAATGCAAATTCCTAGTATTGGGGACTACATCCACTAATCAAGGGATTTTGGTGGGGAAAGCTTCCTCCATTCACGGGAAATGATTCATAATCATTTTTTATAAGTACCAAGTCGAATTTTCCTCTAGGGAGAGATTTTGATTAGTGTTATTGTGGAGAGAGCTCTGTATTTTTGCAGCTCCATTGTATTTTCTTGCAGGGATGTAATTCTATTGATGAAAATAATGAAGATTGGTGTCATCTTCAGCTTCTAAATATTGTTCTCATCCATAGGTCTCTGAGTTTCCTTGGGTTTGGCCATCCCATGAACCTCAGAGCCCTTTTTTATCATTTTCATTCCTTATTTTCATTGCTTATTCACATGCATCTCTAGTTTTTATTTCTTTCTATTTCTGCATTTAGAATTAATGATTTCTTGTTGTAGGATTGAGTTAAATGGTTGATGTAAGTTCTTTTGCAGGATCACAAGCATTATTTCATCCTTTCAAAAGCTTTGGAAGTTCATAGTAATCATTTAGTTGCTTGGATTAGTCTTCTTATTCCCAAATATAGATTGTTGGACTCCTATTTAGCAAAGAACAATAAATTTCTGTTATTTTTTTAGAGAATGATAAGGAGCTTCAATCGAATTAATTACAATTTAACTAGATCAAAAACACATTATATCTCATAAAAAAAATCACCCCATTGCTTTTTTCACTTGATTTGGTTAGGAATTTTTTAGATTTACGAGCTCACTAGTTCTCGCATTTCTAGATTTTCGACTAGTAATGTTTTTTTTTTCATGGGTTAACAAAGGTCTTTTTGAGTGATTCCACTTGGAATAGGGACCTAAGACATCCTAGTTAATAATAATAAAAAAATTCCCATCCACTTTGGATTTGATTTTCTTGATCATTAAACCCTCGCCAATTTCATCATTTCACAAGGAAACTTCTCCAAGCTTTTTGAACAAATCCATCCATCTACCAACTTTGTTTTTGAGTTATAAGTGATCCTAGACATTTTCTCACTCCATTCCACGCATCTACCACATTTCCTATGCCTCCCATCACCTCCAACACCTCACATTTTTCTCTCGACTGTATCTTGTAGGTTTCCTGTAATTTCTAAAACATCATCTTGTAGGTTTTCCTAAAACGTCTTGTTTTGAGGCTGAATTGATGGAAAACCTCTAGGAAGTCACCAAAAGCCTCCCAAGGGTCTCCCACACCATCCAACCATCTCCTAACGCTTCGATCCAACCTCCAACATAATTAATTCACCTGCCACACCACCAAAAGAAATTAGTTTGCATACTCAACTTTTCATGAAAAGACAAAAAGACAAAAACAAATTTATTTTAGTCCCTTTACTTGCACATTAGTGATGTTTGATGCTTCTTACTTCCGTGCTTAGATAGTAGCATTTGGGTCATGATAATTTAGAATTATTGCTTGGCACAGTTTCTTGGCAGTTAATTAGGAAATGGTGTGATTTAGCATTGAATTTTTGTCTCTTTCCTTATAATTTCTTTCTTGCAATAGGTTAAGGTTCTATTTCAAACATTTCATTTTCTGCAATTAGTTTAGGATTTCACTTCAGTGCATGCACTCCATTACATCATGATATCAAAGGAAGGAGACATTGTATGTCACACATATAGTGTCGACAGCTCTTAAGTTTGTACGAACCCCGGGTTGATAATTAAAGTCGGTAGCCTTGGGAGTTGCAACATTCTTGTTGCAATACCGAGGCTCATCACTTTTTGGCACCATTTCCAAGGAGGTGTAAAAGTATGCATTTTTTTCTTCCCTAGTTGGTTCATTTCTTTTAAATTTTTACAAAAAAAAAAAATTGCATTAGACATATTTGATTTCAAAAATAGAAAAGTGCATTGCATTAGTGTTTTCATTTAATCATAACAACAACAACAACAAAAATTTCCAACACCAACCCACCCCCCCATTTGATCACGTGGTGTAGTAAGAGCCACATCACCATTCAATTTTGCAGGTAGAAGAAGAAGTTGGCAAAGAATGTAGAAGAAATGGATGGAGATGATGACAATGAGGAAGATCCTCTCGGATTTCCCATTCAAGATATTGATATCAACGTGCACATGAAGAACATCCCTCCATCTTTTCTTCCAAAATTTTAGGGTCTAAGGTGAGAGGATCCGGAAACCTTTCTCTTTGAATTTGAAATTGTTTGTAGATATTATGGTTACTTATTAAAAACTCAAAAACTGAGATTTTTTCCGGCAACATTGAAAGATAGAGCTCTTAAATGGTTCATGAGTTTAGGGACTAATTTAATAAGATCATGGAATGATATGCAAAATACATTTCTAGACAAATATAAACATCATGATCTTAAAGAAGAAATATTTAGAATGAATCAAATAGAATATGAGAGTCTTGAGGATCTAATAGAGAGGTTCATGCATAATATTAAGAGGGAAAAACTACATCATTTAGGGTCCAACACAATAAAAACCCTCTTACTTAGAACAATTAGGGATGAGTGGATTGATCTCCTTAATCTCATGTCTCTAGTTGATTTATACCAATTATCATATGATGAAATTTTTGAAACATGCAAACACATATCAAGAGGAAAAGCAAGAGTAGGTAAATCACCATCAAGATCAGTAAGTCAAGCTAAACTTGGAAATTTGTTTGATGAAGATGAGAGTCTTGATTCATTTCTTTTTAGTTTTTGAAAAAACAAAAAAATAATTGCATTAGGCATATTTGATTTCAAAAATAGAAAAGTGCATTGCATTAGTGTTTTCATTCAATCATAACAACAACAAAAAAATCTCCAACACCAACCCACTCCCCAATTGATCACGTGGTGTAGTAAGAGCCACATCACCATTCACTTTTGCAGGTAGAAGAAGAAGATGGAAAATAATATAGAAGAAATGGATGGAGATGATGACAATGAGGAAGATCCTCTCGGATTTCCCATTCAAGATATTGATATCAACGTGCACATGAAGAACATCCCTCCATCTTTTCTTCCAAAATTTCATGTTCTAAGTTCAGAGGATTCAAAAACCTTTCTCTTTGAATTTGAAATTGTTTTTAGATCTTATGGTTAATTATTAAAAACTCAAAAACTGAGATTGTTTCCAGCAACATTGAAGGATAGAGCTCTTAAATGGTTCATGAGTTTAGGGACTAATTCAATAAGATCATGGAATGATATGAAAAATATATTTCTAGAAAAATATTAACATCATGATCTTAAAGAAGAAATTTTTAGAATGAATCAAATAGAAGATGAGAGTCTTGAGGATCTAATAGAGAGGTTCATGTGTAATGTTAAGAGGGAAAAACTACATCATTTAGAGTCCAACACAATAAAAACCCTCTTACATAGAACAACTAGGGATGAGTGGATTGATCTCCTTAATCTCATGAGTAGAGGTGATGTATACCAATTATCATATGATGAAATTTGTGAAACATGCAAACCCATATCAAGAGGAAAAACAAGAGTAGGTAAATCACCATCAAGATCAGTAAGTCAAGCTAAACTTCGAAATCTGTTGCAATACCAAGGCTCATCACTTTTTGGCGCTGTTTCCAGGGAGGTGTCAAAGTATGCATTGTTTTCTTCCCTAGTTGATTCATTTCTTTTTAATTTTTGCAAAAGCAAAAAAATAATTGCATTAGGCATATTGGAAAGTGAATTGCATTAGTGTTTTCATTCAATCATAACAACAACAAAAAAATCTCCAACACCAACCCACTGCCCCATTTGATCACATGGTATAGTAAGAGCCACATCACCATTCACTTTTGCACGTAAAAGAAGAAGATGTCAAAGAATGTATAAGAAATCGATGGAGATGATGACAATGAGGAAGATCCTCTCAGATTTCCCATTCAAGATATTGATATCAATGTGCACATGAAGAACCTCCCTCCATCTTTTCTTCCAAAATTTCATGGTCTAAGGTCAGAGGATCCGAAAAACTTTCTCTTTGAATTTGAAATTGTTTGTAGATCTTATGGTTACTTATTAAAAATTCAAAAACTGAGATTGTTTCTAGTAACATTGAAGGATAGAGCTCTTAAATGGTTCATGAGTTTAGGGACTAATTCAATTAGATCATGGAATGATATGCAAAATATATTTCTAGACAAATATAAACATCATGATATTAAAGAAGAAATCTTTAGAATGAATCAAATAGAAGATGAGAGTCTTGAGGATCTAATAGAGAGGTTCATGTATAATGTTAAGAGGGAAAAACTACATCATTTAGGGTCCAACAAAATAAAAACCCTCTTACTTAGAACAATTAGGGATGAGTGGATTGATCTATTAATCTCATGAGTAGAGGTGATGTATACCAATTATCATATGATCAAATTTGTGAAACATGCAAACACATATCAAGAGGAAAAGCAAGAGTAGGTAAATCACCATCAAGATATTATGGAATTATGGCACAAATTATGGAACTCCAATGATTGAGAAAATCTAGGAATGTGTTCTACTAATCAAGGGAGCAAATCCACCAATCAAGGGAGAAGATCCACTAATCAAGGGATTTCGGTGGGGAAAGCTTCTTCCATCCATGGGGAATGATTCTTAATCATTTTTTATAAGTACCAAGTCGAATTTTCCTCTAGGGAATGATTGAGAAAATCTAGGAATGTGTTCCCCGCCATTTAATGCAAATTCCTAGTATTGGGGACTAGAACCACTAATCAAGGGATTTTGGTGGGGAAAGCTTCCTCCATTCATGGGGAATGATTATTAATCATTTTTTATAAGTACAAAGTCGAATTTTCCTCTAGGGAGAGATTTTGATTAGTGTTATTGTGGAGAAAGCTTGTATTTTTGCAGCTCCATTGTATCTTCTTGGATGGATGTAATTCTATTGATGAAAATAATGAAGATTGGTGTCATATTTAGCTTGTAAATATTGTTATGATCCATAGGTATCTGAGTTTCCTTGGGCTTTGCCATCCCATGAACCTTAGATCCCTTTTGTATCATTTTCTTTCCTTCTTTTCATTGCTTATTCACATGCATCTCTAGTTTTTATTTCTTTCAATTTCTGCATTTAGAATTAATGATTTCTTGTTGTAGGATTAAGTTAAATGGTTGATGTAAGTTCTTTTTCAGGATCAAAAGCATTATTTCATCCTTGGAAATTCTTTGGAAGTTCATAGTAATCATTGAGTTGCTTGGATTAGTCTTCTTATTTCGAAATCTAGATTGCTGGACCTTTTTAGCAAAGAACAGTAAATTTCTGCTATTTTTTTAGAGCATTCTAACGAGCTTCAATTGAATTAATTCCACTTGCATTATATATATAAAAAAAAACATTCTAGGTCGTAACAGAAATTACCCCATTTCATTTTCACTTGATTTGGTTAGGAATTTTTTAGATTTACTAGCTCACTAGTTCTCAAATTTCTAGATTTTCGACTAGTAATGTTTTTTTTTTTTTTTGCATGGGTTAACAAAGGTATTTTTGAGTGATTCCACTTGGAATAGGGACTTAAGACATCCTATTTAATAAAAAAATTTGTCCCATCCACTTTGGATTTGATTTTCTTGGTCATTAAACCCTCGCCAATTTCATCATTTCACAAGGAAACTTCTCCAAGCTTTTTGAGCAAATCCATCCATCTCCCAACTTTGGTTTTGAGTTCTGAGTGATCCTAGACATTTTCTCACTCCATTCCACCCATCTACCACCTTTCATATGCCTCCCATCACCTCCAACACCTCACATTTTTCTCTCGGCTGTATCCTGTAGGTTTCCTGTAATTCCTACAGGATCATCTGGTAGGTTTCTAGTACATCCTCTAGGTTTTCCTGAAATGGCTTGTTTTGAGGCCAAATTGATGGAAAACCTCTAGGAATTCACCAAAATCCTCCCAAGGGTCTCACATACCATCCAACCATCTCCTAAACCTTCCATCCAACCTCCAACATCCTTAATTCACCTGCCACATCACCAAAAGAAATTAGTTTGGATACTCGATTTTGCATGAAAAGACAAAAAGACAAAAACAAATTTATTTCAGTCCCTTTACTTACACATTAGTGATGTTTGATGCTTCTTACTTCCATGCTTATATAGTAGCATTTGGTTCATGATAATTTAAAATTATTGCAAAGCATAGTTTCTTGGCAGTTAATTAGGAAATGGTGTAGTTTAGCATTGAATTTTCGTTTCTTTCCTTGTACTTTCTTTCTTGCAATAGTTTAAGGTTCCATTTAGAAAATTTCATTTTCTGCAATTAGTTTAGGATTTGACTTTATTACATGCACTCCATTACATCATGACAGCAAAGGAAGGACACATTGTATGCCGCACATATAGTACCAACACCTCTTAAGTTTGTACGAACCCCGGGTTGATAATTAAAGTCGGTAGCCTTGGGAGTTGCAACATTCTTGTTGCAATACCGAGGCTCATCAATAATAGGTAGGAAAATCACCAGGAATATATTATTGATATGGAAGGTAAGCTTTGTGATTGAGTTGTTTCTATTTTTATTGACCCTAGATCTAATTATATTAAGGTTAATATTAACTTGGTGGATAAGTGTGGTATGAGAAAATAAGTGCATGTAGAGTCTTGGTTGGTGCAGAGGGCTATAGGTACTAAGAAAAGAGTTCATCATTGGGTAATAGCTTTTGCATTTTATTTGAATGGTATGCCTATATCAACGCATCTCAATGTGCTTCTATTCAATTTGTACAATATTCTTATGGGTATGGATTGGTTTTACTTTCAAACTACTAAGGTGGGATTTTATGAAAAGGCTATTGAGTACATGGATGACAGTGAAAAATAAATAATCTTGCACGGTAATAATAAGCCTACATGGGTGAGGATGGTTACAACTATGAAGGAAAAGTGTAGTTTCAGGAAAGGGTGTGTGTTATTTGTAGTGCATGTTTACAGTGATAAAGATAACGATGTTGAGGATGTGGAAGTGTTAATTTTAGTTAATAATGGTATGTTCTATACTTAGCACAATTACTTCAATGTACTTTATTATCCCAATGACAATTTCCAATTTATATTTCCAATATCAATCACACTAACAATAAATCACGTTGATAGTAACAACAGGTAGAACTTGAACTATAAAATGTATAAGACAAGTTGAGACAAGAGAACACTAGATTTGAAAAATACTAGGGAAAACCCCCAACATGGGAAAAATCGTTTGATAAATTATTCTTATTATTATATCAAATGTTTAACAAAGAGAGAGAGTACAATAAAGTCAAAATTTACTTGCCAAATGATGATCAAAGCAGCCCCGTCAAATTTGAATTTTTTTTGCAGTAATCAATAACCCTAACCAGAAAGTGAACGTTGGTCAAATCAACAGAAAACAAACCTATTTGGATCTCGGTCAAAGGAATTCAAACTTGGCCTTAAAAATTGGTCAACATAAGCCCAAAAAAATCATAAATACAATGGTCAAAATTTGTCATAATCTGCTCTTCAAGCCCGTGGTAAGCCTAATCAACCTGTGGAGAAAATCTCAATTTGTGTGCCAAACAATGTAGCTTGCCAAAACTGCAAGATTCCCACAAAAATCGAAGTCAAACTTGGTCAAATACCCCTTGGTCAACTTCGTTCAAACCCTGTAACAGTATTGCAATTCAACTCTATAACTCGTCCTCTTTTCCACCCACACATGTGAGAAGAATATATTTCCAATACGTTGTACAAACCAATGAGATGATGACAAATGAGGTTTGAGGCCTCTTATATGTATACAATTTGTTGAGCGTGAACAAACATGCTTCTTGGGCTTCATGAGCCTACATGATGATGTGGCCGACCTTGTCAATTTACGCATGTGTGGGCATAAATTCAAAAACAAAATTATGCTTCTCCAAATTTGATGATCTTAGGTTGATTTTGGTCCTCTAGAAGAGAGGAATTCAATCCAATCATCATATCCATCAAATGAGTTGTACAAAGTGTAATTTGTCCCTAGTTTCCAATTTTAACACTCCCTCTCAACTAGGGAGAATTCCACCTGCTAATCCATCCATCATCATGCCATCCTATCATCATGTACCATCTCTGTATCTTGTCTCAAATATGTTGAAAATTGATACAAATAATGAACAATAATCGATTGAGAGTGATTCAGAAGACCTTAACACTCCCCACTAACAAAATTCAATTTAAGGGTAGAACCCTAATCAAACTTATTCCCAGATCAAGTTAATGAACACCATGCATCCTAGACATAGGGAGTATGACTGTACACGATGCATCCATCTGTACTATTATGGTATCTATTTAGTTTTACCAACTCATTCGCTAGATGAGAAGTACTTCCCATGAGTCACATACTACATGCGTAGGATGTATGCTCAGACATCCACAAGAGAAGGTGAACCACTCATCCTACACATATGCCATAAGAGAAGGTGAACCACTCATCCTATGCATATACCATCAATCGTAGGGGAAGGTGAGCCACTCACCCTACATACGTGTGTTATCAATTGTAGGGAAAGGTGGACCACTCACCCTACACAAATTTCAACCATCATGGGGTATCACAGGGGAAATTGAACCACTCACCCTGTACATAGTGCACTTATAGGGGAAGGTGAATCACTCACCCTGTACATAGTGCACCTATAGGGGAAGGTGAACCACTCACCCTTTGGTTACTCATAGCTAAGAGAAGTACCCCAAGTTGCCAGGAGCTCCTAGAGCTCAATGTCAAACTCAAGCAGGACCCTCATGGGAGGGTCCTTCCATGACTCTAAGTCTCTCTCGAAAGGCTAAGAATTTGACCTTCCCCAAGGGCTTCGTGAGAATTTCAGAAACTTGCTCATCAGTCCTAATGTGTTGGAGCCTTATTACTACCCATCGTACCATATCCTAGATAAAGTGGTACCTGGTATCAATGTACCTGGAGTGGTCATGTAACACAGGATTCTCTGAATGGAAAATCCCACTTTGGTCTTCGCAGTAGATCATGGTGGTATCTATCACGTGCTCAAGTAGCTCATTGAACAACTTCCTCAGCCAAATACCTTGACAATAGGGCATACTAGATGCAATGTATTCGACCTCAATGGTGCTTAGAGAATCCAATTTCTTCTTCCTGCTCATCCAAGAAATCAAAGAATACCCCAATGATAAGCAACATCCTAATGCAATATTTCAATCCACCACACTGCCAACCTAGTTAGCATCAGTATATCCATGTAGCCACATATTCTTAGTAGTTTATCTCAACCCATAGTTGATTGTTCCACAAAGATATCTTAGGTGATTCTTAGTAGCAATCCAATGTCTGTAATGAGGCTCAATGATAAATTGACTCAACATATTCATACCGAAGAATATGTCCAAATGAGATTTTACTAAGAACATCACGATCCCCACAAGTTGTTGATACTCATAAGGGTTTTCCAATTCGAACCCCGTAGCACTTTCACATAGTTTCTTGAATTTTAGTTCCATCGAAGTAGAAACAAACTTGCAATGGACCATTCCACATCTCTCTAGTAGCTTCACATTGTATTTTCCTTGAGAAAGAAAAATCCCGCTTGCAGTTTTCCAGACCTCTAGGCTTAGGAGGTAGGCATCAATCCTAGGTGGTTCATCTAGAACTAGGAAGTAAACTCCCTCTTGCATTGATAAATGAGAGGGTTCTCACCAATCAGAAAGAGATCATTAACATAATGGACCAAAATTAGAGAAATGTATTTTTTAACCAAATATTCTAAAATGAGAACTTTGGTAGACCTTAATCATGGAGCATGGCATGGGTGGCTTCCATGATCGTTAAATTCTTCCTTTCAGCAATGCCATTTTTCCCAAAAGTGTGTGGAATAGTTTTCTCCCTCTTAATGCCATCTTCTTTTCAAAATTGAATGAATTCACTTGATTCATATTCAGTTCCATTGTCAGTCCTCAATATATTGATCTTCTTCCCTATTTCATTTTCCACCAAGGCTTTGAAAAAACGGAACCATTTGAACACTTCATACTTCTTCTTTAAGAAATATATCCATGTTTTGTTCGAGAATTCATCCATGAAGATTGCATAATATAGATATCCTGCCAATTATGTTACAGGAAACATACTGGATAAGTCAGAGTGGACCAATTGGAGAATATTAGTGGTCTTTCTTTCACTAGAAGGGAATTGTCCCTTTGTAAGTTTCCCAGTTGCACAACCTTGACAAACACTTTCATCGTTCATATTGAAATCTAGCATACTTGTGTCCATCTTCCTTACCCTAGCTAATACTTTTTAATATAAGTGGGTGAACCTTCGATGCCATAGCTTAGATTGAAGAGAAGTATCACTAGCCAAAGCTTTCGAAGGACTTCCTCCAACTTGATAGAGACCATCAACCTTAAACACAAGAGTAAATGTATCTTTAGGGTTTCTTTACCAAATGTGTATCTTCCCATTAATGAACGCTACCTTGAAGCCTTTATCTTCCATCACATAAATAAACATGAATTTATTATTCAAATCAGGAACATACAATACTTCTTGTAGATTAATGGTTTGACCTTGATTCAAGTGAAGAGTGACAATAAATATCCCATTCATGGGGTAGGTGGCATTATCTCCAAATATGATCTTTAAATTAGTCTTTTTTTCAACCAAATTTAAGAGGGCCTCCTTGTACCTAGTGATGTGTCTTGAATATCCACTATCAAATAACCAATGATCCAAAGTATCCAGAGGAAAGGCAGTAGTTAGAGCAGAGATAAGATAAAATTCATCTTGTTTTTATACAGCATTACTTTCATCATACCTGGTGTTATACTCCTATACCAATAGGTGTCATATTTCATGATTGACTGGTTGAGCTCTGTAATATGTTCATCCCTTTCCTTGTTGCAAAGGTTTTCCATATTATCAAAAAAAATAAAAAAATGTAAAAAATGTAAAGAGGGTATGCCCTAAAAGAAAAATCAAAGGGTAAAAAGAATAAAATGGTCAAAAAAGTGAAAGAAATGAACCCCAAATAAAGAAAGACCAGGAAAGTGTGCAAGTCCAAAATGCCACTACTTTTTCATTTTTTGTAAATAAAGCATTGTGTGCAGATTTTTGAACTTTATGCCACAATTGATGAATGGCCAAAACAACTTAATCTTGGCTAGTTCATGTTTTAAATTTCCTATTTTAGAGATAGAGAATAAAAATTTGACCAAACTACTTAATCTTGGCAGATAGGTAGATAGGTAGAGAAGCAAAGGAGCTCAACAGTTTAATCTGATCCCTTGGAAGTAATAAGTGTAGACTTAGGTAGGCTTACCATGCAAAGAAAAGAAAATTTGATGAGGGTTTGCCAGTCTAAATGCACCCAAATAAAGGGAAGAAAAAATGCTAGGCAAAGTAGGCAGGGTAGGTAGATTGGTGTTGCAGAATGATACCTGTGATGGATTATGTTTCCAAAAGAATGTGTTAACTTTCACTTCTATCACAAGTGCAAAGCAGATATTTTGATGCAGCTCAAGTGAGGCAGATTACATAACTAACTTCCCTTCATACTTTTCCCTATTCACTTACTAATTTCTCCCCTCAAATATTAAGATCTGTTCTTAATATCCCTAAAAAGCCACTCCTTCCATTTCATTAACATTGCCTAAGTAAAACCCTATTTTACTTAGGAAAATGGCAAATTTTCTCCATATAAATCCCTTTCTTCCCACTACAGCCTAAGTTTTAATGAAAAAAACATGTTAACTTAGCGCTGATTCATTTCACAAATCCATATTAAATTTTAACATATATATTAATTAAATCCCATGTAAACATTTCCCTTCCTCGTATTATGAAAATATATAAAAAACCCCAAAAAATACTACATATCCCTGCCCCGGTTAACTATAACCATATTTGTTGTGCATAAAACAGGGATTAACAGGTTTATCTGGAACTTATTAATAGCCTTCACCGCGCACTCAAAGGATTAATTAACCACCTGGGTTAATTAATAACTAACCCCGTAGACCAATCAAAAAAGCCCCGATACCATTAAAAACAGTTTAAATACACCGGGCCCGCATATGTTAACTTCCCGCCATCTCCATAGCGCGTCCACCGTCTGATCTACGCCTAATCATCCAATGGTCCGCATCCATTTCGCGCCCCCCTCCATCGTCGTTGTTTAACTCGCGAGGAACCAACAGTTTTGGCGCCTGTACTTTGCCACGCGTCGTGCTCCCGCTGTGATTGCTTTCCCTTCGCCCGAAACCGCCCAGCCCCAAAAGCGGTGCGGGCAAAACCACTTACGACCGTGGTTTGCTGATGTCACCTCCCACATCAACTATCCTTTGCTGACATCGTCTACCCTGTACTCTCGCTGACATCATCTGTACTGCTGACGTCATCCGTCCTTCGAAACACAAAATCCTACTGAAACTTCATTTTGTCAAATAAAGGGTAAAAAAATCATTTTTTACTATTTTCTCTGCAAACAATGCTCCAGGCATAATATCTACCGAGTTCAAAGTTCATCCTCGACTGCCTCTAGACCAGAAAAGGCTCCATCGATGAGCTCCTCCTCCTATCAACCAACCCTCCAGTGTACGGTTTCCTCCTCTTTTGACACAGGTACCTGTGAATTTTCCCAATACATGGCTATTAGCGCATCAATTTCGCGGACTTCTCAACAATCTTCGCATGAAGTTAGCATACTAGGCATAGAATGAGCTAAGTGTTATGAAACAAAAGGCGCATAACAACCTCCAGTGTCCCAAAAAACAGGTGTTTATCCATAGCTGCACTATTACCCTGGGGAAAAGGGAAATTTTGGGCTAAATATTAGACAACAGTGAGCAGGGATCAGTTCAGCGTTAAAGGGTATCATATCAGCATTAAAGGGTATTAGATCAACATTAAAGGTGTAAGAGCATAATTAAAGAAGGCAGGTCAGAATTAAAGAGCACAGTTAAGACAGGCAGTCGGTGCAAAGTTATTGCAGAAGACAGCTGCAAGCCGAACCCTAAAGGCCTGCCTCTAGCACAACATCAGTCAACTGTTTCTATTTTACTTGTAAACTCTTATTAGTTAAACCTAGATATTATCTCACAACTGTAATGAGATATAGGTTGTACATATTTTCTTGTATAAATACCCCCTCCATTCGAGTATTGGGGGGTCTGTGGTGTGTGGATTTCTTAGACTCTGCTGTAACACTGAATTTTTGGAATAAGGAGCTGTCGGAAACATCTTTTGTCTGGCCATACTGGATGAAGAATTGAAGCAGAGGACTTTTCACAGAATTCTTGAATCAAACTCCGGATCAATAAGTCCTCTGTTTTCAGTCTTTATTGTTCTCTGTGTTTTCTTCAGAATTAGAATAAGCAATGAAATCTTAATTTCTCCTGTTTCTTAATTCTCTCATGTTTATTGTTTGTTAAAGAATTCTTAACTTCTCTTTGTCAATAATCATCCATTTTTCCTCTTTCAATATTTTGAAGGATTCTTAACTGCCCTTCACCCATTTGAGCCCATTCCATTTGCTTTCAAACTATTTACTTTGGTCCATATTTGACTACCTTGCTCTGTGAAGCCATCCTTGGTTAAGAAACCAAATCTAGGAAGCCTTTTTTCTTTGACTCCATCATGCCCAATGGACTGAACTATTCTGTCTTACCTCTCTATTCTATTGAATCTCACCACCCAAACTCAAACAAAACCCTTGAACTTCATAACTAGCCTAATACCTTTTAAAAACAAAGCTAAATCATAAAGAGAGAGCCCTCTCTGGATATAAATTGGCTAGATTCTATATCTAAAAGTTTGGTCTGTGGTTACCTTGGCATCCTTCCCTTTCTTATAACTTTGGGGAAAACCTGAGTGATAACACTTGGTATTTCTCATTATTTTTTGAGGTTGACCATTTCCATTCCAAGGAGAGCATTCCTCTTTCCTTTGTTTTTGAATATGTTAATCCTTTCATTGCCATTTACTTTGAAATTGTTGCGGTTTTTGTTGTCATAATTCCTTGGAGAATTCTTCTTATGAGGGTATTCTCTAGCATATTGGTTGAAATTTTTGCAATTGTAGCACCTTATTTTTCTTCCTTCTTTGAATCCCCTCTTGAGTCCTTGACCCTGTCTTCTTGGACCAGAATTACTCTTCATATTTGCATGATCAGAGAAATAAGTAGGTTTATTTCAATTTGAGGGCTTGTCTCTGGCCATTATCCTAGTCTCCTCTTGAGTGCTTCTAGCCAATAACTCATCAAAACTAGGTATCCTAACATTGTTGAGAATGGTGGTGCAAATTACATCCCATGGTATTGGAATACTTGAAAGAGTAATGAGAAAGATCTCTCTATCACAAAACTTATCCAATAGATAGCAAGTCATTCTTGATTTGAGTTATTCTCATGAAGTAGGATTGAATAAACTCCCCTTTATCCATCTTGATATACTTCAACTTGTTTTTGAGAAAGAGGATTTGGTTTGAATTGTTCACTTTAAACATCCCAACCAACTTATCTTATATCTCCTTAGAAGTTCCCAAATTAGAAATATAGAAAACCAAATTCTTTTGAATAGAGTCAACCACAATTTTGTCTGCTTTGACCTCACCTTTTCTACACTCCATCTTAGCAATAGTTAGTGCATTTGAAGGGGGCTCCACCACTTTTCCCTGCACATAGTCCAATATTTCATGATCCTCCAAGGCCAGGTCCAAATTCATATTCCATGCATGATAGTTAGATTTGTCACTGAGCTTGTCCTCAATCTTGAAGTAAGATGTAGATACCATGAGTAGTCCAAAAGTCTTATCCAACATATCTCTCTTACTGATTGCTTTTCTCTCTCTTGCTTGCACTTTGTCTTCACCTTGGATCTGATTCCATGTTAATTTTAGTTAAAAATGGTATGTTCTAAGCTTACCACAATTACTTCAATGTCCTTTAGCATCCAAATGAAAATTTCTGATTTATATTTCCAATAGAAATCACATTAACCATAAATCACATTGACAATAATTATACATAGAACATGAAAAATAAAGTGCAGAAGACAGCCCAAGAAAAGAGAAAACTAGATATGGTAGATACCAGGGAAAAAATCCAAGATAGGGAAACCATTTGATCAATTCTTCTTATTATTATATCAGATTTTCGACAGAGAGAAAGAGTACAATAAAGTCAAAATTGACTTTCCAAATGATGATCAAAGTAGCCCTGTCAAATCTGAATTTTTTATACAGTAATCAACAACCCTAATTAGAAAGTCAACGTTGATGAAATCAATAGCAAACAATCCTCTTTGTAGATCAGTCAAAGGTAGTCAAACTCGACCTTCAAAAGTGCTCAAATTCAGCCAAAAAAGTCATAAATATAGTGCTAAAACTTGGTCCTAATCTACTCTTCAAGCCTACGGTCAGCCTAATCAACTACACAAAAAATTTTGATTTGTGTGCCAAACAATGCGACCTGCCCAAACAGAATTATTCCCATAAAAATTTCAGTCAAACTTGGTCAAATAACACTTCGTCAACACTGCTCAAACCTTGTAATTGTCTTGCAATTCGGCCCTGTAATTCATCCTCTTTTCTAGCCACACGTGTGAGAAGAATAGATGTCCAATTAGTTGTACGAACCAATTAGATGAGGAGAGAGAAGAAAGTGTGAGATGAGATGATGCCAAATGATTTTTTAGGTCTCTTATATTTATACAAGTCATTGAGGATGAAGAGGCATGTCTCTTGGGCTTCATGAGCCTACATGATGATGTGGTCGACCTTGACAATTTACACATGTCTGGCATAAATTCAAAAACACATTCTACTTGTCCAAATTTGATGATCTTTAGGTTGATTTTGGTCCTCTTGAAAAAAGGAATTCAATGAAATCATCATCTCCATCAAATGGATTGTCCAAATTATAATTTGGCCCTAGTTTCCAATTTTAAGAGGAAGCCTTGAAGAGGTATCTTGTCTTACAATAGTTTCAGGATGTATTTCCAGTAGAAATTCCAGAATTTCCGCCTCACAAGGAAGTGGCATTTTCTATTGAGTTGGTACCAAAAGTAGCACAAGCATTAAAGGTACCTTATGGGATGAGCACTCCACATCTAGTGGAATTGAAGTTGTAGTTGAAGGAAATGCTTGACAAGTAATAAATTAGGCCAAGTGTGTCACCTTGGGGTGCACTGGTATTATTTTTGAAGAAGAAGGATGGTACTCTCAGGTTATGCATTGATTATAGGAATTTAAACAAGGCGACAATTAATAACAAGTATCCATTCGCAAGGATTCATGACTTGTTCGACCAGTTGAAGGGAGAAGTGGTGCTCTAGAATATTGATTTGAGATCAGGATATCATCAAGTACGTATTACAAAATAGGACATTTACATGATTTCTTTCTAGACTAGGTATGGGAATTATGAGTTTGATGTAGTTCCTTTTGTTTTGACTAATGCTCTAGCTACTTTTATGTGTTTGATGAATAGTGTGTTGTGTACTTATCTAGACAGGTTTGTGATTGTATTCATTGATGACATATTAATATATTCTAAGAATGAGGAAGAACATGTCGAACACTTAGAAACATTATTGAGATTTCTAAGATAGCATCAGTTGTATGCCAAGATTAGTAAGTTTATTTTATTTGAGAAAAAAGTTACATTATTTGGGACATGTTGTTTCTAAGGAAGGCATAGCATTAGATCCAAAAAATATCAGAGATATCATATAATGGGTAGCTCCTAAGAATGTGAATGAGGTCAGATCATTAGTGGTATTAGCAAGTTATTATGGGAGGTTCATAAGGAACTTCTCATGGATTTCCTATCCTATTATTACAGAGGAATGGAAAGAAATTTTAATGGACAAAGGAACGCATAGCTAGTTTTGAGTAGTTGAAGTAGTTGCATACAAACGCTCGAGTTCTAAACATTATAGATCCAGATAAATATTTTGTGGTTTGTACAAATTCTTGGAAAAAAGGACTTGGTGGAGTCCTACTATAGGATGGATAGGTGGTATGTTATGAGTCAAGGAAACTCAATAAGAATGAGAAAAACTATGAGACGTGTGACCTTGAGTTGGAAACAATCATCCATGCTTTGAAGATGTGGAGACACTATCTTCCTGGCAAGAGGTTTGTGTTGATGAGTGATCACAATGGGTTGAGATACTTTCTTGACCAACCTAATATGAATGCCAGGAAAGCTATATGATTGACCACACTCATTGAGTTTGACTTTGAGATCAGGTATATTAAGGGTAAAGAGAATAGGGTTGTATATGCTCTCAGCAAAAGAGTGCAGGTGATCACATAAAAACTATGAGTTCATATGGGATAGATTTATAAGATCAGATCTTAAAGGTAGGAAAATAGCATGACAAGTACAAGGTGCTTAAGAATAGGTTACAATAGTAGGGTACAGGTGAACACGATGTGGACTATCATCTCACCGCAGATGGTTTGGTAGATTTAGGTATTGGATCTATGTGTAAGACAAAAAAGAGCTCAATAAGCTCATATTGATTGAATTTCATGCTAAGTTATATTCAGGCTCATTCAGGATATCAGAAGACTCTAATAGTTGTGAAGAAGTTCTACTACTGGTCGAATTTGAAGAAAGAGGAAGTTGAGTTTGTCGTAAGGTGTTTGGATTTTCAATAGCTAAATGAAGAGTGTAAGCATCTAGTTGGTTTATTGCAGGTGATTATGATTCTAGAGTGGAAATGGAAGGTAATTTCAATGGACTTCATTACAATTTTTCTGAAGACATCTAGACAACGTGATTCTATCATGGTTGTGGTTGATAGGTTGACTAAGGTAGCTCACTTCATACCGGTTAAGTCTACTTATTCAATAAGTGAGGTAGCACAGGTCTTCATCAGGGAGGTAGTGAGATTGCATGGTATTCCTAAGAAGATTTTGTCTAACAGAGATGCCAAGTTCACTTCCATTTTTTGGAAAGAGTTATTTGTAGGTTTGGGTACAAAGTTGGCCTTCAATACAACTTATTATACATAGGCAGATGGACAAATGAATAGGGTCAAAAGGACTCTTAAGTATATGTTAAGGATGTACATCATCCATCTGTAGAGGAGGTGGTAGAAGTATCTTCCACTAGTTGAGTTTTCTTATAATAATGGATATGAGAAGTCGCTGAGGATGAGTCCATTTGAAGCACTTTATGGGCAAAGTTGTAATACTCCCATTAGCTAGAGTGATCTAGTCAACAGGCTATTGGTGGGACTCAACATTTTGACAGAGATAGAATAAGAAATGCAGGTTATTAAGAAGAATCTAATGAAAACATAGAATAGATAGAAGAGTTAAGTAGATCAACATAGGGCATTTAAGGAGTTTCAGGTTGGGGGGCATGTATATTTGTGCATCAATCCCAAGAAGAGATCATTGAAGATTGGATCATGTGCCAAGTTGGAACCTTCGTATTGCAGAACTTTAGAGATCCTTGAGGGGATTAGACCAGTGGCCTATAGAATTGCACTTCCTCGAAAAGTGAAATTCCATGATGTTTTCCAAGTTTCATTGCTTAAAATATATGTGAAATATGGTGATCATGCGATTGATTGGTCTGTATTGCAGGTGGATCCAAAAGGTGAATTCCAGCTAGAACTGTTGATGAGCCTCATAAATGGGTAATTATATGGGCTCATTTTTCCTCCTAACCTAGTCGAACCAACCATTCTCTTAGCTTATTACATGATTTTTTGATTATATTTATGCTTATAGAGTGAATTGAGTTAGTTATTGTGCCATGCGGTCTAACATGTATTTAATGCAGATTATTGATGAGTTTTGAGGTCAAAGTCAAGGATCCAATGGACAAATGGTAGCAATAACTCGAAGTGGACAAAGGAGAGGAATTATAGGAGGGAATCCCCCTCATTTATTACTCCTCACTTCGAATTCCCCTTCATTCAGCTTGGAGTACAAGCAATCGAATCATGCACTAGAAGGTAGTAGTTCAAGTGGAGGATGACTGATGATTATCTCGAGTTTTGGGAGCCAAGCCTCACTGATTTTAAGGAAGCTGTTGGTAGCTTCATTTGTATAAGTAAAGGGGCCTAGGGCCTCACTAGGGTTGGATTTTTGTTGAATTTTTGCCTATGTAAACTCTGCTCCAACTTCAAACTTATTATTTTTGAGACATTTTCATGTAATCTTGTTATTGTTTTGAAATAAAGATGGAATCCTTTTTGAGTTAGCACTGAGTTACCTCAGAGGTTGAAGCTCTTGTGTTAGGGCCCAATCCAAGTAGCCAAGCTCCTCTTTACTTGTATTTTTATATTTTATTTCAATTTGTAGATTAGGTTGCTATTAGATGTGTTTCTTTAATGGTTAAGAATAGGTTGCTTTCGATGATTCAGTAGTTTGCTTCCATTTGTGCTCTCTATAGTAGGTTAAGCAATGATAAAAAGAAGATTCAAAAGGCTAGAAATAGTGCCTTGGCCTCTCCTCCCTTTGGGACCATGATTTGAGGCAAAGACTCTCTTGTTTCCCCAAAAACACAGATTTTCCTCATTCATAAGACTTCTAGTATTTGCAGCTTTTTAGTGGTTAATAGTCTAGTTTTGCTTTGCTACAGAACTTATTCATCATGCTCAATTATTTATTTAAAATAGTATTCTTTCATGCTTTCCTTTCTTGCATCATTTCTCAATATTTCCTTTCATAGATCATAGTTTAGACTAGTTGATGCAAAACTTTGTTTTTCTAGATGCACTCATTTCATTGCTTGCTTGATCTTATTGGTTGACTATCAGATTGTTTATGCAGCAGATCTCTTCTAGAAGTAGGCCAGCCCATTAGCCATCCCATCCTCCATCTGATCCATTGCCTACAAGTGTCCCAAGTCTCCCCTCAATTCTGCCTTAGTTTCTTGCATTTTACATAGAATTTATTCCTCTCTTCGTGAGAAAATCCAATCATCTTTCTCTCTCCTGATGATTCTTGGTAGACCCTAGGTGCCCTAACACCTCATTCCAACCTTCATCCACCTTTTCCACCCACTCTCACAACCTCAAAATAGTTATAATTGCTCTCGGCCTCCTCCTGGAGGCCTCTTGTAGAACGCTATTTTTCCTCATGTAGATTTCCTGTGTCCTCCTATAGATTTTCCTGTAGGATTTCTTTTGAAGTATGAGTATGGGAAAAGCCTCCAGAAGGAAACCTGAGACCTCCTAGGACCCAACCACACCATCCTACATCCTCTCAAGTCCCAAAACCACCCTCCAACGCCACCTATTTGCTGCCACATTCACAAACAATAAATTACATGCATGTCAAATTCACATAAAAATACATAAAATCCAAAAATATGTTTTTTTGCTCATTTACTTCCAGAAATATCTTAGTTAGATGTTGTTTACTTCCTTGAGTAGGTAATAGCATTCTTTTCATGGTTTTCATAATGCTTTCTGCAAAAGTTGGATTAGTTGGTTAATTAGGATTTACTTGGTTTGCTTTACATTTCAGTCTTTCTCCTTTCTGCAGTTAGAGTAGTATATGTAGAGTAGTCTTTCTCTCCTTTCATCACATATAGAGCTTCTTCTGGAATCCATAGAAGTTGGCTTGAGCTCCTAGTTATCTTGCTGACCAAGTGACAACCTGTAGTAAGAACTAGTACTTGTGCATACAACACTGTCACTTCCAAGTTTGTTACGAACTACCGGGTTGATAAGAGTAAAGTAGGCAACCCAGGAATTGCAGCATTATTTCTACAATACTGGTGCTCACCACTTTTTGGCGCCGTTGCCAGGGAAGCGTCAGAGTATTCTGTGATTACTGCTTTCTTCTATTTTCTATTGTAACATTCTGCTAATAGTTTATTTCAGCAAAAGTAGACTAGTTCTTATTTTCCTTCAGTTTTGCATTTCCTTGCTTTCATTTTCAATTCTGAAAATTTCATTTCAGCAAAATTAGACTAGTCCTTTCTTTTCCTTCAATTCTGAATATCCTCGATTTCCTTTTCAATTCTGCAAATTTCATTTCAGCAAGAGCAGACTAGTCATTTCTTTTCCTTTCAAGTTCTGCATTTCCTTTCTTTCCTTTTCAATTCTGCAAATTTCATTTCAGCAAGTTCATTTCAGTTAGTTGCAATTTGTTCAATCAATTTCAGTTTTGTAGGTACTATCAGTGTGTGGAAAAATAAACAAAAACCAACCAAAAATATTTCCTTTCATGCCGCGTAGGAATAGAGATAACTCAGGAAAAATTTGCCCAATACCCCCACTGCTTCACACTGCCAATCTTCTCTCTTCTTCGATGGCTGCGATCAAGAAGAACCCTTAGGTGAATAGAAAGACATATTTGAAGAACCTATAGGGGAAGAAGAAGAAGAAAACATTCCTCTGGAGCCAATGGCTGAAAACAAAAATGCTAGGGTCAGTACCTCTTCTTCCAATTCATCCATTAAAGGTGAAATTGGAAACATGCTGGAAGACTTCAAGAGTGAGATGTTGCAGATTCTTGCCATGCAAATGGATACCTTACCTATCAAAAGAAAACAAGAGGAAGCAGAGAGGGCTTTGTCCATTTTTTTCCCCAGATGCACTAGGAGGCATCCTAGGAATGAATGCCCATTGAACTCTATAGAGGTTTGTTCATTCTATGAAGAAAATCATTCTACAGATAAGTGCCCTTCTTTACCCGGACTTAAAGTTGTATATCAAGGGGCTGAGGGAGTCACTAAATAGCTCTATTACATAAACCAAAGGAGGCCACATGGACTTAGACCATACCAGCAAGGGATGCAAGGGACATCTCAAGCATACTACAACCCCAACCAAGTCACTTCCATACCTTCTTGGGGCCCTCCTACTCATCCTTCATGGTCCATGCCTCCTCCTTGGTCCTTCACATCTCAATATCATGCCCAAATAGCCACCCATTCATTTCAATCCTATGCTCAGCCACAACCTCAGTGGAATGCACCTAATCAGGGGTGGAGGCCCCAATACAAATCTCTTCCCACTCTTTTTCCTCCACCACCTGCCCAACCACAACGCCATCCACATCCATCTCAAATATACACTCCCAATCAACTACTTGTACCACCATTTCCAAACCCACACATTGAAGTAGCTCAACCCATTTTTAATGCTAAGGTACAACACTCCTAAACAACTCCTCTTGAGCTCAATGGTATTCACCATAGCTCAGGAAGACTATTGTAAAAAAGAGATTATATTGATATCATTGAAGGACTACATCCAGAAGAAGAAGATTCAAAAGAGAAGATCAAAGAACCATGGGCTGCACTTTATGTAGAGAAGACATCAAAATCAGAGGTCGAGAGATCTCCCTCATGGCTACCATCAAATCCTCCATGTATTTAAGATAAAAATTAGCAAAAAGAGGAAGATGTGAAGGTCATGGTAGAAGAAGACATGAAGAATGATCCAGATCAACAAAAGGACCAAGGACATCACAACTATATTGAAACATGGTTCCAAGAAGTCACTAAGTTGCGACATCACTCTCTTCCTCAACTATGCTTGATCCTTTCAAAGTCAAATCATTTGGTCTCTGAAATACAGGTACATGTCAAAGTATACATTTCAAGCCTCCACATCATTTTTTCTATCATATTGATGTGCACATGGCTTCATTGGAAGTATTCTTATACTTGAAAGTGATTTTGCTTTTCAAGTAGGGTAGGGTAGGAAAAAATAAAAAATAAGAGAAAAAAATAAAAATCTAAGGTGAAAACCACCTTGCAGGTGCCTCAGATTGGCTCAGTGATTGAAAACCTCCATGAGGAGGTCAATGGGTTGGAAAGAAGAAAAAAAGAGAAAAAGATCCTAGGTGAAAACCTCCTTTGAGGCACCTAGGCAAACCTACTAGTTGAAAACTTCATTGAGGCGGCTAGTAGGCCCAGAAAAAAGAAAAAAAAAAAAGAGAAAAAAAATAAAAACCCTTGCTCCATACATGCATGTACTCCCCAACATTTGTAAGCAACAAGAACAAGTTGGTACCAAAAAGAAAATTGGTCAAGCCTAGTCAAAAGAATTCAAATTTTCACTTTATCCTACTTCGCTCAAATGCTCCAACAAGGCCAAGGCCATGCCGATCCATCACCGTCATTTATTCTCACCATCCACCCATCAGTATAGAGCTTCTATTACTCATTTTCCTTGTTATCCTAAAAGCAAAACTATAGGATGCTCTGTTTTCCTATAGGATACAAAAATACATAGAGCAGAAATTTATTTTTTCCCTAACTTGAAAATTGTGCATCCATTTAAAAAATGGTTTCATGGGGAGTTGCATATGGATGATGGTAACAAGCTCAAGCAATTTTAGCAAATTCCAGTGCATAGTTACCAAGAAATTGGCCTCCATCACCTTTAGCCATTTTTGCATTTTCTCAATATCCGTGCATCCATTTAAAAAATTGTTTCATGGAGAGATGCATATGGATGATGGTAACATGCCCAAGAAATTTCAGCAAATTCCAGTGCACGTGTCCAAGAAATTGGCCTCCATCACCTTCAAACATTTTTTGTTTTTCTCGAGATCCATGCATCCATTGACCAAAATGTTTTATATGGGGAGGTGCATAATGATGATGGAAGCATGCTCAGAAATTTTCAGGTCAATCCAGTTTACCGTTTGGGAGATATGGACAAAAAAAGTCATTGTCCTGCAAGCCCACAGCAGTTGATTCCATAGAAGTCCAGCACCAACAACAAGGGATAGCACATCTGAAGGATGAAAAGGCACATGCAGCTCAGCTCCAAAAAAAGAAGAACCTGCAAAAACACACAACAACACAACATGCATATAGGGAAATGAAGACATGTAGCAGAGAAAGCCATAACACCTCACAACAAATACACTCGGATCACAGGTAAGTAACTAAGTCACTCCTTTGTTTGTGTTGGTGTAATTAGAAGTCATGCAAAAGCAATGAGATGGTTGAGGTTGAACGAGGGAAAGGTGGCTAGTTAACTTTGCCACCTTCAGTTAGTTGACTCCACTTAACCAAGATGTCACCCACACGTGCGCACAATTAACTCCAGCAAAGGATGCCAAGGACAGGTAGTGGGAGGAAGAGTTAACTCCGATGCAATAATTATGGATGATTACGAGGAGGGACCATGATGACCAAGCAGGTGGGGACCAACGATCCTAATATATGCAACATACACCTTGTCAGCTCAACACTCATAACCGAAAACAGCCATAAAGGGTAATAAATACTCCTCCCCGAGCATTCTCACCACCTTTTCCTTCATTCTCTTCTCATAACTCAACCACACAGCAGTCTTCTTATGCCCCCATAGCCTCGTATCCACCATCCTCCATCGAATTCCTCCATATTTTTTCTCTCGATATTTTCTACATGAGCACCTACAGGAAATCTACAAGAGGGACAACAGGCTTCTACAGGAGGGGCTGTGAGTTGTTTTGAAGGGAAAAAACACAATTTTTAGCACGATTTTTGGTCTGAAGAGGTAGGGTTCATGCATACCCCCTATTGAATATCAATATATGAAAGAAGTGGTTTCAATTTGAGGAAGAAACAAGTCTTTAGGAGAGAAAAATACATAAAATAATTTCTGCTTATTTAAAAAAAAAAAAAAACACAGTCTCCAGTGTTTCTCTATTTTTTCAAAATTCTGTCTCCACCTCCATATTTAGTTTTCCAAAAGAGTATAGACAATATGACAGGACCCAAAAATAGTCCTATAGGAGGTTCAGATGGTTCTACATGAGACACTTTCAAAACAACACGAGACCCAAAAGCTTGAGAAAAAGATAGAAGAATGGCCATAGGTGAAGGAGGAAGCACAAGAGATACAAGAACCTGATCCCTAGCCTAGTCTTGCCTCCTATTACATTCTACTTGAGGGAGGAAGGATGATCCCACAAAAATTTACAATTCCACTATTCTTTGAATTAGAGAAAGAAAGACTAAGAACACATAGGTGGATGAAAATAGCCAAATCCAATGGAATTGAGGATATTGGCCATATGGAAAACAAACTCAAAGAAATGGGCAGAGAGTTGAGTGCTCTCAAAGACAGGGAAGCAATTATAAGAAGCCACCTTGAAACTGAAAATGAATTGTTAAGGAGGCAGCTGAAAGAGAAGGAAACTCAGCTAGCATGCATGGCTAGCTTATCCATGGAGGCATTGCAATGTAGAACACCAGCAAAATCCTATGGCCTATATCTCAAGGACCAATGGTTACAATTCCAGATAAAGACTCTGGCACAAAGAGGCAGAATGCCTTTCCAAGATTACAGGCCATTTATGGACCTGTGTGACCAAAGCACATCAGAAGATAAGGCAAAGATGGCAGAATTCTACCTACATAACATGGCCCTCACAGACATGAATGTGTGGGAGCCCAATGCTAGGCTAGGGGACTTGCAACTAATGGCCCTAGCCTCATGGATGAACCATGAAGAGTTGAGGGCCACAAAAATAAGAAGATTGATGATAAAAGAGCAGAATGATCCATTAACGATAAGAGCTGAACCATCAGATCCTATGGCACTCATTAGCACACACAACCTACTTGCCAATAATCCTTAGATTGCCCCTATATATCTAAATGATCAGGCACAAGCCATTGCACACTTTAAGGATATGCAAAGGCTACTTGGGGATTATTGTGTGTATGCATGCATGAGGAGATGGAACATCTTACCACACAGTCTCCAGATCAGGGAATATCATTCCCCCATGAGGATGAAGGAGGCATTAAGAAGAGTGCCAATTTACAAGCATTCCATGCAGAGGCTGAAGGTCAACTGGATTGGCCTCAAAATGAGTCCCCCACTGTTATTAGGCATGCTGGAAGGTAGAAGAGAAGAAGAAGAGGAGTAGTGGGAAGAGATAGAAAGGAAGGTAGGATTTTATCACAAGGAAGAGGAGACCACATCAGAAGCTTTGGATGCTAGGGAGGCCACCAGGGCCATAAAATATGAGGAGATTGATTAAGTTTCTCAGAGGATGAGCAACACTTTCAATAGGGGGGTGATGATGAGCCTCATAAATGGGTAATTATATGGGCTCATTTTACCTCCTAACCTAGTCAAACCAACCATTATCTTAGCTTATTACATGATTTTCTAATTATATGTATGCTTATAGAGTGATTTGAGTTAGTTATTGTGCCATTTGGTCTAACATGTATTTAATGCAGATTATTGATGAGTTTTGAGGTCAAAGTCAAGGATCCAATGGAAAAATGGCAGCAATAAATCAAAGTGGAAAAAGGAGAGGACTTATAGGAGGGAATCCCCCTCATTTATTACTCCTCACTTCGAATTCCCCTTCATTTAGCTCAGAGTACAGGCAACCAAATCATGCACTAGAAGGCAGCCGAGCAAGTGGAAGATGACTGATGATTATCTCGAGTTTTGGGAGCCAAGCCTCCCTGATTTTAAGGAAGATGATGAGCCCCAAAAATGGGTAACTTTATGGGCTCATTTTGCATATTATTCTTGATTAATCCACCATTCTTCATATTTTTATGCATGCTTTTGAATATATTTATGTTAATTGATGAATGAGAATAGCCAATTGACCACAAAGTCTAATACATGCTTATTGTAGATTTTTGGACATTTTTTGGACCAAGGTCAAGCATTTATGAGCAAGTTGACATCCAAATATGAAGGAAAAAGGCTAAGTATTTTTAGGAAGGGTGTCTCCTGCACTAAATTACCCCTTCCTTGAGTTCTGCACCATCAGCTCAAAGTTTAACAGCCCACCAAAGTTGATTTCAATGGGCAGGCGAGCAGGTTTTGTGAAGTGGCTAATTAACTGCAGTCTTGAGCAGCCAAGCCCCTAAAGTTAAAGAGGACTGTTGGGAGTCCTCGTGTTGCATAAGTAGGAAGGCTTCAAGCCTTGGTAGTTTAGCTATTGAACACTTGTTTTTCGCACTTGAGTGTAGCTTTGCATTTTAGCTCATTTTCGAGCTCTTGTTGTAAACAGTTTTGTGACATGAATATTATTTTTTGAGTAATGGAGATGAATTTCACTTTGCACAAACTCTAAGCTTTCTTAGGAGGCTGTAGCTCTTGGGGATGGGCCCAACCCAAGTGCCAGTACCTCCTTTGTGTACCTCTATGAGTTTTCCTTGCATTCATAGGATAATTTCTGTTATCTAGGTTAAGGTCTTGCTTTGTTACTTAGGTTGCTTTTGATGATTAAAATAGCTTTTCATGCTTCAGGTTGATTTGATAGTTTGGTAATAGAAAATATCTACAAAAATGCCATCAAGAAATCCTTGATCTCATCTCTCCCTCCTTGGAATCATGAGCTGAGACCAAGGCATACTTGCTGCCACAAAAACACTGTTCTTGCCTTTCTATGCAAATGCTAGTGTTAGATTTTTAGTTGGAAAAGTTGATACCAGTTGTACTTACATGTTTAGATCTGTTCTTGCTTAGTTTCCATAGCTATCTTGTATGATTTCCTATCTATAATCTTCTTTTCATCATGTTTCTGGTTGTTAGGTCAGATTAGGTCAAATTAGATAGATCTCTGGTTTTTCTAGTCTTTGTTCTATCAGTTTTGGAAAATAGTGTGCAAAGTACCTGTAATACATTCCTACCTAACCTTCCTCCATCATCCAACTTGTTCTAGCCCCTAATCCAAGATTCCTTCCCTCCATTCGCTACACTTTCCCGATTTTCCCTAATTTCTATATTTTTGTGCAACATTGCTTTCTCCATCCTTGAGCAAATCCAGCTATCTTCATCACTCCTGAGCTTCATTTACTAGGTCCCACACCTCTTAACAACCTTATCCACCCTTCATTTCCACTTCCCCACCATATTTTCTCCATCAATCCTCTAAAATCCTCTTTCGGCCGTTCCTGGAGAATTTCCTGTAGAATATCCTGTAGAACCCCTGCAGACTTCCCGTAGAAGTTCACGTGAGCAGTTTTTCGAGATTTGATCGCTATAAAATTCTCTAGAAGGGTGTTAGGGACCCCTTGGGCCCTCTTCTCACCTTCCCAACCTCCTGCAAGTTCCCACTCCATTTCCTTTCGCCAATCAACCTCTACACAGTCAAAAACAATTAAAGCACATGCATAATAAATATGCAAAATTACTTAAAAATATAAAAAGATGTTTTTTTCTAGATTTTCCTTTAGAAATAGCTTAATCACATGCATTTTACCTTTCTAAGAGTCAATGGCATCCATTTCAGAAACTTTCATCTCTTTTCTTGCACCAGTAGGGTTAGTCAGTAAAACTAGGGTTTGCATTTCCTTTCAGCTTTCATCTTCTTTCTGCCAGTATATTAGCTCCCTTTGACTTAGATTTCGTCCTTCATAGTTAAAAGCTTCTTCTAAGAGATCATAGAAGTTGGCTTAAGCTCCTAGCGAACTTGTGCTAGCTGATCAAGTGACAGCCGCGACAAGAGCTAGTACTTGTGCATACAACACCGTCGCTTCCAAGTTTGTTACGAACAACCGGGTTGATAGAGGTAAAGAAGGGAGTCCCAAGAGTTGCAACATCATTGCTGCAATACTGGAGCCCACCATATTTTTGGCGCCATTGCCAGGGAAGCATCAAAGTATTTGTGATTGCTGCTTTTCTTCTATTTTCTACTACAACCTTCTGCTCAGTAGTTTATTTCAGCAAGAGTAGAGTAGTTGTTTCATTTCCATTCTGCAATTTCATTTCTGCAAAAGTAGATTAGAAATTTCCTGCTTTCATAGATTAGCATTTCCCTTCTGCAATTTCAATTCTACAAGCGTAGATTAGCATTTCAATTCTGCAAGCATAGCTTAAAATTTCAATTTTGCAATTTCAATTCTGCAAGCGTAGCCGAGCATTTCATTTTTGAAATTTCATTTCAGCAGCATAGATTAGTCATTTCCTGCTTTAATTTCAATTCTGCAATCTTCATTCCAGCAAGGTTTATTTTAGTTAGTTGCAATTTTTTGTTCAATCAATTTCAGTTTTGCAGGTATAAGCAAAAAAAAAAAAAGCAACCAAAAATATTTCCTTTCATGCCTCGTAGGAACAGAGACAATTCAGGAAAATTCTTACCCAACAACCCCACCAAATCACTAAGTCACCCTTCTCTCTTCTTCAGTAGCAATGATCCAAAAGAACCTATAGGTGAACCTCCAGAGATATATGAAGATCCTATAACAAAAGAAGAGTAAGAAAACATTCTTCCTGAGACCATGGCGGAACGTAGAAACAGTATAGGAAATGAGGAGAGAATAGAACGTACCTTTCCCATCCGAGAGACCAATGGGGACACAAAAATGAAAAACATAAGTCCTTCGACCTTACCTCACTTCCGTGGATTGACCATTGAAGACCCTGATACCTTCTTGTTTGAGTTTGTTGTCCTTTGTCGAACTTATGATTATGCAAAGACGAGAAAAAGTTGAAATTATTTCCCTCTACCCTCAAGGATGCAGCACTATGCTGGTTCATCGGGTTACCTGGAAATAGTATCACAACTTGGGCTCAGATGCAGCAAGCCTTTAATAACAAATATTGGGATTACTATAGGTCAAAGGAAACAAAGGGAGAAATCTTTCGGATGACCATGGGAAGTGATGAATCTTTAGAAGACTATGAAGAAAGGTTTCAACTCAGTTATAAAAGGGCCAGGTGCACACTTGACCCAAAATCTCTGAATTTGGTTATGCTCCGAGGAGTCCCTGAAGACCTTCTAGATACCCTCCATTTGCTGGTTGGGGGAGACATCTACCAACTACCTTATGACGACATAAAGATCCATAGAGATATGCTTCGTTTGTGAGGTTGATCACCCTACAAACCAGTGCCCAACCTTACCCGGACTTAAAGCTATGTACCAAGGGGCTGATGGAGCCACTAAACCACTCTACTTCCTAAACCAAAGGAGGCCTCATGGACCTAGACCGTACCAGCAGGGGATGCAAGGGACATCCCATACTTATTACAACCCCAACCAATCCACTCACCTACCTTCTTGGGGTCCCCCTGCTCATCCTTCCTAGTTCACACCCCCTCCTTGGTCATACCCATCTCAATACCATACTCAACCTGTTGCTCATTCATTCCATTCTCATGTTCAGCCACAACCTTAGTGGAATGCACCTCAACAGGGGTGGAGACCCCAGTACAACTCTCCTCCCACTATTTTGCCTCCACCACCTGCTCAACCACAACCATTACCTCCTGCTCCTCCATGACAACCCCAGATACCTGCTCAGCCGAACCCGAACCCCAATAACAAATAGGACCAACAATTATATATTGGAGAGACAACATGCCCTACCTATGCTGTGGAGATTCAATAGATCAACCTACAATCTGGAAAGGTCCTCCCAGATAGCCAATCTCCTCCTAAGGAGGATGAGGAAGAAAAACAGGAAAGTGAACCCAAATCCATTCCACCCTTTCCTGAGAGACTAACTAGAACCATGCAACCAAACCCAGAAGAGACTGAGCTCCTAGGAGAACTTAAACAATTATGTGTAAAAATACCACTTCTCCAAGCCATAAAATATGTACCAATCTACAACAAATTGATCAAAGAGAAGTGTTTCAGGCACCCAGGCAGGCACAAGAGAGATGCCCTGACTATCAATGTTATAGGACAACTGTCCAACCTAATGTTGGGACAAGTAATTTGTCCAAAATATTTGGACCCTGGGAGTCCTGTAGTCGATGTCCACATCAATGGCACCATAATCCCCCACACCTTGATCGATCTAGGGGTTGCCATTAATGTGATGACCAGGGACACCATGCTCAAACTCAACCTTCAGAATTCCCTAAGAAAGACCTCGACAGTACTGCAGTTAGCAGACCACTCCACCATGACCCCGAAAGGGATTGACGAAGATGCCATGGTCTCCGTTGATTCTTGGGAGTACCCTGCGGACTTCTTGGTCCTTCAGCCAAAGGCAAAACTCACTGGATACCCCCTCATTTTGGGAAGGCCTTGGTTAGCTACTACAGATGCTTACATCAGTTGTCGAGCTGAGAGCATGACCATTAAGAATGGGCCTATGTCAAAACAGCTAGTCCTATATCCTCCTGCCCAACATTTGCTCAAACATGACATACCTCTTTGGTTGGAGGAGGAAGATGAGGATGAATTCTACTCTACACCATTGTGCACAGTGGAAGCCACCAGGGGAGGTCCTTAAACCGAGGATGACCTTATTGGAAATTTGATTCAAAATCCACCTCCCAGTGTGCTGCCATTAGAAGAGTTGGTAGGAGACACCCAAGCCAGTGCTTTTAGCGGATCTATGTGTGATTGATTTGACCTCTCCCCAAGTTAAGAATGTGGAATTTGGCCTCGAGATAACCTTGAAGATCAACTCATCCCTATCCCCCTCTTAGGAGAAAGAGCTGTGTAGCTTATTGAACAACCATTTGGATGCTTTTTCTTGGAGCTATAAGGAGATGAAATGAGTCCATCCTTCAATCTGTACCCATCACATTTACATTAAAGAGGATTGTAAACCAGTCAAGTAGCCTCAGAGGAGGATGAATCCAGCCCTCAAGGACATTGTCAAAGAAGAACTACAAAAGTTGTTGGATGCAGGATTCATCTACCCCATCTCTGACAGCGAGTGGGTTTCTTCTTTGGTGCCTGTGCCCAAGAAGAACAGGAAGTGGAGAATCTGTGTAGATTATCGAGAACTTAACAAAGCTACCAAGAAGGACCATTTCCCTTTGCCTTTCATAGATCAAGTGTTAGATGGCCTAGCAGGGAAGAAGTTCTTTTCCTTCCTATATGGGTTTAGCAGGTATAATCAGATCCAAATCAGCCCGAAAGACCAAGATAAGACCACTTTCACTTGTCTATTGGGTACCTTTGCCTACCGGGTCCTTCCCTTTGGGTTATGCAATGCTCCTACCACTTTCTAGAGAGCAATATTGAGCATATTTACTGAGTTGGTTCATGATTCGGTGGAAATCTACATGGATTGTGGGTCCAACTTCCAAGAAGCATTGACTAACCTGGGAAAAGTTTTAACCAAGTGTATTGAAATGAACCTATCCCTCAGTCCTAAAAAATGTGAATTCCTAATGACTGAAGGGACCGTGCTAGGTCATACAATTTCTCAGCAAGGATTACAGGTGGATCCCAACAAGATTGCTATCATCCAAAGGGTTCCACCTCCTCAAAAGGTAAGAGATGTTTAGAGTTTTCTAGGCTTAGCAGGATATTATAGAAGGTTCATTAATGATTTCAGTAAGCTAGCCTCTCCATTGTTTGGTATTTTGGGGAAAGATGTTGAGTTTACATGGACTGACAACTGTCAAGAGGCTCTGGATGCGTTGAAAGGTAAGCTGGTAACTGCCCCAATCTTGAGAGGTCCAAACTGGGCCCTATCTTTCCACATTCACACAGATGCCTCAAACAAAGCCATAGGAGTAGCCTTAGGACAAGTTGAAGAGAAGCTACCATATGCCATATATTTTGTCAGTAAAAACCTGTCCAAGGTAGAGTTAAACTATACTATAACTGAGAAAGAGCTCCTAGCTGTAGTCCATTCCTTAAAAAAGTTTAGACACTACATCACTGGTTATCAAACATTCGTACACACTGACCATGCTGCAATTAGGTATCTGATGAATAAACCTAATGTAAATACTCGTATCATTAGATGGTTACTTTTATTGCAAAAAAATGATTTGACCATTGTTGATAAGACAGATAAGGAAATGTTGTTGCTGATTTTCTTTCTAGACTAGATTTGCCTGCAAGTGAAGAAGGGATGGTGGATGACCAAATGCTAGATGACCACCTGTTTCCTATCTTAGTACTCTCTCCATGGTTTGCTGATATAGCAAATTACTTGGTTTCAGCACAGTTCTTGCCACACCTATCCTCAAAAGAGAAGAGTAAGATCGTGAGGAAAAGTGCCCCATTCACTTGGATTGGGGGCAACTTGTTTAAACTTGGCCCAGATCAGATTTTGAGGCGTTGTTTCAGGGAGGAGGAAGTTTTTGACATCCTCCTAACCTATCATGATGGACCCTGTGGAGGCCACTTTGCAGCAAAAAGAACCACCTTCAAAATTCTATAAGCAGGCTACTATTGGCCCACTCTTCATCAAGATGTCAGGAGATACATCAACCAATGTGACCGATGCCAAAGGATGGGGAAACCAACTCCAAGGGATGAGATGCCCCTCCAACCTCAAGTGACTTTCGAGCCATTTGAGAAGTGGGGTATGGACTTTGTGGGTCCTATCAACCCTCCTTCAAACCAGAGGTCTTACATCATTGTGTGCATAGATTACCTGACAAAGTGGGCAGAAATGAGGGCAATCAAAGTAGCGACAGAAGAAAAGGTAGCTGATTTTTTGAGGGAAATATCTTCTACAAGTTTGGCTACCCAAGAGAATTAGTCACAGATCAAGGAAGTCAGTTTACCTCTAACCTGATTGAAGACCCGCTCGCTCATCACAAGATTAAGCACAGAACTTCCACCCCTTATCACCTGCAAGCAAATGGACAGGTGGAAGTCACTAACAGAGCTTTGGAAGAGATTTTTACTAAGATAGTGAGTAGCAGTAGAAAATATTGGCAAATCACTTGGTTGAGGCCACCTGTGCCTATAACACTACCTGGAAACTACAAAAGGTTTCACACCCTATGAGCTGGTCTGCGGGAAGAAGGCTTTGTTGTCCATAGAATTTGAATATAACACAATGAGGTTAGCAGCTCAGCTGGACCTAGATCTCAGCCATGCACAACAGGAAATATTACTGCAGCTGAATGGACTAGATGAACAGAGAATGTGAGCCCTTCTCCACTCAGAGGTGGTCCAACTTCAAAGAAAGATATGACATGATCGTCACCTTAAAGAAAAGCAATTTCAGCTAGGGGATTGGGCACTGTTATATGATTCAAGATACATGGATTTCAAAGGAAAGCTGAGGACAAGATGGCTGGGACCATATACAGTGAAGAAATGCAACGACAATGGTTCAATCCTTATCAAGACCATTGATGAATAAACCATCCCCATGCTCGTCAATGGGCATCGATTGTAAATATACAAGAAGCCCCTTTCCAAGCAGGAGTTCATTGAAACTCTAGATAAATCAGTGTTGATAGTGGAGCAGGCCCCTGTCTCCACTCCACCCACACCTTGAACAAAAAAAAAACAGAAAAAAGGGAAAAGAATAAAAGATCATTGGGTGAAAACCTCTAGGAGGCGCCCAAGGCAGATAGTGAGGGTGAAAACCTCCTGGAGGCACCCCAGTTGTCTCAGACTAAAAAAAAAAAAAAAAAAAAAGAGAAAAAAGAAAAAAGAAAAAAGAAAAAGGAAAATACACTTAATTTCTGATGGATAAATTGCAGGTTGCAGGACGGACATTGCAGGTTAGGAGGTGTTAGCTACCTATACCAATAGGTTTCATTTTTCATGATTGGCAAGGAAAGTGCCAAATATGCTCTACTTTGGTGATGAAAAGATCTCATATTTTTGTGGAAAACACCTATCTACAGTTGATTGATATTGTCCTACTTCTGAATGGGTGATCCAACAGTCTAAGCTGGGTCATGCCATATTTCAATTTTTGTTGTAGATTAGAGAGAGAAATCTGTCCAAACTATTCAATCTTGGCAGATTAGTAGTTAGGTAGAGAATGAAGGTTCCCAACTGCTTAATCTGGGGCCTTGGAAGTAATAAGGCTAGCCTTAGATAGAAAATCAAAAGGAAATGCAAAAAGAAAAGAAAGAGAGCAATTGAGGGTTTGCCAATCTAAGTGCACCCTCCTTGAAGTAACAAAAAATGCTAGGCAATAGAATGGGTAGGTAGATGGGGTTGCAGAAGCATGATTTCTTTCATATCACTGGCCTAAGCAAAGGAACACATGGTGGCCAGTGCAGATCTTCCTATTCAGCAATTTTGTGGCAACAAAGTGAAGCATGTCTAATTTCCCAATCATTCCCTATCAAACCTTTTTCTAACATCCCACTATCACCTTGGTTCATGACAGAAATCAAACTCATTTGTTGATTCTTGTTGTATAGAAGAGCCACATTTCTTGTGTAAAAATCTTTTCATTTTGATCTACTCTCATAACTAAGTTGGTTCCCAAAAACTTAGTGTTTGCTTCCTCTCTTCCATATCTCCCATCCAATACTAACTACTAACTCTATTATTACTTAACTCCCTATGTTCCCCTTTTCCCTATCATTATATCACTATTGTATATAAAAAGCCCCAAAAAATATATATTCCCCCTTCCCTAGGCAATATAGCCTTATAGCTTCAAAGGTCGGAGCGCTGAGAAATTTAAGCGCGATAGGCAAATGGCGCCAAAAGCAAAGTCTCGGGATTAAACCAAGATCTGCTTGGTTTAACAGCCCTAACCCCATTTTGCGAATAAATAGCAATTAACCCTTTTGGCTTATAAACCATCGCAAAACCCAAAATTTCGTCGATATCCAAAGTCCCGCCCGGGCGCGCATTCCCAGAAAAAATAATTGTTTATTATCCGCTCCCCGTCGACCGTCGGATCTGGGCCCTCCCATCTGACGGTCCTCTGCAATATCGGGCTGCCTCCGGTGGCGGTACTTTAGCGCCCGAAAATGTCAGAATGATGACGTAGGGCGCTGGACACGCGTCACAATTTAATTGCATCGGGCGGCCTCCTGCCAAAACCGCGCCCGTACCTTAAGCGGTCCGATATTACCGCTTACCGCCTTCTGTTTACCGCCTGCCAGGTCGCCTCTACGTCACCTCCACGCCATTGCCGAGTCAACACCACATCAGCGCCCGACCCGCCATTGCTCCAAGCTGTCTGCCACATCCCCCATCCACATGGACCCCTCACAAACCGCCACGTCATCATTCCGTACCATGACCCCACCTATGACGTCATGCTGACGTCATCTGACAAAAGCGCGCCAAAGGCCAAATTTTCTATATTTTTGCCCAAAATCACGTTTTTTCGCATTTTTCACCAAAAAACTACTGTGCCTCCTGCATGAAATTTCACGACGTTCTCGCCGCCAACCTGCAAAAACTGATTCAAAGCCGTGGCCGCCCAGAATTCAGCTTGGATAAGCCTCCACCCATCGCGCCGTGACCAGGTATTTACCAATTCTTCCTGCACCTGGTTCTGTTGGTTCTTCACTGTAAAAAACGCCCGGAACTGCCATTTTCTCCTGAAACTCAAGCTTCCTTGTCCTGCAAGTGATTCAATTTCTTCCAAGAGTGACCAATTGTGCCCCTTTTTACACCAGAACTGCCCTGTTTTCGTTGAAAATCCTTTTACCTCAATTCACCGTGCAAGGTCGCATTTGCCTACATTCCTAAGTGAAATTCTGCTTGAAGAGCACCAAACACATCGAGACACCGGTAGCTCTAAACATTCCACCTTTAAATGCCCCACACAGAGAGCTAGAATGGCTGCCCCTGGCTGATAGAGACTACCAGATGGCAGAGGTAATCCCAGATTACAGCAAATACCATATTCATTTAATCAATGAGCTAAAAGCCAAACATCTCAATGGAACTGATATTCTAGGGATTTGGGACTCCTATTTGCCCATTTTCAATCTTCCTCAAGTCAATGTCCTCCCAGATTTAATCCATCGATGCAGTGCCAACTACGATCCATGTTAGAGAGCTGTCCTCAGTCCCTCAGGCTCAGTCTTGTTCTATGTCACCCCTGAGGCTATAAATCAAATGCTGCACTTTCATACTACAAAGCCATTGACTCCTCTATCCATGATGCACTTGATAGACCAAGGAGGCAAGCTGTCCAGTGCCCAAATCGTAAAGATTAATCAACTATTCATTCAATCAGGCTCTCAAACTGTGAGGTCTCCTCCTATTGGAAATGTATATCTCAATGAGTTGGGCAAGGTTCTTGTGGATATGATCAGTTATATCCTGGGTTACAGTTCATCTGAGGATGTTGATGAAACCATTCTGGCTATGATGTCTGTCTTCTCCCCTGGAAAACCTCCCTCGGTTCACTATGATTATGCTACATTCATTGCCAACAAAATTCACGAGCAATTGATGAATTTAGAGAGGGAAAGGATGTTTAGATACACTTCTTACATCTATCACTTGTTCCTATTTAATCAACCTGACAGCTTCCCTATTACTCTCAAGAAGTTTGATGCCCAGGGGAACCAAAGGTCTGTGGTATTTTGGTCTTCAATCTTTCATCACACATCTTTTTCACCATATAGCTACTGTGAATTCATAGACCTTTTCATCCATCCAGCCATGTCCTTGCTATTGAGTTCTCCTCCTCCAAGATTGATAGATGAGATGCAAAGAATCCTCCAACTCTCAAAGGCCTACAGCATTGGGGATTGGTACTTTTACCAACACCATACAATGATCAGGATATATGGTTGTGAGTTAGCCCCATACATGCTACCAAGATATGTCCCTATGAGACTTTTTGCTTTAGAATATTTCAGACAATTTGGAAATGCGGACATGATCCATTTCCATAGCAAAAATAAAAAGGCACAGCTCAAAGTCAAAAACCAGCTAAGCCCATTTATTTATAACAAAAGAGAAGAGGCATGGCAAGAAGAAGATAAGATCCTGAAGTGCCTCGAGTTGCAAACCAGTTTCCTCTGGTTACCCTATGACCCCAATCACTTCATTAGTCTTAGAAGGGTCAAATATAAATTAGCTAGCTATGATCATCTTAGGTTACCACATATTGAAAAATATGCAAATCAATTAGAATGGAAAGAGGGCACCCTAGAAGAGGCAAGTTCTAAAGAGGAAATAGCACAAAAAGCAGCAAAGAAACTTGAGAAGGAAGCTGACTTGGAATATTGTGGACAGGTTTCTTCTTTTCATCATACTCAACTTGGAGCAGCTGCCTCATCTTCTACAGCTCCCCAGCAAGCAGCTCAAACCACTACTCTAGCAGCTGGCACATATAAGGGGAAAGAAATGGAGCAGGATCAGACACTCCCAACAACAGAACAGCAGAAAGAACAGAAAGAACAGCAAGAAGAAATGGCTGAGGACCCTGTATCCATAGAGAAACAGGTTCAAGAAAGTGTGCCTCCAAGGCAGGAAATAGCAGTGGAGACCTCGGTGCTCCAAACCCCGATGAATGAAGAGAGAGCCAGGAAGAGGGACAAACAGCAAGAAACCCCCCTTACTACATCAGTAAGTCAACAAGGGGAGAAAAGGCAAAGACTAAACCCTTTTTCTGAAGAAGAGATGCCTATTGGACCATCCATGGGTATGGGACCCCCTAGTATGGAAGCATCAGCCAGTTCCTTCCAGCAGGAACAAGAGAGACCACTTGGGGGAGAGGTCAACTCCTTAAGCCAGCAAAGAAGGGCAGAGTTTGGAATCAAAAAACAATTTATGGATATAAAAGCTAGGAATGAGCCAGTCAAAATCCATCTTTACAATCATTTGCTCAAGATGGCTCCCACCAATCAACAGAGGCTCATGTCAGCATATGACATTGCAGAGGGGAAGATGACTATGAGCCATTTTATGCCTGCTATGTTGCAGCCACAGTCAGCTGCAGATTACATCAGAACCAACCTAGAAGTGTTTTCAAAAGACATCCACCCAATGGACCAAATAGAGCTACATAAGGAAATGGGTGAGATGGTCTACTCTACTCTTGCAGATAAAACACTTCTAGCACATAAACTGCAAAATTCTCTCCATAATACTACTGCCCAACTAGAATTGGAGAAAGCTTCTTCTCAAGCCAAAGACAATAGGATTAAGTCTTTGGAAGATATCATCATAGAGCTTGGGCATGACCCAAGTGATCCCAAAGCTGTGCAGGCGCTGATGAAGAAAAAAGATGAAGATATATCAGCTTTGAGGAAGATGGTCAAACTTCCAGCAACCCTTCACCCCCAAACAAAAGATGTTGCTCAGCAGAGAAAGGATCAAGACGTAGCGGCCATGCTGTTGACATTACACAAACAATTGGTAGAAACAGAAGGACGATTGGTAGCAACAGAGGGTGCATTAGAGGCAGCCCTGAAACAAAAACAAGGAGAGCAGATACCTCAACCCTCTCAGCCGCTAATAAATCTTGAGGATCCTCCTCAAATTATAAGTCCTCCCCTGGTGCAAACAACAGAGGCAAGTGCCTCAATTGCTGGGCCTCAAGCCACAGAAAAGGAAGCAGCAGCAGAGCAAGTCCCAGGCCTCGGTATGCGAGATATGATGAAGGAGCTGCAAGCTCTTGAAACCCAAATGATTGAGCTGAAGGATGCCATAGAAAAGCTGGCCCAGCTAGATGAGAAATATGACAAATCTAAGCAGCAAGTGGCAGAAAAGACCAGGGAAGTTAGGACACTAGAAAGAAGGATCAAAGAGCTTGAAAAGGAGCTCACCATGAGCAAGGTCATAACTTAGGTCAAGAATATACTATGGGCTAAGATTGGTCAGTCAATCACAGATCAGTGGCAATACATAGAGACAATTCATGAGCAAATGGATCTACTGAACAAGGCTCATGCTGAAAGTCAAAGGGCCAGAGCTTCTCTGGGAAGTATGCCTGATATTGCTACTAGGATTATCAATGTCCTGAATAATAGAACTGGCCTTCAATTGGCAACAATGGGTATCAGGGATAGGACTGATACAATTTTGTTAATAAAAAGGGTGCTCACCCTCTGGAACTATTTGTAGACATTAGAAAGAAAGTGCCAAGATATTCAAGTAGAGGTCAATGCTTTTGCCACCAAAATCACAGCATTACATGGCAGAGGGCTTCCCAGCCTAGTGACTAGTGCAGGAAGACTGTTGTCCCATGAACAGTATGCTAAAAGGGTCAACAATTATGCAGCTAATCAGTTGACAACTACAGCAAGCAGTCCAGAAGGAGTTGGGCCACCATCAGGGCAAGAGATTTATGATAAATTAGAGAATTTATTCTTCATTGAACATGAAATTAAGCACCTTTTTGAAGTGCCCCCTAATTATTATAAGTATACAGAGGCAGATGAGACCTTAATCAAGATGTAGAGACATCAAATGCCCACTGAAGAGTGGTGGACGAATATGATTAAAACTTTGCTTTAAATCAAGTCTAAATTTTGGTCTAAAAAGTTTTTCACAGCAACAGTGTTATAGACATTTTTGTGCCTTATAGCATGAAGCATGAAATGTCCATAATCTAAGGGATCCAAAGTCCCTAAACATGTTGTGCCTACCCCTAGAGGAACAAGGTCATCAAACCACAGCACTGAATAAAAGTTCTCCACCTGAAAACACTAAAAAACAAGGCAATTCTGGATCATGTCAACTGCTCCACTGAGCATCTGCGCTGAATGTCAACTGCTCCACTGTCTACCTGCGTTGAATGTCAACTGCAAAGAAGGCTACCTGTGCTGGGTGAGTTTGGACATGTGGCACAGTCATTCCTCAAGGTGTCAATGCCCAGGAAGCTTCCAAAATGACACTTGGATCAGGGAATTCGATTGGTGATGAGTAAGAGGGTCTAGATCTCCAAGTGGAAGCAAGAACCTCCAAGTGGACTTAAGAACTGAAGTGAGAGAGGACACTAGTCAGCTTCATGCCAGCCTCAAGCTGACTCATCCTTTCTCCAAAACTCCTATATATAGATCTCTCTCATGAGGTCTAGGGAGGCTGGAATCTTGTGAATGTAAAGAATTGCTGTTGGTTTGAGTTTAGAACTATTGGGTGATTTGCTTTGAAGGAGGTGAAGAGGAGATTTCTTTCTGCTGGGAAGGTGATGCTGGATTGGGCCTTTATGGTTGTATCACTTCCTGAACCTTACTTCTTCCATTAATAAAGCATTTTAGGTTCTTCTATATGCATGTGTCTCAATGGTGTGTTGTTATACTTGTGTATTTGATTTATTCTAATCCTTGAATCAATTATGAATGTATGCTTCTTGTAGTTTCCCTCTCTTGCCATTTTTCAGGATCTTGGTGTAGCTGGGCCAGTGAAAGAGCAAGTAGCTGGGGGCAAGCAGTAAGGAGAGAAGATTGGATCAATCATTAGCGAAAGACATCGGTTAGTGGATCTCTTTCTCCCCTCTTTTACATCTCATAAAGAAGTAATCTCATATAGCTTTGCTTTGATTGTTGCTAAGGAACTATCACCCTTAGAGTGGGATAGGGTCATTCCGTATTGGATACTTTTCCCAACAAAAAACTGGCGACTCCGCTGGGGATCGTATCTTGTTGGTTATTTGTGTTTTTTGCTATTCATTTCCTAAACACAGGGAGTACCGAATTGAACTGCATTTGGATCTTTCAAATGCAAAGTAGAGGGCAGCTACTCTAGCTCAGTTTCTGGGCATGTTTATGATTTGAAGAGTTGATCCACAAGGACTCTGAACAGCTCTTAGTGATAGCTTTTCATCCTCCTTTGAATCATCCTTTAGTGTGTACTTGATTGGTAGCTTTGATTTGGCCAAAAACTGTTGATTTTTGAGCAATCTGTGACCCAGAACCCAAGAGAAACGAGAGTTTCTCTCTTCATTGCAGGCACTGTGAAGGCATTCTGCATTTCAACACAGGTCCCGAAGGGGCTACCTGTGCTGAATGTCAAACTGACAGTGTTCTACCTGCGCTGAACCAGTGTGGCCTTGTGCAACTGGGGTTCTCTGCTTTCTGTTGCCCTGTTTTCATCCCTGTTTTTGCAGCCTGTTATCAGTCAATGTACCTGTCTGAAACCGCCTTTCTTTGCCACTATTCCGCCTCGGTTGTATAAATAAACTGTATTTGTTCTTTGTGTATTTCTTACATCATTTGCAGTTTCCCAGAACGAAAGTGAACAAGTCTTGCTGTGGCCTCTTAGATCTAGACCTGTGATAAGTGTCGTTCTGATCTTAAGAGTTAGTTTGTTTGCTATTCATAGCTGATTGAGCTTTTGCTTTCGTCATATGATTTGAATTTATGTATTTCTAGTGTTGAAACAAGTAAATCTTAAGGTGTCTTTTGATTTTGGACAAAAGCTTGTTTGCTTTCACTTGAAATTGAATTCAAAGTTATACAACAGCTTTCTTTTTGTAGTACACCAACATTAAGAAAGAGAAAAGAAATACCTGCATTGTGCATGTGCATTTTGACAGCTTGCATGTTGATTTAGGAAAAGGTGCATTAGTGTGTGCTCTATGATCTGTGTGAAAAGATGATGTCTTTCTTTTCCCTCAGTAGTTAAGATTTTCATAAGTTGAAAAGATTGAAAAAGCTTGCTTCTCATCTTTAGACTGCATTTAGGAGTTGTACCATACATCTCGTGGTGATCCATAAAGGCAAACTGCTAAACAAGATCAGCCTAAAATAAATTGAATTTACATAACAACGCTTTGAAACATAACGCAAACACATAGAGGTCTAAGCTAGAGACGTGTTCCGGCGTCGTTAAACGTGATATCTTAGCGTTGAGTGGTTGGGTGATTCCTCCACGGTGAAGCGATAAGTATCAATACGGACTTGTGCTCCCACGTACCATCGCGTATATATTGGGAGACCCCTATAGGAACAAAGCCTTAATCCATAGGAAGCCGTGTTGGCCGCCCTACTGATCGCAATGCAGTGAACACAACATTCACGAAGATCGACCACCCGTACCGTAAAACGTATTCTGTGGTTTTGCGAAAAGTTTGGCACACCCTCTGCCTAGAACTCCAGAGCAGTTTCTTTTGGCCTTTTTCAGACTCTATAACAAAAAAAGTCCATCCGAGCATTTGTCACTTCGGGCTCGTTAAAACATCGAAGGAGACTAGAATCATCTTTAGCTTTTTCTCGACTCTTTAAAAGTGAAAAATCAAGTTGTGTCTAAGCGTCGTTAAAATTTATTTTAAACGGGATAATCATCACCATTCCCTCGTTGATCTTCGAAGTTAGTCTTTTGGCATCGTAAGTTCTTGTAGAATCGCTAAGAAATCTTTTGGATAGACTAGATATGTCTGAACAACCGTCGACATCTAGGACTGTGTCGCCCGACACAGCAGCAACAGAGGCTCCTGCTGCTACTCCGACGATGTTCGCTGGTATACCATCTATCCCAGCAAATTGTCAACAACAAGCCGGAGTCTGATCAGGGACGACGACATGGTTAGTTCCTATTTCTTCATCCGGATTATCATCTGATATTTCTTATGTTGAAACTCAAAAAATTGATCCAATGTGTCTTCAAAGGCCAGTTTACCCTTTAAGTACTGGATTTCCACCATATGGAGGGCAGTATGCTCTTTCATTGTTCCCTCCCAGAGAACAACCATATGGGAGTTTACAACAAAGTTCAGGTCAAACTGGAATTACATCCAGCGGTTGGGTACCAATACTGCCTCAACAACCAGGGGTTGTATATTCAATGCAACCAATACACCCTGTGTCGAATATTCCCACCAGACCTGCTATAGTGAATGTGTCACAAGTACAAGCTCCACCTGTTGTATGTCAACCCCAAGTTTCTCAGGTTGCAATACAACAACCTCTTGTCTCAATGACTCAATCACAATCTCAGGGTAGTGCCTCCTTATCTGGAGCGACTCAGGCTCAAACAAGTACTGTGACTCCACATCCTGGTCAATCATCCAGTATTGGTCAATAGCAAATGGTCCAACAACCAGAGCTGGTTCAATCTCAACAACTGCCATTCCAGCAATCATATCAAGGACCTGAGCAACAAGTCTTTGTAAGTAATGGGAAACCATACTATAATGGTTATGCCCATCAACCTTGTCAAAGTTGCCAGCATTATGCTGGTTTGCAAAGACCCATTGCTCAGGCGATCCCATCTTATCCTGGGTATGCTTCGCCTAACCTGAATCAACAGTTGCCCTTTGTAGCAACTCTAGAATTACCAGATCTAAACTAGCTGACGAATGATCCAATTGCTTATGCCCCTTGGTGGCCAGCGATTCCACATAAACTTCCGTCAGATATTCCTAAATTTAATGGAAATCTGGGTGAAGACCCGTCGAATCATGTGATGAAATTCCATCTATGGTGTTCATCGAACACCCTGAATGATGATTTGATAAGACTTCGCCTCTTTCAGAGGACGTTAACGGGTCCAGCGGCAAAATGGTACATTGAATTGCCTAGAGCTTCGTTCGACAACTTCAGTACCTTAGCCACAACCTTTTTAACGCATTGTCAATTACCAATAAGGTATGAAACGGGAACAGAACTCCTTACCAAATTCAAACAGACGACTGCCACCCACATATCTGATCATATACATGAGTGGCGACGTCGTTGTAGGATGGTAAAAACGTACGTTCCCGATCAGCTATTAGCTGAATGGTTTATCAAGTCATTACTTCCTACCATCACGGAAGATGTGGAAAAGGGGGGAGTCGTAACGGAAGAGCAGGTTATCGCTCGTGCGCAATATCTAGACTTGGTCTATACTCAGTCCAGCACGCTCTACGACAAAATACCTGACGCCCCTAGACTGGAATTCTCAATTCCTCCTCCTCCTAAATCAAACAATGACTCTCATGCCGGCGATGGCGTGATTAGAAAACACAAAATTTCTAGTCAAAATGCAAACGAAGAACTTCTTGCCTCAGAAGTAAATACCATGTCGACCGACAAGGGCAAACAACTGAAGCAACCAGGGGGCAAGAAGAAAAAGAAAGGGAGAAAAAGGAAACCTCCGGTAGGGTGTCATATATGCGATGAGGATCATTGGACGAAAGATTGTCCACATATAGCTGAAGTTAAGAAACTCTTTAAGAGTTCAAAAACCCCAGCAGTATTGACTGATCCATTTCCCAACCCAGGTCAAAATCTGGTTGCTAATCAAAATGCTTCCCGATCCCAAGTGCTTATGTTGTCTGTCTCGAAGCAGAAAAATGATGCTTTGACAAGGAATAAAGATTACAGGAATCCACGGCTGTCGAATAACAAGGCTAATAAACAACCTAGTAGTTCGACGACAACTTTAACCAAAGTTGTGCCACCCAACATTCCTGAACCAATGATAAAGTCGCCAAAGGGAGTAGTACACAAATCGACATTTAATCCTCGTGCCAAAATAGCACAGAATTATAATATAATAGAGGACTTGGCTCAATCGTCGTCCGCTATGTCGACACTTGAGGTACCGCAAAATTGCCCCTCCCAAGAGCAAGCTTTATTATCAGTAATAGGTGGGATTGGCCCAATGGATTCCAATGTTGTGGCCTTTGATCATAAAGGATATGACCCTCAGTTACCAGCTCAACTAGCTTTCCTTATTCAAGTGAAAGCCCTCAACAAAACTGTTCATCGAACAATTATTGATGAGGGGGAATCTACATGTCTTATGTCGATGAGTTGCTGGAAAAATTTAGGCTCACCACCCTTGTCAAAATCATCAACTACGTTAAAAGCATTTGATGGACGATCATACACTCCATACGTGATTTTAAGTAACTTGCGATTTCAACTGGGGGGCAAAACGGTAGGAATTGATGTTGAAGTAATTGATGGAAACCTCGATTACAACATCCTACTGGGAAGGCCCTGGATATATGCCATGGCCGCAGTTTTGTTGACCTACTTCAGGAAGATTGCATTTCCCTTTCAAGGAAGAATTGCAGTCATCGACCAACAAACTTTCCTCCCCGACAGTTCATAAGTTACGAGAAGCATTCCAATGATCCATGGAAGCGATAATTCGCTTCAAAATATTGGGGTAGGCCTCCTAAAAGACCCTGCCTTAATGGGTACTTTCGCCCTACCACCTCCAAGTAATCTGGCGGGAGTGGCCACGGTGGAAACCTACAAAATGAAATCTTCTGTATCTAATGGATTCAGAAGATTCCTAAATATTTTGTCAGCATGGATCATCGCCCTAATAGAAATACTGTAAATGCAGTGGGCTCCGAGGATGGTTCTTATCTGTGTCAACCTCATTAAAAAATGAAACAAACCCCCTTTCCAAATCTCAAAGGTAAACCTTCATTCCAACCAACGAGTTGAATGCAATGAAGCTTGGGGGGCATGCACCTCGATTTGCGTTATTATGCTGGGGGCATGCAAACTTATCAACGAGTAGTTTTAGCAAGGTTCATGCTCGTTAAAAAATAAACGCACAATCGAGCAGTTTTAGCATAAATTTCATGCTCGTTAAAAAATAAACGCAAGATCCGAGCAGTTTTAACGCGGTCTTCATGCTCGTTAAAAAATAAATATAAGCAGTGAGCAATGTTTCCTCCAGAGTTTAAGCTCATTTTTATATAAAAAATGAACCTATCCCGGTAAATAACCGCTGTGATCGTAAATTTATCAGCCATAAAAACCTTGGTCGTGTTTGCACCTGCCACCTCCACCGTCATTTGGCCGATCATTCACCTCCATATGATTGTTTACCTATTTTGAGGAACAACTGCGAAGAGTGATTTCACCTAGCCATCCTTGTGACACTGCCGTGATTGGAAAATTCCAACCTGTACCTGGAATCAGTTGCTATCCCTGTTTATCACTCGTTCCTCAAAAGACGAGTCTTTTTTAAGCTCTTTTCATCTGACTCGTAAAATATGAAAAAATTGCCGAGTTTTGGCCTTCCAGCTCGTTAAAAAGACCAGAAGAGCTATCCCTCCTCTAGATTTTAATCTTTTTGGACCTGAGGGATTATTGCACAAAAAGGTCGAGCGCTTGTTTTATTCGGCTCATTAAAATTATCGAAAACTCATCCCTTTTGTATTGTTTTATACTTTTTCGTACTTAAGGGATTAGATGACGAAAAAGGAATTTTGGAGTTAACTTTATGTACCTTTTCAGACTCTCTAAAAATGAAAAGGACCGAGTTTTCCTTGTCGTTAGACTCGTTAAAATGATTAAATAGCGACAAACTTGTCTTTAGACAAGAACGAGTTTCCCTATCGCTAAGCTCGTTAAAACATAGCGATGGGCTTGCCCGAAGGGCAGGTTATAGAACAAGCATATGTTATCCTCCTCAAGCTTGACAAAAATAAAGAGGTACTGGTCAGAAATGACTGGGGAAAAATTGGGAGAACCTCAAAGCTTTAATGGTAGCAAGTCGCTCTTGAACATGACACTTTTCCTCCATACCACATCGGGTTGGGTTGTTTCATTCAGCGGTCTCATCACCATGGTCTCACCAAACCATCCACATTTGGGGTAATGTTACCGATCCATCGCATCAGTGTCGTTATATGTTCAAGAGATGTTGTTCAGAAAGAGTCAACCGTGTCCCATCCACTACCATACATTATCCTTCATCCGTTCATGACCGCCACCCTGAATCATATTTCACAGATCGTTTTCACCTTCATCACAATCATTAGCTCCGTTCCGTGTCACTGATGTGGGATTCATTAAGGCCCTCCTTTGACGGATCGCTTCTTGTCGACTTCAGCTCATTATCCAAGAAGTTGATCTAGGAACAACCCCCTCAGTACTTTGAAGCTTGCATGCCTCAATGGCAAGTTTCTCACTTCCGGCGACAGGTATACATCAATGACCTTCGACCAGAAGACTTTGCGTGGTGTTCGACGCCAAGTCCTTTATTCACACCACGTGAATTGTACTGCAGTACCTTGAGGATCATTATCATTATCGGTGATTCCTCTCACGCTTGTTAACGGTTTACATCATTGACCGGTAATCAAGCAATGTCTTTCCATGTTCGACTTCAGCGCAATTCTCACATGGATCGACTTGTACTTAGAGTGAAGATCGGACGAGTTTGAAGACCCCGGATCTAGTTTCATCCATCCGGGCTGCGATATATATTCAGGAAATATAAAGACATTTGATATGTACATCATTGCAGCAGATGATCATCCTACTCAAAGGATGATAATTTCAGCAGAGAATTATCAGTCTACCATCAGACGATTGTCTGTTCTATGTACAGAAAAATGTGTTTATAAAGCTGAGCATGGGAATGCCCGCCTCAGCTAGATCATGAAAGCAGAATGAATCATAATGTATTGTATTGTATTTTATTACAGGTCACCTCTCATCGATTGAATGAACTTCGGATCCTCCTGATAAAGCATTTCACCCGATAAACGACCTCATACTTTAGGGGCAACTGTTATAGACATTTTTGTGCCTTACAGCATGAAGCATGAAATGTCCATAATCTAAGGGATCCAAAGTCCCTAAACATGTTGTGCCTACCCCTAGAGGAACAAGGTCAGCAAACCACAGCACTGAATAAAAGTTCTCCACCTGAAAACACTCAAAAACAAGGCAATTCTGGATCATGTCAACTGCTCCACTGAGCATCTACGCTGAATGTCAACTGCTCCACTGTCTACCTGCGTTGAATTTCAACTGCAAAGAAGGCTACCTGTGCAGGGCGAGTTTGGACATGTGGCACAGTCATTCCTCAAGGTGTCAATGCCCAGGAAGCTTCCAAAATGACACTTGGATCAGGGAATTCGACTGGTGATGAGTAAGAGGGTCTAGATCTCCAAGTGGAAGCAAGAACCTCCAAGTGGACTTAAGAACTGAAGTGAGAGAGGACACTAGTCAGCTTCATGCCAGCCTCAAGCTGACTCATCCTTTCTCCAAAACTCCTATATATAGATCTCTCTCATGAGGTCTAGGGAGGCTGGAATCTTGTGAATGTAAAGAATTGCTGTTGGTTTGAGTTTAGAACTATTGGGTGATTTGCTTTGAAGGAGGTGAAGAGGAGATTTCTTTCTGCTAGGAAGGTGATGCTGGATTGGGCCTTTATGGTTGTATCACTTCCTGAACCTTACTTCTTCCATTAATAAAGCATTTGAGGTTCTTCTATATGCATGTGTCTCAATGGTGTGTTGTTATACTTGTGTATTTGATTTATTCTAATCCTTGAATCAATTATGAATGTATGCTTCTTGTAGTTTCCCTCTCTTGCCATTTTTCAGGATCTTGGTGTAGCTGGGCCAGTGAAAGAGCAAGGAGCTGGGGGCAAGCAGCAAGGAGAGAAGATTGGATCAATCATTAGCGAAAGACATCGGTTAGTGGATCTCTTTCTCCCCTCTTTTACATCTCATAAAGAAGTAATCTCAGATAGCTTTGCTTTGATTGTTGCTAAGGAACTATCACCCTTAGAGTGGGATAGGGTCATTCCGTATTGGATACTTTTCCCAACAACAAACAGGAAAGCAGTTGGATGAGGTGGATAGTGGCTATGCACAGCTTGAGCATCACACATGAGCTGTCCAAATACAGCAGTGCCCTGACGTGGTAGCATAAAGGCAAAAGCAATCGAAATCGCCGCAAGGAGCTCAGATGGCCCATAAACCCAAAAGTCAAGAATTTCTGACAAACAGCAAGCAGCTGTTGTATATTTATTTAAGTAGCTTTTAATTTTGTAAGAAATATCTTAGAAAGTTGGTAAGAGCAGTTATTGTGCAATAACTCATTGCTGAGATATTTTTGTGATATTTTGTATATATGCACCCCCGCATAGCTTATTGGGGGTTGTTGTTGCTCAGTTGTTCAAGAGAACTCGGCTGTATATCCTCTGAAAGATATAATGCAAAGGAGCTGTCGGTTTCCAAAAGAATGAATTTGGCTCGGACGTGATGTGATGAAACTATTGACTACTACAAGATTCTTGTGTTATGGCGTGATACAATAAGTGTTTTCTAACTGTATTTGTGTTTCGTTTCTTGCATAATCTATTTATGATGTTTGGTGATTAATCTTGGTAGAAAAGAAAAAGAATAGTTTAGGATTTGTCCATTAAGAACACCCTAAACTCAATCTTTACTACTAAATATGTTTTCTCCAGGGTTAGCTGCGACTATGGAATTCTTAAATGCTCCTATTTGCTCTAATCACATGATAAGTCTGTATTCAATAATTCTCACTTGCTGCTGATTAGGATTTGTTCGTTATTCCCTGTTACACTATGAAAGAAATCTTAAATGCCCTTTTCTGGTGTGATTTATATTGTTTCTTCTCTAAAAATCAAATCAAAGTTTGTATCATGAATACCCATTTGGCCCTGCAATGAACCTCTCTTTATCACAGATATCAAATTCTATTCATTTCTAGACTCCACATGCCCAATGGATTGAACTCTCTTGCCCTTCTTTGAACAATAGCCGACAACCAAAATTCAAACAAAACTCTCACCTCATAACTAGCCTAAAATCTTCAAAAAACAAAGTTAAAACTAAAAAGAGAGAGCCCTCTCTGATTACAGGTAGGCTAGAACCTGTAATCCAAAGTTTGGTTAGTGGTTACCCCGGCCATATTCCCTTAGGAGTCAAAGGGAACAACCTGGGTGTTAACAGGAGGATTGCACAAGAAAAAGACAAAGGTTAGCACCAGGCTGCAAGCATCCCTCACCATCCATTCCTCCATGACCACTACCCTTTCCTAAGATTTGGTCTCATTCGGGCTAAGATTTCACCTTCTACAGGAAGTTATGTGTCTTCTACAGGAAAGTTTTGTGTTTTCTATAGGAAGATCCTGTAGAACCTACAGATGAGCCAAAATCGACCTCAGAAGAGGACCCGAAGGTTGGGAATCTAACCATGAGGCTTGTAAACCTCCTTGCTTCCATCCATCGCCATATGTCACCTTTTTCCATCTCTGAACACCTTCATTGCACTCATTTTTTTCCTGCACAGTCACATACAAAAATCCTGTTTTCTTCATATTGCCAGCAAAAAATTTTTAATAACAAATCAAGTAGTAGTTTTTCACTTACCATACCTGTTACCCTCCATCTAGACTCCTCATTAGCCAAGACCCTTGTCAACAGTATAGCCCTACTCATTCTAGCTTGCATTCCAGGAGGAGAAGCAGCTACAGGACATCCTACAGCAATCTTGTAGCAGCTGATCCCTCTCAAAGACATACTCTAGAGACAGGGACAACAAAGTATGGAAGAAGAAACATGCATGGAGCTCTACTTGAACATATGAACATCAGCAACAGCCAAGGCCAAGCATGAAATTTCCATGCAACAACAACAAACGAAGGAATGGGTTCCAAAACCCGAAATCTGCATAACACGGACACGACCATGCAGGTAAGTGCCTAAACTCGTTCTTCAATTGCATAAATTATATTTTAAAGTTGCATGACTATGGGAATGGTTCAGATTGAGTGGAATTGGTGGCCAGTCAACTAGCCACCCTCAGCCAGTTACACATCCTCGTGGAATCCCAACGAGCTCCGTTAAATTCAAAACTACCGATTAGATGTGTAGCCAGCATGTGTGGAGTGTCCATTCAGGAAGAAATCGTCGGGACTGGTAGTGGTGGTGGCGGATAATGGGAGAAAGGAGGTGATGGCAGTCAGAAACATGTGGAAACATTATGGTTGTGATGTCGGATCAATGGTCCGGTCCAGCCACCTCATCCCCTCACCACGAATCATGCCACAGTTAAAAGATGCTCAGTTGAATCATGCACCACCCTCTGTTCATTCTGCACTCACAACGTTCTCGACTAGAGTACGCATCCACTGCTTCTTGAACAGTTAACCAATCATCCTCCACTAGTTTTTCTGCCTATTTTCAAAAATCTCCCGCCTATCAGGCTCTGTCGGAAGCACAGTTTCATTCTACAGGAACCGGGAGCCTTCTATAGGAAGGGTTCTACAGGAAAGGCAGAGAACAACTCTGCGGAAGGAAAACCCGGAATTTTCGTCAAATTTCAAGCTCCAAACGAGGTAGGCTCAAGAAAACTCCTCTGTGCATGATTTGTTTGAGCAAGGTGGTAAATTGAACACGGCAGTAGATTGAAAAAAGAAAGTGGAAGTCTGCCTGTGCATTGAAAAAGTGAAAGTCTGCCTGCAAATTTCCCTGAGTCTACATAGTTTCTTTTTCTCTCTGCATTTGAAATCTCCCCATCCTTTTTCAAAATTCTCCTATAAGAAAGATACATGTAGTAATACGAGCTAGCCTATGTGAGTGTGTGAAAAAAACAACTGTGCCTATCTATCTATGTGCAGAGGAAATAACCTGTGCCCCTATACTTTGTTCTATAAAAAAAATAAAAATAAAAATAAAATAAAAAAAATAAAAATCTTTTCATAAACAGACAGTCAAATTTTGGGTGACAGTAGTCTTAAAACAGGAGAATTATTGCTACTTGATATTGTAAGAAACACACGAGAAATTCCTTCTTGGGTTCAGAAGAAACCAGATTCAACTATCCTCTGTTGCAATAAATTGACTATTTTTCTGAACATTTTCCTTTCTGGTTAAAACGTAAAAAGAGCACTCAACACCATGCCAGGAGGATTCATAAGGAAAGAACCCTCAGACTCTAGCAAGTTGCACGAGCACCCTCACATGGTGGACCTTTTCACTCAGGCAAATTGGATCTCCTTCTTTGACAAAATTCAGGGTTATGATGAGGAAATAACTGAAGAGTTTTTAATGTCCCTAAGACCACATTCAAAGACACATGCCACAGTTAGTTTTAGGGGTTTGACCCTAGAACTTACCCCTGAGCTCATTAGTAGAATTACTGGTCTACCATTGGGGCTCCCTTGGAGCAAAGAAGAGAGATCATTGGTCCAAGTTGCTAAGAAAACAAATTTTCTGCCTGAAGAGCATCCTGTAGAAGACAAAAATAGAGTTAGAAGGACAAGCTTGCCTTCTCTCTGGAGTGAAGTTAGTTATCAAATTATGAAGTATATCACATGTGAAGGGAGGTTTAGCATCATCTATGGATATCATTTTAGGTTGTTACATGAATTAAGGCATGGGATGGACTTGCCTCTAGCCAAGAAACTGAGCATCCCATATTTCCTTCTTTAGTCCTTAATTGAATGTGGTACAAAGCTAAATGGAGGGATGCCCAATTAGTTGGCCCACCATGGGCTCATACAACTATTGGTGGAAGATGCTTTACACACCTATACTATCCCCATAGCTTGGGATACCTTCATAAATATGTCTAGGGATAATTACATTAGAACTTTGGCTGAGAACATAACCCCATCAAGCAGTGAGAAGGGGGAGAAAACTGAAGAAATTTAGAAGGACAGTGATGAGGGAGCATAGGACATTCAAGTAGAGGGAAAAACAAATGAAGAACAGAAAGAAAAAGAAGAATTTGGCATGATTGCTAAACCCAAGACAGCAAAGGAGAAAATAGCAAAAACAGAGAAAGGGAGAAAGACAAAGGTTGGGAAGAAAAAAGCCAAGAGAACCCAAAAGAAGACTGCCACAACCAAGGTAGGGACCCAGAAAGACAAGGGAGAGACACACCCAAAGATTTCAGTCATACAGACAGAAACAATGGACACAGTGGTTTCTACATGAAGTGAGGGAAAAGAACAACAAGAAGAGAAATCCCCTGAGACATTGGCAAGGGAGGTAGTAGCTGTGCTTGCTGCATTAAGCACCCCTACAAAGAAAAAAGGAAATAGAAAAAGGACCTCCATGTACTTCAAAGCCAGAAAAAGCACAAGGATCAAAGTAGGCAAACCTCAGCCACCGTCCAAGGAATCGATTGTCACTGAGGACTCACCCACTAAACAGAAGGAAGAGTCTCCTTCCAAGATATCCATTACTTATGAAAGAGGAAGCCCAAAAACCTCTACATGGAAAGAGAAAATTAAGTCGATGGACTCAAAGACAGCTTTACAGGAAGCTGCAACATCTCTATAGGAAACTCTAGCCAAGTTAAAAGAGATTGCGAAATTGGAGGAAAAGGTAGCTAAACAATCACAAGGGGAGAGTAAAACAGAAGAAATACATGAACCTACCCCTCAACCTGACTTGGGCTCATATTACAATCTGTTAGAGGGAGGGAAAATCATCCCACAGAAATTTGCTATACCGTTATTTTTTGAATTAGAGAAAGAGAGGATCAGAACACACACATGGGTGAAAATCACCAAATATAAGGGAGTTGAGGACATAGGAAACATGGAGGAGAAGTTAAAAGAATTAAGGGGAGAATTGGCCATGGTAAGGCATGTAGAAAGCTACAAAAGAGCCAAGCTGTAGGAGGAGAATGAGCTGCTGAAAAAACAGTTGCAGCTATAGGAAGTCCACAATGAAGTTAGGTTGTCCATTTTGGGAGGGCAACAGCACCAAGGATGACCTCCAACAGACAAGGACACAACTGGGAAACAACAGAAAGAGGAAGAGCTACAAGCAAATGTGGAAATGCTAACAAAACTGCTACAAGAATAGGAATCTTAGGCAACAAAAGAAATACAGGGTTTAAAACATCAGTTGCAAGAGAAAGAGGTCCAATTGGCCTACATGGCTAGTTGGGCAATAGAAGCCTTACAATGTAGGAAACCTACCAAATCTTATGAAATATACCTTAAAGACCAATGGTTTCAATTTCAAATTAACACACTGGCCCAAAGGGGTACTAATCCACTTCAGAATTACAATCAGTTTATATATTTGTGTGACAGTATCTCAGCTGAAGATAACGCCAAGATAGCAGAATTTTATTTACACAACTTGGCACTTCCAAACATGAATCTATGGGACCCTAATACTGCATTAGGAGATGTGCAACTCATGGCCATGGCTTCTTGGTTAAGCCATGAGGAAAAGAGGGCAGTAGAAATTCAGAAAGTTATGGATAGGGAGCTAAGTGAGCCACTCATGATCAGGGTAGAACCAGAAGATCCCTCAGCTTTAGTATATGCCCATCAACACCTTGCCAAAAACCCTCAGGCTCTTCCAGACTACATCGAAAGGCAAGCTCAGGCCATTGCTCACTTTGAGGACATGGAAAGACTGTTGGGTGATAACTGCATCCATGCTTGCACAAGGAGATGGAACACCTTGTCCCACAGTCTGAAAATAAGAGAGTACCACTCCCCAACAAGGATGAGGGAGGCTTTGGCAAGAGTGCCACTTTATAAACAGTCAGTGCAAAATCTGAAGGCCAACTGGATTGGCCTAAAATTCAGTCCTCCATTGCTTTTGGGACTACTAGAAGGGGTCAAAGAGGAAGAAGAACGCAGGCAATGGGAGGAAGTAGAGAGAAAGGCAGGGTTTCATGATCGAGAAGAGGACATCACCTTGGAAGCCTGGGATGTCAAAGAGGCACTCAAAGCAATCAAAGATGATGATCTGGATTAGTTGCTTAGAGGATGAGCAACACATTCAGAAGGGGGTGATGATGAGCCCTAAAAATGGGTAACTTTATGGGCTCATTTTTCCTATTATTCTTGATTAATCCACCATTCTTCATAGTTTTATGCATGCTTTTGAATATATTTATGTTAATTGATGAATGAGAATAGCCACTTGACCACAAAGTCTAATACATGCTTATTGCAGATTTTTCGACGTCTTTTGGACCAAGGTCAAGCATTTATGAGCAAGTTGACAGCCAAATACGAAGGAACAAGGCTGAGGATTTGTAGGAAGGGTGTCTCCTACACTAAATGACCCCTTCCTCGAGTTCTCCACCATCATCTATGAGTTCAACAACCCACCGAAGTTGATTTCAAGGGGTAGCCGAGCAGGTTTTGTGAAGTGGATGATTAACTATAGTCTTGAGCAGCCAAGACCCTAAAGTTAAGGATGACTTTTGGGAGTCCTCGTGTTGCATAAGTAGGAAGGCTTCAAGCCTTGGTAATTTAGCTATTGAACACTTCTTTTTTGCACTTGAGTGTAGCTCTGCATTTCAGCTCATTTTCGAGCTCTTGCTATAAACAATTTTGTGACATGACTATTATTTTTTGAGTAATGGAGATGAATTTCACTTTGCACCAACTCTGAGCTTTCTTAGGAGGCTGTAGCTCTTGGGGTTGGGCCCAACCCAACTGCCAGTACCTCCTTTGTGTACTTTTATGAGTTTTCCTTTCATTCATAGGATAATTTTTGTTATCTAGGTTAAGATCTTTCTTTGTTACTTAGGTTGCTTTTGATGATTAAAATAGCTTTTCATGCTTCAGGTTGATTTGACAGTTTGATAACAGAAAAGATCTGCAAAAAGGCCATCAAGAAATCCTTGATCTCATATCTCCCTCCTTGTGTTATCAGGAATAGTGTCTATGCAGAGCTGCTAATCCCACTAAGGCTGGTAGCTACCTTAGAAACAAACACACTAAAAACTACTTTTGTTTTCCTTTATGAGAAATATATAAGAGAAGAATAAGGAGACCAACCTCTGTCTTGCGCTTGGTTCCTTTGCCTTTATCTGTTGAGACGACATTTACTTCCGAGGCGAGAAGTTCTTCTTTTGCATTTTGACTGGAAATCTTATGGGCCTTTTTAGATGTCGCCTTTGTTGATTTCGTGTCTATCGTACCAATCACGCCATCGCCGGCATGAGAGTCATTGTTAGATTTAGGAGGAGGGGGGACGGAAAATTCCAGTCTGGGAGCGTCAGGAATTTTATTGTAGAGCGTGCCAGACTGAGTATAAATCAAGTCTAAATATTGCGCACGAGCAATAACTTGCTCTTCAGTGACAACTCCTCCTTTTGCCACATCTTCTGTAATGGAAGGTAATAAAGACTTAATGAACCATTCAGCTAAAAGCTGATCAGGAACATACGTTTTTACCATTCTACGACAATGTCACCACTCATGAATATGATCGGATATGTGAGTGGTCGTTGTTTGCTTGAAGTTGGTAAGAAGTTCTGTTCCTGTTTCGTACCTTATCGGTAACTGAAAATGGGTTGAAAAGGTTGTGGCTAGGGTACTAAAGTTGTCAAACAAAGCTCTGGGTAACTCGATATACCATTTTGTTGCCGGACCAGTTAACGTCCTTTGGAAAAGGCGAAGTCTAATCGAATCATCGTTTAGGGTGTTTGATGAACACCACAGATGAAATGTCATCACATGATTCGATGGGTCTTCACTTGGATTTCCATTAAATTTAGGAATATCTAATGGAAGTTTATGTGGAATCACTGGCCACCAAGGGGCGTAAGCAATTGGATTGTTTGTTAACCTATTTAGATCTGGTAATTCCAAAGTTGCCATGAAGGGTAACTGTTGATTCAGGTTTGGCGAAGCATACCCAGGATACGATGGAATTTCCTGAGCAGTTGGTCTTCGCATACCAGCGTAATGCATTTGATGCTGGTAACTTTGGTAAGGTTGATGGACATAACCATTGTAGAACGGTTGATTTTGACCGTTTTGAATATACGGCTGCTCACTATTCGCAAAGATTTGTTGCTTAGATCCTTGGTATACTTGTTGGAATTGCGGTTGTTGGTATTGCACCAGCCATGGCTGTGAAGCCATGCGCTGTTGTCCAATATTGACTGTTTGACCAAGATGAGGGGTAATTGTACCCGTCTGTGCCTACGTCATCCCACCAGTTGGCGATTGTGGTTGAGTCGTAGGGACAAGAGGCTATTGCATTACCACCTGAGAAACCTGAGGTTGGCATACACCAGGCAACGCTTGTACTTGCGACACTGTCACAATAGCTGGCATAGTCAGTATATTTGACATAGGTAAGCATTGTTGCATCGAATATACAACTCTTGGTTGTTGAGGTAGTATTGGTACCCAACCACTAGATGTAATTCCAGTATAACCTGAATTTTGTTGTGAACTCTTGTATGGTTGTCCTCCCGGAGGAGACAATGAAAGGGTATATTGCCCCCCATACGGCGGTAATCCAGTACTTAAAGGAATTCTTTGCCCTTGAGGACCGGACTGCCCAAATTGACACCCTGAAGGAGAGACTCAACATAAGAGCTCCCGGATACTATTCCGGATGAACAAACAGGAACGGACCATACTGTCGAAATAGCCCCTGAGTGGGCCCCGTCTAGCGATTGAGAGCTAGTTGGGACAGATGGTATGCCGACGAACATTGTTGGGGTGACAGTAGGGAGTTCTGTCGTCGCTATGTCGGATGACATAGTCCTTGATGTCGATGGTTGTTCAAACATTTCTAGTCTATCCAAAAGATTGCCTAGCGATTCTATAGGAGCTTCCGTTGGCGGTAGAATAATTTTTTACGAAGAAGGATATAGAGTGATCCTGACTCCAAATTGCGATGGAGTACTCGATGGAGGATCGTCCACAATCTCTTCTATAGCAATCAGACCAGGTGGAAGAGGTAGACCGTCAGGTCCGTAAAATACTTCTGGTGCCAAAGAAGGTACAGAATCTGCAGCGACAGATGTTTGGGGGATAACACCTTCCGAATCAGCTGTAGATGGAGTTGGCTCAGTAAAACAGGTGTTTACCTTCACACTAGGATCAGTTCTATTGTCCTTTGGTGGCTGTTGAACTTCTTCTTTAAAGGCAGGGATACCATAAATGTTTGGAGTAACCGGAGTCTCCGATGGTGTTGCAACACTTGTTCTAACTTTACCAGGGGATTTGGAACCAGTTAAACAAGTTCGCTTTGTCCGTAACAGTTTCGACTCTGGAGACAAAGACGGTTGACTCGTAAGCCTCCGCGAACGACAGGGTTTCAATTGACTTTCTTCCACGGTTACAGATTACTCGATCAACTAAAAATCAAAGGGGAGGTATGTTTCCGAATTTGATGAATTTTAGACACTTTGACACAACTTGTTTTTTCAATTTTCAAGAGTCGAGAAAAAACGAAATATGACTCTAGTCGCCTTCGATTTTTAATGAGCCTGAAGTGACAAGTGCTCAGATGGACCTTTTCTATTAAGGAGTTTGAAAAGGAACAAAAGGGAATGCTCTGGAAATATAGACATAGGGATTACCAAACCAATCGCAAAACTGCAGAATACTTTTTACGGTACGGCAGTCAATCTTCCCGAATGTTGTGTTCAGTGCATTGCGATCGATAGGGCGACAGACACGGCTTCCTATGGATAAAGGATAAAGCCTATTGTGGTCTCCCAAAATACTCGACTATACGTAGGAGCACAAGTCTGTACTGGCACTTATCATCTCAAAGTGGAGGAATCACCCAACCAACAGTGAAAACAATAGTTACCAGGCTTTACGACACCAGAATACATCTCTAGCCTAGACTTCTAGATGTTGTGCGTTAGGTTCCAAAGCGTTTTTAGATTCATTAAATTTATTTTATAGCTAATCTTGCTTAAGAAATTTTCCTTTCAGGTTCACCGCGTGATGTAGATGTACAATTCCCAAAATGCAATCTAAGATGATAAACAGTCGTTTAATCTTCTTTCTGCAATGAAAATCGTAGCTACTAAGGAAAGAGAGATGGCGTTCTTTCAACAAAGAGCATAGAGCACACACTATGTGCACTGTCCTAAATCAAACCAACAAATAGTCTAAATGCAAATGCACATGCATGTATTTGTTTTCAGCCTTCTTAATGTGTGAATGATAAAAAGAAAGCTAAGCGCAAATCTGAATTATTTTCCAAAGCGACACTTACTAACAAGTTTCTTTTCAAAACAAAATAAGGACAATGACAACACTTTGCGATTTGGAATTGAAAACTTTCTTTAGACACTAGAAAAAACTACTAATTCAGATCAAATACAAGAGTAATAGTTTAATCGACTATCAAGAACAATCAGATTCTCTTCTATGACTGAAAACGACACTTGCGACACTTTCAAATCAAGAAACAACAATACAATTACGCTACCTATTTGTAAAGGAGAACTGAAAATGACTCAAAAATACATAAAAACATTTACAGTTGTTTGCACAATGGAGGCGGAATAACAGCAAGGAAAGGGGTTTCAAACAGAGGTGTACTGGCTACAGGAAGCAAAACTCCTAAATAGAGCTGAAAAGAGTGAACACAAAAACCAAAATTTAGGAACAAGGCCTTGTCTGATCAGTGCACCTGTAACACAGTGAAACTGAAATGCAACGCACCTACTACACTCGAGAAGTGCGCTGCATTTGAAGTTCATAGAACAGACAATGCGCTGGACCAGGGACGAGACTTTGATTGGATTCTGGGTCACAGTTTGCAGTTCAGTTCAGGGATTTAGGCCAAGCAAGTGGTAATCAGTAAATCAATCACAGGGGTAGATCTAAGGAGGTTACTAGAGCCACCACGAGGGCAATTAGAATTCTTGTAAATCAATCATTTAATTCATAAACAAAACCTAGAGATTGACTGAAGCAACGTTGATCAACTTTGCACTTGCATAGCAAATGCAATTCGAAGGCTAGCTGGCTTGACTTCAGGCTCCGTCTATAAGTTTATAAAGTAAACAAATGTAGATGAACAAACAATCTACTCGTTCCCCAGTGGAGTCACCATTTTGTTATCAAGAATAGTGTCTATGCAGAGCTACTAATCCCACTAAGGCTGGTAGCTACCTTAGAAACAAACACACTAAAAACTACTTTTGTTTTCCTTTATGAGAAATAGATAAGAGAAGAATAAGGAGACCAACCTCTGTCTTGCGCTTGGTTCCTTGCTCGATTCCTCTCTCTTCTGGTAGGTCTTTGCCACTCGCTTCCTTGTCTACCCAGCTTCAAAGAGTACCTGTAGAATCAAAGTAGCATAACACTATCCAAGAACATAGATCTATTACCATAAACAATATAGGATCAAATGTACATTGACCATACAAATGCATGAATAATCAATCATACAAGAATATGGAGGAAAACTTGAATAGATTTATTGATAATCAAGAAAGAGCAAAGAGGATTACAACCGATTGTTCTGACCCAGCATCATCCTCTCAGCAAGTAAGCCCTTCTTCACCTCATGAAAATCTTAGATCACCCAACACTATGATATTACACCAAGAAACCAACAGCACTTCCTTACAAGATACAAAATTCCAGCCTCTGGATCTCTGGGATGAGGGATCCATATATAGATGTCTACAAGGGAGGTGAGTCAACTTTTGAGATTTGATTAGTGTCTTCCTTTTGATAGTTCTTGATTTCACTTGGAGATTGATGATCTCTTACTCATCCCTGGTCGAATTCAGAGAGGCAAGTGTCACAGGAGAAGTTTCTGGAAGATTCTATGCTTCTCCACCTTGCAGATTGACCCTTCCATTTGTCCCTTCTCGCCCATCGCACCCCATAGAAGGGCCTTTTGACATGAATCGCACCTACTGTGTGTATTTAGTTGGGATGCAATGCACTTTGCCTATGGAGCAAGTGAAATGGTCCAGTTTTGACTAGTTCTGAGTAGTTTTTCATGGAGAACTTCTCGGAGATGCTGTAATTAGTTGACCTTATTCTTCTAGGGTTTGGAACAACACCTTTAGGGACTTAGGAGCCCTTGGTTTATGTACATTTATTCTTGGGGTTGCAGTGCCCAAAAATTTCTATAACACCTTGGGACCATGAGCTAAGACCAAGGCATACTTGCTGCCATAAAAACACTATTCTTGCCTTTCTATGCAATTGCTAGTGTTAGATTTTTAGTTGGAAAAGTTGATACCAGTTGTACTTGCATATTTATATCTATTCTTGCTTAGTTTCCATAACTATCTTGTATGATTTCCTGTCTATAAACTTTTGTTCATCATGTTTCTGGTTGTTAGGTCAGATTAGGTCAAAGTAGATAGATCTTTGGTTTTTCTAGTCTTTGTTCAATCAGTTTTGGAAAATAGTGTGCAGAGTACCTGTAATACATTCCTACCTACCCTTCCTCCATCATCCAACCTGTTCCAGCCCTAATCCAAGATTCCTTCCCTCCATTCGCTACACTTTCCCGATTTGCCCTAATTTCTATATTTTTGTGCAACATTGCTTTCTCCATCCTTGAGCAAATCCAACTATCTTCATCACTCCTGAGCTTCATTTACCAGGTCCCACAAATCTTAAAAACCTTATCCACCCTTCATTTCCACTTCCCCACCATATTTTCTTCATGAATCCTCTAAAATCCTCTTTCCGTCGTTCCTGTAGAACTTCCTATAGAACATCCTGTAGAACCCTTGCAAACTTCCTGTAGAAGTTCACGTGTGCAGTTTTTCAAGATCCGATCGCTGTGAAATTCTCTAGAAGGGTGTTAGGGACCCCTTAGGCCCTCTTCTCACCTTCCCAACCTCCTGCAAGCACCCACTCCATTTCCTTTCACCAATGAACCTCTACACAGTCAAAACCAGTTAAATCACATGCATAATAAATCTGCAAAATTACTCAAAAATACAAAAAGATGCTTTTTCCAGATTTTCCTTCAGAAGTAGCTTAGTCACATGCATTTTACCTTTCCAAGAGTCAATGGCATCCATTTCAGCAACTTTCATCTCTTTTCTTGCACCAGTAGGGTTAGTCAGTAAAACTAGGGTTTGCTAGGGTTTGCATTTCCTTTCAGCTTTCATCTTCTTTCTGCCAATAGACTATCCCCCTTTGAGTTAGCTTTCATCCATCACAGTTAAAATCTTCTTCTAAGAGCTCATAGAAGTTGGCTTAAGCTCCTATCAAACTTGTGCCAGCTGATCAAGTGACAGTCGTAGCAAGAGCTAGTACTTGTGCATACAACATCATCGCTTCGAAGTTGGTTAGGAACAACGGGGTTGATAAAAGTAAGGAAGGGAGTCCCAGGAGTTGCAGCATCATTGCTACAATACTGGAGCCCACCAGAAGCTATTGATAGTTTCATTTTTATAAGTAGAGGGGCCTAGGGCCTCACTAGGGTCAGATTTTTGTCGGATTTTTGTTGAATTTTTGCTTATGTAAACTCTGCTCCAACTTCGAGCTTATTATTTTTGAGATAGTTTCATGTAATCTTGTTATTGTTTTGAAATAAAGATGGAATCCTTTTTGAGTTATCACTAAGATACCTCAGAGGGCTGAAGCTCTTGGGTTAGGGACCAATCCAAGCAGCCAAGCTCCTCTTTACTTGTATTTGTATGTTTTATTTCAGTTTCTAGATTAGGTTGTTGTTAGATGTGTTTCTTTTATGGTTAAGAATAGGTTGATTTTGATGATTCAGTAGTTTGCTTCCATTTGTGCTCTCTATAGTTGGTTAAGCAGTGATAAAATGAAGATTCAAAAGGCTAGCAACATTTCCTTGGCCTCTCTTCCTCCCTTTGGGACCATGATTTGAGGCAAAGATCCTCTTGCTACCCCAAAAACACAGATTTTCCTCATTCATAGGACTTCTAGTGTTTGCAGCTTTTTAGTGGTTAATAGTCTAGTTTTGCTTTGCTTCAGAACTTCTTCATCATGCTCACTTCTTTATTTACAATAGTATTCTTTCATGCTTTCCTTTCTTGCAGCAGTTATCATCATTTCCTTTCATAGATCATAGTTTAGACTAGTTGATGCAAAACTTTGTTTTTCTAGATGCACTCATTTCATTGCTTGCTTGATCTTATTGGTTGACTGTCAGATTTTTTATGCAGCAGATCTCTTCTACCAGTAGGCCAGCCTATCAGCCATCCCATCCTCCATCTGATCCATGCCCTACAGGTCGCCTAAGTCTCCCCTCTATTCTACCTTAGTTTCCTGCATTTTCCATATAATTTATTCCTCTCTCCGTGAGAAAATACAATCATATTTTTCTCTCTTGATTATTCTTGGTAGACCCTAGGCACCCTAACACCTCATTCCAACCCTCATCCACCTTTTCCACCCACTCTCACACCCTCAAAATAGTCAAAACTGCTCTCAGCCTCTTGTAGAACTTTTTTTTTCCTCCTGTATATTTCCAGTGTCCTCCTATAGATTTTCCTGTAGGCTTTCTTTTGAAGGTTGAGTGTGGGAAAAGCCTCCAGAAGGCCACCTAAGTCCTCCTACGACCCAACCACACCATCATACATCCTCTCAAGTCCCAAAACAACCCTCCAACGCCACCTATTTGCTGCCACATTCACAAACAATAAATTACATGCATGTCAAATTCACATAAAAATACATAAAATCCAAAAATATGTTTTTTTGCTCATTTAATTCTAGAAATAGTTTAGTTAGATGTTTTTTACTTCCTTGAGTAGGTAATGGAATTCTTTTCATGGTTTTCATAATGTTTTCTGCAAATGTAGGATTAGTTGGTTAATTAGGATTTACTTGGTTTACTTTACATTTCAGTTTTTCTCCTTTCTGCAGTTAGCGTAGTATCTGTAGAGTAGTCTTTCTCTCCTTTCATCACATATAGAGCTTCTTCTAGAATCAGAGAAGTTGGCTTGAGCTCCTAGTGGTCTTGCGTTGGCTGACCAAGTGACAACCTGCAGTAAGAACTAGTACTTGTGCATACAACACCATCACTTCCAAGTTTGTTACAAACTACCAGGTTGATAAGAGTAAATTAGGTAGCCGAGGAGTTGCAGCATTATTGCTACAATACTAGTGCTCACCAACTGTTACAGATCCATTTGGGCACATCAAATCCCAACATTCAGATCAGTGTTTTAGGGCTCATCAAACCCTAGATTCAGTTGTTTCATGCCCTAAACAAGTCACCCCTTTGAATGCCTCCTTCCTAGACAGTTTCATGACTTGAAGACATCCAAAAATTGCCTCTAGAAGGACCAGTGCAGGTAAGCCCTTATGAAGGTGCACTATAAAGTAGTTAAGTCCACTACCAGGGTGCTCTACAGAGCACTCAGGTTTCCTTTCACCTGTGCTAGGCAAGAATGAGCGAAATTCACATAGGGTTTGGGGAATATTCTTATCTTTTGGAGCCATCTAGAAGTTTCGTTGTCTTATCAACTCCTATGAGCTCAAAAATGGATGAGGAATGAGTTAAGGGGCATCCTATCGTCTCATCTCTTCCCCTACGAAACTAATTCTAAGTATGGAAGGTCATTCAATGTGATCATTAATGACAAAATATCCTTCATCTTCCTATAAATTGACCACTCATCTAAGTGATTAGGGGCTGGATTATGTTGAATTCTAAGGAGATAATGCTGCTATGAGACTTGACTTTGGAGCAAATGATGTGATGCCACAAGATTGTCTTGCTTTTGATGTGATGTGGATGGGATCCAAGCTAGAGGAATGACTTTGAATCAGACACTGATGGTTGTAATTCCATCTTCTATCTAATAAAGTGTTTGAACCCTTTTCCATATGATGTGTTCTTTCATAATGCTTATATGTATGAATTGCTTTTGATTCTTTTCATTTATATTCAATGGATTGTATGCTTTGATCGGTTTTCATCTTCTGTTGTATTTATAGGGTACTTTTCAAGCGGATTAATTACAGGAAGGAGTGACGGAATTGATACAAGGGAGACAAGAAGAAAGTAGAAATACAGGTAGGCTTTCTATCCTCTCTACTTATCTATTTCTTATAGGGAAAGTCTCAAACACTTTAAATTGTTTTTCTAGGCACAACTACTTTTCTAGTGAATCAGTGTTTATCCATAGATGCTAAATTCTCCAAGACAAGAACCTCAGTGCATTTTGTAGCAGAAATAACTCATGCCTCAGAACAGAGAAATCAAGCAAGTTAAAGTGTAGTGGAATAACTATGGGCCTGATGAAGCTACATGGGAGATGGTCGATCAGATGCAGGCTAAGTATCCTTCATTATTTTCTGATTAAGGCAAGGAGTTTTGTTATTTATATATTTTTATGTATGGATGTTATTTTAAATATCACAATGAGTTGTGTTATAATGATACAATAAGTGGTATGGTTGTCATGTTGTCACGATTGTCATGTTAATGTTTCTTTTCAACAACTTGTTCATTGTAAATACTACATCAAGCTAAGTTTTAAAGCTCCATGGGTAGTATGTTTTGGTTTTAATGGTATTTCTAGTCATAAGTGTCATTGAATACTAAGGACAGTTTTCCCCTAAGGGGGAGGGATCTGTAACAGCCCCAGGTTAAAAGTTCATGTAATAAATTTAATAAAGGAAAAATAAGACCAAGGGCATGGGACACATATTCCAAGCTGAATGTTTGGAAAAACCTCCTAGTGGGTGTTCATTTGGTTTATTATGGCTAAGGGGAAATTGGAAAAGGAAAAGAGACATTAATTCAAATTTTATTTATTAAAATAAAGTAAAATAGGAGAAAATGGAGATGAAAGGTCACAGGTTTCGTGTGAGGAAAATTGAAGGCAAAATAGAGGAAATTGAAGAAAATAGAGGCCTAAATAATAAAAAGGATTATGAGGATCAATTCATATCTTTTGTTGGTTTAACCTTTTGTTAGTTTTAGATTTTAGCTCTCTCTATTCTCTCATACTATTTCACAGTTAGAGCATTCTTGGCGCACTCTAGCATTAGCAAAGGAAAGCAAAGGACAAGAAAGTAAGGGATAAGAAAGTAAAAGTTGGAAGAAGCATCTTCAACAGTAATACTTGCAAGTAACAAGTTTTATATGTGATTTCCTAGTTTGTTGTGAATGCACGGTACATACATGTATGTATTTGGTTCTTTTGTTATCATGTGCATCAGTTTTTCTAGGTGTGATAATGTTTTCAACCTTTCCTTTTTGTTTTCAGATAGCCATGGTGTGATGGGGTTCTTAAATTGGTTAAATTTTGGATTGTTGGATGGTTTTGGAATTGGGTGAGGTGGTCTCAAGAAAATTCCCAAGGGCCTAAAAACCCCTTAACTGATTTTGGCAAGATTGCAGTAAATCTTGAGGGTGGAAACAAAAAAATTCCTCAAGGTATTTGTGAAGAAATTTTGAGGCATCCAAGCTTGTTTTGGGTCTAGTAATCCCTTGACCATTTTTTTTCAGGATTACGGTAAAGCTTGGTTGTTTATGTGCTTCTTTTGGGCCTAATGATCCCTTAACCCATTTTAGCAGGTTTACAATAAAGTCTGATGGTGGAGATGGTTTAATCTATAGAAATTCCTTGTTTTTCAATCTTGAGTCCCACATTCATGCTTGGAATGTGGCATGAGGGTTATTGGATGAAATAAAGTTTTTTTTTTAGCCCAATATATGGTCAGGTGGTATCCGGAAGTCTTGGCTTGGTTGTATTTTGCATACGTTAATAAGGGAAATTTCCTCTTGTGTTTCATGAGTACTTGTACTTGTTATTATGTGGCTTTCATGGCTATTCTATCATGGTTATTATTCTGGTTATATGATATTTATAAGCATGGTTCTATAATAGGTTCTAGTTATGGCTTTTGAATTATCAATTTTTTGATGAATGATTATTGAATGAATGAGCTAATAGATGTTATTGTAGCTAATATGAAGGGTTAGTAGACTTTATTGATAAATCTCAAATAAGTACCAGACCCCTATCATTAGATATGAATTCATGACCTGTAGATTACATGTTCTCAATATGTTTGACAAAAGGATTGTTATGATTAGGCCTAGTTAAGTCAAATATTTGAACAAATTTTGTATGAATGTCCTTGTCTTGATGATAATTGTTATTCTGGAAAATATAATTGAGTTTCAAGTAGAGGTCTGGAGGCTGACCTGGAATTTAGGGTCAGAATTCAGTACTACATGTTTTTAACTAGAATGTTTAGTTTGCAACCACATGGTCGTAAGATTGTGCATGCATTTGGAGGCTTCCAACTACATGGAGGCCTTCTTCTGGGTGTGGTTGAGAGCCCAGAGCAGATAAGGAGGGGTCCAACTCAAGTCTTGGCCACCATGGATGGTTTCTCAACCCCTGAGTGTCTTGTAAGCCCTGTAGGATGTTTTGAAAGGTTAGTTTTTCATTAGAAGTTGTCCCCACTTCCTTAAAGGTAGGAGTTTGGGTCATGTTATAGTAGCCCTCATCTAATTTTTACCCCAGTAGGCTAGTGAAACTAGGTAAATGTGAGACGAGTGGTTACAAATAATCTCCAAACACTTTGTTCATCTATGAAAACTTTAGTAGGTGTCTCCAATACTTTTCATCTTACCCAAACAAACTTCTCCAATGTTACTCCATGAGGGATTGCATCATGCATATTCTTAAATAAGACTTCTTTTACAAAGGTTTCTTTAGTTGTCTCAACAAATTCAATAAGTCATCAAGATCAACTTCAAGTGGTCTTCAAAATTTTCTCAGTGTTGCTATAGAATTTCTCAAGGAGGACTTCAAATGATATTTCAGATATTCTTACAAGATTTCCGCAAATACATATTTAATAAATATGCACACTAGATTTCAAGTGGTCTCCAACACTACTTCAAGATGTCTTCAGTAAGCTCCCGAAGATACTCTCCAAAGCCAAGTTACTTCAACAAATCTTCACTGGCCTAAATAGTGCTCCAAGGTTTGTTATATTAAGTCAACACAATTAGCTCCAAATGATGTTTTAAAAATAATCCATAATCTTTTCAAATATACTTCAACTAAAATTAAACTTCATCAAGATGAATTTTATGAGGTGTTAACAATCCCCCAAGATATCCCAAATTGTCTTCAAAATTTTTTCACAAGAATGCATTTAGAATAACTTCAAAATATCATTTCAACATTGTTCTGAAAAATGCTTCTAGATTGATGCCTTTATTCTGCTCCTTGAATGCTTCTAGGACTGCTTCAAACTGTCTGGTCCAAATGATACTTCTACAATATTTCAAATGCTCTTTAGGTCTATATATGGTCCAAAAATATTTTCCAAACAAGATCTGCAATAATGTACTTCCAATATTCCAAACAAGTCCTGCAAAACAAATACTAATATTGTCCTTTCAAGTTCTAACATATTTCCAATCTTGTGCCTCCAAAACATAAGTCACTATAAAGCTAATTCAAAAATAGTGCCTCCAACAAGGTCTGCAACAATCCAGTATTATGCCTTCAACAACGTTTTGCAACAAATATTTCACTGGAAAAAATCTTAATATTTTCCCTCCAACCAAAGTCTGCAAAAAGACTTTACTGATTCCAATATTGTGCTTGCAACAATCCAATTATGTGACTTCAAAAAGGTTTGCAACAAAGTCTCACTACAAGTATGAATTTTTCTTCAAAAATGCCACGAAAATTCCAAAAGGGAATGTAAGTCTATGCCACCACAGTGCAAGTTCTTCCTTAGTTGTATGTATCTAAATGCTAGCACAAATCCTTAATGAGTTTTATCCCTCTACGGGTCTTATTTCTACAAGGCTATGAAATTACAATACTGAAATAGGCCGAAATTGTAGGTTTGTAATAGGCTTACCATAGAGTCAAAAATTTAGACCAAGAATTTATCTCTATTGTTCCAACAATGTCCTTCAAACTCGTCCTCCTTAACTTCTTCTGCATTTCTATCTCAGATCCAAGTTGCCTCTTATTTTTTTGCCTAAATGATTTTTTTTTAGCTCAAATGGGAAGATTTAAACCTTATATTTATATTTCTTTGAGCCTATAGTGAAGGGACATGTCTATTGGTTGAGGGAGTTTACTCAAGTCAGCTAGCAAACTTTGCATTTTTAAATATACATAGATTTCAAAAATTAATATCTCCACAAAAATTGTGAATTATAAGGAAAGTAGGCACTCGTTAGAGAGGTCTTCAAGCCCTCTGTTATCTAGTGTAAGAGGCATATCAATATTTTGTTTCTAATTTCACAAATAAATTATCCTTTATGAGAGTCCTTAGAATTTTTTGACAAACCTTACGGATTTATGGTATAATTATCTAGAATAGGGCATTAAGATTTGAATATTAAGATCAAGACAATATTATCATCATCATGGAGCAAGGGAATTATGGTTAGGGATTCTTCATCATAAGGATATAGGGTGTCAGGATTAATGTATTAGGGATAGGGAATCAAATTTAGGGCTAGGATATCATTGTTTGCATTCACAAGTGCTAGGGTGAATAATTTAGGACTTCAAAAATGAATCCATTGCTTAGATTATATTAGCATTTCATGATATTGTAGGTTACTTCAATAGAAATAGGGAATCATATGAAAAACTAGGGTTTTCATCAACAATTATAGGACTTTGACATCATATTGACATGGCTTTAGTAGGGATTCATCATATGGCTTCATTAATGCATTTGGCACCTGGGGTTATCATCTTCAACAATGTAGGTTTTGCACTTATGGTTTGCATTTAAGGTTTTATTCTTAGGGTTTCCACTTATGATCCTATGGTTTCATATAGGTCATGCTTCAACAATGCATCTAGGTTGCCATCTTATTGAAATCAATGAAAAATTTATCCAACACAACTAATTACTCCTCTACATCATCATCTTCTCCAACATTATCGTCTTCTTCCACTACATTATAATCTACCATCCTTCAACTTGGATCATATATAACAACATATGACCAACCCTCTCTACCTAGATCCTCTGAGTAAAAGACTTGTCTCCATTGCCTTAGAAGAACATAGTGATCTGATCTTGGCTCAAATGACCTTGTATTAACCATGGTAAATCCATTTTCATGTTGAGTAACAATTCTATCAGGATCATGTTCATTCATTCATAGGCTATACCTTTTCAAGTCAAAGATAACCAATTTGAAGGAATCAATGTCACACTCATGTATGTCATCCAAATACCCATAATATATATTTTTAGATACTTGTGGACATGTGTCACTTCTAGAGGAAACATTAGTGACCTAGAATACTGCAGTTATCCCATAATAATGAAAAAATCCTCTTTTCATCCAACTTTTTGATGTGAAATTTACAACGAGCATAGAACATAACCTTGTGGTGTTTCAGATACAATATGATACTCATATAACTTGGAAATTATTTCAAAAAATAAACTTTCATGAACATTAATAGTATACTTATAAAATAACTTAATAAAATATTGTAGGGTGAAAATGTGTGCTTACTTGTTTATCTTACAAACCATTTTCTAAATCAATTTCCCTCTGCATAATATTGATATATTAGGCATGATGAGCTTCTCTAACTAATGCAAACACCCCTCCCCATGACAACATATCATAACATTGTTCCTATCTTTAAATCCATGGCTTCATACAATCAATATTGTTTGTAATGTATAACTGTAGTGCATCCCACTCTTGAGAAAATGTATCAAAAAATCATAATTCACCAATAAATATTAGTTACCATGGTCAATATTAATAATTTATGAAAGAATAAAAAATAAATAAGAATGATATACACAAAACTAAAAAATTATATGTATGTGTGTGTATTATAAATCTCCACATTAAATATTTAATTACCTCTCACTTTCGTCGTTCTACCTTTCCCCAATAGGTGCTCCCTTCAAATTTTTTGATGGAGTTCACATCCCAAATGAAATCCACATGCATATTTATTGGTAATATATGAAGATATTGGCTAATATATGTGAAAATTTGGAGACCCAATTCCCTACTGCAGCAACTGATTAGATTTTTCCTACTTGTTAATTTATGAATCAAGTTATTTATAGTGCTACATAGTAAACATCAAAATAAAATCTACTGCATCCTTCATAAAAATACTGTGGAAACAAGTACTGAGCAAGAAATAAATATCACACACACAATTAACACATTTTATTTAACAATGTCTCAAAAAAAACCCAATTCGGGAAAACCAGTGCAACAACTGAGGGTTGTATTATTATGCAGTAGTTTCTGATTACAATCTTTGGATGCCTTACTAGCTATCCAATACTAAGAATTTGACTTGAAAAGAAATTAGTGAGAAATAATTCACACTATCACTGGAGATTCAATACTGATCCAGGTTCTAGATGGCTAGCCCCACACTACCTCTACACTAACTTTGCATTAGCCTACGCAGTTCAACGTCACAACTATTAGGCTTTGTGTCTCCCTTCTTGTCAGTAGATTTACCTCTGGAACTTCGACTCTTTGCACTTTCGGTCTCACACCCTAGCTTTTGGCTCTAGAAATCGACTCTCTAGCAAATTTCAAATCTCCTCTCAGGCTTTACGCTACCTCAGTGTGGCTCTATGTTGTCTAGCATGGCTTTGCATTGCCTCTTCTGGATCTCTCTCTGCCTCCTCTGAATTGTATCCCCAGATCAGGGAAAATTTCCAACTAGAAAACTATCCCTGCCCCTCACTGCAAGAAATCTCCTCGATGACTTCACTGACAACTGTTGCACTTCTCTCTTGAGAAAATTGATCTCTGATATCTCACTCAATGTGTCTTCCAAATGCCCATCAAGCCTCTTCTTATAATCCTCTCGTTGATTAATCAACAGCCCAGATTAGATTCTAATCAATGGCTCAGATCATTTTGACTTGATCCTCGTCTTCTTCTAGAAGTTTCACACCCAATTTAATTAATACCCTTTAATTATTTTAATCTCCTAAGTTTATACTTAGGCATCCATTAAAAATAATTTATTTTAATAAAATTATCTTCGGGTGGAATTTCCCAAAATGATTTTTGGGTATTCTGGAATACATGTGTCCTAGCCTCCCTGCAAATTTTTAGGATTAGAGCACATCTAATTCTTCCAAAAATAAACACTCCCTCTCAGCGAGGAATGTGCTCTAGTAATGCAACCTACTAAAGCATAAACCCAACTATGTAACATCTCCCTTTGCACTATCGATGTCTGACATCAATTCCCACTAACTACTATGCAAATGATGCATCTATGCTACTGTTGACTCTGCATGTTGTTTCCAACTACATCTTCACTGCAACTTTGTTGTTGTTACAAAAAAACATCCAAAATACTAAACCAAAGGTGTTCAGTGTGATGCATTTGTTGTTGGTGTTTCGACTGCTTCTAGTCTCTACGTTGTTGCTAACTCTACACTGTGCCAACTACACTCCTGCCAACTTTGCTTTGTGTTGCTTAGTCTCTAGCACTCCTAGCCACTACAATTGTCACTCTGTCACTTGACTACACCACCTAACACTGGTCCATCCTGATGCTACTGATTATGGGCTCCTGTATCAAGGTCTTAATCCAAGAGGTGGAGTCCTCAAGGATCCTGCCCATCTATAGTTATTTTGAACTATAGTACTAGATCACCCCACCTCTCCCCTATAGGTATCTGGGAAATCATGGAAAACTCCTCCTCGATATGTATGGTTGCAGTCTACGATTTATGTTTCTCGTCCTTGTCCTTCTTCTTGAGAGGAAACTGCATAGCGTAATGAACAAATTCACCACACCATAAACATTTGATCTTAGAGATGTCCTTCTTTCACCTCCACTTCTCTTGTTGCTCCTTTGATGGAAGGGATGCATTCTCCTCCTACTCCTTGGCCTTCATCCCACTATTATTGTTGCCATCAAGTTTTCACTTGACTAAGTCTCGTCTCATCTCTTCCTCTTGAGGAGGGGCCCACATCCCTTCCCAAACCAGTAATTTCTCTCTTCCCAGGATACTCTGGACAAATACTTGCCATTCTTCTCAAACTGAATTTAGGGCCAACCTCACCATCTTTGAAGGTTGAGGCAATGATCCTACAGTTACCAATTGATCTTGGACTTCCTGAAGCTTTGATAGGAATAGATCAATGTGTTCCCCCTTTTGCATCCTTGCGGATCTCATTTTCTCCTCCAAGTACGTCTTTCAGTGCTCGGATGATCCTTGATACAACATAGGCATCCCGCATCTCTTTGGTTGTCCCTTTGCTAGCAATGTGACATACAACATCATTCCTCACTTCGTCGAGGATCAATCGTTTGGCCTTTGCCATCTGAGATTTGCACTTCTTGAGCATATTTGCATCAGCAGGTTCAACTACCACACTATCGACATAGGTTTAGAGATCATGCTCATGTAGAAGCCAGGAGATGCTAGCCTTCCAGACCACATAGTTGGATGGTCTTTCAAACCTATCTTGATCTCTTAACCCATTAGCTTCCATTTCTACCAATAAAAGTCGAAATTATCCCTCTCTCCTCTACACATCTACTAGGTTGCCCATTGCACTCCCTTTCTGGATTTAGTAGATCTTATCCTTTCTACTACTACTCAACAACTGAGAAATAGAATTCCTTGGCTTAGAATTCACTGAGGAAGGAATTCCATTAACGTGACCTCCTCCTTTTCTGACATTTTTTTGCCCCAACAACTTCTTCAGAAAAAACTGTGTCCCACCTGAAGACTTCTCTTCGTTGAAGCTACTACTGTGTTGTTCCCTCTGCCACTGAAAAAATAAATCTGGAAAATATTTCTCTTCGTCGACCCACTCAGAGATATATTTTTCCTTGAGAATATTTCCCTCCTGGGACTGTACTGTGCAATCCTTCTAGGGATTCAATCTATTGCCTACGCAACCCCTTGATCTCCCTCTTTAGCTCAATGTTGTTCTCTTCTGGATCTACGTTCTTTCTTCACATGTGCTCTAATACCATGTGAAAATTTTGAAACCTGATTCCCTACTGTAACAACTGATTACATTTCTCCTACTTGTTAATATTTTAATCAAGTTATTTACATTATTACACAATAACCATCGAAATAAAATTTACTACAACCTTCACAAATATTATAGAAATAAGTATTGATCAATAAGTAAATAGTGCACACATAATTGACACCATTATTTTTGGACAATGTCCCTGGAAAAACCCAATGCGAGAAAACCAGGGCAGCAGCTAAGGGTTTGTATTATTATGCAGTAGTTTATGAATACAATATTTGGATGCCTTACTGGTTATCTGATACAGAGGATCTGAATGGCAAAGAAATTAGTGAGAAATGCCTCACACTATCACTAGAGATTCAATACTGATTCAGGCTTTAGATGGTTAGACCCACACTACCTCTGCCATCCCTCTGTGTCAGCCTACGCAATTCAGCGTCACATCTACTAGGCTCTGTGTCACCCTTCTTGCTGGTCAATTTTCCTCTAGAACTTCTACTCTCTTCCCTTCTGGTCTCACACCCCATCTTCTAACTCTAGAACTCAATTGTCCAACAAATATTGAATCTTCTCATAGGCTTTGCGCTGCCTCAACGTGGCTCTATGATGTCCAACATCGCTCTGCGCCACCTCTTCTAGAATGTGTTCCCGGATAAAGAAAATTTCCAACCGAAAAGCTATCCTATCCATCACTGCAAGAAATATCCTCGATGACCTTTCCAACAACTGTTGCGCTGCTCTCTTGACAAATTCGATCTCTGATCTCTCACTCAATCTGTCTTCCAAATGCCCATCAATCATTTTCTTATAATCCTCTAATTTATAAATCAATGGCCCATTTAGATTCTAATAAATGGCTTAGATCATTTTGAATTTATCCTTGTCTTATTCTAGAATTTTCACACCCAATTTATTTAATACCCTTTAATTATTTTAATTTCCCAATTTTAGACGTAGGCATCCATTAAAAAAATTAATTATTTTAATAAAACTACCTCTGGGCATAATTTCCCAAAACGATTTCTGGGTATTCTGGAATACATGTGTCCCAACCTTCTTAAAAATTTTGAGGCTTAGATCACATCTTATGCTACCATAAATCAACAATATACATCATGTATTTATGTGCCATATATCCCTCCACCATATAACCCTCAAGACATGCTCTTTGTGTAACCAAAGCCTCCAATGATTTAAAGTGTCTCTCCACCATCCACATTGTCCTTGTGTGTACAGGCCCAAAAAGTTTAATCTCCTCGAATCGGTAAATGAGGTAATGTTCTTTTACATTGACAAATGTCGGAGTTCAATACTTTTTCATTTCACACCTTAGACAAGGATTTTATCTCCTCCAATGCTTTCTATCGTCTTTATATATTTCTTTAAATGAGAACCATATACAAACGGTGCAAGAAAATAACATGTTTCAACAAAACATAACATATTACATTAAAATTAAAACATGTCATTAAGTTGAACAACCAATTGAAGAAATATTGGGCATGAAAATTTCTACATGCCTCATGTATTTTCCAAGGTCATATATACCTTGTTTTACATTGTTGTCGAAGTTGTATGGGAGAAATAGGGGTAGAAAATATTGTAATAATAAAAATGAATCATTATTTGTTTAATCCAAAGTAGACAAAAAATACATAAAGACGTATATATTCTAATATATAAATATATATGATGAGCCTCAATATTGCAACAAGAATGTTGCAACTCCTAGGGAAACCAATTGTACTTTATCAACTAGGGGTTTCGTAAAAACTGGGAGGTGATAGTGCTCTCTACATAGCAGATGCATAATTCTACTCATGTCACTTCTCAACTGGGGCACTTGACCATTAGGGTTCTAGACCATTCCTCTCTTAAACTAAATGGAGTTTGGCTATTGACAGTGGAATGTAAAACAAGTTCTAGTGTAGGAAAAGTAAATGCTTATCAATTCAAGAAATGAAAGTTGCTAACATGTAAATACTATGATATGACATAAATCATCTAGCTATGAATTGACAAAAGTCGCTTGCTGGAAGGAAACTATGCTAACTTTGCACTTGACAATCTAACCACTAGAACTGCTTGAAAATAGGAGTTATTCTATCATTTCAAAATCCAAACATGCATACATTAATTATCTCATTCACACTTGCAGAATAGATAAAAGTCCTAATTTCTAAATTTATAAATATAAAAGATAATGGTATATAATCTTGCAAGAGGGAAAGGAATGAAAAGGTTGGTCCAGGTGGCACTTCTGGTCATGGATTCCAACGTGAGGGGTTAACCTACTCCTACACTAGGCTATACTACAATTTTAGGTCAAAACAGGGTCAAAACAAGTAGCTACATGTTTGCTACAGGAAACTGCTATAGGATATCATGAGCTGTTGTAGTGTTGGAAATAATATTAAGAGGGGGGGTGAATCAGTATTATCAAGTCAATTATTTTTCATATCACAATCAGATTTGTATACGCTACTTCAGTTAGTTAAAGTCGTGTATATATGCAATTGTAGTTAAGGAAACTAGCCTATAACCTGCAGACTTATAATTTAATTTATTCTTCAGATGTTGATCATTAATCTGTGCATCAAAACCATATAAACAGTAACCAGGGATAGTAAAATAGAGCAGAAAGTCACACACAAGAACACAAGATATAAGGTGGAAACCCAATGTGGGTGAAAACCACCTGTTGCAATTCATCTCTATCTTCTTTTAATAAGAAAATTCTTTTACAATGGTTCTATACTGGTGTAGTCTTATACCAGTACGCAGGCTTCTACTTGCAGAAGGCTATAACCTTCTCTCATTCTCCAAACTCTCCTGGAAGGGAGCTACAACCCCCTTAGCTCTTGTACTAGCTGATGTACTAGTACGTAGGTGCTGGCCTACAGAAGGTGACAACCTTCTCTTTTCTTCCAGGGACCACATTTCATAAATTTTCCGAATGGATCCATCAATAACAATAATCAAACATCAAATACATCTGCATCAACCAATCTCCTTTGCACTAATCAAAATTGAATCAACCAATCACTTCTCTGAAAGTTGTAACCAGAATACAGTAACAGTAACTAGAAACCAATCCTGAACCCAGAACATTGCAGCAATAAACAGAAGTAGCTAAAACGTATTTCATGAGATGTACACTACTTCAATATGTAGAACCAGCATGCATATGCTTCTGTATTATGGCACACCTACGTATACGCAGTTTTGTGATACCGAACCAGTGTGTATATGCGCCTTTGCTATGTTGAACCTACGTACAGATCTATAAAAGATAATCTATCCTTTTCAATTATTCATACATCAGTTATACCCAGATTATTAGATTTATAGATCAAGTTATGCACCAATTATAATAGATCAAAATCACACAAAGATACTTCTCTTCAAGTCTTAAGATCTTGACCCATCAATAGAACTTAACCTTCTTCTAGCGCTCAGGTTCCTCCTTGATTTAGATCCATCTATGCACCATAACCCAATGACCAGTATTCTAGATCTTTCTCTTCATAAGATATTCAATCCTCGAGTGCCTTTGCCTAAAGATCTCCTTCCCCTTTTATAGTCTTAGGCCTTACGCAATACCACAGTCCAAAACCAATTAGAACCAATACTTGGGACCCAATACCTGGGTTCAACACTTCGGACAAAATACCATGGTCCAAAACCATAGGTCCAAATACCAAGGACTAAATACCACGGACTAAAAAACATGTTTTCCCACATGTACACACTTTTCCTTGCATGAAAGTCTGTGCATACGCATATGCACCTTTTGATCGATGATCCTGCGTGTATATGCGACTTGGTTAAGTGGAACCTACGTATATCTCTTTTCCCTTCATTCCGAGAGCCTGAAATGTGACCTGTCATCTAAGTGAGTTGCCATCAAGGACAACACATGTGTCATAGTGCCAAACCTGTGTCATAATGCCAACATGTAGGATGTCTTGTACAACTACAGGAAGTTGGATGCGATGTTTTGAAGGAAAATAATAGTGATATGAAGTGTTGGAAGGGTGCATGATATTTGTGGAAGGTGAAGGGGAGGTGAACATCACCCAAGGCCAAGCCCAGCACTCCCAGAAGGCTAGATTAGCATAAGACATCTTACTCATGGTGGCTGGAAAACAAAGGTTTGGAATATTGGATGGTATGCTTCAATATAAGGTGGAGAAGACCTAGGTGGAGTTTGTTGGAGGTGTCCCTTCCTGCAGATCAACAATCACTACAGTAAAACATGTTTCTCTTTTCATTTACAAATTATTTCATGTCAACATGGAAAAGATGAATTGAATGTAGAAAGTATGACCTAACTATTATTAGAGACTATATCTATGGAATGGTCTACCTTCTAAGCTACAACAATCTTAAGAAGCAAACTAACAGTTGCAAATATTTCCAAGGAATCATAAACAATTATCTAGCTAAAAATGAAAACCTATGAAATGAACAAAAGAAAAAATCTAGTTTTGGGTTGTGAGAGTGGTGTCCCCTAATCATGATCCCATAAGAGATATGGGATAGGGGTCACTGTCACAATCTTTTCTCGTATATTTTTCTTCACTAGAATACAACATTAATATACTCTTTAAGCTAATGAAAGCATGGATAAGAAACAACTTTTATAAACTTTCTAAGCTTAAAAAAAATAAAAATTTAAAAAAAAATTATATATCAACAGTAAATCAACATTCTAAGCTAAGAATACAGATACAAAAGAGAGGAACTTCTGCTAGTAGGATTAGGCCTTAACCCAAGAGCTTCAGCCCTCTAAGTCAACTCAATTCTAGATCAAAACAAAATTTCTCATTATCATAAAAATGTCAAATACATCATAACAATAACAATCAAATGTTCTTCAGCTTAATGACCTCTTGTCTACAAAAACATTTCCAATCCTAATGAGTCCCTTAGCTTTCTTATTTACACAAAAAGGGAGCTACCAAAAGTGCCCTAGAAGATAGGGATAATTAGCTCCCTAAATCGAGAATAACATTTCCTTCACTCACACTAACTTGGCTTCCAATGAACTCTGCTTACTTGGCTTCCAGTGACACCGAGATGATGAGATAGAGTGGGAGAATATTCAAATGATTTGAGGATTTAAGGAGGAATACCACTTCCTATAATATCTCTTACTTGTCTACTTTGAGTCCTTGTACTCAAGTCAACTCAAAACTGCTCCAATTTCCTGCATTTAACACACATTAGGCCATAGGAAATAGTAACTCACTTTTACTCTTCTCACTAAGAAAAATATAATAAAATCTATAAATAAATGTGAGAAAAGACAATGTAATAAGATGAAGTGTGCCATTGTGACCCATATAGTTTACTTATTGATGAGCCTCATCATCAACCACCTACTAAAATAGTTTCTCATCCTCTAAGCATCCTAGTCATTTATATCAATATCCTTCATAGCCCCTGTGGCCTCTCTAACATCCAAAGCTTCTGTGGATGTTGTCTCTTCCTGAGGATAGAACCTTGGATATTTATCTATCTCTTCCCACTAATTTCTTTCCTCTACTACCTTCCTACCTTCCAGCAAACCTAGTAGCAAAGGCAGACTGAGCTTAAGTCCAATCCAATTGATTTTTAGTCTTTGCATCTCCTTTTTATACAAGGGTGTTCTCTCTAATTTTTATATACATAGTGGGCATAATATGGGGTACCAAGGGAGGTACCCAAGGTAATAATGTAATAATGGGATGGGCCATAGTAATAAATAAGGTGGTTAACCCATATCATGTAAGGGACCACAAGTAGTTAGTAATAATGTAATGGGCCCATGGTATTAGTTGATGGTATGAGGGAACCATGGTAATGACCCATGGTATTGTATGTATGAGGCCTATATAGAGGCTAGATACTCCAAGTCAAGGAGGATAGTGAAGGATTATTGTATGAACAGGCATATGGCTTGTGGAGTGTTCTCCTTCCTTAAGGAGTGAATGTATGGTGTTGCCCTACCTTAAGGGTTTGATAATAAAGAAGCATTTCTATCTATTTCTACCTTTCCATTTCTTGGGTTTATTTCTATTATCATATACTTTTGGGTTAGATCTATAACAAGTGGTATCAGAGCACTTTCTTGGGCACAAAAGTGGAGAATTTTTTTTTATTTTTTGCAGGATTTCGGGGGCGGCGAGTTTGCAGATCAGATCCGTATGTTTTGGTGAAAAATCTGCAAAATCTAATTGCAAATCTGTATTCTTTGTGAAAAAATAGCCGATTTAAAAAAAAAATTGGTTGAATCGGAGTCCGGATGAAGGAGATATCGCTGATCTAAAAATCGGTGGGGTTGTAGACAATTTTTCAGGGCAGCGAGTTTGCAGCACCGATCTGGATGTCTTGGTGCAATATCTACAAAATCTAATTGTAGATCTGGATTCTTTGTGAAATAATACCCAAATTCAAAAAAAAATCAGTCGAATCGGAGTCCGGATGAGGAAGATATCGCTAATTTAAAATCAGCTCTTTTTTGCAGAAATTTTGGTGACGGCGGGAGAGTTGCAGCACAGATCTGAAATTCTAGTGTCTGGATCAAGATTTCTATCACATGGGAAGATGAAAAATGATTGTTCCATCTCTGGAAATGGGTTATGATAGGGATTCTAAGCAGTATTGACGGAATTGTGACCATTTCAAATTTTCGCCAATTTATTGTGATGGTGCGCCTAGATCTGAATTTGAGGGACTTGTATCCATTTGATGGATCTTATCCAGCCAAATGGATAGCACAAATGGAGAAATGTTTTAGAATGAATTACATCATGGATGATGAGACTCAGCTGAGTGTGGGAACAATGTACTTGGACATTGAAAGATTGCAATAGTGGCAAGGGCATCAACGTTGCTGTCGAAGGCCCTTGACTTGGGACAAATTCACAAAAGCTCTTATGGACCACTTTGACCGTAAAGATAATCTTGTGGATAAGCTCACACAGACAGACACACAACCTAGCAAATATTTTATTTTTACAGGAAAGAAGGAAACCAAGGAACCTAAAGGGTTATTTTCTGCTGGTATCTCCTTATTGCAGGTTCATGGATTCATTCAAAAGGAGAAGATCGTTGTGTCTGTAAATCCTAGTTGTAAGCATAATTTTATCAATGTTAATTTGGCAAAAAGATTGCAAGTTCCTGTTAGCGCTTGAAATTTCACCTCAGGCTGAGAAAGGTAAACCTCAAGGCAACATCAAACCACTTAGCCTCGTAGCTAGCCCTACGGGGCTGGAGAGGGCTCTCTCTGGTCTATCTCGGTGAAATTTTCAATGGATGAGATGACCAATAGGGTAACACTGATTTTAGGCTAGTAAACTGATCAAAAAGGTTGATCTGGGGTTTTTAGGGTTTTTGGTGGCAAATTAAGGGGATGGCAATTTTGGGTGCGGGGATTGGACACAGTTTCTGCAGGGGGTTCTTTGGGGCGAGGTAGGAGACAATATTGATGCCTTTGATTGAGATGGATGGTCATGAATGACAGGTGAGGAGCTAAGGAGAGCAAACAATAACTTTGAATTCTCCTTAAACAGTAGAAAACGTTGAAATTAAACAAACTTAAAAGCAGAGCATGACAGTCATGAATTCTTACTTTAACACTTCGTTTGCTTAATGTGCAGAAGGAAAAGAAAGGAAATGATTCACATAACACACTTACAGGTACATAGAGAAACACACCATCAATACATGTAACCACAAGAATCCCAAAGAGGACTGCAAAACCTTGGTCTTCCTTAGCCAAAAATTGCAGAGATACAGTGAATAATACAATGATAGCTTCTCCCTCAAGAGTCCAACCATGAAAATGAGCAAGAAAGTACATAATATAGATCATCTAACCTCTTTCCCTGCCTCCATGGGTCGAGCTCACTATCCTAGGAGCTGTTTCAACCACTTCTAAACTAAGCACTACAAACTAGGCAGTCAAAACAACTTGCCTCTATAAGCTAGGAAACCAATTCATTCATTTAATTTTCACCCTTTTCATGAATGAATCTTCTAGAAGAGGTAAATAAGAGTAAAAGTGTCATAAAAGTACATTAATTACATCAAAGAGGATAATAATCCACCCCAAAAAGTCAAACAGGGTCAAACTACGTTTTTCTGAGCTGTCCACTGAAATTTGGAAAAATTTGCCTGACGGGTCGCGCGCCTTTGGGACCACATTTGGGGCACTTTCCGGTGGCCAAATTGAGAAAGAGTAGGCTTGCTGGAAAGGTATGTGAGTCTACTTTCCAACCCAACTAGAATTTCGGAATTTGGTGGTCATTTTCCCCTCCAAAATTGCAATCTCCCAAGACTGCTTTCTGTGTCTCAAAAATGTGGCAGAAAGTCATTTTTTGCTCCTTTTTTGACTTTTTGGAGGCCCAAAACCTCATAAAATCTCAAGTCCATTGATGAGCATATGTAACTTCTCATGAAAAATCTGGAAATGCTGAGTTTTTGCAAAATTGAGTTGCCAGGATGAAGGGTCGCGCGGGGGGTGAGACCCGTTAATGGAGAAAACCTGTAAATTGCCTGAAAAAACCAAAATTTACCCAAAATGCTCAAAATTTCTTGGGATTTGTGATGTGGCTGGGCTATTTAGTGCCTTGGTCCTTCAGTGAAGCCTCGGCCAATATATGGAGGGGATCGAGCCTCTTTCTCCTTTTTTGTGCCTTAGCCAACTGCCTTTGGAACATCTTCATCTTTGCCTTGCACACGTGCATTCTCGCCCAATAATGGTTCTTCATGTTTCTTAACATTTTTTTATCTTGGTTGGCCTTAGCCAACAGCCTCTCCAAGTGAGCATTAAGCTGGATAAGCATGGACTCTTGCTCAGTGGGCAATAGATCACCGGGTCTTCTCCGGTTCAAATTGCGGTCACTACGAATCCTCCACAACTCATCAAGAGCTTGTTCATCCTCCAACTGTTTGTTGTGCTGCTCCAGGTATGAGATTGTCCATTGTGCCCCCTCTAATCTCCTCTGCAAGGAATCATTTTCAGCTCTAAGGTGCTGAATGATCTCCTTTGACTCTCGGCTAGGAGAACTGACATCAAGATCAATAAGCTCTATATCCGGAACACCTGATGGTCCCTCATCAATCTTGGGATGTTTGCCCCTCTGTGCTGCCTGTGCTGCTGAAGAAAGCGAGGCCCCTTCCACCTGCTGTGGAGATAACACTCGCTGAGCTGATGAAGAAGGCGAGACCCCTTCCACATGCTGTGGAGAAAGTACTCGCCGAGCTGCTGCAAATAAGGCCCTCTGGCCTCTCTGATAAGTAACAAGCAGAGGAGAGCTGACATGGCTAGTCCCGGGGATATCATGCTGCTGTGATGGTCCTCCCTCCTCATGAACAATCTCAGGATGTGAAAGGGATAACCTTGAGAGCAGCAAAACAAAACCCTATCTCTACTTGCATTTTGACCTTCTTAAGCAAATATACATTGGACTCATTATTTCAAAATGATGACTTTAAAATGCATTCTCATGCTTTTCAAGCTTTGGCAAACAATGTATTTGAATGATGGGAGGCCTACCTGCAACCTTGAAGCAATCCGGAGTGATTTAGCAGATTATTGGCAAATTTCTATGGAGAAATCCCCAACGGGTCGTGTGCACTGCCCAACGGGTCGCGCGCCCTCAACGGGTCACACTCGTGTAATTTTTGCACTAGAATGGGCAGCCTGACGGGTCGCGCGCCAGGCTCAACGGGTCGCGCTTTTGCAGGAGGTTTTTGGAGGCCTTCCCGGTGTTAGAATCAGGTGTAGGATAGCTCGTTGGAAATTTCTTTGAGTTTACTTTCCAACCCAACTGGAATTTTTCAATTTGGAGTTCAGTTTCCCTGTCAAAAATCAAATCTCCCAAGACTGGTCAAAAAGTGCCAATTGAGGCTGCCTCAAGGAAGAGTGCTGTTGCAGTCAACTTGTGAATGCCTTCCTCAACCCAAAATTTAGCTCATGATAGCTCATTGGAAAGCTCTTTGTGTCTAGTTATCATTTTACCCATCAAGAAAATAATTTGGCCAACCAAGCTGGGAGAAAACTTGATTTTCCCAAGGTCACTTCAGAGGTGTCTTTGATTCTCCTGGGGCAACGATATTCTTGACATTTCTCTCAAACCATGACACCTGTGCAAAAAGTTAAGGAGATTTTTCTTCTTTGGCATGTTGTGGACAAAAACCTCTCTCAGTTTCCCAAAATTCATATTTGATTTCTCTAAAACATCTTTTGAGTGAAACTTGTCCCGTTGTGTGAAACAAGGAATTTTGTCGAAATGAAGCAAAATGAAGGGGATAAGGGGCTTCTAAATTCTTGGGGAAATTTTTGGAAGTAGGGAGGGATGTTAGGAAGCAGGGGAAAGTGGAATCTCAGAGATTGAGCGAGGGGAAGGGGTCCAAAAGGGCAAAACACAGGCCAAACCTAGAAAATTGCCAGGTTGTAGCTAGAAACTAGGGTTTGTGCAAAAATGAGGATTTTGGGGGATCTCAGTGATGGGAAGCATTTGATAAGGTATATGAAGGATAGGGGAAGGTGTATGAACATCTGGATACAAGTTTTGCTGATGATTTGACCGTCCAAGAGAAATTAGCTTTCAAAACCCTAGGAGAGAGAAATGACCCTGCCTAGGCGCAACTGAAGCATGAACAAGGTGTAAAATGACTCATTAGACACTGACATGATAATGGCAACCCTATGAATGATGATAAAATCAGCTGAATGGTGACATGGACCGACATTTGGACAATTTTAGAAGGAGTGAAAGCAAACCCTAGACCTAATGCCTAGTGACCAAATTTTGCTTGAAAAATCTTTGAAATGAAAAAATTTGACCTTGACACTCTGAGACCACTTTGTAAGAGCATATTTGATCACTGGAGGAAGGCTGGAAAGACTGACACTAACAGTTCCAACAAAACACATTGAAAACATACAGGTTGATAATGAGGATGTTCAAGTTTATAAAGATTTGAAGCTTTCTATGGATAAGTATGTGTTGCATTGTGACTTTTATACTTCAGATATGGATAACATGGATGTTGTTTTGGGATATCTTTGGATGGAATCTATGGGTACGGTCAATATTAATGTGCAAAAGAAATTCCTGAAGCTCTGGTATAAAAAGAAGAAAATTACATTATAGGATATTTCCATCAACAAACAGGTAGAGGTTGACGCAGAAGATGTTCCAAGGACTGACATATCAGATGATGAGCATATGATGGTCGACAATCAAACACAAACAGAGGCTGAAGCTGAAAAGGTAACAGATGCTGACACATCTGATGAGGATTCAATGGTTGAAGTCATATTGGAAACGAAGACACCACAACAAGCACCACAACAGGGTGAATTAAAGAAAAAGGCATCGTGGGTTAAAACTTCAACATATCATCACCCACATCACCCCGCAAGAAAACAACCAACAAGATGGCAACCAATTAGTCATAAGGACAACAACCCCCGTATGATGGATAGCAAGGAGGGACGATCCACCTACTACACATCAACACAGGAGAGCTGCCACGGTCAAATTCCATCTCAAGCGAGCGAGGCACCAGCTAGATCGAAGGTTCACCTTTCTCTTGGATGGCTAGATGCACGTTCATGGTACCAGTGTACTACTCTTTTGAGTAGATCTTATTATTTGTGCTCTTCCCATGTTTCGGGGACGAAACATGCTAAGGGGGGTGGAATGTTATATACCTAGGGGGATAATATGGGGTACTGTTGTGGTCACCAACAACCCCCCCCCCCTTTTTGTTTGATATTAGCAATAACACCAAGCAAAGGGGGGACCCTGAATAAAAAATCCAAAAAATATTTTTGTTAAAGTTTTTGTGTTTTAGACTCCCTAAGGCTTGATCGCTTCGCAAAGAGAGAGTGAAGTGTTTCCTAAGCGCAAAAAACAAGCTACGAAGAAGCGACGCGAAGTTCATCGCGTCGCATACATTCAAAGCGCTCTTAAAAAAGAAAATCTTAAGGAATCGCCGATATGCGACGTCGCATATCGCAACGTCGCTTGAAACAGCATAAGTAACTGAATGAAAATCTGTGATCTGCGATCTGTGATATTGGCAATTTGCGATAACACTTAATGACGTCGCAGTCCTCGATACTGCGATTCCAATCGCAGAAAGGACTCATCGCAAGAATTCTCCGACATAAACGGTAAACCCAAAATTGAGCGCGCACCTTAAGGGAAATTAATGATCGCATGCTTGAGTATCCAAGAATGATTGTATCGCGTTTTTTGAAGAGTCAAATCATGATGAGTGTCAGAATTACGCATTCATTAGAACTTAATGCTTTCATGTCAATCTTTTCGTCATTTCTCTTCTTCTTTGCGTAAACTGCAAGACATGTAACTGATATAAATCTATATGCAGGAAACATCTAAGGAAAAGAGGAAAGCGCCAATGGGGTAACAGAGAGAAGATGCCTCCGCAAATGGATGCCGCATGCAGCAGGACCGCGGATTCCAGAGTATCACCCAATAGGCGCTGATGAAAATAGACTATCTAAGACTCAGAGTCAAAGGCGCACAAAAGCAGCGTGTTTGCAAAAGATCTTGAAGCTCAGACTGGGTAAAGCAAAAAGAGAAACGCAAAAGAAGGAGGACGCTCCAGAAAAGCCTGGAACAAAGAACGGAAGCAATTCTCGATACAGGGGATTGTCCAGACAACGCGACTCCTAACTCATTGAGTCATTCGCACGACCGGAAACCGAAATAGCAACAACAAAATCAGTCCGAAAGGAACCTGGGTTGTACTAAGTATACGCACAGCGAATACACCCAGCTAGAGAAAGGTTTTCGAAAATATCTTCTAGTCTGTCAGAAAGAGGTGCCAGCTCTTGTTGTTTCCACTTTTATCACTCAAACGAAAGAAGAAGACAGCCAGCCGACTCTTCCCAGGCAAACGTTGCATTGCTTACAGCACTAAGGAGAAAATACAGAAACGGTTAGAAATTAGATTTGATTTTTAGAAATAAATTTGCTTTTAGTAAAAGGGCGGTCATTTGAAGTCATTCCCTAAATTTGTGTAATTAAGATTAATTAGTTAGTAGTATTTAACCCTTCTCATGGCATTTGGAGAAGGGTCCGGAAATCTGTCAAAAAACTTGTCCTCAGAACATGCACTTTTTCACCCTTGGAGGGGGTTTTTGATGAATGGATGGATCGAGATTTCTTTATGTTTGCATTTTAATGTCTGTTACTGATGTTGCACTTCTGTACTCTTAGCAGATATTAGAACAAGTAGAAATAAATCGTTATTGCTTGAAGTTTATTAGTGAAATCAGTCATAAATGGTACTTTTATCTCTTGATTAATTTCTGCTTATATTCCTAAAGTGATATGCAGCTGAGTTCTTTATATGTTAATGTATGAATGTGTGTATTACCATTTGGCACTTCTGTACAGTGGAGTCATTTATTTGTGCTTGACATATGAATAACTAATTATGCGATATGCTGTTCACAACTGTCTTGCCTAACTTTTTATGCAGAATGGTTTATCTTAATGGATTTCTATTCTTATGATAGCTGAATGATCTTTATTACCAGCTATTGTTCGAAATCTTTTTAGATCGCATAATAGAAGAAAAATACCCCGGGTTAGCGTAGATTAGATGTATTTTTTTTCATTAGATTACAACAACATAGAGTTAGTTTAGAAGTTAGAATTAAATTAGCTTAAAATACCCCTAGATCAATACCATCAAACTCTACACACACACACACCCCTCACATTGGGAAACTGGTCCCATTACCCCCAGTCGGACCCGCTACTCCAAACGGGCAAGGAGCCGCCAACCAAGTCCCGGACCGGGTGGGTATCCCCCTTGTTGTTGACCCGATTTCGGGGCCCTCAACATATTTGGCACTAGAAGGAGGGCACGATCTATGAATGACGCATAAATCAAAATCTAAATACCATTCTGAGAGAAAATCACCCTCACCAACTCCCCCGACTTCTCTGGTACAATTAAACTCGGAGCTAGAAGTTGCTCGGGCATCCACCGCTGCTACACACCCTAATATATCAGACCAACTTATCATTGATCCCCCTGAACTTCAAACTTTGATTCGTAAACTCCATGGATTCTCTATTTTTACTCAAAGGTCTGATAAATCTAAAGGCAGCGTGACTTTGCAGTACAATCCTGCTCATCCCCTGACCAGATTGAAGAGTGAAAAGTTTGGCATCCAGCCAACTGAAATCCCTCTCCCCACTAGGAAAAGAGCAAGGAAAGCACTTCCAGAGTCTGACAGAGAGACTCTTTCATCTACCTTGTCCATTTCAACTCCCTCACCGCGAAGTCAGCCACCCACATCTTCACCTCAGATCACTCATCCATCTTCTGCAACCCTTCCTCTGCGATCATCGAAGATCATAATATCTCCATCTTCTCAGCATCAAAGATCATCTTCTGCACTTCTATTAACTAGCAGCTCAACGATGGCCCAGTCTCCATGGAACAACCCTGGGGCGGTTTTAATGCCTCCACCCCTGAGTCCAATACCGGCCCATCCTGAGAAATGGCTACCTAAATTCAATCCAGAAACAGGCATGCTAGCTGAAGAACATATCAATAATTTCATGCTTTCTGTTAATCTCAACGGAGTTACCAACGAAGATGATGTTGTCTGGCTTTTTCCCTATACAATGCAAGGAACAGCCGGGTCATGGTACTTTTCGTTACCTTCCGGATCTATCACGAGCTGGGACATTTTTCAAAGTCAATTTATAACCAAGTTCGGTGATGATAGATCAACAACGACATTGATCAACGACTTATCCAATCTTAAAGTTGAGGCTAGAGAACCCATTAAAGATTTCAATTTACGGTTCAATAAGATCCTCAACAAAATCCCCGCTGCTTCTCAACCTAGCGAGGAAGTAAGATGTGAATGGTATATTACGGCCTTACCATTAAACTTGGCCATCTTCGTAGATAGGGCAAGCAAGACAACCTTAGTTGAAAACTTAACAGAGGCGTTAGCAGTTGAAAAAAGTGTAGTAGCCCTTGAAAAGAGATCTGCAATTGAAGAACGTAAATCTAAGAAAATATCTTTCAAAGAAGACACCAAGAAGAAACAAACGAAATATCCTTTCGATATGGAAGGATTACAAAAAGTATTAAAGGCCATGTCCAATGAGATGATTGATATAAGAAAACAAGTAGCAGAAACGTCTTCAAAAAAGCCTTTCAGGACTTTTAAAAGAAACCCTCCCATGGAGACGAAGCCACCCAACGCTGTCTCAAACGTTGAATCTAAAGAAGAAGAAGAAGAGAATATCATCGAAGCACAGACCGACGATGAAGAAGTGGTGGAACTACAAGGAATGTGGGATTTCATCCTCCCACAAGAAGAGGATCAAGAAGCATTTCCGGTTAGCACACGAAGCAAAAATCAACTTGATCCTCCCCAAACTACCCCTAAACAAAAGGGCGCAAGCCCTACAGCAAAAGATAAGGTCGCAACAAAGAAAACAATCGCCAAAGCGACCCAATTTAGCCCAGTCCAATCAGACCAATCGCCTCCATCAAGAACACTGATAGTGTCGGATGAAATGGAGTATAACATCATCGATGACATGAAAAAGACTAGGGCTAATATCACCCTTTACGAGTTGAGCAAATTGAAACATCAACAGAAAATAATGATGAAAGAATTACATGCCGTGCCTACTACACCTTTACCTACGGCTGTAGCTTCCCACAATGTGGGAAGACCTCCAATCAACACGATCAATAAGATTGATCCAAACGACATCGCCTTAATTGGAGGAAGATCTAGATCTCATACTCCTCCTTTTCTCCTCACTTATGAAATTTTCAATAAAAATGTGCACAATTGCTTGGTTGATTCTGGTGCTTCAACCAATATTTTACCCAGGTCAATATGTGCCAAATTGAATGTTCAACCGCAAAAATCTGCAGTGCGCATAGTTCAACTTGATCGATCGCAAGTCGAAGTGATAGGTGAACTTAATCAAGTGACCATAAGACTGTCGTCTAACCCCAAGGTATGCCAGGTTATCGACATTCTAGTAGTTGATATCCCTGAATTCTATGGTTTTATTCTTAGCAGGGACTGGTCCGAAAAACTCCACGGATACTTTTCAACCGACTGGTCGCACATGTGGTTACACTACAACGGTAAACCAAATCAAATAAAGGTTGAATGAGAGTTGCACCAAAAATACATAGTGACGGAATTGGAAGGAGAGAATGAAGCAATAGCATACAACAGCAGCATCATAGGCAACTACTCGGTAGATTCTTTCCTCGGAAATTTCAATGCTCATATATCACCTTATTTGGAAAATTTAGTTTTGTCCCAAGTAGAAAACTTTTCCCAAACTGATGATTCAAAATGTGTTAGTTTTTTAGATAACCCTGTAAATACATCTTTATTTTGGAAATTATATTTTGATGGCTCTAAGTCCAACGAGGGAGCAGGAGCAGGATGCGTTCTGACTAGCCCAGACGGAAATAAGACCATGCTTACATGCAGACTTGAGTTCGATTGTACAAACAATACAACGGAATACGAGGCCTTGGTGCAAGGCCTATACAAAGCAATCGGATTGAACGTTAAGTATCTTCAAGTCTTTGGAGATTCTGAGATTGTCGTCAAACAGGTACGTAACACCATACACTGCCTGTCAAGTCATTTGAAGCACTATCAATCTTTAGTACAAGATCTGACTGCACATTTCATAGCATTCAATATTTCGTCAATCCCGAGACTCCAAAATGCAAGCGTAGACCTATTAGCTAACGTAGCCTCTAGACTTATTCCCTCTGAAGATTTCAGTCCAGATAGATTCTTAATAGAATTAATCTTTAGACCGTCCATCCCTGACAACATCACCAACTGGAGAGTATTCAACGACGATCCGGACATCGTAAGTTTCCTCACCTCTGAAGGATCCTACTCAAACTAGATAATCGACGAAGACTGTCATGATCACCAAATACAACAAAGTAGCACTGATAATGCTATACCCAAATCGGTGGTCAAGTTAGAAGACCTATATGATTTGAAAAGTCGGTTCAAAAGGTCAGCTAATGCCAAACTCTACAGTTCAACTCTGAACTATGAATCGGTGAACCTAGGAACCGATGAGAAGCCACAAAACGTTAATCTAGGCCAGGGCCTAGCCCCTGAAGAAAAATCAGCATATATCCGTCTTCTGAGACAGTACAAAAACGTTTTCGCCTGGAATTACGATGAGCTGAAGACTTACAACACTTCTATCATTCAACACACTATCCCTATGATTGACAATGAAAAACCTGTCCAACAGAAGCTCAGGAAAATCCACCCCAACTTGGAAAATCAGATAAAGACTGAGCTGAACAAGTTGTTGAGAGCCAGAATAATTTTCCCGGTCAGACATTCCAAATGGGTATCCAATATGGTACCCGTTAGAAAGAAAAACGGAGATATTAGGATCTGTATCGACTTTCGGAATCTCAACAAAGCCTGCCAGAAAGACAATTTTCCCCTCCCACCTATGGAGCAAATATTACAGGCAGTAGCAGGCTCAGAGTTAATGTCTTTTCTGGATGGATTTTCAGGATACAATCAAGTGCTGGTACATCCCGATGATCAGTTAAAAACCACCTTCCGAACCAAATGGGGTACCTATGCGTATCGAAAGATGCCATTTGGTCTGATCAATTCCGGCGCCACCTTTCAAAGAGCCATGGACATTGCATTTAAAGGTTTAGTCAATAAATCGGTAGTGATTTACCTGGACGATATAACAGTGTACTCCAAGAACCGAAGCGACCACCTCAAAGATTTGAAACAAATCTTTCAAAGATGTTTAAGGTATGGGATCTCACTTAACCCGAAGAAATCTTTTTTCGCATTAAGTGAAAGGAAATTGCTAGGATTCATAGTGTCAAAATCTGGTATTCACATTGAACCTGACAGAATCAAAGAAATTTCCGAGATATCCATGCCCCATAACAAAAAGACCATGCAATCTTTCCTGGGACAGATCAATTTTGTAAAAAGGTTTGTCCCGGATTTTTCACGTATTATTTCTCCTTTACAAAAAATGATAAAAAAGAATTCAAACTTTAAATGGGGTCTAGACGAGCATGAAGCATTCAACTTGATCAAACACGCCATCATCAACGCTCCATCTTTAGCAACCCCAAATTTTTCAGAACCTTTTATCTTATACACGTTTGCCTCAGAGAAATTTTATGCTGCGATTTTAACTCAAGCGAATCAAGAAAAGGCAGAAGCTCCAATCGCATTTTTTAGCTCGAACTTACAAGGTGCTGAACTCAATTATTCAGACGTGGAGAAACAAGCATATGTTGTTTTCAAAGCAATCAAATATTTCAGACCTTTCTTGCTAAAAGCCCATACCAAAGTCATAGTACCGTTCCCAGCGGTAAGAAACCTCCTGATACAGAAGGATATGGGCGAAAAGAGAGCGAATTGGATCACTGCCTTACAAGAATACGATCTTGAGATCAAGCCAGCACACATCGTGAGAGGTCAAGGCTTCTGCAAGATGTTAGCTGGAGCATCGCAAATTCCTGAGAACTCGTCTGAAGAGGTACACACGTGTGAGGTAAGCCTAAACGACGCAGAATCATTATATGCTGACACCATTTATTTTCTTAAGAACGGGTATGCTCCATTTCACCTGGATCACACCAAGAAGAGAGCCCTGAGATTGAAAGCTAAACAATACCAGCTCATAAATGATGTTCTGTTTAAAAGAAATTACGATTCTGTGCTTCTTAGATGTCTTGAGAAAATTGAAGCCGAAAAGGTTTTGCAGGAACTTCACGATGGACCAGCAGGTGGACACTATGCTGGAGAAGCCACCGCACATAAAATCTTACGTGCAGGATATTACTGGCCCACGCTGTTCAAAGACTCATACAATTACGTAAGGAAATGCCAAGTCTGCCAGACTGCTGCAGGGAAACAAAAGAAGTCATCCATGCCACTGCAGCCAGTTAACATTGAGCAACCGTTCAGTCAATGGGGCCTGGACATAATAGGTGAGATCGTTCCTCACTCTTCTAAACAGCATAGGTATATCCTCACGGCAACTGACTATTTTACCAAATGGGTAGAAGCAGTTCCTCTCAAGACAGCTAATTCTGAAAACATTATTGAATTCATAGATCAGTTTATCATCACTAGGTTTGGATTGCCAACGGCCTTAATGTTTGATAATGCATCATATTTTTCTGGATATGCAATGACTGAGTTTGTGCTCAAAAGAGGGTTCAAACTGAAGTATTCTTCCAACTACTATCCGCAAGGTAACGGGTTGGTTGAATCAACAAACAAGAACCTAATCAAGATTATTAAAAAGACAGTCGACCAAAACCAAAAGAATTGGCACAAAGCATTGGTAAATGCCTTATGGGCAGATAGAATTACAAAGAAAGCTTCTATCGTCACTTCTCCCTTTAATTTAGTTTATGGGAGAGAAGCGGTTATTCCTACTCACTTAGTCATCCCCTCTTTGTCCTTAGTTCAATACATCGATGAAGTACCTACTTCCTCCTTACAATTAAGACAAATGGAAATAACCAAACTAGAAGAACAACGAGAACAAGCTAAGAAAACCCATGCTCACCACCAAGCGCTAATAAAATCCTCTTTTGACTCAAACATAATGACCAAATTTTTTTTTCAGATGGGAGATTTAGTTTTAAAATGGGATAAGGCTCATGAAGAAAAGGGCAAACATACGAAATTCCAGAAGTTGTGGCTTGGTCCTTTTCAGATTGTAGAGGTCATAGGCCCATCAAATTTTGTGTTGCAAGATTTAACAGGCAGGAGAGATTCTCTACCTCTGAATGGACAAATTATCAAAATGTATTTCCATAGAAGATCATTCTTCTATTTTTTGTAGGATAGTTTTAGTTTTATTTTTGTTTTTCTTTTCTTATAAATAAGACTCGTTGTGAATGATCATAAATAGTATTCATGAAAGAGCACACCATTTCTCTATCAGATTTTATTTTCACTTGTATAAATAGCAAAACTTTTCGAAAAATCTGACTCTTATTATTGACAAATAAAGTTAACTTTAACCTGAATATGATGTTAGTTTCAACTTCGAAAACCTTGGATGAAAGCAACTTTTGGTAAAATATTGTTTTATGCCAACACAATGAAAGGTATCATCAATAATAAAATAAATATTCTCTGTAAAACTGTTGTTTTCAAACTCTATTATTGTCGTCCAGAGCTTTCTTAAGGAAAAACAATGACTTCCTCCCTGCTGAGGGAAATCGCAGCATCCAGAGAAACAATCCGAGAAAACACCATATCTCAAAGAATAAGAGGTCTCATCACGAGCCGGCTTATCATGATCATAGATATTATAACTTGCTGACTTTGCCAATACTGTCTATCAAAACAGGGCAACGACTCAAGATTGTTGCAATCAAAAGACAAGGGGTCTCATCACGAGCCAGCTTGTTCAGCAGAAGTGTAAATCAAGTGAATGACTGTGTCATAATTTGGCCACCAAACCAAGACATTGTTCTTTAGAGAATAAAAAAAAAAAAAGTGTCAAAAGGATTTTTCTCTGAAATGTTGTAAATAACCTCAAGCAGGAAAAATGATCATTGCTGGATAACATGGTAACCCTGTCGAGGCTATGGACGCTTGCGGGCAGTAGAGGCTCTACCTACGACAAATGAGCATATTTTAGAAAGCCAGTACGCAGAGAAGACCTTATTTTATCTTTAAAAAGGACCGAGTAATGTCTGGTATGAATGCAAGAACTAACCCAGAGGAAGCAGACAATCGGAATAAAAAGGTTGTGACGAAATATCATTGACAGGATAAGGGGTAATATACTCTATCTGTCCATAACAAAATTTAGACATACGAAATTTTTTTTGTTTTGGAAGTGAAAATGCAATAGAAAAGCAGAGATAACTGGTTCTTCACAGTGAATCGCCATTGTTGTGGTCACCAACAACCCCCCCTTTTTGTTTGATATTAGCAATAACACCAAGCAAAAGGGGGACCCTGAATAAAAATCCAAAAAATATTTTTGTTAAAGTTTTTGTGTTTTAGACTCCCTAAGGCTTGATCGCCGATATGCGACGTCGCATATCGCAATGTCGCTTGAAACAACATAAGTAACTGAATGAAAATCTGCGATCTGCGATCTATGATATCAACGATCTACGATATTGGCAATTTGCGATAACACTTAATGACGTCGCAGTCCTCGATACTACGATTCCAATCGTAGAAAGGACTCATCGCAAGAATTCTCCGACATAAACGGTAAACCCAAAATTGAGCGCGCACCTTAAGGGAAATTAATGATCGCATGCTTGAGTATCCAAGAATGATTGTATCGCGTTTTTCGAAGAGTCAAATCATGATGAGTGTCAGAATTACGCATTCATTAGAACTTAATGCTTTCATGTCAATCTTTTCATCATTTCTCTTCTTCTTTGCGTAAACTGCAAGACATGTAACTGATATAAATCTATATGCAGGAAACATCTAAGGAAAAGAGGAAAGCACCAATGGGGTAACAGAAAGAAGATGCCTCCGCAAATGGACGCCGCATGCAGCAGGACCGCGGATTCCAGAGTATCACCCAACAGGCGCTGATGAAAATAGACTATCTAAGACTCGGAGTCAAAGGCACACAAAAGCAGCGTGTTTGCAAAAGATCTTGAAGCTCAGACTGGGTAAAGCAAAAAGAGAAACGCAAAAGAAGGAGGACGCTCCAGAAAAGCCTGGAACAAAGAATGGAAGCAATTCTCGATACAGGGAATTGTCCAGACAACGTGACTCCTAACTCATTGAGTCATTCGCACGACCGGAAACCGAAATAGCAACAGCAAAATCAGTCCGAAAGGAACCTGGGTTGTACTAAGTATACGCACAGCGAATACACCCAACTAGAGAAAGGTTTTCGAAAATATCTTCTAGTCTGTCAGAAAGAGGTGCCAGCTCTTGTTGTTTCCACTTTTATCACTCAAACGAAAGAAGAAGACAGCCAGCCGACTCTTCCCAGGCAAACGTTGCATTGCTTACAGCACTAAGGAGCAGATACAGAAACGGTTAGAAATTAGATTTGATTTTTAGAAATAAATTTGCTTTTAGTAAAAGGACGGTCATTTGAAGCCGTTCCCTAAATTTGTGTAATTAAGATTAATTAGTTAGTAGTATTTAACCCTTCTCATGGCATTTGGAGAAGGGTCCGGAAATCTGTCAAAAAACTTGTCCTCAGAACATGCACTTTTTCACCCTCGGAGGGGGTTTTTGATGAATGGATGGATCGAGATTTATTTATTTTTTCATTTTAATGTCTGTTACTGATGTTGCACTTCTGTACTCTTAGCAGATATTAGAACAAGTAGTAATAAATCGTTATTGCTTGAAGCTTATTAGTGAAATCAGTCATAAATGGTACTTTTATCTCTTGATTAATTTCTGCTTATATTCCTAAAGTGATATGCAGTTGAGTTCTTTATATGTTAATGTATGAATGTGTGTATTACCATTTGGCGCTTCTGTACGGTGGAGTCATTTATTTGTGCTTGACATATGAATAACTAATTATGCGATATGTTGTTCACAACTGTCTTGCCTAACTTTTTATGCAGAATGGTTTATCTTAATGGATTTCTATTCTTATGATAGCTGAATGATCTTTATTACCAGCTATTGTTCGAAATCTTTTTAGATCGCATAATAGAAGAAAAATACCCCGGGTTAGCGTAGATTAGATGTATTGTTTTTCATTAGATTACAATAGCATAGAGTTAGTTTAGAAGTTAGAATTAAATTAGCTTAAAATACCCCTAGATCAATACCATCAAACTCTACACACACACACACACCCCTCACATTGGGAAACTGGTCCCATTACCCCCAGTCGGACCCGCTACTCCAAACGGGCAAGGAGCCGCCAACCAGGTTCCGGACCGAGTGGGTATCCCCCTTGTTGTTGACCCGATTTCGGGGCCCTCAACAGGTACCAAGGGAGGTACCCAAGGTAATAATGTAATAATGGGATGGGCCATAGTAATAAATAAGGTGGTTAACCCATATCATGTAAGGGACCACAAGTAGTTAGTAATAATGTAATGGGCCCATGGTATTAGTTGATGGTATGAGGGAACCATGGTAATGACCCATGGTATTGTATGTATGAGGCCTATATAGAGGCTAGAGACTCCAAGTCAAGGAGGATAGTAAAGGATTATTGTATGAATAGGCATATGGCTTATGGAGTGTTCTCCTTCCTTAAGGAGTGAATGTATGGTGTTGCCCTACCTTAAGGGTTTGATAATAAAGAAGCATTTCTATCTATTTCTATCTTGTTCTTTCTTGGGTTTATTTCTATTATCATATACTTTTGGGCTAGATCTATAACACTAATGCATTCCTCAATCTCTTAGGAGAGTGATACTCCCTGATCCTGAAACTATGTGGCAGACTATTCCATCTCCTTTTGCATGCTTGTTAGCTCTCAATCCCCAATAGTTTTAGAGTGTCCTAAGTGTCACACGGAATGATTCAATCTTGCGGACAAGATAGACCTTCCTAGAATCTAACAATATCTAGTGACAAGAAAGCCAATCAAAAACTATCTTTCTCTAAATATGCAATTATAAACAAAGGAAAACAAGTGTTTTAGGCCTACCTTGGGTCCAATGCAAGTTTGTGGAAGCCTCACTCCTTTGATCCAAATGAGCTCCCTTGTTGCGAATCTGCAAACACAAACAAGAAAACAAATTAAATAGCACCTGAAAAGCCAATATCATAAAGCATACTTAACATGATGATCAAGGAATTCATGAAACAAATGACATAAGACAATTTGTTGAGAAAAATGAATCTGATTGTATTAATTCAAATCAAAGAAGAACTTTACAACCTGTGCCTTGATGCTGTACAAGCTCCTCCCAGGGTCCAACAAGAAGTCTCCTCTACTTTGAAAAGTTTCACTCTCTTCCCGATGAAGCCAAAAAGGTATGTGATCTCTCCTCTCAAGCTTAACTAGGAAGTCTCAATTCCACCAGCATTTACCCTCAAAAATGTTCAGCTTCTAACCTCCTTAGCAACCAGCCCAATGCCTTAATTTATAGTGCAATGGAGGGAAGTTACTAGGTCCTTCTTCAAAGGGATAAAGCCCTCCTTCAAAGGGATAGCTGCTCTCATCAAGGGATTAGCTCCTTCTCTTTTGGGATGCATCAACCACCTAAGAGCGAACAATCCACGTCAAAATTCCTTCTAGAATCATCTAGAATTAACCCAAAGTGAGTTTTTAGAATAAACTTGCGCCTTTTTGACTTTCATAGGGGTTCGCACCCACTCCTTTAGGGACAGAGTGGGAAGGTCTGCAGGTGATGTAAACAGGGGGTGCGGGACCACAGGCAACAGTGAGAGAAAGTGTGGAACCAGAGCTTTGTTGATTTTCAATGTCTTTCTCTCATTTTCAAAGCTTGACTTGAAGAGCTAAGGTCTGAGACTTGCTTAGGAGGATAGTACAAGTGATGATAGACCCATACTGACTGCAAATAATCATGGTGACAATAGTTTTGTGTAACACTAAGAATAGGATATGGTCTGTTCTTGGGTAGTGTTAACACCCAGGTTGTTCCCTATGACTCCCAAGGGAATACGGCCGGGGTAACCACTAACCAATCTTTGGATCACAGTTTCTAGCCAAACTGTAATCAAAGAGGGCTCTCTCTTTATGATTTGTCTCTGTTATGATGTTGTTTTAGGCTAGGTATTATGCTCAGGTTTTGGTTTATGTTTTGGTTGAAGGACTTCTTTCAGGTCTTACACTGTAGTGTTTGAGGAGTGAAATACCATTGGGCGATGGAGTCTGGAATTGTGAAATGATTTGATATGCAGGATTGGTGGTGTTCAAACTACAGGGCCTATTTTGTATTTTAGACAAACAAAATTAGTTTAAATGGTGATGTATGTCAACCAATAGAAAGCAATTAAGAATTTTCTATTAAGTTGGTGAGGTGAAAGTGTAACACGCTGCACAGGAGCAAACTTGAATTCCTGTGACAAAGGCTACTGTGAAAGATGTATTCTGAAAGTGCAGCAATTAAGAATTACACTTATCAAGATTGCATCTGAAGAAAACATTCATTAACAACGCAGATTGAACTCAGGGTATTCATTGAATAAATCCTGAAAGTTATTCTTTTTCCTTGTTGCTAGATATTTAAAGTGAGAAAACATATGGATTTTAACAAACAAAATACATAACAGAGAGAGTTACAGAGACTTATTGTATGGCGAAATACACAGGAATCCAGCAGTTTCCAACAGACACCAGTACGCATTCAACACTTCAGAAATCTGAGAAATTCCATCACTTTCTTTATTAACTTCTGAAAGGATTAGAGCATAAGAACTTCTTCAGGAGAAATCAACAACAACCCTTGCAAGCTCATGCGAAGGGGACTTTATAGGGATATCTATACAAAATATCTCAGGCATTGAGTCATCTGAGAGAGAAAATATCTTCATAGATGCGTACAGAAAGTAGGAAAAGAAGTTATTGCAACTTTGAATGCAGCATAAATGCTCTTTATGTCTGTCAGAGGATAATTTGACCTTTGGAGGTCATTGAGTCGGTTGAGCCGCTTTGCTTTAATGCTGAATAACGCGTCTTTATTTCTTGCTGCGCTGTATTTTCTCGGCCCTGCCACCTGTAGTTTTCTATTTCTGCTTTGTTGGCCGATCCATCTGCTGAGTTGGCTCAGCTTTAATCCGCCGTGCATGCTGATTTTGTTAAACTTTGCTTTGCATGACAACTGATATTTTTAAGAAACAAAATTGTTAAGTGACTCCCTGTTTACAAAATCTTCTGTATTGCGTTTGTCCACCATTCTTGCGTAGGGAGTTGATGCCTGAGAATAGCATCCATTGTCTCCTCTGCCTCTGTGTACTTGAAGAAATTGGGAGCCACCCCAAACAGGTGATTGATCTCATTCATTATAAAAAACAGATTCTCGACTCTGTTGTAAAGAGACTGTCCTGTGGCTGGCCCTGTTTCCTCTGAGGTGCTGGGCTTATCATTGATCTGGCTAGTGGCAAATGTATTGACCCTTTTAGCATACTGGTCATGTGTGAACAATCTCCCTGCGCTGTTCAGTAAGCCAGGGAGTCCTCTGCTTTCTAACACTTGAAACTTTTCTAAAAACTTGTTCACCTCAGTCTGCATATCCTGGGTTCTTCTCTCCAAGGTCTGCACAAAGTTTCTCAGTGTGAGAACCCTTTTGACCATTTGGATAGTGTCAGTTCTGTTTGTAATTCCCATGGCAGCTAACTGAGAACTTGTTCTGTGGTTAAGTACATTGATCATTCTAGTGGCCACTTCAGGCATATTGCTCAATTGAGCTCTTGATCTGTGAATCTCCCTCTGTGCCTTTGGGATGAGCTCTAGTTGCTCATGGATAGTTTCAATATATGGCCACTGCTCATTGATAGATTGACCAATGTTAGCCCATAGCACTATTTTCAGTTCGGCCACCACTTTATCTAACTTGAGCTCATTCTCTAGCTCTTTTATTTTGTTTTTGAGGGCTTTCACCTCCCTGTCCTTCTCTGCCACAGTTTGTTTGGATTTATCATATCTATCATTGATTTTAGCCAAAGATTCTTTGGCTGAATTGAGCTCCAACATTTGAGCTTCCAGGACTTGGATTTCGTTCTTCAGCTTTTGCATATCTAGGCTTTGGGCTTGCTCTGTAGTTGTTGGCGCTGCTGAAGTAGATGTTGTTGTTTGTTCGGTCTGTTGAGGAGGAGGGGCAGTGATAGGAGCAGTTTCCTCGAGATTGATGATCCGAGGAGGAGGCTGAGAAGTCTGCCCTTCTTCTCTTTGTTTCAGAGATGCCTGTAATGCTGCCTTTGCAGCTTCTGACTCTCCCAACTTCTCTTGTGCTTGAACCAGCTGTTTATAAATGGAGATCAACAAATCTGTGGTGTCCTTCTCATGCCTTTGTTGGGCTACCTCATCTGTCTGAGGGTGAATGGTAGCTGGGATCTTGATTTTCTTTCTCATGGCAGCCATGTCAGCATCCCTTAACTTCAAGATTTCCTGTATCCCTGAAATATCTTTGGGATCATGCCCAATTTCAATGATTATGTCTTCCAGGGACCTTATTCTATTGTCCTTTGCCTGGGATGATGCGGAGGTGACATAGCATAGGCGGAAAAAGCCGAAACCGGAAACAGCCAGCGGTTTCATATCGCACCGCTTATGGTACGGGGGGGAATCTGTCAGACGTACCTCCGACGAGCTGTGGCGAGGACGTGTGGCAGCCGAGTGACGTAACCATTTTACGGATATCGGACGATATTCGTCGGACGTGAGACCCGCTCCGATATCGATGCTGACCGTCGGATCTGGAGGGCTCGATCCAACGGCCATCGGGGAAGTGACATGACCGGTATATACGGCGGGTAAACGGCAGACGTCGGAGCCGCTCCGATGTGATAAGAGCCATTGGATGCTCTGGATCAGATCGGGCGGCTGTCGGGGCGATGACGTGATAGGTGGATAAGGCAGCGGGCGGAGGCATAAATACATATTTTTAATGTTTTTTCAATATATTTCGAAAATCAAATATATGCGCAAACTTTGGTTAGGCAACAGAAAGTGGGTTTTTTCGGGATTTTTGGTAGTTTCAAAGGGTTTTCATGGGTAAAGGGGTTTTATAAGGTTTTTCTTGGCAAATAGCAGTTTAGTGAGTGGAATGACTTGAGGAAAGGGAGGGTGGATGAGGTGTAGGTTCATCCAAGTGGCCAGATGTCACTTTGATCCCTGATAGAGAACTTATTGGCTATAATGCCAAAAGGAGGGATATTTATACAAATTTTGGGGTTTATACACCATGGTGTTTAATACTAGTAGGGGAAAGGTGATATAGGGATTTACATAGTAAAGTTAAAGTTAATATGGGGGGAAATGAGTGAAGGGAGAAAACACTAAGTTTGTTTGAGACTAACTTAGTTTAGGGAGTAGATCAAAATGAAAAGAATTTTTAGACAAGAAATGTGGCTTCTAAAAGATTAAAAACCACCATAACACTTCAGATTTTTCATAAATCTTCATGGATGAAGGGATGTTAGTAATAGGAGTGGAAGGGGATTTGGGGAATTAGACATGCTTCCTGCTTGCTGCAACTTGATGAAGAAGAACACCTTCTCAATTGTTTTGATTTTGCTTTAGTAACCAAAGTTAACATACCTGCAATGGTAAGGATAACCTTTCTGCAACCCCAACTACTTACCCAGCTACTTTGCCTAGCATTTTTTGTTTCTTCTTGGAGGGTGCACTTGGACTTGCAGACCCTTACTTGCCTTTTCTTTTCTTTGGCTTTTTCTTTTGTTTTTCTATCTACTTCTACCCTTATTTCTTCCAAGGTTCCAGATTAAGCAGTTGGGAACCTTAATTTCTCTACCTAAGCTACTTGTCTGCCAAGATGAAACAGTTTGGACAAACTTCTTTCTCTATTCTACAACTGGAAATTTAAACCATGGAATGATCCAGATTAGACTGTTGGACCATCCATCAAAATTGGGACACATTAAGCTATTTACACACCTTGTACTCCTTTGGAAGTATGGGATCTTTGCATGATCAAAGCAGAGCATATTTGGAACTTCTATAGCCAATCATGAAATATGAAACCTATTGGTATAGGTAGCTAACAGTGGCTCCACATGGGGATGGTTTTTCATTTGAAAGACCAAGAACAGCAGGTCAGATTGCCTTGCTTCTTGACTGCTCTTGCCAATCTTTGAAGTTTGCTGCTTTGAGATGTCAAAATTGTGTGCTTCTCTTCTTGGTAGACCTCTGATTCTATTTGCCTTCTGCTGACAGTCAATAAACTTGGAAAACTGCATTTTTACAATCTAAACAGAAAATAATATATACATCTGCCTATATACAAGGGAACCTCAGGCTGCACTCATGGGAAATAGTCAAAATAGTGCTTGAGCATCCTGCCATTCACAGGACCTTCATCCAAGTCAGTTTCATTGAGACTCTTAAGGAAGTAAGTGTTGTTTCCTTGTACTGCTTGGACAGCAAATGGTCCTCTCCAAAGGGAATCAAATTTTCCATGTTTTCCCTTCTCCTCTCTTCTTGCATCCCACTTGAGGACTTTATCACCAACATTAAAATCTTCTGCTTTGGTTCTTCTGTCAAAGGCTTTCTTTAGTTTTTCTTGTAATACCTGAACTCTGCTGAAAACTTGATCTCTGGTTTGCTGCAGACATATGATTTGATTTATCCTTCTTTGCATATCATTTGGTTCTGCTTGGCTTTCTTGAAGAAGCTTCATAACAGGCACTCCTAGTGATGAGGGGAATTTGGCCTCTAATCCATAAACCAATTCATATGGGCTGGTCCCAATTGATCTTTTTGTTGTTAGTCTATCTGCCCATAAGGCATTGACTAGTTTCTTGTGCCAGTTCTTTTTGTTCTCTTCCAATACCTTCTTTATAATGTTTACAAGGCTTTTGTTTGATGATTCAGCAAGGCCATTTCCTTGGGGATAGTATGCAGTAGAATGGCCCAAAGTAATATGAAATTTATGACAGAAATTCACCATTTTCTTGGATCTGAAAGCAGCAGCATTGTCTGTAATAATTTTATCAGGGCAGCCAAATCTAGCCAGTATGTTGTTCTCCAAGAACTGAATGATTACTGAATCATTTGCTTGTCTGCATGGGGCAGCTTCAATCCACTTAGTGAAGTAGTCTGTGGCTGTTAAGATCCATCTATGTTGGCCTGAAGATGAGGGATGAATTTCCCCAATGAAGTCCAATCCCCATTGTTGAAAAGGTCTCTCTATTGCAATAGGCCTTAAAGGAAGTGGCAGCAGTTGTCTCTTTCCCTCAAACACTTGGCATTTATGACATGATGTGATAAATTTCTTGACATCAGAGAACATGGTGGGCCAGTAGTATCCAGCCCTTAGTATTTTATCCACAGTGGACTTCCAGTACAAGTGTCCACCACAGTCTCCTGCATGAAACTCTTGCATGATATTGTTAGTTTCATTTTCAATTAAACAGTGCAGCAATATCCCTTCATGGTTTTTCCAAAGTAAATTGCCATCCATCACACAAAATCTTGATGTTTTCATTTTTAGGAACCTACACTTAGTTTTGGACAGTCCTGGGGGAGCACACAGGTTTTGTAACACATAACAGATATCAGAGTACCAGGGGGATTGTTCAAAGGCTACATTGATCTTTGGAGTCGCCAGCTCTGTTTCACTGTCCAGCTGATTGATGTCTAAGGCTTGAAAATTTGTTTCTGTCATTAATTTGGCCAAGCCTTGCCCTTTTATTAGTTTTGTAGGTTTTATCTCAATGTCAAATTCCAAGATGCTAGCAATCCATTTTCCTCTTCTGCCTTCTAAATTTTCTTGGGTGAGAATGTGTTTGACAATAGGACTTGGCACATATGCTTTGACATGGGAATAAAGGATATAAATCCTAAAGTCTTTGATTGCTTTGACTAAAGCATAAGCTTGTTTTTCCATGATTTGATACTTCAAAGGTGCATCTCTGAGAGCTTTGCTAAAGAAAGCAATTGGCTTCTCATTTCCTTGGTCATCCTTTTGTAATAAAACAGCAACAATAGTATGCTGAGAGGCGAAAGAGAAAATGATAAATTCTCTGTCAAACTGAGGATTGGTCAAGACTGGGGTCTGGGTAAGGGCCAATTTTATACCTTCAAATGCTTGATTGGCTTCAACAGTCCACTTCACTTTTGAATCCTTTTTCAGCATGTTATTTAATAATCTGGTTAGCTCTGCTAGGTTTGGGATAAACCTTCTCAAGAAATTGATTTTTCCCAAGAATCCTTGTAATTCTTTGACATTCCTTGGGTGAGGCATTTGCAGGATAGCTTGTATCCTATCTGGGTCAATTCTAATGCCATCTTTTGAGATGATGTGTCCTAAGAGCTTGCCTTCTTCTAAACCAAAGAGGGACTTCTTAGGATTCAAGGAGATTCCATATTTTCTGCATTTTAGGAAGATCTGTCTCAAATGTTTTATGTGTTCTTGGTCTGATTTTGAGAAAGGCGTTAGGTCATCTAGATAAATGACTAAAAAGTCATGAATTTCCTTGGCAAAGGCAATATCCATTGCTCTCTGAAATGTTGCCCCTGCATTCTTCAATCCAAAAGGCATCTTTACATATTTGAAAGTTCCCCATGGGGTTGTAAATGCTGTTTTGTCCTGATCATCAGGGTGAACTAAGATCTGGTTAAAACCTGAAAATCCATCCAGTAATGAGATCCTTGAGGCCCCCACCACCCTTTGAAGAATGTGATCCATCTTGGGTAAGGGGTAGTTGTCCTTTAAGGATACTTGGTTTAGATTCCTTAAGTCCACACACAGCCTGATCTCACCAGTCTTCTTTCTTGTAGGGACTAAGTTGGAAATCCATTCAGAGAATATGATTGGTGCTATGATGCCTGCTTTGAACATTTTATGTACCTCTTGTTCCATTGCTGGGAGAAGCATAGGATTGATTCTCCTCAGTTTTTGTTTAAAGGGCTTTTGATCAGGTTTGAGAGGGATGGTGTGTTGGATTACAGAGGTGTCATAGGACTTTAGGTCCTCATAGCTCCATGCAAAAACATCCTGGAACTCTTTGAAGAGGTCAATGTATTTTGGCTTTTGGTCAGGAGGTAAGGAAGCAGATAATTTAATTATCTTGGGTTTGTCAATTGTACCTATGTTGCACTCTTCAATGGCTGCATTCAGGGGCTGCATTTTTGGTTTTCTGGGAATATCATTTGAATAAAAAATGTCTTCTAGTGGGGTTAGGCCTGTTGGTAAAAAATTGTCTTTTAGCTCAATGATTTCAGTTTCAGCATTGGACACTCCCTCTTCCCAGTCAACTTGTTGAATTTGCTGGATGTTTTCTATATTGAAAATAGTTGGATTCAGCATTTGCTTTGCAGTCCTAGGTGATATTGGCTGAGCAGTCTGTTGAAACTGTATTTGTGATGGACTTGCTCCATTAAGTATTTGTGATTGACTTGCTGTCTCAAGTATTTGTGATTGACTTGCTCTGTCATTGTCAATATTTAGTCCTGAAAATTCTTGCTGCAAAGTCAAAAAATTGTTTATTTGTATATCATCCTCAAATACTTGCCAATCTTTAACATTGTTTGGGATGGAGGGTCTGTGTTTTATCTCAGCTGTGAAACAATGATGGGGCTCAAAAGGTAGCTTGCAGGTACTTGCAAAGGTGGCTAAACTATGAGCATGTAGATTGTGGGTCCTAGAAATCTTGGTGATTTGGAATTCAAAGAAGGAGTTTAGTACCTCAGCAATAGCAGATCTATAAGTCCTTAGTCTTTTGTCATTGGTGACAAAGTTTCCTTTCACTTGTTGAATAACTAAATCCGAATCACCCATGATTGAAACCCTGGCAGCTTTTAGGAACTTTACTAACTTGAGGCCTAGTAAAAGAGCTTCATATTCTGCCATCTTATTAGTACATCTGAAATTCAATCTATAGGCTCTGCCTTCTGCATAGCTATTTTCTTTATTGTGTACCCAAACTCCAGCTCCTACCCCTAATTTGTTGACCGAGCCATCAAATTCAAGGAACCATAGAATATCTTGTTGGGGAGGAGGTTTTATGATATGTTCATGGGCTGGTAATGTAAGTAGCAATTGTGGTTTTTTCTCTAGCTTGTCTTCTAGGACAGTCTCATCATTTAATTGGATGTTCTTGACAATTAAGGCAGCAGCACTATCAAATTTTTGATTGACTGTTGTTTCATGAGTGATACTACTCTCATTTGCATCTTCTTCCTCTATGAATATCTTGGTTTCAACTTCACCTTTTGAGGGAGTGGTTGTATCATTGAAGAGAATGTATGAGTCTATGTCTGAATGGACAGCATATATAGGAAAATTTTGAGGTTTTTCTTCGCTGCTAACCATGTACTTCATTAGTGTTTCTCTATACAGTCTTTTTGGTTGCCCAAACACAGAGATGGTGGCATATGACATGTCTAATTGTAGGGAACCTTGGAGTTTGGCTCCCCATGATCTTGATAATAGCATTCCATACTTAGGTGGGATATCAGCAACTACCACATCCATTAGGATTGTCTTGTTTGGGTATTGAACTAGAGAGACACATAAGTCCTTTATGAGACCTAGACACTTGACTTGGCTGGAGTCAAAGGAAAACAGATCCTTGTATGGTCTTGTTATGTCTAAATTCAATCTCTCCATGACTGCTTTTGGCATAAGATTGTGAGAGGCACCTGAGTCAAACATTGCATTATGTAGTATTTTGTCATGAATATGTAAACTGACATAAAAAGGCAGTACCCCTGTGACTACTGTTTTTCCATCTACTTCTGGGCCAAACAGGAGTTCTGGGGTGTCATCCAGTACATTGACATCATCTTTGTTGCTAGTGAGTTGAAGGGACCTTTTGATTTTCAATTTATAGCTGTCATGCTTGGCTAATTCCACGAGAGGAATATCTATCTTTATTTTGCCAATTTCAGTTTCTAGATCAAAGGATTTTTCAGATTGGGTTCTGGGGTTGTAGGTGACAGTCCTCTCCTTATTTATTACATCTTCTTCTTGATTTTTGTCTTGATTTTGGGACTTATCCTTTTTACTCATCTCTTGAGGAGAAATAGTTGAATAAGGATGAGAAGGGGGAGTGACCGTAGGTTGTTGTTTTATGGACAGTGGTTCGGTGATCTCTTCAACAATCACTTCTTGTGTATGTGAATTTATTTTGTCATTAGGTTCTGTGCCTGTGACTCCTTCGGGCTGCTGATTATCCTTTTTCTTTTCAGGCTGGTTAACATTCACAGTTCTGCTCCTCAGCTTGTATTGTTTATGGACTTCATAAACAGCAGTGTCATAGCCTTGTTTGAAGTCAAAGGATTCACCTGATTTAGTTTGGAATAGTTTGATTTCATCATCCTCATGATCCTCTTGTGTTAAGAAAACTTGACTTTCACCATCTAGACCCATTAAATTAATCTCAGGATCTTCATTGGGCTCAGCTGATGTGGAAGTTTCTGCATAATTTTCTTGGAAAGGGGGTCTTATGTCCTGGTCAGCACTGGGCTTGCCAATGTTTGGGTTTGGATTTCTCCTAAAATTTGGATTCCTAGGAGGATTGTTTTGTGGTGCTTCCCATGATGCTTTTCTCTCAACTGATTCTACCCTATCACCCAACCTTTTCATACCATTAATTATTGCATCATGTTTTTGGTCAAAGGCTGTAGGTTCTTCTTTGTATATATTTCTCTTTTCCAACCTTGCCCTATTTCTTTTGGCAATCAGGTTTGCTTCCACTATGACAGCAGCCTTTTGAGCATCTTCAAGGGTTTCAGGTTCTCTTTCCTTCAACTGATATGCCATGTCAGGATCAAATCCATCAGGGAATTTGTACAAGGCCAAATCAGGAGGAGGTCTTAGGTTTTGTGGTATTGCATTGTACACATTGTTGAATCTAGCACAATACTCCAGAACGGTCTCTTGAGGACCTCTCTTGATTGTTTCATATTCACCAAGTATGTGCAGAGGATCCTTCTTCTTTTCCCATCTAGTAGTAAAGGCTTGATACAGTTCATCAGGAGTTGCAATGGAGTTTGCGTTCAGGGATCTAAACCAAGTTCTTACATCCCCGGTTAGGCTTTGAACAAACATCCTCATTTTGACACTGTCATCATCTATTTCATAGGTCTCAAAATGGTCTTGCATCTTCTTCGCATCCTGGACAGCTGTTAGAGAGCCATTGGAGTCAAAATATGAGATTTTGCTTTGGTAATCTTGAGGTAAAGCTGCAGCATTAGCTGGTATCTGCAAGGGTGCATATCTGTTAGCCATATTTACAGGATTTAGAGGATTAACAGGGGCAGCTGGGATAATAGGAACAACGGGTACGATAGGGGTGACAAGTGAGGATGAACCTAGAGTGTTGGTCAAGGGGATATGTGCAGTGGATGAAGATGTGAGAGGGGGACTTTGAGATGTGGATGGTGAACTAGGGGAACTAGGGGTAGACCTGAAAAGGACCTTGCATGGAGTAGGTATAAGGCTAGGATGATCTGGCTCTGAAGTCAAATCAGCAGGCTGCTCCTGCTTTTGCTGCCTTCTAATGTTTCTTGGGATTGTATTTGGATTATCAACAATGGTGGGTGGATTTGGGTCAGGATTTGCCCTAGTATGCCGAGGATTTTTCTTAGGAGCCAGTTTCTAACTGTTTTTTAGGATTTTGTGGGAAATTTTTATATCCGAAGGGACTGGATGAAGATTTTTGGAATGGTTATATATTCTCAGAGCTAAGATGAAGATTCCCAAAACAAGCTCCTCCCTAAAACTGCTAATGTGATACAGAAACAGATTAAAGGCCTCTTGACTTATTTCAGGCTTGATAGTAGCTATATGGAAGATATATAGTAAAAAATCTCAAGCACTCCCCAGTGGAGTCGCCAATTATGTTAACACCCAGGTTGTTCCCTATGACTCCCAAGGGAATACGGCCGGGGTAACCACTAACCAATCTTTGGATCACAGTTTCTAGCCAAACTGTAATCAGAGAGGGCTCTCTCTTTATGATTTGTCTCTGTTATGATGTTGTTTTAGGCTAGGTATTATGCTCAGGTTTTGGTTTATGTTTTGGTTGAAGGACTTCTTTCAGGTCTTACAGTGTAGTGTTTGAGGAGTGAAATACCATTGGGCGATGGAGTCTGGAATTGTGAAATGATTTGATATGCAGGATTGGTGGTGTTCAAACTGCAGGGCCTATTTTGTATTTTAGACAAACAAAATTAGTTTAAATGGTGATGTATGTCAACCAATAGAAAGCAATTAAGAATTTTCTATTAAGTTGGTGAGGTGAAAGTGTAACACGCTGCACAGGAGCAAACTTGAATTCCTGTGACAAAGGCTACTGTGAAAGATGTATTCTGAAAGTGCAGCAATTAAGAATTACACTTATCAAGATTGCATCTGAAGAAAACATTCATTAACAACGCAGATTGAACTCAGGGTATTCATTGAATAAATCCTGAAAGTTATTCTTTTTCCTTGTTGCTAGATATTTAAAGTGAGAAAACATATGGATTTTAACAAACAAAATACATAACAAAGAGAGTTACAGAGACTTATTGTATGGCGAAATACACAGGAATCCAGCAGTTTCCAACAGATACCAGTACGCATTCAACACTTCAGAAATCTGAGAAATTCCATCACTTTCTTTATTAACTTCTGAAAGGATTAGAGCATAAGAACTTCTTCAGGAGAAATCAACAACAACCCTTGCAAGCTCATGCGAAGGGGACTTTATAGGGATATCTATACAAAATATCTCAGGCATTGAGTCATCTGAGAGAGAAAATATCTTCATAGATGCGTACAGAAAGTAGGAAAAGAAGTTATTGCAACTTTGAATGCAGCATAAATGCTCTCTATGTCTGTCAGAGGATAATTTGAACTTTGGAGGTCATTGAGTCGGTTGAGCCGCTTTGCTTTAATGCTGAATAACGCGTCTTTATTTCTTGCTGCGCTGTATTTTCTCGTCCCTGCCACCTGTAGTTTTCTATTTCTGCTTTGTTGGCCGATCCATATGCTGAGTTGGCTCAGCTTTAATCCGCCGTGCATGCTGATTTTGTTAAACTTTGCTTTGCATGACAACTGATATTTTTAAGAAACAAAATTTGTTAAGTGACTCCCTGTTTACAAAATCTTCTGTATTGCGTTTGTCCACCATTCTTGCGTAGGGAGTTGATGCCTGAGAATAGCATCCATTGTCTCCTCTGCCTCTGTGTACTTGAAGAAATTGGGAGCCACCCCAAACAGGTGATTGATCTCATTCATTATAAAAAACAGATTCTCGACTCTGTTGTAAAGAGACTGTCCTGTGGCTGGCCCTGTTTCCTCTGAGGTGCTGGGCTTATCATTGATCTGGCTAGTGGCAAATGTATTGACCCTTTTAGCATACTGGTCATGTGTGAACAATCTCCCTGCGCTGTTCAGTAAGCCAGGGAGTCCTCTGCTTTCTAACACTTGAAACTTTTCTAAAAACTTGTTCACCTTAGTCTTCATATCCTGGGTTCTTCTCTCCAAGGTCTGCACAAAGTTTCTCAGTGCGAGAACCCTTTTGACCATTTGGATAGTGTCAGTTCTGTTTGTAATTCCCATGGCAGCTAACTGAGAACTTGTTCTGTGGTTAAGTACATTGATCATTCTAGTGGCCACTTCAGGCATATTGCTCAATTGAGCTCTTGATCTGTGAATCTCCCTCTGTGCCTTTGGGATGAGCTCTAGTTGCTCATGGATAGTTTCAATATATGGCCACTGCTCATTGATAGATTGACCAATGTTAGCCCATAGCACTATTTTCAATTCGGCCACCACTTTATCTAACTTGAGCTCATTCTCTAGCTCTTTTATTTTGTTTTTGAGGGCTTTCACCTCCCTGTCCTTCTCTGCCACAGTTTGTTTGGATTTATCATATCTATCATTGATTTTAGCCAAAGATTCTTTGGCTGAATTGAGCTCCAACATTTGAGATTCCAGGACTTGGATTTCGTTCTTCAGCTTTTGCATATCTAGGCTTTGGGCCTGCTCTGTAGTTGTTGGCGCTGTTGAAGTAGATGTTGCTGTTTGTTCGGTCTGTTGAGGAGGAGGGGCAGTGATAGGAGCAGTTTCCTCAAGATTGATGATCCGAGGAGGAGGCTGAGAAGTCTGCCCTTCTTCTCTTTGTTTCAGAGATGCCTGTAATGCTGCCTTTGCAGCTTCTGACTCTCCCAACTTCTCTTGTGCTTGAACCAGCTGTTTATAAATGGAGATCAACAAATCTGTGGTGTCCTTCTCATGCCTTTGTTGGGCTACCTCATCTGTCTGAGGGTGAATGGTAGCTGGGATCTTGATTTTCTTTCTCATGGCAGCCATGTCAGCATCCCTTAACTTCAAGATTTCCTGTATCCCTGAAATATCTTTGGGATCATGCCCAATTTCAATGATTATGTCTTCCAGGGACCTTATTCTGTTGTCCTTTGCCTGGGATGATGCGGAGGTGACATAGCATAGGCAGAAAAAGCCGAAACCGGAAACAGCCAGCGGTTTCATATCGCACCGCTTATGGTACGGGGGGAATCTGTCAGACGTACCTCCGACGAGCTGTGGCGAGGACGCGTGGCAGCCGAGTGACGTAACCATTTTACGGATATCGGACGATATCCGTCGGACGTGAGACCCACTCCGATATCGATGCTGACCGTCGGATCTGGAGGGCTCGATCCAACGGCCATCGGGGAAGTGACGTGACCGGTATATACGGCGGGTAAATGGCGGACGTCGGAGCCGCTCCGATGTGATAAGAGCCGTTGGATGCTCTGGATCAGATCGGGCGGCTGTCGGGGCGATGACGTGATAGGTGGATAAGGCAGCGGGCAGAGGCATAAATACATATTTTTAATGTTTTTTCAATATATTTCGAAAATCGAATATATGCGCAAACTTTGGTTAGGCAACAGAAAGTGGGTTTTTTCGGGATTTTTGGTAGTTTCAAATGGTTTTCATGGGTAAAGGGGTTTTATAAGGTTTTTCTTGGCAAATAGCAGTTTAGTGAGTGGAATGACTTGAGGAAAGGGAGGGTGGATGAGGTGTAGGTTTATCCAAGTGGCCAGATGTCACTTTGATCCCTGATAGAGAACTTATTGGCTATAATGCCAAAAGGAGGGATATTTATACAAATTTTGGGGTTTATACACCATGGTGTTTAATACTAGTAGGGGAAAGGTGATATAGGGGATTTACATAATAAAGTTAGAGTTAATATGGGGGGAAATGAGTGAAGGGAGAAAACACTAAGTTTGTTTGAGGCTAACTTAGTTTAGGGAGTAGATCAAAATGAAAAGAATTTTTAGACAAGAAATGTGGCTTCTAAAAGATTAAAAACTACCATAACACTTCAGATTTTTCATAAATCTTCATGGATGAAGGGATGTTAGTAATAGGAGTGGAAGGGGATTTGGGGAATTAGACATGCTTCCTGCTTGCTGCAACTTGATGAAGAAGAACACCTTCTCAATTGTTTTGATTTTGCTTTAGTAACCAAAGTTAACATACCTGCAATGGTAAGGATAACCTTTCTGCAACCCCAACTACTTACCCAGCTACTTTGCCTAGCATTTTTTGTTTCTTCTTGGAGGGTGCACTTGGACTTGCAGACCCTTACTTGCCTTTTCTTTTCTTTGGCTTTTTCTTTTGTTTTTATATCTACTTCTACCCTTATTTCTTCCAAGGTCCCAGATTAAGCAGTTGGGAACCTTAATTTCTCTACCTAAGCTACTTGTCTGCCAAGATGAAACAGTTTGGACAAACTTCTTTCTCTATTCTACAACTGGAAATTTAAACCATGGAATGATCCAGATTAGACTGTTGGACCATCCATCAAAATTGGGACACATTAAGCTATTTACACACCTTGTACTCCTTTGGAAATATGGGATCTTTGCATGATCAAAGCAGAGCATATTTGGAACTTCTATAGCCAATCATGAAATATGAAACCTATTGGTATAGGTAGCTAACAGGTAGCTAAGCATCTTGGTACAAGTTGAGCATCATTGCAAATGATGACGTGGTTCCTGATTACTGGTGGGCTCCAATATTGCAACAATGATGCTACAACTCCTGGGACTCCCTTCTTTACTTTTTTCAACTCGGTTGTTCGTAACAAACTTGGAAGCAATGGTGCTATATGCACAAGTACTAGCTCTTGCCGCAAGCTGTCACTTGATCAGCTGCCACAAGTTTGCTAGGAGCTTAAGCCAACTTCTATGATCTCTTAGAAGAAGCTTTTAATTGTGATGGATGAACGCTAATTCAAAAGAGGCTAGTCTACTTGCAGAAAGAAGCTGAAAGCTGAAAGGAAATGCAAACCCTAGCAAACCCTAGTTTTACCGACTAATCCTACTGGTGCAATAAAAGAGATGAAAGGTAAAATGCATGTGACTAATCTACTTCTGAAGTAAAATCTAGAAAGAAACATCTTTTTGTATTTTTGAGTAATCTTGCAGAATTATTATGCATGTGCTTTAACTGTTTTTTACTGTGCAGAGGTTGATTAGCGAAAGGAAATGGAGTGGGCACTTGCAGGAGGTTGGGAAGGTGAGAAGAGGGAATAAGAGGTCCCTATCACCATTCCAAAGAGTTTCACAATGATCAGATCTCGAAAAAACTGCTCACGTGAACTTACAGGAAGTCTGCAAAGGTTCTATAGGATATTCTACAGGAAGTTCTATAGGAACATGCCGAAAGTGATTTTTAGAGGATTGATGGAGGAAAAATGGTGGGGAAGTGGAAATGAAGGATGGATAAGGATGTGAAGAGGTGTGAAACCTGGTAAATGAAGCTCAGGAATGATGAAGATGGTTGGATTTGTTCAAGGATGGAGAAAGCAATGTTGCACAAAAATATAGGAATTAGGGTTAGTTGGGAAAGTGTGGAAAATGAAGGGAAGAAATCTTGAGTGAGGGGTTGGAATAGGTTGTATGATGGAGGAAGGGTAGGTAGGGATGTATTACAGGTGTTCTGCACATTACTTTCTGAAAACTGATCCAAACAAAGACAAAGAAACAAAGATCTATCTATTTTGACATAATATGACCCAAAAACCAAAAATATTATGAACAACGGTGTATAAACGAGAAATCATTCAAGATAGCTATGGAAACTAAGCAAGAATACATTGAAACATGCAAGTACAACTAGTATCAACTTTTCCAACTAAAAATATAACACTAGCAATTGGATAGAAAGGCAAGAACAGTGTTTTTGTGGCAGCAAGTACGCCTTGGTCTCAGCTCATGGTCCCAAGGAGGGAGAGATGAGATCAAGGATTACTTGATGGAATTTTTGCAAATCTTTTCTGTTACCAGACTATCAAAACAACTTGAAGCATGAAAATCTATTTTAATCATCAAAAGCAACCTAAGTAACAAAGCAAGATCTTAACCTAAATAACAGAAATTATTCTATGAATGCAAGGAAAACACATAAAAGTACACAAAGGAGGTACTGGCACTTGGGTTGGGCCCAACCCCAAGAGCTACAGCCTCCTAGGAAATATCAGAGCTGGTGCAAAGTGAAATTCATCTCCATTACTCAAAAAATAATAGTCATGTCACAAAACTGTTTACAGCAAGAGCTCAAAAATGAGCTGAAATGCAGAGTTTCACTAAAGTGTGAAAAACAACTGTTCAATAGCTAAACTACCAAGGCTTGAAGCCTTCCTAATTATGCAACACGAGGATTCCCAATAGTCCTCCTTAACTTTAGGAGCTTGGCTGCTCAAGACTACAGTTAATCAGCCACTTCACAAAACCTGCTCGGCTACCCCTTGAAATCATCTTTGGTGGGCTGTTGAACTCCGAGCTAATGGTGGAGAACTTAAGGAAGGGGTCATTTATTGTAGGAGACACCCTTCCTACAAATCCTCAGCCTTGTTCCTTCGTATTTGGCTGTCATCTTGCTCATAAATTCTTGACCTTGGCCCAAAAGATGTCCAAAAATCTGCAATAAGCACGTATTAGACTTTGTGGCCAAGTGACTATTCTCATTCATTCAATTAACATAAATATATTCAAAAGCATGCATAAAAGTATGAAGAATGGTGGATTAGGTGAGAATAATAGGAAAAATGAGCCCATAAAGTTACCCATTTTTGGGGATCATCATCACCCCCTTGCTGAATGTGTTGCTCATCCTCTAAGCAACTAATCCATTTCATCATCTTTGATTTCTTTGACTACCTCTCTGACTTCCAGGCTTCTGAGGTGATGTCCTCTTCTCAGTCATGAAACCATGCTTTTCTCTCTACTTCCTCCCATTGTCGTGAAGCTTGTGGAAAATCCATCTGTCGGAATCGAGCACCGTCTCCTCCAGGTAATCCACATCATCCTACTCTTCAATTTCATCCGTTTCAAATCGTTTTTTAGGGTTTTATTTCATTTTTTAGAGGGATTTCAGGATAGAAACCCGCGTGCAGGGGCCCGCAGGCACAACACAGGTAACCTGTGGACCCCGAATTTTTCTCAGTGGGGAAAAATTCAGGGGTCTGCACCTGCCGTGAAGGCAAGGTGCGGACCCACGCACTGTCTCTAACAGAGAGGGTGCGATACCCACAGCAAGGGTTTTTAACCCTAAATTTCTTAAAATTTACCCAAACAATTCAATTTTTTGCATTCTAATTCTCCTTTTTGTTGGATGTAGAGTATACATCATGCTTGATTGGTGAGAACTGGAGCATGAGGATGTAGATCTTGCCGCGTTAAATCACCAACCTTCGATCGATGCATTGAAGGCATGTGTCTTGTACAAATTCTGGGCCATACCTGGCATGAGGGCCCAGGTGGACTTCTTGCAGTAGCTGGTAGACAGGTGGAGCATATAGGACCAGTGCTTCTTCATTGGTGGCCACCAACTCGAAATTGAGCCAGTAGACATATACTTTTTGACTGGTTTGCCTAAGAGAGGCGAAGACTTGACTCTATTCAGGACTAGGCCAGGTGGCCAGTCTGTCGATAGCCTCCAGCTAGAGTTCTGCAACAACCAAACTAGAGACAAAGGGATAGACATCAAAACCATATCCGTTCCTGAACTCATGGTGATTGCGTTTACTGTTACCAGGCTCTGTGGGAGTGCTGCACTACATATTGCCACTGGATCCCAGATGCAGATGGCAGTTGACTACTTTCAAGGCACCATCTTCAATTGGTGCGATGCTGTGTTGGCTAATGTAAAAGGCCAAATGACCAGAGCCAAGAACGTGTTATCTCAAAATCAAGCCCTGGAAGGCTGCAGACCAGGAAGACTTCAAGTAACTATTTCAAACCAATCTTTTGACTAAGGCTTAGCCTCCTTAGCCTGAGAGGGCTCTCTCAAAGGGTTATTGATTTTAATTAAGAATAAGATGGCTAACTCTTGTGAAATAACAGTGACAAATATGAAGGTTGGACAAACATTACATAAGTTTCCATTGGGCCTATGGAGTCAATCATACTTCAGTAAATAATGAGACTGCCTTTACATAGAAGTCAGGGCATTTGGCATTTAGATGTTTAGAACACAACTCATATAAAACCACAGTTCATACATGCATACAGGAAGTCAGAGCATGATCAATGAATTCTGAGTGATTACACATATATGCAACTGTAAAAAACTTTAAGGAAAGAACAAAATCACACATTCTAAACATGGAAATCCCTCATGAATCCTGAGAAGAAAAACAGCCAACTTATATTATTGAATTCTGTCTTTTCATAAGCCAAAACAGTACTCTGTTTTATAAAATATCCAACCCTCATTACATCGCTATCTCAGCTATATATAGAATCCTTATTTTAACTAATTCAAACTTCCTCCTCCAGCATGAGGGGAATTCGATAACTGCCTCTAATGACACCTATCAGCTATTTAACTAACTATTAAATACAATAAAGTGCTGACTGGAGTTTTAAAGAGTTCTAAAGTAACTATGACTCTAACTCTATCTTCCATGCATAATGACTTCTCCTTGTTCTTTGACACCTGGTCCCCTTTTTGATGTGGCTGAGCTGGATGTTTAATACTCCATATCGACCTTGAACGCTAAATCCTTTAACTGCTCAGTAGTGTTGGGAGATGTCCCTTGCTTCTCGGTTCCAGTTTCCTCAAATTTCTCAAATGTACAGCAGCATGTCTTTAGCTTTTAATAACCCAAAATATGGAACACTGCCACGTTCCTGATGTGTTGGAGGCTGCCTCGATGGATATGGGTGCAAGCAAAAGTTCTTTGTATGCAACTCATTTAATACCCTTTGAACGGTGATAAAGTGGCTTTATAACAGAAACTTAGGTTAAAATATTCCACTTTTTTTTTAATGTACACCTGTCTTGATCTGAATGGCTGTTGTAGCTTCATCTGATACCTTGCATATCCTTTAGGTGTCTCCCTTTCAAAATTCCCGCTCATCATACCAAACTGCCTGTCTGCGTTAAAATCATCACCTACAGCAGTTTCGTAGCGCGCTATGAAACTGCTGAATTATTTAAAACAGCATGCCTTTACCCGAGACCTTTATCACTGAAACATTTGATTGCCAAAACTCCCTTCGACTTTTCATATAATAGCAGGGATTTACATGTCTTCAAAAACAGTAAGACTAAGCAAATTTGACAAAAACTTGGAACAAAACCTCCCTTTAAAAAAGAAAATTCATTTGGCAGCTAACTAGCTTAGCTGTACCTTCAGGTCTTCAATCTTCTTCTTCAGAGCTTTATTCTCAGCTCTTAATTGCATATTTATTTTTCTAACGAACTGGGCCTCTTTGATGGCTGGTACTGTCCATGTGTGAAATTGTGCATGGCCATCAACTACTGAATTCAACTGGTTTTGAAACGTTTCAGTTCCACCCCACAGAGCTTTACGATATTCTGTATACACATCTGCATGCTTTCTAACTGCTTGCTTCAGTTTGGCAATCTCATATTGGGCTGCTTCTAATTTGATCTTCATGACTGCTATATTATCTTCTTGAGATGTGATGATTGTTCTGCTTGCATTATTTTGCCTAACTCTCTCGATTGCCTCTATCTTTGACAGTGCTTCTTTTACTTGCTTCCTTGTAATAGGTCTTCTGGGTTTTAAAATGAATTCTTCACCTAGCTCATCGAACTTGAGATTTTTTTAGGCTTTAGACTTCTTGGCAGTTTCTGGTGATGACTGTGTCAAATCAATATGGACTGGTTCAAACTGCTCGAATTCAATGGCCTGTAATAAATCATTCAAGCTTGCCTTGGATGTTGGGCTCTCTTCCACAGCTATGGCTTTACCCTTTTCCTTATTTATTTGACCTCTTGTCCTTACCCTTGAGACTGCTTCAAATCTGCTTGTTTTAGGTGCAGTCTTCTTATCCTGAGTTTTTTCCTTTGTTGATTTCTGAGGTTGTTCTTGAATGATTAATGGCTTCACTGGTTTTCTTGGCTGTGACTTGTTTTGCTTTTTGGCTCTTGCTTCTTTCTGAAGTTCAGCTATTGTGAGTTCTCTGACTGGTTGTGGAGTAAGGCCAGTCTTGCTTTGGAATCCAGCCATGAAAATAAACGAATTCCAGTCTCTGCCTATCTTTTGGAGGCCATCTAAAACTAACAACTTAACCAAACCATGATGAAATAAAGAGGTTTCACAATCCTCTTTCCTTAACTACACCTTGTCACACATCTTACTCAAACTGCGAAATAGGTAAAAAGGAATGTCTATGGAAACTTTCCCACTGAAATGTAAAAGCAATTTGAAATGGTAAGAATAGACCTTATTGTACCTTCCTTCACAGGTCAAGTATTTTTGAATGCAGGTGAGAAGAAGAGCATAATGTTCCTTGACATAATTTCTGGGCACTGCTTTTGTTAAGTCTTCATTTACATATGCCTCCTTTAAAAACTCTTTACAAGGGTTCATATCAAATTTAAAATTTTTAAACCATTATTCCCGTCCTCTTGGGATCTCTGTCACAGCAGCTATGGCTTCTGGAGAAACTTGGACTTCTAGCATAGCAATCTTTGAATTTAAACCAGTGAAGTTTCGCGCAAATTCTTTGGTTACCTGCACATGTCCTCCTTGTAACTTCTTGCAAAAGTTCCAGCAGCCGGCATCTTTGAACGCTTTCTTTACACCTTCATCCCTCAATGCTATATCCAAGCCCTCGGGTTCAGTCCTCTGGCATTTACCGGATCTGTGTTCTTTTCTCTCCATTTTCCTTTCAAAATCTTCACACACATAGAGTCTAACAACTTCAGTTTCAATGGTAATTCAGTTCTTTTTAATTCAGGCTCGCTTGTAATCAGGCTCGCTTGAAATTCAAATTTTTTATTGAAACACTTCCATACATAATCAAACAGACAGGTCACTCATGCAGCATTTACGACTATCATAAAGGTCTATGCACGGTAGAATCTATTGGGAATGATATTTCTGTGCATATCAACAGATCTATTAGTGGGGTAGTGGCAAATGAGTGCTCAAACGTGATAGGAGAGGCACATAAACTGACATGAGTGGACACAACTGATGACTCAGCTACGGACTTGACATTTCGGGAAGGGTTTGCTGCGAAATGCCCGAATCCACGATTTCACAGCGCTGTTAGTTTTAAATTCTAATGATGTGCTGCGAAACGGCCTAATCATAACGCGCTGCGAAATTACTAAACCATGATTGCGCTGCGAAACTGGCCAATAGTATTACGCTGCGAAATTACTAAACGACTCGGTGACTCGGATGAGACAAGACATGACTATGGAACAATGATGGTAGAGGAGAACCAATAGGATTTGAGTATAGTTTAAATCAAAAACTTTAAAACTCCGAATCCTAAGTAAGACATATAAAACGAATTCAACTTGACATAGACCTTTGCAATTAGACTAGGACAAACAACTATATGCATAATTTTTTTTATAGTTCTAAGTGATAACAGAACGGACAACTGAAGACCTTTGGTTATGGTGCTTTAGTTGTGAGCTTTGGTCTGGAGGGGGTCCTAATTGTTGTTGGGAAAAGTATCCAATACGGAATGACCCTATCCCACTCTAAGGGTGATAGTACCTCAGCAACAATCGAAGCAAAGCTATCTAAGATTTCTTCTTTATGAAAGTAAAATAGGGGAGAAAGAGATCCACTAACCGATGTCTTTCGCTAATGGTTGATCCAATCTTCTCTCCTTGCTGCTTGCTCCCAGCTCCTTGCTCTTTCACTGGCCCAGCTACACCAAGATCCTGCAAAATGGCAAGAGAGGGAAACTACAAGAAGCATACATTCATAATTGATTCAAGGATTAGAATAAATCAAATACACAAGTATAACAATACACCATTGAGACGCATGCATATAGAAGAACCTCAAATGCTTTATTAATGGAAGAAGTAAAGTTCAGGAAGTGATACAACCATAAAAGGCCCAATCCAGCATCACCTCCCGGCAGAAAGAAATCTCCTCTTCACCTCCTTCAAAGCAAATCACCCAATAGTTCTAAACTCAAACCAACAACACTTCCTTACATTCACAAGATTCCAGCCTCCTTTAGACCTCATGAGAGAGCTCTATATATAGGAGTTTTGGAGAAAGGATGAGTCAGCTTGAAGCTGGCATGAAGCTGACTAGTGTCCTCTTCCACTTCAGTTATTCTTCAGTTCTTGAGTCCACTTGGAGGTTCTTGCTTCCACTTGGAGATCTAGACCCTCTTACTCATCACCAGTCGAATTCCCTGATCCAAGTGTCATTTTGGAAGCTTCCTGGGCATTGACACCTTGAGGAATGACTGTGCCACATGTCCCAACTCGCCCAATGCAGGTAGCCTTCTTTGCAGTTGACATTCAGCGCAGGTAGACAGTGGAGTAGTTGACATTCAGCGCAGATGCTCAGTGGAGCAGTTGACATGATCCAGAATTAGCTTGTTTTTGAGTGTTTTCAGGTGGAGAACTGCTATTCAGTGCTGTGGTTTGCTGACCTTGTTCCTCTAGGGGTAGGAACAACATGTTTAGGGACTTTGGATCCCTTAGATTATGGACATTTCATGCTTTATGCTGTAAGGTACAAAAATGTCTATAATAGTTGCCCCCTAAAGTATGAGGTCGTTTATCGGGTGAAATGCTTTATTAGGAGGATCCGAAGTTCATTCAATCGCTGAGAGGTGACCTGTAATAAAATACAATACAATACATTATTTTTCATTCTGCTTTCATGATCTAGCTGAGGCGGGCATTCCCATGCTCAGCTTTATAAATTCATTTTGGTACATAGAACAGACGATCGTCTGATAGTAGACTGATAATTCTCTGCTGAAATTATCATCCTTTGAGTAGGATGATCATCTGCTGCAATGATGTACATATCAAATGTCTTTATATTTCCTGAATATATATCGCAGCCCGGATGGATGAAACTAGATCCGGGGTCTTCAAACTCGTTCGATCTTCACTCTAAGTACAAGTCGATCCATGTGAGAATTGCGCTGAAGTCGAACATGGAAAGACATCGCTTGATTACCGGTCAATGATGTAAACCATTAACAAGCGCGAGAGGAATCACCAATAATGATAATGACCCTCAAGGTACTGCAGTACAATTCACGTGGTGTGAATAAAGTACTTGGCGTTGAACACCATGCAAAATCTTCTGGTCGAAGGTCATTGATGTATACCTGTCGCCGGAAGTGAGAAACTTGCCATTGAGGCATGCAAGCTTCAAAGTACTGAGGGGGGTGTTCCTAGATCAACTTCTTGGATAATGAGCTGAAGTCGACAAGAAGCGATCTGTCAAAGGAGGGCCTTAATGAATCCCACATCAGTGACACGGAACAGAGCTAATGATTTTTAATGGAGGTGAAAACAATCTGTGATATATAATTCAGGGTGGCGATCATGGGTGGATGAAGGATAATGTATGGCAGTGGATGGGACACGGTTGACTCTTTCTGAACAACATCTCTTGAACATATAACGACACTGATGCGATGGATCGGTAGCATTACCCCAAATGTGGATGGTTTGGCGAGACCATGGTGACGAGACCGGTGAATGAAACAACCCAACCCGATGTGATACGGAGGAAAAGTGTCATGTTCAAGAGCGACTTGCTACCATTAAAGCTTTGAGGTTCTCCCAATTTTTCCCCAGTCATTTCTGACCAGTACCTCTTTATTTTTGTCAAGCTTGAGGAGGATAACATATGCTTGTTCTATAACCTGCCCTTCGGGCAAGCCCATCGCTATGTTTTAACGAGCCTAGCGATAGGGAAACTCGTTCTCGTCTAAAGACAAGTTTGTCGCTATTTAATCATTTTAACGAGTCTAACGACAAGGAAAACTCGGTCCTTTTCATTTTTAGAGAGTCTGAAAAGGTACAGAAAGTTAACTCCAAAATTCCTTTTTCGTCATCTAATCCCTTAAGTCCGAAAAAGTATAAAACAATACAGAAGGGATGAGTTTTTGATAACTTTAACGAGCCGAATAAAACAAGTGCTCGACCTTTTTGTGCAATAATCCCTCAGGTCCAAAAAGATTAAAATCTAAAGGAGGGATAGCTCTTCCGGTCACTTTAACGAGCTGGAAGGCCAAAACTCGGCAATCTTTTCATATTTTACGAGTCAGTTGAAAAGAGCTCAAAGAAGACTCGTCTTTTGAGGAACGAGTGATAAACAGGGATAGCAACTGATTCTAGGTACAGGTTGGAATTTCCAATCACGGCAGTGTCACAAGGATGGCTAGGTGAAATCACTCTTCGCAGCTGTTCCTCAAAATGGGTAAACAATCATATGGAGGTGAACGATCGGCCGAATGACGGTGGAGGTGGCAGGTGCAAACACGACCAAGGCTTTTATGGCTGATAAATTTACGATCACAGAGGTTATTTACCGGAATAGGTTCATTTTTTATTTAGAAATGAGCTTAAACTCTGGGGGAAACATTGCTCACTACTTTTATTTATTTTTTAACGAGCATGAAGACCACGTTAAAACTGCTCGGATCTTGCGTTTATTTTTTAACGAGCATGAACTTTATGCTAAAACTGCTCGATATACCAGTCATAAGATAATAAATGTCCCCTGTAAGATCCCATTTTTTATAGAGCTTGCGTCTTACCAAAGCTATGCTCCCTCTCATCCTTTCTTTATGCAAGTTCAGAAATGGCCAATCCAAAAAATAGATAAATAACCGCTCTTTGCTTGCACTCCAAAAGGTTTGCATGCCCCCAGGTATAAAATACAATTTCAAGGCTGCCCCTCCTCCTTCCCACCTCTATTTTTCTTAGGGTGTTCACAGCTACTTGTCATCTTGCCAGTCTAATGTTAACGATACTTGTCTTCTCGTTATTTTTAACGGGTCTTACGCGATACTTGTCTTCTCGTCAGCCCAAATTTTAACAGATCTTTCGCAAGATCGCTAGAGAATAGCTACTTGCGACAAGAGAGCGGCTACTTGCGACAAGAGAAGAACACTACTCAAAGACAAAACATTTGTGTTATTGAGGGAGGCTTGCCTCTTTCTGGTTACCCAAAGATTGTTTCGTTAATCTTTCAAACAAAACATTTCCTCGGCACTGTTTACCGAAGTAGACAAGGGTGAATGACTGTTGTCAAACACGTAACCTTGACAAAAGAATCCTATTCCAGAACAACCCCTCTTCCATCCACAGACGGGGTACGGACTGGTCATACTCTCTCACGGAAATTCTACCTTATACCCAGGGTTTTCTCTGCCCGAAGCAGACCAGGATGCATGCCCCCTGGGTTCCAGTCCCATCTTTCCGAATCACTCGCACTCATCGGGAAGGAGGACTGGGGGTGGAGACATTTCTTGATTGAATAGACCATTCAGGGTTGGTATGTGACTATTTGTGATGTGTGATCCCGGAAATGAAAGTTGGTCTACGAGCTTGACCATTCTTCCTTCGTGTGGAAAACACATTACTCTAAAGAGTGAGGAGACTATTGCTCCCATGCAATATATATAGTCTCGTCCAAGGAGTAGGTTATAATCCAAGGGTCCTTGAACGACCATCACGTTCATTTGAACGATCTTCCCTTTCAATGTAACAGGCACATTGGGGAGGATCCCTAATGGTCGACTAGTTCCTTTATCGAAACCCGAGAGATTTCTTATCTCAGGCAAAAGCGTCGGGGAACCCAGTGCTTTCCAAGCAATAGAGGAAAGGATACTCACAGATGCCCTCTCATCAATGATAGTGCTAGCCATTACCATTCTGTATATTTGGACGATGATTCTGAATGGTATACTGGCTGGCAACCGGGGTCTGCCTAGTTGGTTCCAATCAAAGGATACAACCAGGTTGCTTGGTGGTGGGACCGAATATACGGCCGGATATGACCCTGACGATGTTCCTTCCTGCGATAAAGGAATGGGCACATTGCCCTGATGCTCATCAGAGTCTGTGTTGATGAAAAGAATCTGGATGGTGTCATCCTTATTCCCTTCAGTGAGGGTGTCATTTGAAGATGAATCTTCAGTGACGATGTCATTTGACAATGAAACTTCTGAAGGAAGAACCGGGTCAACTGCCGTTTCGACCTTTGGACTTTCGTCCGGTCTGGATTCAGTAGGTTCATTTTCAATGACTGACGCTTCAGCTGACCACTTGAGCGGGCCAGCTGTATTCTCAACCAACGAAGGACTTGGCATGAATTTTTTGTATCCAGGAGGAAGTCTTAACGGTGAAACCGGATGATCTTCCAAAACTCTCTTCGCTTCATCTAAGAAGGGACAACGGTGGATGGCGTGATCGCCTTCACACAGTCTGCAGGGGGATCTTGCTCCCCCTCTTTGTCTTGAACCTTCACTTTCGCTGGTTGACGGTAAGCATTCAACATGGCTATCAGAGGTTGATGCTCCCGAATTGTGCAAACGAGGGGACCAGTCCCTTAGTATCTGGGGAATACAGGGACAATCTCTATGGAAGTGGTCTCCTCTACATATGACACATGGCGATTTAGGCCCGGTCTGTGCTGTGTGTGGATTTTTGTTAGATGTCTTTTGCTTGCCCCCAGTCGCCTTAGGCTCCTTCTTCTTCTTCTCTCTCTTCTTCTTCTCCTTCTTCTCCATGGGAGCTTGGCTTTTGCCGGCTCTACCTTGCGAAGATGAAGGATTGGATTAAGAGTTGTAGGAAGTAGAAGGCTGGTGGGCAGCTCTAGACTGATCTAACTGTTGACTCGACTGCTCGGGAACCATGGTGTTCTGAACTACATTGGTTGAGAATAGCCAAATTGGCAGACCAATTGTCAGTCCTGGAAGCGACAATGTGGCCATGTGGGGCGCACCAAATTCTCCCCAAGAGGAGAAAGGACTAGGATTTCCATCATGGGGAATTGCTTGGTTGGGGTGTTCCATGTTCTCAACCTACAGATCAACGCAGGAATAGGAGGTGATTATGTTCCGTTTAAAATACATTTTATAACGACGCTTTAGACACAACTTGCTTTTTCACTTTTTAAGAGTCGAGAAAAAGCTAAAGATCACTCTAGTCTCCTTCGATGTTTTAACGATCCCGAAGTGACAAATGCTCGGATGGACTTTTTCAGTTATAGAGTTTGAAAAAGGCCAAAAGAAACTGCTCTGGAGTTCTAGGAAGAGGGTGTGCCAAACCTTTCGCAAAACCACAGAATACGTTTTACGGTACGAGTGGTCGATCTTCGTGAATGTTGTGTTCACTGCATTGCGATCAGTAGGGCGGTCAACACGGCTTCCTATGGATAAAGGCTTTGTTCCTATAGGGGTCTCCCAATATATACGTGACGGTACATGGGAGCACAAGTCCGTATTGATACTTATCGCTTCACCGTGGAGGAATCACCCAACCACTCAACGCTAAGATATCACGTTTAACGATGCCGGAACACGTCTCTAGCTTAGACATCTATGTGTTTGCGTTATGTTTCAATGCGTTGTTATGTAAATTCAATTTATTTTAAGGTTGATCTTGTTTAGTAGTTTGCCTTTATGGATCACCACGAGATGTATAATACAACTTCCTAAATGCAGCCTAAGATGATAAGCAAGCTTTTCAATCTTTCAACTTTGAAAATCTTAACTACTGAGGGAAAAGAAAGACATCATCTTTTCACACAGATCATAGAGCACACACTAATGCACTTTTCCCTAAATCAACATGCAAGCTGTCAAAATGCACATGCACAATGCAGGTATTTCTTTTCTCTTTCTTAATGTTGATGTACTACAAAAAGAAAGCTGTTGTATAACTTTGAATTCAATTTCAAGTGAAAGCAAACAAGCTTTAGTCCAAAATCAAAAGACACCTTAAGATTTACTTGTTTCGACACTAGAAATACATAAATTCAAACCATATGACGAAAGAAAATGCTCAATCAACTATGAACAGCAAACAAACTAACTCTTAAGATCAAAACGACACTTATCACAGGTCTAGATCTAAGAGGCCACAGCAAGACTAGTTCACTTTTCGTTATGGGAAACTGCAAATGATATAAGAAATACACAAAGAACAAATACAGTTTCTTTATACAACCGAGGCGGAATAGTGGCAAGGAAAGTTGGTTTCAGATAGGTACATTGACTGATAACAGGCTGCAAAAACAAGGATGAAAACAGGGCAATGAACAGCAGGGAACCCCAGTAGCACAAGGAAAAACTGGTTTAGCGCAGGTAGTACACTGTCAGTTTGACCTTCAGCGCAGGTAGCCCCTTCGGGACCTGCAATGAAATGCAGACTACCTTCACAGTGCCTGCAATGAAGAGATAAACTTTCGTTTTTCTCAGTTTCCAGGTTACAGATTGCTCAAAAATCCACAGTTTTTGGCCAAATCAAAGGCTATCAATCAAGTACACACTAAAGGGTAATTAGGAGGATGAAAAGCTATCACTAAGAGCTGTTCAGAGTCCTTGTGGATCAGCTCTTCAAATCATAAACATGCCCAGAAACTGAGCTAGAGTAGTTGCCCTCTACTTTGCATTTGAAAGATCCAAATGCAGTTCGATTCGGTACTCCCTGTGTTTAAGAAATGAATAGCAAGAAACACAAACAACCAACAAGATACGATCCCCAACGGAGTCGCCAATTTGTTGTTGGGAAAAGTATCCAATACGGAATGACCCTATCCCACTCTAAGGGTGATAGTACCTCAGCAACACTCGAAGCAAAGCTATCTAAGATTTCTTCTTTATGAAAGTAAAATAGGGGAGAAAGAGATCCACTAACCGATGTCTTTCGCTAATGGTTGATCCAATCTTCTCTCCTTGCTGCTTGCTCCCAGCTCCTTGCTCTTTCACTGGCCCAACTACACCAAGATCCTGCAAAATGGCAAGAGAGGGAAACTACAAGAAGCATACATTCATAATTGATTCAAGGATTAGAATAAATCAAATACACAAGTATAACAATACACCATTGAGACACATGCATATAGAAGAACCTCAAATGCTTTATTAATGGAAGAAGTAAAGTTCAGGAAGTGATACAACCATAAAAGGCCCAATCCAGCATCACCTCCCGGCAGAAAGAAATCTCCTCTTCACCTCCTTCAAAGCAAATCACCCAATAGTTCTAAACTCAAACCAACAACACTTCCTTACATTCACAAGATTCCAGCCTCCTTTAGACCTCATGAGAGAGCTCTATATATAGGAGTTTTGGAGAAAGGATGAGTCAGCTTGAAGCTGGAATGAAGCTGACTAGTGTCCTCTCCCACTTCAGTTATTCTTCAGTTCTTGAGTCCACTTGGAGGTTCATGCTTCCACTTGGAGATCTAGACCCTCTTACTCATCACCAGTCAAATTCCCTGATCCAAGTGTCATTTTGGAAGCTTCCTGGGCATTGACACCTTGAGGAATGACTGTGCCACATGTCCCAACTCACCCAGCGCAGGTAGCCTTCTTTGCAGTTGACATTCAGCGCAGGTAGATAGTGGAGCAATTGACATTCAGTGCAGATGCTCAGTGGAGCAGTTGACATGATCCAGAATTAGCTTGTTTTTGAGTGTTTTCAGGTGGAGAACTGCTATTCAGCGCTGTGGTTTGCTGACCTTGTTCCTCTAGGGGTAGGAACAACATGTTTAGGGACTTTGGATCCCTTAGATTATGGACATTTCATGCTTTATGATGTAAGGCACAAAATTGTCTATAACACTGATGTTGGTCCCGCAGCACCTCACTGTTGGAGCTGGACTTCCTTGAGAGCCCAAACTGATGCGATGGGTTGCAGTTATGGCCCATCATCCTGACGAGGGGACAGAGGTCGTTCAATTCAAACCTGAGTATTTCCATTGGTTAGAAAACCAGGTTTTTTCTATTCAGGACTTCCCTTATGCTGGGGTAGATTTTCGCGGTGACCCAGACATGTCTCTTCCACCAGAAGAGCAATGGGATGACTCAGGTAAAATCATTTTCAACATTTTCCTAATTTAAATTTTCTTTTGTTTTTATCTCGTCCCAAAACTGATAGTAAAAGTTTCAAATGCAGATGTGGGTCCACAGCGACCAGCCGCTCTCCGGCCTTATGAGAGGAAACAACCAGCTGCAGCGGCACTAGCCCCATAGGACGAATCAGCAGAGACCTTGGCCGAATTGGAGAGCCATCTAGAGCGTTTGACAAGAGACATTCTAGAGACCGGCATAAATGACATTCCTCGTCGACTACAGTGCTATGTGATTGGGGTCCCAGGACCTTTTAGGAGGTTCCTTTGTAAGGTGGCCCATACAGTGGTTTCTTATCGAGATCATCACCAGTGATAAAATGATCGCCTATTGTAGACACATATGTCATTTTGCTTTTTGTACTTATCATTTTTGCCGATCATAAGGTGTTTTTCAACCTATGATCGAGGACGATGTATATTTTGACACATTCCTATATTATACTATATCACTATTACCGGCTTATCTTGTAAAACATGTTATGGAATGCTTTTAAATTTACATGTATGATTATTGCAAATGTCTACTTAACATTCGAGAAGTGATTGCCTCTGCTAATGTATTTAAATATCTTGGAATATGCAGATATTCAATATAATCAAATTCACATTCCAAGAGACACACTCTCAAAAACAATCTCAATAACACTGGATTTCTAATGGCATATACTCTATTAAGTTGTAATACAATGAGTTTAGAATCTAACCTCACTATCAAACTCCGAATCCCAAATGAAATAGATTTAGATAATAACTCAATCACTGCACTATACTCTGCAATGTTATTCGTTGTTTGAACGAGGCTTACCCCATGCATAGATACCAACTCGTCAGAGGGCGAATAGATAACCCAAGTTGCGGAAGAAACGTTCCGTGTATTACGACAAGCACCATCAGCAAAACCAATGTATGTTTGGAGAGGCATCGACATCTGCAATATCAAGAGTAAAACCAAGATAAGCAGGAATAATGACGAAAAACACACTCTAAGCTAAGTGCACTTTTTAAACTAAAACACACCAGCTAGAAAGAAAACTAACCTAACTAAAAAATCCCCACACCCATTTTAAGCATAATACCTCTTCAGGTAAAGACCATTTCTGGGTTTACCTAAAGAGTCCTTGTCAAAGTCTACCAATTCATAGGCCCCTTTTGCTAGCTTTCGCTTGACAACATAGGGACCATGCCACATAGGAACGAATTTTCCAGCGCCTAATTTATCATTAGCTTGATCGTACAATAAGACTAGGTCTCCTTCTGAAAAAATTTCGAGGGGTCACATTTCGATCATACTGAGCTTTAATACGTTTTGCATGAGTTTCGATCGCCAATGCAGCATCACGTCGATTCTCATCTAATTGATCCAAGTATAACAAACGTTTTTCCTCTTCAGAAGTGGCTGGAAGTAACTCGATGGCCATTTGCAATGACGGGATTTCGCATTCAATGGGTAACACATCTTCCAGACCATAAACTAGTTGGAAAGGAGTGAACCCTGTTGACATTTTTACTGAGGTTCGATACGCCCAAAGCACTGAAAATAGCATGTTATGCCAATTCGACTGATGAATCCTAATGATTCGTCAGATCATGATGACTAAAACTTTGTTGATGGATTCAACCAGACCATTAGCTTGTGGATAATAAGGAGTTGAACTATCATGACGCAAGCCAAGCTGACCTGTAAGTTCAGTCATCATAACGTTTCAAAAATGACGCCCATGATCAGTGATAATTGCTTGTGGAACACCAAACCTAGCAATTATATGATTGAACACGAAAATCACAGCTGTTTTGCCGTCTGCCTCAAATGTAGGCATCGCCTCGGCCCACTTGGTAAAATAATCTACCGCAAGGATAATATACGTATGCCCCCCGGCCGAGTGAGGGTTACATGTAATAAAATTGATACCCCATTTGGAAAATAGGCCGACGGCAATTATAGGGTGGAGAGGAGCAGGTGGAGCGCGCATCTTTCGATCAAAAATTTGGCAGTTGTGGCATTTTCGGACCGCGTTAATACAATCTTTAGACAAAGACGGCCAGAAGTAGTCAGCGCGCAATATCTTTTGGGTTGTGGCATACCCAGACATATGACCGCAACACGCTCCAGAGTGATAGTCATTTAGAACCCTTTCAGCTTCCTCATGAGTTAAACAACGTCGAAAAACAGAGTCTGCCCCATGACGATAAAGAGTATCTCCAATAATTTTGAATTGTTGGGACTGGAACCGTATTTTTCGACGTTCTGACCTTGAAATTTATGGCCGAAAGGATTGGGTCTGGAGATAAACGATGATATCCCCATACCACGAATCTAAAGTGCTAATTAGAAATAAGGATTCATCTGCAATGGGCTCCTCCGCCACAGTTTCCGTGTCAGCACGCGGGAAGTCACACATTAACTCTGCAAAAACTAAAGATTTCTTAGACTTAGACTTTTCAAATTCCAAGTCGAACTCTTGCAGGATCACAATCCATTTGGAGTAATTGCCCCCTAGCAATTGCTTGGTCAAAATATAGATCATAGGGTTGCAATCAGAAATTACTGTAGTTTTACGTAGGAAAATGTAATGACGAAAACGTTGGACAGCTTGAACAGCTGCCAATGCCAATTTCTCCACATGTGAGTATTTTAGCTCAGTTGGATTTAAAGTTTGACTAAGGTAATATATCACATGTTCAGTACCGAATTCATCTTCCTAAACGCACACCATTCCAATGGTGGAATGGGAGGCGGCGAGATACAAGAAGTAGTCATGGTTGTAGTTGGGAGGATGCAATAACAATGCATGGGTCAATGAGTGTTTTAGTGCATCAAAAGATTTCTGAGCTATCTCATCCAAATAGAATGGAGTATTCTGTTTCAACAACCGAGTAAAACCCTTTGTAACCTCGGCGTAGTTAGGAATGAATCGTCATAAAAAATTTGCTTTCCTTTGCAAACTTTGGAGTTGGCGAAGACTCGAAGGAGGAGGCAATTTGACAATAGCTTCAACCTTCGAGGGATCGACGCGAATGTCGACTTTTGAAACAACAAACCCCAGCAATCGACCCATTTCTATACAGAAAACACACTTGTGTGGATTAAGCCTAATCAGATAATGCCTACACCTCATAAAGATTGCTCGTAAATGGATGAGATGATCATCTCGATGTAATGAATGAGCAGGCAAATCATCGAGATAGGGTTGCACAATGTGCTTGATGTCATGAAATGCATAAGACATGGCCCTTTGAAAAGTTACCTTGGCATTCTTGAGCCCAAAAGGTAATTTGCAATAAGAAAATGTCCCCAATGGACAAATGAAAGTCGTTTTTGGTTGATCGGCAGGTAGAATATTGATTTGAGTGTATCCGGAAAAACCATCCATGAAGGAGAATATTTCATTGCCAGCACAATCATCAATGATTTGATCGATATAGGGAGTTGGGCAATTTTCCTTTGGACAGGCTCGATTAATGTCCCTATAATCGATACATATTCTTATTGTCCCTTGCTTTTTGTTAACAGGAACAATATTCGATACCCAATCCGTTAACGGAATCGGATAAATGAAACCTGCTTTGAGTAATTTTTCAACTTCTGCTTTATTAGCAGCAACTTTTCTCAGGTGAATCTGACGCAAACATTGCCGGACGGGTTTAGCATCTGGGTAAGTCTTGATTTCATGAACAACAATTGCGGGGTCTGTTAGGTTCCTATACCAATAGGTTTCATTTTTCATGATTGACAGTGGAAGTGCCAAATATGTTCATCTTTTCATGCTGCAAAGGTTCCATATTTTATATATACAGAGACAGAATTAAAAAATGTAAAGAGGATATGCCCTAAAAGAATTATCAAAGGGAAAAAAGAGTAAATTGGTCAGAAAAGATGATAAAAATGAACCCCAAGGAAATACCAGGAAAGTGGCTAGCCAAAATGCCACTGCTAGCTTGATGGATGGCACAACAGTTCAATCTGGACCATGCCATGTTTAAATTGCTTGTTTTAGACTAGAGAAAGAATACCTATCCAAACAGTTCAAGCTTGGCAGAAGAGTAGATAGGCAGAGAAATGAAGGAGCCCAACTGCTTAATCTGGGTCCTTGGAAGAGATAAGGGTTGATTTAGATAGGAGGGTAGCCAAAAGAAAAGAGGACAATCAGGGTTTGCAAGTCTAAGTGCACCCATTCAAAAGGAAGAAAAAATGCTAGGTGTATTAGGCTGGGTAGGTAGTTTGAGGTTGCAGAAGCAAGGTTTGGATCACATTTTGTATTATCAATCAGAACTTGTCTCATCAATGACAGAAATGTCAAAGCAGTGGTTCAATGGAAGAACTATGCAAGCATGTCTAACTTCCTTTCACCTCCCCCTCAAAGTTTCTTACTAACACCCCCTTGAGGACTTTGGGATCTTCCCAACAAGTCCTGTTATCACTTCATTTTTGTAAAATATCAAGTCAAGTTTTGGCTTTCTCAATGAAAAGAAGCCACATTTCTTGTGTAAAATCATTTCTCCATATCCCATTCAAATCTCATGTCTAAGTTTCAGATCATAAACTTGGCATCATTCCCCTTACATTTCCATTTCACAAACTCATATTAACTTCTAATCCTATTATATAGCTCCCTAACTAAATTTTCCCATCCCTATTGTTACAAAAAACTATATAAAATCCCAAAAAATATTAAAATCCCACCCTATAGCATTATAGCTATGTATATACAGTTTAGGGAAATAATAGTCCATCTGGGACTACTATTAACCCTTCCGCGTTCTAACCCGGGGTTGTTTTAACCTCTGGTTAAAATAATAACCATGGTCTTCCCCTTTTGTATATAAACCTAACCCTTTTTTAGCGCTCATTATTAATGTTTGGCGTTTAAACGTTTATTTTAACATTAAACGCTGCCGGCGCACATAACCCACCAACCCGCATTTTCCAAAGTTTTTGACCCCCCGCGGCATAATGTTATTTTATAAATCGGGCGGGTCCCGCGCCTAACTACACGACACCCCGATCGTCCCGCCAGCCGTCCGATGCCCAGCACTTCAGATCCAACGGTGGGCGGTTATTCTCAGCCCCCGATCCGCCGGAGGTTAACGTCCGGGGGATGGGCGGTTTCCCTGCCGTACCCCCGCCACGTGTCGGCCTCCCGGCGTGTTCGGAGGCCCCTTCCCCAATACCGCCTGTGCCGAAAGGTGGTGCGGGGAAAACCGGATACCACCTTCCGCCCTCCTACGTCAGCCCTGCGTCGCTTCTGACGTCATGTCTTCGTATCCCCGCCGGTGCCCCGTGTCATTGCCACCTCACCTGCTCACGTCATCACCCCGCCAGAGTGTCCTATGCCACGTCTTCATCCGAGTCAGCTGCCACGTCACCCGTCCGTACCCGGGACCTGCCGATGACGTCAGGCTGACGTCATCCCAAAAAAGCGCCAAAAGCGCTAATATGCCAAATTTTTCATAAAAACATGCCTTTTCGACCGTTTTGTTTCATTTTCATTGGTTGTGTGCGGGAGTTGTTTGTGCCGTTTTTTCGCCCGTTGGTGTCAAAATTCGAAATTCGACCAAATTGCGCTATTGCTGCCTGCAAATACGCCACCATTGTTCACCATTGCACCAGCTCGACCACCCTCGGCGCCATTTTTACCAGGTATTTGCCAATTTCACCAGTTTCACCCTGTTCTTACCATTTTTCTCCATTTTTCATGCTGAAACCGGCAAATTGCTGAATTGAAATCACTCATACGCCTAAAAAACCTACCCAGATTCGCTCACTACTCCCCACTGTTAAAAGAAAACCCTGCCAATCCCCGACAATTCGTGAAATCACCGCAGGAAGCTATTTTAAAGCTCGGGTTTCCATCAAAATTCTGCAATAAGCTCAGCATTATCCTTTCTGCCACATTCCACTCATAAACCTCTGCAATTTCACTGTAATACTCCCCGTTCCCTTGTAAAAATTTTCCCTCATAGTCTTCTATCCAAGGAATTTGCCAAAGAAACTAAAGCCTTATCTGAACTCTGCAAAATTTTCCTTTTCATCATAATTACAGATATTGAAGGCCATTCCCTCACTTGAACTCATTTTGCAACTCCTTTGCAAATCCTCAGAGTCAGTTGTCATCAATCTGTTACTGCTGTAAAACTTCATTCCAAATATAACATCAAAAAGTTTTATAATGGCCACTCCAACAGCTCTCAGTGTCACTCCTATGAATCCACCAAACAGAGAACTTGAAGCCATGCCTCTGGCTGATAAGGATTACCTCATTCAAGATCTAGTTGGGGAAAGAAATCACTTGAAGACCTTCTGCCAACTAAGAAACAGCTTTATAAACAACTGTGACACGTATGGCATATGGGAGTCCAATTTGCCTTATTATTTCCTTCCCTCTGTTAATATCTTTCCTGAGATCATCCATTTGTGTGCTGAGAACTATGAACCAAATCAGAGAGCTGTCAAGTCTCCATCTAGGAGCATACTTTTTTATATTACTCCTAACTCCATCAACCAGATGCTCAACTTCAAACAGACTCAGCTATTGTTTCCTTTCTCCATGAACTATTTGCTGGATGAAGGCTCCAAGCTTTCCAGCTCTGTAATTGCAAGAATTACCAAGACATTCATGAGGGCAGACTGCCAGCCTACAGGCCCACCTCCTTTCTTATATGACAATTTCAATGAGGTGGGCAAGCTGCTTATAGATATGATTTCCTCTGTGCTGGGTTTTAAAACAAGTTATCACATTGATGAAACAGTGCTGGTTTTGATGTCTGCATATAGCCCAGGACAACCCCCTGTTGTCAAGTATAATTATGCCAAGTTCATAGCCAACAAAATACATGACCAGCTAGTGAAGCTGGACAGGGAGGGAGTCCTTAAATATTCATCATATATCTGTCATTTGTTCATGTATTACCAATCTGAATGCTTCCAATGCCCCATTAAAAAGTTGGATTCTAAGGGGGAAAGAAGATCTGTCATCTTTTGTTCATCAGTTTTCCATGAGGTTCAAAACTCTCCATTTTCCTACTGTGAGTTCATTGACCAGTTTGTGTACCCAGTCTCTTGTCTCCTAAATAGGTCCCCTCCTCCTAGATTGTAATATGACATACAGAATAACTTGCAGCTGTCTAAGAGTTACAAAATAGGTGATTGGTATCTCTATCAAAATCACACTGTCATTAGAATCTATGGCTGTGAGCTCTGTCCTTACAGGCTCCCAAGATATGTACCAATGAGATTGTTTGCATTGGAGTACTATAGGCAGCTCATCAATGCTGATCTTACTCATTTTCATAGTGCCAAGAAGAAAGCTCATCTGAAATTCAAAGACCATCTAGGCCCCTTCATTATGAACAAGAAAGAAGGTTGGCAAGATGCCGATCAAATACTGAGGGACAAATACAAGTTAAAGAGGAGCTTCTGGTGGGTCCCTTATGACCCGGAGGGTTTTATCAGTGCCAGAAGAGTTAAATACAGGCTGATGGCCTATGACCATTGTAAATTCCCACAAATTGAACAATATGCCAACCAAGATGAGTGGCTGCAAGACACATTAGTTGAGGAATTGACCCAAGAAGAAATTATGGAAAGAAATGTCAAAGATTTAGAAAAAACTCTTGACTTGGATTATGCTAACCAGGTAACTTTCAAACTGCCGCACCAAGTCGGAGAAGGCACATCCACTGCTGCAGCTTCACAAGCTGCCCAAGGAGCATCTACATCAGCAACAGGTACAGTTAAAGGAAAAGAGCCAATGGATACAGAACAAGGAATTGTCACAGAACAACCTACCACTTCAATGGAACAATCTTAAGGACAGGCTCCTCCACAGCAAAGTCAGTGAGGAAATCCTTGGAAGTCCAAGGAGAGACAGAGAAGTGAGTCAATAAACAGCTACAAGCTCTTTCCAACAAGAGCAAGACAGACAGCATCGCATGGAGTTATCTTCCTCTACACAGCAAAGTAAGAAGCCAGCTAGCATCAAAGCCACCTTTAAAGAAACTAAGGCTCAAAATGAGCTATTAAGAGTATAATTGTATGACCAATTTCTTAAGGCAACACCTGCCAAGTAGGAAAGGTTGATGGCAACATATGACATTAAAGAAGAAAGGATGATTCTCACCCACTTCAAGCCCAAGGTTCAGCAGCCACAGTCAGCTGCAGACTATGTCAAGACAAGATTAGAGGTCCTGGCCAAGGACATTCACCCCATGGATCAAATAGAGTTACATAAGCAAACAGGGGAAATGGTCTATGCCACCCTGGCAGATAAGGCCATGCTGGCTCATGAGTTGAAGGAATCTTTAAAGAATACAAATACTCAGCTTGATTTGGAAAGAATGTCCTCCATAGCCAAAGACAACAGAATTAAAACATTGGAGGACATTATTGTGGACCTAGGGCATGATCCTAAGAATCCCAAAGCCATCAAGGCCCTAATGAAGAAAAAGGAGGACGATATTGCTGCTCTGAAAAAGCAAATGAGGCTCACCTCGACTATGCACCCACAAACAGGAGAACTGGTGAAAGAGAAAGAAGCTGAGGATACATTGGACCTGCTAATGCAAATGAACCAGAGAATAATTGAGATGGAGGGAGAGTTGGAGAAAGCACTACAAGGCAAGCAGGGAGAGTCGACCTCCCAGCCACCTCAAACAGTTCCAACTGTTGTTACTATTCCTCCTACACAAGCAGCAGTGACCCCTCCTATTATTCCAGCAACTACAACAGCTGCAGATGCTACAGTGGCAACAACAACAGCCCCTGAGTCTAGCATGAGCATGGATGAATTGACCAAAGTTGTCAAGGAACTAGAGCTTCAGGCAACAGAGATAAAAGAGGCCAAGGAAAAGTTGGCCAACCTAGAAGGAAAATATGATAAGTCCAAAATGACAGTGGCAGAAAAAACAAGGGAAATTAAGGCCTTAAGTGACAAAATAAAGGCCTTGGAGGAGGAGCTATCTTTGGAAAAGACACTAGCTGAAATAAAGAGGATTCTGTGGGCCAAGATTAATCAATCAATCACTGACCAGTGGCGGTCAATTTAGGCCATACATGAACAAATGGATTTAATTGGCCTAGCTTAGTTTGAAAATCAAAGAGCCAGAGCAGCATTGGGAACCATGCCTGAACAAGCCAACAGAATGATTAATTTTTTGAACTATCAAATTAAGGAAGAGCTGGCAGCAATGCAAATTATGAATAGGACGAAGACCATACTCACAACTAAGAAGGTGCTGACTCTGAGAGGTTTTGTACAGACACTGGAAAGAAAGTGTCAAGAGATGCAAAGGGACATAGATGATTTTAAGTAGAAACTTGCAGCATTACAAAACAAAGGTTTGCCCAGCTTCCTGACCAGTACTGGAAGGCTGTTAACACGTGAGCAATATGCCACCAGAGTGAACAACTATGTCACAAATCAACTTGCTACATCCTCAAGCTCTACAGCAGAGGCGGGGCCACCTTCTGGGCAGAATCTCTATGATAAGTTGGAAAAATTATTTTTTATTGAACATGAAATTAATCATTTGTTTGAGATGCCACCCAACTATTATAGGTATACAGAGGCCAACGAAACACTCATCAAAATACAAAAGCATCAGTTACCTCCCGAGGATTGGTGGCAGGAAATGTTGGCCATTTTGCCCAGGTAATTTCAGTTTTGCCCCCTTTTATTATTTCAAATCTCAGTCACCTATGAGTCAGCCAAATGAGGCACGAAAGCACCAGACAGAGCAGTTAAAGAACAGACAGAGCAGGTTGGAGCAGTGACAAAGCAAAGAGATGGGATGGCAAGCCCAAAAGACCGCAGATTTTAAAAGTGCAGCCCAACTGACTCAATCGGACTCAAAAGTCAATTTTCTCTAACAGAATGAACAACTGTTATATTCATGTTTACTACAGCATTTACTCTTTCAGCTACTATCCCTTAAGAGTTGGCGAAGAAGTTATGAGCTATTAAATCATCATCTAGATATTTTGGTATCTTTTTTTTGTATATATACCTCCCCACAGAACGTGTTTGGGGTTGGTTGGTTGACAATTCCTCTCCAGACTTGTGCTGTATTATTTTGAAAGCCTCTATAATCAAAGATTGCTGGAATGTTTGGATAAAGAGATTGTCTGTTGTGTTATCTAATGGTTGAAGAGTGACTGTGGAATTCCTGTGCTACTACATGGCTTAATAAGTGTTTTCTTACCTCTGTTTACAGTTTATATATGTTTATGCCACCATTGTATTACCATCTAAATAGCAAGAAATAATAATAACTTAGGCTTTTCTTGACTGCACTCTATGCTCAGTTCTTATTATTTCTATATGTTTTCTTCAGAAATGGTTATGAATATGCATACTTAAATGATCATGTTTACACTGTTTCTTTCACATATGACTGTTATTTAGGAATTCTTGACTGCTCCTAGATAAACTTTCATTCACCTTCACTCTATCAGCTAGATGAAATATTCTTAGTTTCCTTTCATCTCTGACCTTCATTCCATCTTTATTCCAGCCTGATATTGTTCTACGTGTAGCTATCCTGCTTTGTATTCCTCTTGTGACCAAGAAAACACAACAGCAAACCCTAATCCATGACTTCATGCCCAATGGTGTGAACTTCTTACACTATACATCCCAACTCTGCTTGAAAACATCATCCTTCCCACCAAAATCAAAACAAAACCCATGTACACCATAACTAGCCTAAAATCAACCCAAAACAAAGCTAAATTTTAAAGAGAGAGCCCTCTCTGACTACAGGTAGGCTAGGACCTACAGCCCAAAGATTGGTTAGTGGTTACCTTGACCGTATCCCTTAAGGACCCAAGGGACAACCTGAGTGATAACATCATTGGCAACTCCTCTGGGGACCTGAATGAATTGTTGCAATTGTTGTCTAGTCCTTAAAGCTACAGATGAAGCCTGAATGTCAGCCAGGAAGCCTTTGAAACTGTTCTTGCTTTGCATTTACAGGAGTAAATAAAAGCTGCTTCAGTCAATCTTCATGCTAGTTTTAAGCTGCAGATAGCTGTCCCAAAATTGGATCAGTTCCTTGCTAATTTAAAAAAAAAAAAAAAGCATTCCCAAAAAATACCAAAACAAATTCGGAAGCTGGCTCCTAAGAAGAAAACTCGGTATACAAGGTCGAATCTTGACCCAGATCCCCAGCTGTTTTTGACAATCCTAACTTAATCCCAAAGATTCTTAGGAAACAAGAGGAACAAGAAGATCTTGTTGATTCTAGCCCTGAAGCAGTTCAGCAAAGTTATATTCCAACCCCTGCTAAACCATCAGTCCGTCCTCACATAACTCCTTCTTCTCCTTCTTCCTCATCCACCTCTCAAAACACATTCCCCACACCTCCATCCACTGCACAAATTTTCGTTGCTGTCCCTGTTGTTCCAGTTGTTCCCTTCCTTCCTGTTGTCCCATTTATCCCTGTAAATATGGCAAATCGTTATGCCCCTTTACAGCTACCTGGAAATCCTGGGGCTATGCCTCAGGACTACCAAAGTAAGATCACTTATTTTGATGGTACTGGTACATATACTGCCTTACAACATACCAAGAAAATGCAAGACTACTTTGAAAATTATGAGATAGACGATGATGATGTGAGAATGAAAATTTTTGTCCAAAGTTTAACAGGTGAAGTAAGGACTTGGTTCAGAGCACTTGCTGCAAATTCCATAGCCAATTTGGATGCTCTTTACCAAGCATTCCTCAATATATGGGAAAAGAAAAAAGACCCACTGCATATCTTATTTGAGTATGACAGCATAAAAAGAGGCCCACAAGAAACTATCCTAGATTATTGTGCTAGATTCAGTAATGTTTACAATGCCATCCCTCAAAACCTTAGACCTCCACCTGATTTAGCCTTAATCAAATTCCCTGATGGATTTGATTCTGACATGGCATATCAACTGAGGGAAAGAGCCCCTCCAACTTTAGCAGACATGCAAAACATCGCTGTTAGTGTAGAGGCAAACCTAATTGCTAAAAGAAATAGGGCAAGAGCTGAAAGAAGAACTACTTTCAAGGAGGAACCTTCAGCATTCGAACAGAAATTGGATGCAATAATCAAAGGTATGGATAGACTTGGGGATAGGGTGGAAACCATCGAAAGAAATTCATCATGGGAAGGTCAACCAAGTATTGCTAGAAACCCAAACTTTAGAAAGAATCAAAATCCAAATGTTGGAAGGGCTGGTCCCGATCAGAACATTAGACCTCCTTTTCAAGAAAATTATGCTGAAGCCTCAACATCTAGTGAACCAACCGAGGACCCTCACATCAATTTAATGGGTTTGGATAGTGAACATCAGGTCTTTCTTACACAAGAGGATCTGGAGGTCCATAATTGCAATCAATTTCAAACCAAATCAGGAGAGTCATTTGACTTTAGGGAAGGCTATGATGCGGCAGTTTATGAGGTACATAAACAATATAAACTAAGGAGTAGAACCATAGATGTGCCTGAACCGACCAAACCTAAGGATAATAAATAGCCAAAAAGGACAAAAGACAAGGCTGTTCTCACAGAATCCTCTGATAAAACAGACCCAAACTCAAAGGAGGTCACTGTGGAAGACATTTCAGATGTACAGCCCTCTACAAATCAGCCATCTTTATCCCTCCCCTCAAAAGCAAGTTCAAACAGCATTCCTGAAAATAAATTCAAAACTAATTCAATTCAAAATCATACCCATGATGAAGAAAAGGTTACTGAAAATTCAGCTGAAAAGGAAAAATCTGTTGCCCATAATGCAAAGACTCAGATAGAAAAACCCTTCAACTTGGAAACAGAAATAAGTAAGCTGAAGATAGTTGTTCCTCTTTCTGAACTGGCCAAACATGAAGTGTATAGACAGCAAATCAATAGGTCACTCCAAATATCAGACAATAGGGATGCTGTGAATGTTCTAGATGATCAACCTGAATTACTGTTTGGTCCTGAGGTTAACGGAAAGACAACAAATGGAGGAGTTCCACCCTTTTATGTCAGTTTAAACATTCATGACAAGGTGTTACACAATGCAATGTTTGATTCCGGGGCCTCACATAACTTAATGCCCAAATCTGTAATGGAAAAACTAGACCTAGATATCACAAGACCATATAAAGATATGTTCTCATTTAATTCAAGCCAAGTCAGGTGTCTAGGCCTAATTAAAGATTTGTGTGTTTCCCTGGTTCAATACCCAACCAAAACAATTCTGATGGATGTGGTGGTAGCTGACATTTCACCCAAGTACGGCATGATTTTATCCAGATCTTAGGGGGCCAAACTCCAAGGATCTTTGCAACTAGACATGTCCTATGCCATTATTTCAGTCTTTGGACAGCCAAAGAGGTTATACCATGAAACACTAATGAAATATGTGGTGAGTAGTCAAGAAAAGCCCCAAAACTTCCCCATCTATTCAATACATTCAGACATGGATTCATTCATTTTGTATAATGCTGACATGTGTACCAAAATTGATGCCAAATTACTAATAGCAGCACAGACAGAGGGTTTAAATGAACAATCTTCTGCTCAAAATCAAAAAACTTTTGATATGATTGATAAAAAAAGGGAAATGACACATCAAATCACTTACAAGAACCCAATATGCCCATGGTGCAACTTTCTAAAACTCTCAATGCAAACCTTGACCATGAAACCTTATGGTATTTAGAGTTTGATGGCTCCTTAAACAGGTTAGGAGCAGGGGCAGGGGTTTGGATTCACAACATGCAGAATGACCAGGCTGAAGGTCATGCATATAGGTTAAACTTTCGATGCACAAATAATATGGCCGAGTACGAAGCCCTTTTGTTAGGTCTCAAACTCATCAAAAATCTAGGTGCAACCAAAGTCTCAATTCTAGGGGATTCAAATCTGATCATACAGCAGATGAAGGGAAATTTTGTCACAAATGATCTGAGATTGAGAGCCTACAGAGGGGCAGCCATTCAAATACTTGATACCTTCTCAGAGTCTCAGTTAACTAAAATTTCTAGAAAGCTTAATTTACATGCACATAGCTTGGCAACCTTTGCCAGCACTTGCAAGCTACCTTTAGAACCCAACCACCGTTTCACTGCTGAAATCAAACATAGACCTGTTGTCCCTGATAATGTTAAAAATTGGCAGATCTTTGAGATTGATACACAGATAAATAACTTCCTCACTTTGTAGGAGGAATTCTCCAACATGAACATTGATACAAGCACTGTCGATGACCAACAACAAAAGCACAAAATTGAACAAAACATATCTGCTGAAACAGCAGATCTGATTTTGCATCCAACCACTTTTAATGACAACAATATACAGGAGCTGAAGCAAATAGATTTTGATGAAATAGCTGGGCCAGAAGCTGAAGTAATTGATCTTAAAGACAATTTTCTGCCCATAGGTTTAACCCCTTTGGAGGATTTGTTTGATTCAAATGATATTTCTAGGAAGCCAAAAATGCAACCACTAAATGCTGAAATTGAGGACTGCAACATTGGAACCACAGAGAATCCCAAAATGGTAAAACTATCCAAGGCTTTACCAGCTGATCAGAAGTGGAAATACATTGAATTGTTCAAAGAGTTCCAAGATATCTTTGCCTCGAGTTATGAGGACCTCAAGTCTTATGATACTTCAGTCATCCAACACACTATACCTTTGAAAGAAAATCAAAAACCTTTTAAACAGAAGCTTAGGAGAGTGAATCTCGTCCTCCTTCCCCTGATTGAAAAAGAAGTTAAACGTATGTATGAAGCGGGAATCATTGCTCCAATCAGGTTCTCAGAGTGGATTTCAAAGCTAATGCCTACTAGAAAGAAGACGGGAGAAATTAGATTGTGTGTCAACCTAAGGAATTTGAACAAAGTCTCTCTCAAAGACCATTACCCCTTACCAAAAATGGATCATATCCTACAAAGGGTAGTGGGAGCCTCTAGGATCTCATTATTAGATGGATTTTCTGGATTCAATCAGATTTTAGTACACCCAGATGATCAAGACAAAACTTCCTTTACAACAACTTGGGGAACTTTTAAATACGTCAAAATGCCTTTTGGGCTTAAAAATGCAGGGGCCACTTTCCAAAGAGCAATGGACATAGCCTTTGCCAAAGAAATCCATGATTTCCTTGTAGTCTACCTTGATGATCTCACTGCCTTTTCAAAATCAGATCAAGAACACTTAGAACATTTGAGGCAAGTTTTCCTAATTTGCAAAAAATATGGCATATCTTTGAATCCAAAGAAATCACTATTTGGCCTAGAGGAAGGCAAGCTCCTAGGTCATATAATCTCAAAAGATGGCATTAGGATCGACCCGGACAGAATTCAAGCTATCCTTCAAGTGCCTCATCCGAGAAACATCAAAGAACTACAAGGCTTCTTAGGGAAGATCAACTTCTTGAGAAGATTCATTCCTAATTTGGCTGAGCTCATAAGACTGTTAAACAATATGTTGAAAAAGGATTCTAAGGTCAAATGGACCATGGAAGCTAAACAAGCCTTTGAGGATATCAAAAGAGCTTTGACAAACACACCAGTCCTCACAAGTCCTAGGTTTGATAGGGATTTCATCATCTTTTCCTTCGCATCTGAGCATACAATTGCTGCTGTCCTATTACAAAAAGATGACCAAGGGTGTGAGAAGCCCATTGCATTTTTTAGCAAAGCCCTTAGAGATGCCCCCTTAAAATATCAGATTATGGAAAAGCAAGCTTATGCCTTGGTAAAGGCCATTAAAGATTTTAGAATTTACATTTTATACTCTCATGTGATTGCCTATGTCCCAAATGCTGTGGTTAAGGACATTTTAACCCAAGAAGGAATTGAAGGAAAAAGGGGCAAATGGATTGCCAATATCTTAGAATATGACATTGAAATCAAGCCTACAAAACTGATAAAAGGACAAGGGCTAGCCAAACTAATGACTGAAACCAATTTCCAAGCCCTTGATATCAATGAACTGGACAACAAAGAGGAGATGGCGACTCCACTGATCAATCAAGCCTTTTTACAATCTCTCTGGTATGCTGATATATGTTTTGTATTGTTAAACCTGCAAGCTCCTCCAGGGTTGTCCAGAACTAAGAAAAGGTTCTTGAAAATGAAAGCATCAAAGTTTTGTATCATAGACCATGTTTTGTTTTGGAAAAATCATGAAGGTATTTTGCTTAATTTCCTGACATCGTGTTATCACTTAGAACTAAAATTGATATATGTAACTTTTCATCCTAGCCCGATGACAAAGGTCAGTGCTAGTTTATTTATTTTTTTAATTTTCTTCCCTTAGAATCTGAAGTTTTGAAGAGTTTTTGAGTCAAGTTATTCTCAGCTCCCATTGGTTCCCCTCCATCTACCATTGTTTTATAGCCACCTGTTATATTATGTCAGTCACCGTGCCTTTTTGTAATTTCGCAGCGCAATCCTGATTAGGCAGTTTCGCAGCGCATCATTCAAATTTAAAACTGACAGCACTGCGAAATCATGGATTTGTACATTCCGCAGCGAATCTTTCCCGAAATTTCAAATCCGTTAGGTGAGTCATAGGCCGTGTCTTCTCATGTCAACTCATGTACCCCTCTTATCACATTTCACCACTCATTGCCACTATCACCACCACTAGATCTGTTGATACGCATGAATCATCATTTCCAAGAAAGACCACCGTGCATAAAACTTAATGATGGTCGTAAGTCTTGCATGAAATGACAAATCTGCAAGATTACAACTTGAAAGATTTTAAACGGCAAAATTTAAAATTCAACTGCAAAGATAATCAAGCGAGGTTGAATTCAAATAGAAGCTGAATCACAATTCCAACCGGAGCTGGTAGTTATTGTTTGCGAAGATTTGGAAGAATCAATGGAGAAAAAGGAGCACAAATCCGGCAAATGTCTAAGGACTGAGCCTGAAGGCTTAGATATAACACTGAGAAATAAAGAGGTGGAGAAAGCATTTAAAAAGGTCGGGTGCTGGAATTTTTGCAAAAAGTTACAAGGAGGGCACGCACAGGTAACTAAAGAATTTGCACTTAACTTCACAGGCTTGAATTCAAAGGTAGCCATGATAGAATTGTAGGTTTCGCCAGAAGTGATATCTACTGTGACAGAGATCCCACGAGGACAAGAGCAATGGTTTAAAAATTTCAAGTTTGACATGAATCCTTGCAAGGAGTTTTTGAAGGATGAATTTGTAAATGAAGATTTAAGTAAGGCAGTGCCCAGGAGTTATGTCAAAGAATATTATGCTCATTTACTCACCTGCATACAGAAATATCTGACTTGTGAAGGAAGGTATAACAAGGTTTACTCTTACCATTTTAAACTCCTTTTGCATTTCACCGGGAAGGTCTCCATAGACTTACCTTTTTATCTTTTCCGTAGTTTGAGTAAGATGTGTGATAAGGTACAGCTGAGGAAAGAGGATTGTGAAACCTCTTTGTTTCATCATGGTTTGATCAAACTACTGGTTTTAGATGGGCTCCAAAAGGTAGACAGAGATTGGAATTCGTTCATTTTTATGGCTGGCTTCAAAAGCTAGACTGGCCTCACTCCTCTACCTGCTAGAGATTCTACAATAGCTGAGCTCCAAAGAGAAGCAAGAGCTAAAAGAGTTCCAAATTCACAAGTAAAAAAACAAGTGAAGCCACTCATCATCCAAGATCAACCTCAGCAATCAACTAAGGAAAAAGCTCATGGTAAAAAGACTGTACTTGAAACAAGCACATCTGAAGTAGCCTCAAGGATAAGAACAAGAAGCCAGATGAATAAGGAAAAAGGTAAAGCTGTAGCAGTCGAAGAAAGTCCAGTGTCCAAGGGAAGTTTAAATGCCTTATTACAGGCTATTGACTTTGAGCAGTCTCTACCAGTTCAAATTGAGTTGATACAGTCAGAACAAGAAAGCACCAAGAAAGCCAAGGCCTCAAAAAGGCTTAAATTTGATGAGCCAGCTGAAGAGTTTGTTTTTAAACCTAGAAGACCTATGACAAGGAGATTCCAGCAAGTACAGGAAGCATTGTCCAGAACAGAGGAAACAGGGGAAGGGACACAACGTTGGCAAAAGAAAAACACGGGCAAAACAGTCATCACATCTAAAGAAGATAATATAGCAGACCTGAAGAGCCAATTAGAATCAGCTAAGCATGAGATTGCCAAATTGAAGAAAGCTGCTAGAAGACATGCAGTCATACAAGCAAACTATTATAAAACTCTATGGAAAGGGAATGCAACTGTAGAAGCCCAGTTGAATTCAGTGGTTGATGGCCATTCACAATTTCACACCTGGACAGTACCAGCAATCAAAGAAGCCAAGTACATCAGAAGGATCAATATGCAACTGAGAGCTAGGAATAAGGTTATGAAGAAACAAATTGAAGATCTGAAGGCACAGTTAAGGCACAGTCAAGCCAGCTTAAAGGACCTGCTAAATGAGTTTTCATTTCAAGTAAGATTCTATTTCAAAATTTTGATAAGTTTGCTTAATCTTATCTTTCTGAAGAAATCTAAATCCCTATTCGGCCTTTGGAAAGTCTAAAGAAGTTTTTGGCAATCAAACACTCGGTTAATAAAGGTCTCAGGTTAAAAACAAGTTGTTTTAAATAACTCAGCAGTTTCGTAGCGCGCTACGAAACTGCTGAAAGTGATGATTTCAACATAAATCAAGCAGTTTGAAGTTGAAGCAGGAAAATTTTGAAGGGCAGTTGTGTACAATGAGAACACCTAAAGTTACAACAGCCAATCAGACTAGCACAAGTGGAAATAAATAGTTTGACTCAAAAAGGTGGCATTTTGTCATATCATGAGGAAATTGAAGCATGTATCAGACAGCTTGAATACGTTCTTCTTTTTTGTTTTCGAAACAGTGGATGACACATCATCAAATCAGGTTTCATAACAGCGGACAACACATCAAAACGTGGCCACCATCATATTTTGAGGGATGACAATTAAAAAACCGACTTATGAAGATTTGAAGATCAGAAAGCCGAGAAGCAAGGATAGTCTCCTAATTTTTCTGGACAGAAAAGAAGATACAACATCCAAGGTCAACATGGAGCATTAAACACCCATCTCAGCCAAACTGAAAGAGAACCAGATGTCATAGAAAGGAACCATTTTAATTATAGCCATCATGCATGTAATATGGAGTTAGAGTCATAGTTGATTTAGATCTCTAAAAAAAACTCCAGTCAACACTTTGTTGTATTTATTAAGTAGTTAGAGTTTAACAGTTGTCAGTAATAGAAGTAGTTTTCGAATTCCCCTCATGCTGGAGGAGGAATCTCGATCAGTTAGAATAAGAGCTCTATATATAGCTGAAACAGCAATGTAATCAGGGTTGGAAATGTTATGAAAAGCTTGTATTTGGCCTATGTAAAGAATCATTTTCAGTAATACATGCTTGACTTTACTTCTCAGGATTCATGAAGGATTTGTTATGTTCAGAATATGTGATGTTGTCCTTTTCTTGATTCTTACAGTGGTATGGATGTATAATCACTCAGAATTCACTGAATGTGCTCTGACTTCCTGTATACATTTATAAATTGTGTGGTCCCATATGATTTTATGTTCTGAATGTTTAAATGCTGAATGCCCTGACTTCCATGTAAGGTTGAGTTCATTGTTATTTTGAGGTGTTGTTGACTCCATAAGCCCAATGGATAGTTTTGTTTAATGTGTTTCCACCATTCATATTTTTCATAGTTGTTCTATAAGAGTTAGCCATCTTGTCTTTAATCAAAATCATTAATCCATCAAGAGAGAGCCCTCTCAGGTTGAGGAAGCTAAGCCTCAGCCTAAAGTAGGTTGAAATAGTTACTTAGAGTCAACCTGACCAGCAGCCTATCACGATCTGATTTTGAGATAACATTTTGGTGCGTCTGCCAGGAGCCTGAAGATTATTCATTCCCGAAATCATGAAGCTGAACTTCTGAAGGTAGCAGGTGCTCAGAAGGTTTTCGAGGCTGCATTCTACCTTGGTGAATCCATACAATCTTAAAGTTAAAAAGGTGGCTTCGAGAGGAAGATATACAAGGAGTAATCCTGACCCAGATCCACCTACTCCTGTGGATAATCCGAACACCATCTCAAGGAGCAGGCAAAGATTTCCTGATATACCAGGTACTTCATCTTTTTCGAAATCTTTGTTCCCTGAATTTTCTAGAAGTCCTGAAGATAAAATTGTAGATGATAAAATTCATGAGGTATTGTTGAGATCTGAGAACGAAGAAGAACTTATTGGAATTATTTTAGATTTACAAAAAAGAGGCATTGATACTCCATCCTTAGTGTCACAAAAAGATAAGGAAGAGTTTTGGGAGGTTGTTACTTCAAAATTACTGTTAGAAGAAGAAGATTTGAATCAACTCAAAGAGCTTGATCCTTTTGAAGTTTTGCTCAAATCCAAAACTGGTTTACCCCTCCCAAATTGGAGTTCCTTTGTCAGTGGTTTGCAAAGTCCAAATAGTCCTTTTCGTACTAATACTTTATCTTCTGCCTCTGCTAGCCCAAATAGTCCTCAGACACTATCTCACACTAGTTCTGGTCCCACCGGTCATACAATACCTATTATCACTGCTCCTCCATTCATTATGGCTATACCTACTAGGTATGCTCCACTAGCTCTCCCTGTTGTTTTACATGATCTTCCTAGGAAATATGCTGCCAGAATTCCAACATGGGGAGGAGATGAAGATATTACAGCAAAGGAACATGTGGATAGGTTCAATGATTTTGTTGACAGGGAAGAAGTGGATGATGAAGATGTAAAACTAAGATTGTTTGCTCAAACTTTCATTGGGGAAGTCAGAAAATGGTTTAAAGCCCTTGGAGCCGGAAGCATTCATAGTTGGGTAGAATTTGAAGATAGCTTTCTAAGGAAATGGGGAAACAGAACCAACCCTGTCCAAGCCCTTACTGAATATAACAATCTTAGAAGAGCTCCAGAGGAAACTGTCCAAAACTTCTCTAAGAGGTTTAATAAAATATACAATTCTATTCCAGCTCATTTGAAACCTCCTGGAGCTTTGGCACAATTGAGATATGTTGAATCATTTGATTCAGATTTCTCTCTTTTACTTAGAGAAAGGGAGTCTGCCTCTCTTACTGACATGAAAAATGATTCAATTAAGGTGGAGGTGAATATGATGGCTGCTAAGAAATCAAAGATGGCAAAGACTAAGCTGAAGGAAGAAGAGAAACCTTCTACCTCTGCTTCAGAAGACAAGTTTGAAACAATGATGAAAACCATGGAAAAATTGATGGACCGACTAGCTCTTGGGAATGCTTCTGCTCCTCCAGCACAGCAGGATCCTCAATTCAGGAACCCTCAGTACAGAAGACCTCAGAATCAGCAAAGGCCAAGAGACAACAGAAATCAGCAGTCAGATCCTCCAGTGAGACCTCCTTTCCAACAAAATTTGGTAGATGAAGAAGATGAGCCTCAAGTCCCTGAGGAATCAATCCATTGTTTTGATGAAGCAGTGTCAGGGATTTTCTTGACTAAGGAGGAACATGATGAGTCCAGTATGATAAAATCAGGAGAAGAGCCTTCAGATTTTTTAAAGGGCTATCAACACGCTATCTTTGAGATGCAAAAGCAGTACAATCTTAGGAATAGAGATGTTCCTATTACAGCAAACAAAGCACAGCCCAAGAAGAATACCTCAAGGACAGTTGAAGATAAAAAGGAAAACTCAAAGGTGGTTGAAGATAAGAATGATTCTCCTCTTGTCAAAAAGGATATTCAAATTCTTTCTCCTCCTAAAGAAATTGACAAGACTACTTCTGTTTTTAATCTTGAGAACGAGATTGCAAAAATTAAGATATCAGTCCCTTTTAATGAAATTCTCAAGGTAGACAAATACAGAAGAAAAATTGTTGAAATGCTTAATTCACAACCAGGAGTGGCTGATATCCTAAATGTACAAGAAGATAATCCTGTTATCTGTTTGGGTCCAAGACTTGAGGATGAACAAAATGAAGAGTTTCCCCCTTTCTACATAAGCATTAGCATTCATGATATGACTCTACATAATGCTATGTTAGATTCAGGGGCATCACATAATCTCATGCCTAAGGTAATCATGGAAAGACTGGGGTTAGAGGTAACTAGGCCATATAAGGATTTATTTTCCTTTGATTCAAAAAGAGTCCAATGCATTGGTTTGATAAAAGATGTTGTTGTGGGGCTCACACAAATTCCAGCAAAAACAATTGTTATGGACATTGTTGTTGCAGACATTCCACCGAAGTTTGGGATGCTTCTTTCAAGGTCATGGGCAGCAAAAATCAAGGGCACAATGCAGATGGATCTTACATATGCTACCATCCTAGTGTTTGGTGAACAAAGGAGGTTGTATCGCGAGACAAGGATGGCCTACATGGTAAGCAGCAAAGACAAGCCTTAGAATTTTCCTATTTATTCATGTGATACTGGTCTTGGATCAGCTATCCTTTTCAACGAATCAGTTGGAAGAGAATCACAAGATGAACCTGCGGAAAATCAATGTCAAGAAGGTTAGCAAGCAGATGAAAGAGACATCATGGGATGCTGGTCATTATACTTTGATGGATCAGCAGGAAAAGAAGGGGCAGGAGCTGGGATTTGGATCACTAGTCCAACTGAAGAAAGTAAGTTTCTCTCATACAAATTAAACTTTGATTGTACCAACAATATGGCTGAGTACGAATCTCTGATTTTAGGTTTGGAAGCCTTGATAAAATTGAAAGCTAAAAACATTGATGTTTGTGTAGATTCTGAATTGGTAATTAAACAAGTAGAAGGTGCATATCAAACTAAGGATGCAAGGATGAGAGCATACAGAAACTTAGTTTTGGAGATGTTGGAAAAATTTCAATCCTATTCTTTTAGCATCAAAACTAGAGATCAAAACTCTATTGCAGATTCTCGTGTTGTTTCTGCCAGTCTCTTTATCATTCCTAAACACTCTTCTGAAAATTATGAAGTGGAGGTTCGCCATAGACCAGTCATACCAGATAATATCACAAATTGGAAAGTTTTTGAGGATGATCAGCATATAAGGAACTTCATTGAATTAAAAGAAGAGTTTGAACACAATCAGATAGATCAGCAGAATGTGTTAATAGAGTCAAAGGAAAGTTCTGAAGTCTTACAATTACAAAACAACTTAATTCCTAAAGGCCTCATTCCCCTTGAGAAATTATTTGATCAAAATGATGTGTTCAAAGCACCAAGACTACAAGCTAATGAAGAAGAATTAGAAAGCTGCAATTTAGGAGACTCGGTTGTGCCTAAGATAGTCAAGATTTCAAAATTCCTTTCAGCTGATATGAAGACTAAATATGTTGAGATGATGAAAAGATTCATTGATCTTTTTGCATGGAGTTATGCTGACTTGAAACAATATGACTCTTCAATCATACAGCATACCATTCCTATCAAGCAGAATGAAAAGCCTTTTAAGCAAAAGTTAAGAAGAATTAATCCTCTTCTAATGCCACTGATTGAAAAAGAAGTGAAAAAGCTCTTTGATGCTAAAATTATTGTTCCAATCAGATTCTCAAATTGTCTTGCTAATTTGGTACCAGTCAAAAAAAAGAATGGAGAGATCATAATTTGTATAGACTTCAGAAACTTAAACAAAGCTTCATTGAAAGATAATTACCCCCTCCCCAAAATGGATTTCATTCTGCAGAACATTGTTGGTTCACAAAGGATGTCTATGCTTGATGGTTTCTCAGGGTACAATCAGATTCTTGTTCACCCAGATGATCAGGAGAAAACGGCCTTCACTACACCACGGGGAACATTCATGTATGCAAAAATTCCATTTGGCCTCATGAACGCGGGAGCCACTTTCCAGAGAGCAATGGATATTGCTTTTGCTGAAGAAAAGGACAAATTAATGGTGGTTTATCTTGATGACATCACAGTTTTTTCAAAAAGGGAAGAAGACCACTTAAAGCACCTTGAAAGGATCCTACTGAAGTGTAGGAGGTTTGGTATTTCTCTAAACCCAACCAAAAGTATTTTTTCTTTAACTTCTGGCAAACTGCTTGGTCATATTATTTCTGAAGAAGGAATTAGGATTGATCCTAATAGAGTTAGTGCAATTCAAAAATTAGATCTACCAAGGAGTAAGAAGGAGATTCAATCCTTTCTTGGGAAAGTTAACTTTGTTAGAAGATTCATTCCTAATTTTGCTGAAGTTGTCAAGAACATAACAAAGATGTTAAAGAAAGGAGCAGATTTTAAATGGACAGTTGAAGCAAAGAAATCATTTGAAGAGATCAAGAAGGCACTTACTCAAGCACCAGTACTTATCAGCCCAGATTTTACCAAGGAGTTCCTTATCTTCACATTCGCTTCTGAAGACACAATTGCTGGAGTTTTACTGCAAAAAGGAAGTCAAGGTACTGAAAAACCCATTTCTTTCTTTAGCAAGACATTAGCCAATGCTTAATTGAAATATAATATCTTAGATAAACAAGCCTATGCATTGGTGAAAGCAATTAAGGATTTCAGAATCTATGTTTTGCACTCTCACAATGTTGCCTACGTCCCAAATGCTGTTATAAAAGATATTCTTACACAAGCTGATCCAGATGGAAAAAGGGGAAAGTGGATAGCAAAACTGTTGGAGTATGACATTGAGATCAAACCCACAAAGTTGGTAAAGGGTCAAGGCCTAGCCCAATTATTGACTCAGTCAAATTTGGACTGTATTGATATTAATTTAAGCACAGAAATCTCAGAAATTTCTGAAAATGAAGATGAATTGGTCCAAATAAATGAGAAATTCTTGATCTCAGAATGGTACAAGGATATAACATTTGTTTTGCAGCATAATAGAGCTCCTGATAATCTTTCAAAATCCAAAGCTTGGTTTACCAAATTGAAATCTCTCAGATATTTTGTGTATGACCAAAATTTGTTTTGGAAAGATGCAGGAGGAATATTATTAAACTGCCTCATTGAAGAAGAAGCTGATAAAGTAATTGATGAGTTTCATAAAGGGGATTGTGGAGGACATCACTATTGGAAAGCCACTGTAAACAAGGTCTTGAGAGCTGGCTATTTTTGGCCAACTATGTTTAGAGATATCTATAAAAAGATAGCCACATGTCATGAATGTCAAGTGTTTGAAGGAAAGAGAAAGCTTATGCCACTGCCCTTGGTTCCTATTTATGTTGAAGCACCTTTCCAGCAGTGGGGATTAGACTTTATAGGGGAAATCCATCCTCCTTCATCAGGACAGCATCGCTGGATTCTCACAGCTACCGATTACTTTACAAAATGGATAGAAGCAATACCCACAAGGCAAGCAAATGATTCAGTGATTATTTCTTTCTTAGAAAATAATATATTATCAAGATTTGGTTGCCCAATTAAGATCATTACAGACAATGCTCAAGATTTCAAGTCCAAAAGGATGATTAATTTTTGTCATCAGTATCACATCTCCCTTGGACATTCCACTGCTTATTATCCACAGGGAAATGGTTTGGCTGAATCATCAAACAAGAGCCTTGTGAGAATCATCAAGAAGCTGCTGCAAGAAAATTAAAAAGCTTGGCATTTGAAACTGAGATATGATTTGTGGGTTGACCGGATTTGCACAAAGAGGTCCATTGGAACATCACCGTATGAGCTAGTATATGGGGCAGGGGCTATATTTCCAACATCCCTTGGAGTACCAGTAATGAAGTTGATTCAAGGACTAGAAGAGGAACCAAATGCTATACAACGAAGGATCAATCAGCTAATAGCTTTGCAAGAGAAAATAAATGAGGTGTTTGACAGTCATCAACAAAACCAGAACAGGATCAAGAGAGCATTTGACAAAAAGATCAAAGAAGTTACATTCCAGATCCATGATAAAGTCTTGAAATGGGAAGCTAGAATTGAAGAGAAAGGTAAACATGGTAAATTTGAAAATTTGTGGAAAGGGCCATATCAAATTTCTGCTTTCCATGGGAATAACACCTACATTCTACAAGAGATTGATGGAACACCATATGCTGGAGGACCTGTTAATGGAAGGCTCCTAAAGCATTACAATTGATTAAATCTCTGCCAAGTTTCTCACAACATTGTACATAACCGTTTTATTAGTCTTTCTTTGTTGCAAATAAATGACAAGCTGAACAGGAAGCTCAAGCCCGAGGTGAAGGCTCACAAAGCTAGAAAAGGATGCTTTTCAACTCCATCTATGTTTTCATAAATTGGATAAAGCACTGGACATACGAGTTCTTAGTGTACTACAGGAGCACACTATCCCAAGTGGAGCCACTGTTATCACTTAGAACTAAAATTGATATATGTAACTTTTCATCCTAGCCCGATGACAAAGGTCAGTGCTAGTTTATTTTTTGTTTTAATTTTCTTCCCTTAGAATCTGAAGTTTTGAAGAGTTTTTGAGTCAAGTTATTCTCAGCTCCCATTGGTTCCCCTCCATCTACCATTGTTTTATAGCCACCTGTTATCTTATGTAAGTCACCGTGCCTTTTTGTAATTTCGCAGCGCAATCCTGATTAGGCAGTTTCGCAGCGCATCATTCAAATTTAAAACTGACAGCGCTGCGAAATCATGGATTCGTACATTCCGCAGTGAATCTTTCCTGAAATGTCAAATCCGTTAGGTGAGTCATAGGCCGTGTCTTCTCATGTCAACTCATGTACCCCTCTTATCACATTTCACCACTCATTGCCACTATCACCACCACTAGATCTGTTGATACGCATGAATCATCATTTCCAAGAAAGACCATCGTGCATAAAACTTAATGATGGTCGTAAGTCTTGCATGAAATGAAAAATCTGCAAGATTACAACTTGAAAGATTTTAAATGGCAAAATTTAAAATTCAACTGCAAAGATAATCAAGCGAGGCTGATAATCAAGCGAGGCTGAATTCAAATAGAAGCTGAATCACAATTCCAACCGGAGCTGGTAGTTATTGTTTGCGAAGATTTGGAAGAATCAATGGAGAAAAAGGAGCACGGATCCGGAAAATGTCTAAGGACTGAGCCTGAAGGCTTAGATATAACGCTGAGAAATAAAGAGGTTGAGAAAGCATTTAAAAAGGCCAGGTGCTGGAATTTTTGCAAAAAGTTACAAGGAGGGCACGCACAGGTAACTAAAGAATTTGCACTTAACTTCACAGGCTTGAATTCAAAGGTAGCCATGATAGAATTGCAGGTTTCGCCAGAAGTGATATCTACTGTGACAGAGATCCCACGAGGACAAGAGAAATGGTTTAAAAATTTCAAGTTTGACATGAATCCTTGCAAGGAGTTTTTGAAGGATGAATTTGTAAATGAAGATTTAAGTAAGGCAGTGCCCAGGAGTTATGTCAAAGAATATTATGCTCATTTACTCACCTGCATACAGAAATATCTGACTTGTGAAGGAAGGTATAACAAGGTTTACTCTTACCATTTTAAACTCCTTTTGCATTTCACTGGGAAGGTCTCCATAGACTTACCTTTTTATCTTTTCCGTAGTTTGAGTAAGATGTGTGATAAGGTACAGCTGAGGAAAGAGGATTGTGAAACCTCTTTGTTTCATCATGGTTTGATCAAACTACTGGTTTTAGATGGGCTCCAAAAGGTAGACAGAGATTGGAATTCGTTCATTTTTATGGCTGGCTTCAAAAGCCAGACTGGCCTCACTCCTCTACCTGCTAGAGATTCTACAATAGCTGAGCTCCAAAGAGAAGCAAGAGCTAAAAGAGTTCCAAATTCACAAGTAAGAAAACAAGTGAAGCCACTCATCATCCAAGATCAACCTCAGCAATCAACTAAGGAAAAAGCTCATGGTAAAAAGACTGTACCTGAAACAAGCACATTTGAAGTAGCCTCAAGGATAAGAACAAGAAGCCAGATGAATAAGGAAAAAGGTAAAGCTGTAGTAGTCGAAGAAAGTCCAGTGTCCAAGGGAAGTTTAAATGCCTTATTGCAGGCTATTGACTTTGAGTAGTCTCTACCAGTTCAAATTGAGTTGATACAGTCAGAACAAGAAAGCACCAAGAAAGCCAAGACCTCAAAAAGGCTTAAATTTGATGAGCCAGCTGAAGAGTTTGTTTTTAAACCTAGAAGACCTATGACAAGGAGATTCCAGCAAGTACAGGAAGCACTGTCAAGAACAGAGGAAACAGGGGAAGGGACACAACGTTGGCAAAAGAAAAACACGGGCAAAACAGTCATCACATCTAAAGAAGATAATATAGCAGACCTGAAGAGCCAATTAGAATCAGCTAAGCATGAGATTGCCAAATTGAAGAAAGCTGCTAGAAGACATGCAGTCATACAAGCAAACTATTATAAAACTCTATGGAAAGGGAATGCAACTGTAGAAGCCCAGTTGAATTCAGTGGTTGATGGCCATTCACAATTTCACACCTGGACAGTACCAGCAATCAAAGAAGCCAAGTACATCAGAAGGATCAATATGCAACTGAGAGCTGGGAATAAGGTTATGAAGAAACAAATTGAAGATCTGAAGGCACAATTAAGCCAGCTTAAAGGACCTGCTAAATGAGTTTTCATTTCAAGTAAGATTCTATTTCAAAATTTTGATAAGTTTTCTTAATCTTATCTTTCTGAAGAAATCTAAATCCCTATTCGGCCTTTGGAAAGTCTAAAGAAGGTTTTGGCAATCAAACACTCGGTTAATAAAGGTCTCAAGTTAAAAACAAGCTGTTTTAAATAACTCAGCAGTTTCGTAGCGCGTTATGAAACTGCTGAAAGTGATGATTTCAACATAAATCAAGCAGTTTGAAGTTGAAGCGGGAAAATTTTGAAGGCCAGTTGTGTACAACGAGAACACCTAAAGTTACAATAGCCAATCAGACTAGCACAAGTGGAAATAAATAGTTTGACTCAAAAAGGTGGCATTTTGTCATATCATGAGGAAATTGAAGCATGTATCATACAACTTGAATACGTTCTTCTTTTTTGTTTTCGAAACAGTGGATGACACATCATCAAATCAGGTTTCATAACAGCAGACAGCACATCAAAACGTGGCCACCGTCATATTTTGAGGGATGACAATTAAAAAACCGACTTATGAAGATTTGAAGATCAGAAAGCCGAGAAGCAAGGATAGTCTCCTAATTTTTCTGGACAGAAAAGAAGATACAGCATCCAAGGTCAACATGGAGCATTAAACACCCATCTCAGCCAAACTGAAAGAGAACCAGATGTCATAGAAAGGAACCATTTTAATTATAGCCATCATGCATGTAATATGGAGTTAGAGTCATAGTTGATTTAGATCTCTAAAAAAAACTCCAGTCAACACTTTGTTGTATTTATTAAGTAGTTAGAGTTTAACAGTTGTCAGTAATAGAAGTAGTTTTCGAATTCCCCTCATGCTGGAGGAGGAATCTCGATCAGTTAGAATAAGAGCTCTATATATAGCTGAAACAACAATGTAATCAGGGTTGGAAATTTTATGAAAAGCTTGTATTTGGCCTATGTAAAGACTCATTTTCAGTAATACATGCTTGACTTTACTTCTCAGGATTCATGAAAGATTTGTTATGTTCAGAATATGTGATGTTGTCCTTTTCTTAATTCTTACAGTGGTATGGATGTATAATCACTCAGAGTTCACTGAATGTGCTCTGACTTCCAGTATACATTTATAAACTGTGTGGTCCCATATGAGTTTATGTTCTGAATGTTTAAATGTTGAATGCCCTGACTTCCATGTAAGGTTGAGTTCATTGTTATTTTGAGGTGTTGTTGACTCCATAAGCCCAATGGATAGTTTTGTTTAATGTGTTTCCACCATTCATATTTTTCATAGTTGTTCTATAAGAGTTAGCCATCTTATCTTTAATCAAAATCATTAATCCATCAAGAGAGAGCCCTCTCAGGTTGAGGAGGCTAAGCCTCAGCCTAAAGTAGGTTGAAATAGTTACTTAGAGTCAACCTGACCAGCAGCCTATCAGGATCTGATTTTGAGATAACACATCGGATGAAACTGACAATGTCCTCAAGGAATTTCATGTAGGTGACTGTGGAGGACACTTATACTGGAAATCAACAACTGATGTGAAAAAATTTGTAATGAGTTGCCATAAGTGCCAAATCTTTGAAGGCAAGAGAAAGCTGTTACCTTTACCCCTCAAGCCTATCTCAACTGAAAGACCATTCCAACAATGGGGTTTAGACTTCATTGGTGAAATCCACCCTTCATCCTCTGGCCAACATAGGTGGATTTTGACTACCACTGACTATTTTACCAAATGGATAGAAGCCATCCCTTGCAGGCAAGCCAATGATTCAATCATCATCCAATTTTTAGAAACCAACATCTTGTCCAGGTTTGGCTGTCCAGAAAAAATTATTACAGACAATGCTGCTGCATTCAAATCCAAAAGAATGATCAACTTTTGCCACAAATATCACATGACCTTGGGCCATTCCACAGCCTACTACCCTCAAGGCAATGGCCTAGCTGAGTCCTCCAATAAAAGCCTCATCAACATCATCAAAAAGGTCTTGGAGGAGAACAAAAAGAATTGGCATAAGAAGCTGATAAATGCACTGTGGGCAGACAGATTGACCACTAAGAGATCCATCGGTACAAGTCCATATGAACTGGTTTATGGAATAGAGGCAAGATTCCCTTCATCTTTGGGAATCCCTGTGATCAAATTGCTGCAGGAGATACAAGCTGAGCCTAATGATATACAAAGAAGGATCAATCAAACTATACACTTGCAGCAAACAAGAGAAGAAGTATATCAGAGAACCCAAGTCCTACAAGATAAACTCAAGAAGATCTTTGACAAAAGAACCAAGGCTGAAGATTTCTTCATAGGGAACAAAGTGCTGAGATGGGATTCTAGAAGGGAGGACAAAGGGAAACATGGCAAATTTGATTTCTTGTGGAAGGGACCTTATGTCATTCATGCTGTACAAGGTAATAATACATATTTTCTGAAGAGCTTGGATGGTACAAATACTGAAGAAGGCCCAGTCAATGGGCGAATGCTTAAGCATTATTTTGATTCCATGTAATCAGCATAACACCACTGTGTATTGTACATAAATATTTGTATTTCCAACAATTTTTTATTTTCACGGCAATTAAATAAGCAACAACATGCAGCAGATTTTGAAGAAAAAGTCAAAGAACAGACCATTCTTGTCTATATTTTGAAATTAACAAAGCAGATCAAAGAAAAGCACTTGGGAAGTATCAAGATAATGATACATACTCAGAGAAACCAGCAAAGACAGAGCTGTAATTTTGCACAGATCAGCTCAAAGGATACTCCATACAAGTTACAAGGATTCAGATCAATGGTCTTTAAGACAAGGAAGGTTCAGACTGCAGCTAGAATTGAAAGATAAGGCAATCTGACCTGTTGTTCTTGGCTTTTCATCTGGAAAAGCCATCCCCAAGTGGAGCCACTGTTAGGTTCCTATACCAATAGGTTTCATTTTTCATGATTGACAGTGGAAGTGCCAAATATGTTCATCTTTTCATGCTGCAAAGGTTCCATATTTTCTATATACAGAGACAGAATTAAAAAATGTAAAGAGGGTATGCCCTAAAAGAATTATCAAAGGGAAAAAAGAGTAAATTGGTCAGAAAAAATGATAAAAATGAACCCCAAGGAAAGACCAGGAAAGTGGCTAGCCAAAATGCCACTGCTAGCTTGATGGATGGCCCAACAGTTCAATCTGGACCATGCCATGTTTAAATTGCTTGTTTTAGACTAGAGAAAGAATACCTGTCCAAACAGTTCAAGCTTGGCAGAAGAGTAGATAGGCAGAGAAATGAAGGAGCCCAACTGCTTAATCTGGGTCCTTGGAAGAGATAAGGGTTGATTTAGATAGGAGGGCAGCCAAAAGAAAAGAGGACAATCAGGGTTTGCAAGTCTAAGTGCACCCATTCAAAAGGAAGAAAAAATGCTAGGTGTATTAGGCTGGGTAGGTAGTTTGAGGTTGCAGAAGCAAGGTTTGGATCACATTTTGTATTATCAATCAAAACTTGTCTCATCAATGATAGAAATGTCAAAGCAGTGGTTCAATGGAAGAACTATGCAAGAATGTCTAACTTCCTTTCACATCCCCCTCAAAGTTTCTTACTAACACCCCCTTGAGGACTTTGGGATCTTCCCAACAAGTCCTGTTATCACTTCATTTTTGTAAAATATCAAGTCAAGTTTTGGCTTTCTCAATGAAAAGAAGCCACATTTCTTGTGTAAAATCATTTCTCCATATCCCATTCAAATCTCATGTCTAAGTTTCAGATCATAAACTTGGCATCATTCCCCTTACAGTTCCATTTCACAAACTCATATTAACTTCTAATCCTATTATATAGCTCCCTAACTAAATTTTCCCATCCCTATTGTTACAAAAAACTATATAAAATCCCAAAAAATATTAAAATCCCACCCTATAGCATTATAGCTATGTATATACAGTTTAGGGAAATAATAGTCCATCTGGGACTACTATTAACCCTTCCGCGTTCTAACCCGAGGTTGTTTTAACCTCTGGTTAAAATAATAACCATGGTCTTCCCCTTTTGTATATAAGCCTAACCCTTTTTTAGTGCTCATTATTAATGTTTGGTGTTTAAACATTTATTTTAACATTAAACGATGCCGGCACATATAACCCACCAACCCGCATTTTCCAAAGCTTTTGACCCCCCACGGCATAATGATATTTTATAAATCGGGCGAGTCCCGTGCCTAACTACACGACATCCCGATCGTCCCGCCAGCCGTCTGATGCCCAGCACTTCAGATCTAACGGTGGGCGGTTATTCTCAACCCCCGATCCACCGGAGGTTAACGTCTGGGGGATGGGCAGTTTCCCTGTCTTACCCCTGCCACGTGTCGGCCTCCCGGCGTGTTCGGAGGCCCCTTCCTCAATACTGCCTGTGCCGAAAGGTGGTGCGGGGAAAACCGGATACCACCTTCCTGTTACACTAAAAAATGTCACCTTGACTACTTACAGTTAGTATGGCTCAAATCAACAGTCATGCTACCCTCTTAGGCAAGTCTCATGCCTCTGTTATCCATCTCAAACTCAAAGAAGAGAGAAAGTCTTGTAAAAACTATGTTTATCTCTGGGGTCGCAGGTTCTCTCTAGCCTTACCTGCGGGGACGCTGACCATGTTCACAAAATCTGCGTCCATGGACGCTCTGTATGTTAAGGGACAGGTGCGTCCCTCTGTAAAAGGCAAAATGCGCGAGTTTTATCTTGAAAAAGTTACTTGTGGTTACTTCTAGAACATTCTAGAGGTCGGTTTGATGAAATGGATGCGCCTCCAGTTGGTTCATGTATCTCTATTAAGGGGGAACTTATCCCATCAATAAGGGAGCTATCCCACCCATAGAGGGGGATGATCCCATTGATAGTGGACCTGAATAACCTCTTTACAGCACTATAAATGAAGGCATTGAGCCAGAAGGAGAAGAGGTTGGAGCTATACATTTTCTTTGGGTAAATGCTGCAGGATTTAGGTCTTCCATTAGAGCCTTTGTGAGGAGAGATTGTCTTCACTTGATTCTACTTGGGAGAGGGTGAGCTTTGTCAAAGTAGAGGAAAACCCTTGATGGACCCTGGGAGGAACTTGCACAACACCAAGGCCAGGTTGTAAGAGTTTCTTTGTTTCGTTATTAATACAAACTGGTTTATTTTTCTCAATAGCTTGTGTTAATGAGTTATTTCATGTGTTCCTTGGTCTGCATGTTGAATATATGTTTTATTATATGAAATGCAAGTGCTTGGTAATTGTTTGATTGTTTGTGGTTGCAGGAATTGACTTGAAGGAGGAGCTCATCCGGATCGTCAAGAACGGACTTCAACAACAGCGTTTTGGAATAAGGTAAGCCTAAACACTTGTAGTTTTCATGTTGTAAAAGGTGTATTTAGAGAAAGATCACTCCATTTTGTCTTGTTTGTCATTAGAATGTCTTAGACTTCTAGGAAGGTCAGTCGTGTCCGCACCCTTGACAGATTCCGTGTGACAAATTGGCGACTCCGCTGGGGAATCCATTAATGAGAGAGTCTTTTCCTTTATATGAACTTTGCTTTGAGAAAATCATTTTTATTTTCTGGTTTTTGACTGTGAGAATTAGTATTTGGGTGGCTTAGCTGTAGATTTAGTTGGCTTTAGTTTTTCTTCCTTTTTCCAGAAAGACGCAGTCTCTGTGTGCTGCACAGTGCGTCCTTGGACGCGCTGTTGTCGACTGCACAGTGCGGGGCCGCACCTGTGACAACGGGTGGCCTGCGTCTTCCTGTAAAAGTTAAGAAAATTCCATTTTTGCCTTAAATTACTTTTAGATTTTGTTTTTTCTTAGTGTTTTCTGCCCAGATCCTTTAGTACCCTGTCAAGAATTCTCACCTGAACTCGTTTTGTGAGCTTTGAGTGTTTTAGTGGTTTTCAACGAAGTTTAGACCTAGGGTTTGATTTTTGGAAAGGCTTTGTAGTGACTTTGAGCTTAGAAAGTTGTCCAGCCTTAGATATCTCTGGTTAGTCAACCTTCTTAGAAGTTGAGCCTGCCGTAAAGTCTCCTTGTTTGAGCAACTTGTCATTTGAGTTGTTTTGGGTCAAATTTCGAATTGCTTGTTTTTAAAGTATTGATTTCCATTTTAAAAAAAGGACAAAAAGATTAGAATTTTGTTTTGACTAGTTTTTGGTTCTGCAATAAGCTAGTCCTTGATTTGATTGTGATCAAGTAAAACACCTTAGAAATAATCATTGTTAGTTTTGGCCTCGTTAAGATTGCTTAGAGTAAATTTGCCTTTAGTTTGCTTATGAGTGCATTTTCATAGATTTTAAGAGTTGTTAAGATTGATTTTTGGTTATATTAGATTTATTTGCTTTATTAAAAGAAAAATACAAAAACATCTTCTTAAAAGTCTTGTTTCAAGTAGCTTTTTGTTTTCAAAAGAAGAAAAGAGTTTTTTCGTGCATGTAAAGAGAAGTTATGTTTTTATGCTTGGAAAAGAAAAACGAATTGTTTCTTTGATTGTCTTCAATTAAGAAGTTGCTTTTATAAGGATTGCATTCTCTCAACTTTTTAGTTAAGCAATTCATCGAAAAAGTAAAGTAGTGGATAAATCATTTTAGGTGCATTTTGTAGTGGTTTCGAGTCGAGTCAACACACCACTAGTTTCACTTCCATCACCTTTTGACTTAAGAAACAACCTTAAAAGTAACGCTTAAATTAAAATCAATCTAGTAATCTTTATTTTTCTAGGGCTCTGAAGCACCAACATAGCTTAGGCTAGGGTCTTGGAGTAGGTGAGTACTTAACTCTCCAAGACTACAAAACCAAACAGATAGTCTATCTTGAGTAGAACAAATCCAATTGTTTCAGTTACATTCTGGGAAAGCTCCTCTTAAAGGAGAAACACGAGCTCGTGTCCGAACCAGTGAGGGGATCATTCCTCCCTCGTTGGGAACGACGCCAGGCAGTACGTATTACAAACGGTAAACCTCGGATTAACCATTGTCGAGGAGCCAGGGGTCACTTATCGGTAAACCTTGGATTGTTGTCAAGGAGCCGGTAAGGGGATTGGAGCTTGCTACTCTGCCCTTGCGTGCTGTCGGAGTTTAGACTGTTCCCCCAGGTGTAATTGTTGTGATTGGTAACCTTAGTGGCCATAATATCTAGGATTCTACCCAAGGTGACGGTGGAGGGAAGGTCCCACTGTACCTGGAGCAGACGTCGGTTATACTCACTTGGATTTTCTGGGGGGTTCGCTTCACTTCGAGACGGTTAAAGTGGAGGAACTTGGTCCAGTCTATTCATTAAGCAGGTTGCCGGGGTAACTGTTCCACCCACTATTTCTGTACTGAATCCTGCGAGGTTGGGCCTAATCACCAACTAGCGCTTTTGGTCCGGAAGACTACTGTTTGTGTGTGGTTTGACGCTCTAGATTATTTAGGCGTGTGCTTCAAATTTGATTGGTTCTTTAGAAGACTTTAGGTGGTTTGATTTGAAATTTTTTACTTTGTTTTCGTGTGTTGTAGTTAAAATCTTTAATTGTGGCGGAATTACCGAGAAGGTCCCGTCGTATTGCGGGCCAGTCTCCTGAAGTTGTATCTGTGGCCGAATTGTTGAGAAGATCCCGTGAACTTAGGGGTTCACCTCCTCGAGACGACCCCAGTTATTTAGAGGGTTTAAAGGTCCTTGTAACTCCTAGTGGCAGTAGAGTAGGTTCACCTGAAGAAGGAGAATCTTCTTTGGTAGTCCATCCAGATTACCAAAGATTAGAAACAGGTTACAATCCCGAAGCTGTTACAGTTTCCGAGCTTGCTGGTAGTTTTTCATCTGCCAGTGAAACAGGCGAAGAACCTGAAATTTCAGAACCTGTTACTCCAACTCCTAGTGTTCCTGATTCACCAAGAATAGAAAGAATTATCACCGAAAATCTTCCTGTTGGATTAATTGCTATAGAAGAACTTGTTCCAGAGGAAGAAATAGGCGTTTCTGATTCTGAAGATCTAATTACCCTTGATCTAAGGGAGCGTGAATCCATCTTTTACAGTCCTCCTAGAAGTGAATCTTGGTACCTTGCATTAACCAATTTTTTAGACAACTCAGTAGGTTTTTCTACACCTCGTACTCCGGTTCCACCTAGAGGAATTCATTCTCCTGTAAATATGTCTGGTCAGTCATCTGTGTTTTCGCAAAGTCCTGAATCATTTTTACATGGCGGTCCTTCTGTTCCTACTGGGTATCAGTCACTTTCTGGTACCTTTGCGGGAGCATCTCCTCAACCTGTTGATCATGGGTTATTAGTTGGAAACAGTGGTAATGTACCATTGAGTATAGGTGAAGTTTATATGATGTCAGGTTCAACTCCCATTAACCAACCTCAAGGTGGCCAATTACCGCCTGGGGGGCAACCTTCGTTAATGCCTGGGGGGCAACCTCAAGGTACTTCATTTGTGACTGGGGGGCAACCTCAAGGGTATCAACCCCAAGGGTATCAACCCCAGCCTCAATATGTACCCCAAAGTCAACCTCAGTATCAGTATCAACCTCAAGGATGGCAACCTCAAGGATGGCAACCCCAAGGGTATCAACCCCAAGGGTATCAACCTCAAGGATACCAACCTCAAGGTCAAGGTCAACCCCAGTATTCGTATTTACCTCAAGGTTATCAACCTACGGGTCAATACCCTGGTCAAGGTTATCAACCACCTCAAGGGCAATCATATGGGACTACACCTTACAGTTATCAACCCTATCCTCAATACGGCTATGGATCTCAGTATCCTCAACCTGTTACGAGTCAATACCCTGGAATGTTAACATGGGATCCGTCACAGGGTCAACAGATGTCGCAACCAAGTATACAGTCGGTACCTCAAGCAGGACAACCTGCAGTTCCTGGTCCACCCCAGCAACCGCAACCTGTCCAGTCAAGTGTTCAGACCCCTGTAACTTCTGTAGTTACTCAGCCGCCAATTGCACCGAGTACTCCACCTCACACGGCTGCAGCAACTACCGCTTCATCTACCATGCTTACATCTGGAGTATCGGCAGCTCCGGTTTCTACTGTCCCTGTAACCGTTCCTCAGACATCTGTACCGTTGTCTGGACCCACGGTTCAAACCACAGTCCAGATGCCTGCAGGTCAACCTGGTACAAGTACGGTTGTTACTACTCAACCTCAATTTGTTCAACCTCCGTACCAGGGACAGTATCAACCTGGGCAAGCTGCCCAACAACCGGTTTACCAGTATCAACCGTATCCTGGGTACAATTATCAACCACCTCAACAACCCCAGTACGGTCCGGTTAATCCTGGTTTTCCAGGAGGATATAATATCCCCAATGCGAATCCTGTTCCTAGTTATCCTGGATATCCTCCTCCTGGGGCTGGTATTGTGACTCAGAGTTTCAGAGATCCTAACCGGCAGTTACCATTTATTGCGACTTTAGATTTACCCGACTTGACGCGCCTAACGAACGATCCAATTCAATATCTTCCGTTCTGGCCGCCAATGCCAAATAAGTTGCCCAGCGATATACCCAAGTTCGAAGGTAAGTCTGGAGAGGATCCGTCTAATCACGTGATGACTTACCACCTCTGGTGTGCATCAAATTCCATCTCAGATGATTCTATCCGCTTACGTCTTTTCCAGCGTACACTCATTGGTCTCGCAGCCAAGTGGTACATTGAGTTGCCACGGGCTTCTTTTTACAACTTTAGCCAGTTAGCTACTTCATTCTTAACTCATTTTCAGTTACCAGTCAGATACGATAATGGTACAGAATTATTAACTTCGCTAAAACAATCGACATCCACGTACATTTCTGATCACATCCATGAGTGGAGACGTCGAAGGAGATTAGTGAAAGTTTTTATCCCGGACCAAATTTTAGCTGAATGGTTTGTAAAATCATTATTACCAAGAATTACTGAAGATGTAGCTAAGGCCGGCGTAGTTACTGAGGAGCAAGTCATTGCTCAGGCACAATACCTTGACTTAGTTTACACTCAGTCGGGTACGTTACACGAGAAAATTCCGGATCTTCCAAAGTCAAACCAAATCGCTGCTGCTCCTTCGGGATCTCATGCCGCTGATGGTATGATCGGTATCGTGACTACGAAGAGTAAGAAGAAGTCTTCCAAGACCTCCAATACTCCAATTATCACTTTGCCTGATTCTCCGACAGGAGAGTCTTCTCCTCCTGAACTTACCGCCGACATTCACGCTGTAGAGTCATCTACGGCCAAATCCAAAAACGGTGGAAAGAAGAAAGGAAAGAAGAAGGCTAAAGCAGACAAGGCTCCAAAGGAGAAAACGGAAAAGTCGGAAACCAATGACGAAAAGCGCAAACCTCGTTATCCTTGTCTCATTTGTGAAGAAGATCATTTTACGAGAGACTGCCCTCATCGGGCCGAGGTAGTGAAAATAGTTAAAGGTTCTCCGACTCCTGCTGTGTTAAAGAATCCATTCCCCGAGCAGGAAAATAAGATGATAGGTTCTTCTTCGAATGCCAGTGAAGAACCCATTTTGATGATGTCTCATGTCAGGATTGCGACTCGATCGCAAGATTATGGTAGTAAGGCTCCTGTTGATGGTAAAGAAGCAGAATCTTCTAACTCTAACCCATCAACCTCAGCTCCTGGTTCCGATCCACTACAGATCGAAAAACCTAACCCAGACTTAGTGATTAAGCCGCCCGCCAAGGGTGTACTTCGAAGGTCTGCTTTCAATCCACATGCGAGAGCAGCCCAGAATTACAACATTGTTGAAGACTTAGCTGTTTCACCTTCAGCAATGTCGGCACTCGAAGTGCTGCAATCATGTCCAGCGCAACGAAAATTGCTTTTGTCGGCTATTGGAGCTGTCGATGTTCAGGACCCGAACCTAATGATCTTTGATCTAGAAAGTAGTACACCGCGTCTCCCCCATCAAATGGCTTTCCAAATTCCAGTGATAGTCAAAAACAGGCCTATTCATCGGACTGTGATTGATGAGGGAGCTTCTACGTGTATTATGTCGATTCAATGTTGGAGATCGCTTGGTTCTCCTTCGTTGAACCAATCCCCCACCATCCTTAAGGCCTTTGATGGCCGTGGGTTCCGTCCGTTTGGTATTCTACAAGAATTGCCTATAGGGGTCGAAGGTAAAACCGTTAGTCTGGATGTGGAAGTGGTTGATGCCCCTCTAGACTACAACCTTCTTTTGGGTCGAAGTTGGTCATATGCTATGACAGCGGTCGTTTCATCGGTCTTCAGAGTCATTAAGTTTCCACATAACGGTAAGATCGTGACTATTGATCAGCTGACATACTTTTCATCCGACCCAACCTCTTTAGAAACTATCCAGCATGTTGGTAAAACGACAATCCCTTATAGGGACATTGGTGTAGGTTTAGTTAAGGATTCCGGTTTACTGGGAACTTTTCCTCTCCCTCCACTCAATGCAGACCCTTCGTTCGCAACAATTCATATGATCACGTCAGAAAACATTATTTATGATGATCCTTGGTATGTTCCCTCTGACTCTGAGCTAGACTCACTCGGTGATGTTATGCCGTTGAGTCCGTATGAGATTGCTTATGAAGCTCTTATGTCTTTTACCGACTTTCATTCAACCGACCAAATGAATGTGGTCAGTGAAGAGTCACTTTTCACCTCACCCTTAGAACGGATAACGTTTCCCGAAGAAGTGTCATCTGACGAACAACTTCGCGAAATCCTAAGTGTAGATGATCTACCATGGGACGATCTCCATCACAGATCTTCGTTTTTACCTAAGGATGATGCTTTGAAAATGATTTTTCATCTATCTTTACCGCTGAATATGTCAAAGACGCTCAGGATCCAACGAAACATTCTGATTCAGAGCTGAATTTAGGGAATATTTCTCGTACTATTCCCATTGATATTTCAGTGAAGCCCGGAATCAAGGAGAACATTCATATAGGTGCCGCATGTACTGACGAAGAAATTGAAACTTACAAGGCCCTATTCCAAGAATTCCGCGACGTGTTTGCCTGGTCCTACGAAGAAATGCCAGGAATCGATCCTGCCATTGTTGTTCATGAAATCAAAACCTACCCGGATGCTAAACCCATTCGGCAACGGTTGCGTCAGATTCACCCTCGAAAAGCAGCTGCAATCAAAGCCGAAGTCGAAAAGCTGTTGAAAGCAGGTTTCATTTATCCGATCCCGTTAACGGATTGGGTATCGAATATTGTTCCCGTCAATAAAAAACAAGGAACAATAAGAATCTGTATCGATTATAGGGATATCAATCGAGCTTGTCCAAAAGACAACTATCCTACGCCTTATATCGATCAAATTATTGATGATTGTGCCGGAAGTGAGATGTTTTCCTTCATGGATGGTTTCTCAGGTTATAATCAAATCAATATTCTACCTGCCGATCAACCAAAAACGGCATTCATTTGTCCATGGGGGACATTTGCTTATTGCAAATTACCTTTTGGCCTTAAGAATGCCGGTGCTACTTTTCAACGGGCCATGTCTTATGCATTTCATGACATCAAGCACATTGTGCAACCCTATCTCGATGATTTGCCTGCTCATTCTTTACACCGAGCTGATCACCTTGTCCACCTACGAGCAATCTTTATGAGGTGTAGGCATTATCGAATTCGGTTGAATCCCCACAAGTGTGTTTTCTGTATAGAAACAGGTCGATTGCTGGGATTTGTTGTTTCCAAAACCGGCATTCGCGTCGATCCCTCGAAAGTCGAGGCTATCATCCAATTGCCTCCTCCTTCGAGTTTGCGCCAACTCCAAAGTTTGCAAGGGAAAGCAAACTTTTTACGCCGATTCATCCCTAACTACGCCGAGGTCACTAAAGGTTTTACACGGTTGTTGAAACAGAACGTACAATTCTTTTGGGACGAGATTGCTCAACAATCTTTTGATGCACTGAAACACGCGTTGACCCATGCACCGTTATTGCATCCTCCCAACTACAACCAGGACTACTTCTTATACCTCGCAGCTTCGCATTCCACCATTGGAATGGTGTTAGTTCAAGAAGATGAATTCAAGGCAGAGCATGTGATATATTACCTTAGCAGAACCTTAAATCCAACTGAGTTAAAATATTCGCATGTGGAGAAATTGGCCCTGGCAGCCGTTCAAGCTGTCCAGCGTTTTCGTCACTACATTCTTCTCCGCAAAACTACTGTTATTTCGGATTGCAACCCTATGATTTATATCTTGACAAAACAACTGCTAGGGGGCAAGTACTCTAAATGGATTGTCATCCTGCAAGAGTTCGACTTGGAGTTTGAGAAGTCCAAGTCTAAGAAATCTTTAGTCTTCGCGGAATTGATGTGTGATTTCCCGAGTGCTGACACAGAGACTGTGGCAGAGGAGTCCATTGCGGACGAATCTTTGTTTCTTATTAGCACTGTAGATCCGTGGTATGGGGATATAATCATCTATCTCCAAACCCAAACCTTTCGGCCTGAAGCTTCCAAGGAAAACCGTCGAAAAATTCGGTTTCAATCCCAGCAATACAGAATTATTGGAGATACACTTTATCGCCTGGGGGCAGACTTAGTTTTTCGACGTTGTTTAACTCACGATGAGGCTGAGAGAGTTTTGAATGATTGTCACTCTGGAGCATGTGGCGGTCATATGTCTGGGTATGCCACAGCTCAGAAGGTGTTGCGCGCTGGCTATTTCTGGCCGTCTATGTTTAAAGATTGTATCCTTGCCGTCAGAAAATGCCACAACTGTCAAGTGTTTGATCGCAAGATGCGCGCTCCACCTGCTCCTCTCCACCCTATAATTGCCGCTGGTCCATTCGCCAAATGGGGCATTGACTTTATTACTTGTAACCCTCACTCGGCCGGGGGGCATGCGTATATCATCCTTGCGGTTGATTATTTTACTAAGTGGGCCGAGGCGATGCCTACATTCGACGCAAGCGGCAAGACAGCTGCACTTTTCGTATTCAATCATATCATAACTAGGTTTGGTGTCCCACAAGCAATCATTACGGACCATGGAAGCCATTTTCGAAATGTCATGATGACTGAACTTACAAGCCAGCTTGGTTTGCGCCACGATAGCTCTACACCTTATTATCCGCAAGCCAACGGTTTGGTTGAGTCAATCAACAAAGTTCTAGTCGTCATGATTCGACGGATCATTGGTATCCATCGAACGAATTGGCATAACATGTTATTTTCGGCACTATGGGCATATCGAACTTCAGTGAAAAATTCAACAGGTTTCACCCCTTTTCAGCTAGTTTATGGCTTAGAAGCTGTGTTACCTATTGAGTGCGAAATCCCATCACTTCAAATGGCTGTCGAATTACTTCCAGCTACTTCCGAAGAGGAGAAACGGTTGTTATACTTAGCTAAATTAGATGAGACTCGACGTGACGCTACTTTAGCTATCGAGACTCACGCGAAACGAATGAAAGCTCAGTACGATAAAAATGTAACCCCTCGAAGTTTTTCGGAAGGAGACCTAGTACTATTATATGATCAAGCTAACGATAAGCTAGGTGCTGGAAAATTCGTTCCCATGTGGCATGGGCCCTACATTGTAAAGCGAAAGCTAGCAAAAGGGGCTTATGAGTTAGTTGATTTTGATGGGGACTCTTTGGGCAAACCCAGAAATGGACTTTACCTAAAGAGGTATTATGCTTAAAATGATGGATGGAGAAATTTTTAGATAGGTTAGATTTCCTTTCTAGCTAGCAAGTGTGTTAGTTTAGTCAGTGTGCTTAGCTTAGCAAGTGTGGTTTTTCGTCATTATTTTGGCTCATCTTGGTTTTACTCTTGATATTGTAGATGTCGACGCCTCTCCAAACATACATTGGATTTGCTGATGGTGCTTGTCGTAGTACACGGAATATCTCTTCCGCAGCTTGGGTTATCTATTCGCCCTCTGACGAGTTAGTTTCTATGCATGGGGTAAGCCTCGGTCAAACAACGAATAACATTGCAGAATACAGTGCAGTGGTTGAATTATTATCCGAATCTATTTCATTTGGAATTCGACGTTTGATAGTGAGGTTAGATTCTGAACTTGTTGTATTACAGCTTAATAGAGTTTATGCCATTAGAAATCCTGTGTTATTAAGGTTGTTTTTGAGAGTGCGTCTCTTGGAACGTGAATTTGATTACATTGAATATCAACATATTCCAAGGTCTTTGAATACATTAGCAGATGCAATTGCTTCTCAAGTGTTGGACAGACATTTATAATAATCATGCAAGTAAATTTAAAGACATTTCATCATACATGTTAAACAAGATAAGCCGATAATAGTGATATATAGATATAGATAGAAGTGTGTCCAAAAATATATACATCGTCTTCGATCATAGGTTTAACACACCTTATGATCGGCAAAATGATAGTGCAAAAAGTCAAAAATGTCACATGTGACTACAAAAGTGACTAGTCAATCACTGGTGGTGCTCTCTGTACGACACCACTGCGCGGGCTATCTTGCGCAGAAATCTCCTAAACGGTCCAGGGACTGCAACCACGAAGCGCTGAAGCCTCATTGGAATGTCATCCATAGTAGTCTCAGGTATATCTGCCGTGAGACGCTCTAGATCATGCTCCAAATCGGCTAGTACTTCTGCTGTCGCATCCTGTAAGGCCGGTGCCGGTGCAGCTGGATGTCGTCTGTCGTAAGGCCGGAGATTGGCTGGACGCTGTGGTCCAACATCTGCATTTTTAAAATTTTACTGTTACTTTGAGACGATATATATGAAAAATAAAAAATACATAATTAGAAAACTTGTGAAAATGAAAGTACCTCTGTCATCCCATTGTTCTCCCTGTGGAAGAACCATGTCCGGATCACCTCTGAAATCCATTCCGGCATATGGAAAGTCTTGTATCACAAAAAGCTGGCCCTCTAGCCAGTCGAAGTAACTGTCTGAGAATCGAACCACTGCAGCACCCTCGTCAGGATGCCGGGCCATCACCGCAACCCATCGAACAAGCTTTGGCTCCCGAGGACCCAAGTCATCAACAGTGAGTTGCTGAGGGATCAGCATAGGAACTCTCTCCAAGGCAAAGCTCACGACTAGAGGCCCATATCCAAAAGTCTTTAGTCGTCCGTTCTTTGCCTTGGTTAGTTGGCTCTTCATATGAGCCGACACAGCTTCGCACCAGTTGAAGATGGTGCCTTGGTAACAGTCAACTGCCATCCGCATTTGGGATCCGGAAGCAATGTGCAAGGCGGCCGCGCCACAAATCCTAGTGACCGTAAATGCAATAACTCTAAGTTCCGCCAGAGCGATGTGCTTTATCTCCACGCCCTTTTTATGGCGAGTCCCTGGTCTGCACCACTCCTCGCGGAGATCATCAAGGGATTGGCCACCCGGCCTGGTCCCCGCAAGGTTGAGTTGCTCACCTCTGTTTGGCAAGCCAGTGAGAAAGTATACATCCGAGGGCTCTATCTCGAGCTGGTGCCCTCCAATGTAAAAGCATTGATCTTGAACGTTCCATCGCTCAACTAGCCATTCCAAAAATCTTACCTGGCCCCTCATGCCCGGTATGGTCCAATATTTGTACAATCCACATGTTCTTAAGGCATCCAGAGAGGGTTGGTGGTTAATCGCAGCTTCATCGTCTTCTACGTGCTCTCTCTCTCTCCAGTCTAACATGTTTTGGCCCTGCACATCAAAAGAGTCAATTAGAAATTAATTTGAGAAAATTTGGTGGTTTTTTGAGAGAGTTAGGGTTTTGAAATGCGCCCTTTGCGGAAGACGCACCCCGGCTTTTTAGCACAGGGCGTCCGGACGCAGCTCGCCTGAAGGCGGACTGCGTCCCCAGACCTTTTTCCCGTGTGAGAAAAAGTCGGGGGACGCGGCCCACCCGAAGGGCACCTGCGTCCGCCGAGAGGCGCATTTTGAACCCAAAACCCCCCCAAAAAATGAAACAGAGACCAAAAACAAAAAACTAAACGGATAAAAATGAAGAGTGGGATGTGTAAAATACCTCGGTGAAGCGGCGTTCGATTCCGACGGTCAGATTTTCCGCAGCAACCACGGGAAGTTTCTTGTCAAAAGCTCCTTTTTCAACCTCAACAGTGAAACGGTAAAAATGACATGGTAAAAGGTCTTTTTATAGGTTTTTTGGATGAATTAGTTCATTTTTTACCATGAAAAGATGTTTTCAAATGTATTTTTGCCTATTTTAAACAGGTATGAGTAATGTGTCGCTTTTGTGCAGGACGAAGGGATTTCAAGGGAAATTGTAATTTTTCACAAACAAAATTTCAGAGTCATCTTTTAAGCCCTTTTCTGACTCCTAAAACATGAAAAGATCGCCGAGTGTTTCTTTTTCACTCGTTAAAACGGAATTAAAAGACGGTCCCCTTTTAGCTCTTTTCTGACCGTAAAATCAGGAAAAGATTGCCGGGTTTTTGTCGTTTCAAACTCGATAAGGAAATAAAACGACGTGTCTTTGATCGCTTTTTACTTTTCAGGTCAACGATACTATTATGAAAGTACTCCTTGGTCGCAAGATCAAGCGGTTCCCCCAGGTATTATTTTATACTTTTTCGGGCTTGAGGGACACAAATATACGAAAAAGTTCAACGTGGAGTTTCCTTAAGTTTTTCAGACTCTCTAAAATTGAAAAACGCCGAGTTTCTCCTATACTGGGCTCGTTAAACTTTTACAGTAAAGGACCTGTTCAATTACAAACAGGAACGAACCACTCCTTCCTAGGGTTCGCATTTAAACTAGGTTGGACTCGTCCGAAGGATGAGCTTATAATCAAGCATATGTTATCCTCCTCAAGCTTGTTAAAAATAAAGAGGTACTTGCCAGAAATGGTGGGGGAAAAAAGAGAAGAATGAACCTATTTGTCACCTTTTGCCTCAGAAGAAACTTTATTACCGCTCTTGAACACGACACTTTTCATTCACCTGGGTTGGGAAATCTTTTACCTCACAGTTGACTAAATCACTTTGAAAATCTTTAACCGGGTTCAGGGATCAACTTTGAGTTATTCGTCACCAAACCATCTGTTGTGTCGTTATGTGTTCAAGAGGTCTGCAAGCAAAACTTTCATCTGCAAAATACTTGTCATCCATTGACCATCCCTGAGTCAGTCCTTACAGCAACATTTCTTCAACTTGAACAATGATTTCGTGTTGCAGGCTTGCCTGCAACGGGTCGCTTTCTATCGACATCGACACATTATCTAGAAAGATGACTTAGGAATCGACAGTACCTTGAAGTCTGCATGCATCAATGGCAGGTTTCTCGCCTTTGACGTCAGTTTACATCATTGACTTTCGATCAGAGGATTCCGTGAAGTGTTCGACATCAAAACATCTATTCACATTTCACGGGTTGTGCTTGGTACTTTGAGAACCATTGACATTACTGGTGGTTTCTCTCACGCTTGTTAACAGTTTACATCATTGACTGGTAATCAAGTGGTTTCTACCATGTTCGACATCGAATCATTTAATCACATGGCTAGAATCGTACCAATTCGGGAAGTAGAAGTGAAGACCCTGGATCTAGTTTCTACCATCCAGGCTGCGAGGAGTTTTGTATTCATTATCTATGTAGACTAATCATAAACAGATGGCTGCGTCCATACTGTGTCTACAAAAGTCTATAAAAATGATGTACTGCAAGATCATTCCTGTATCAGAATAGTTAGTCCATTAGTTAAAGTTTTGAATCTGAGTATGGGAATGCCTACCTCAGTGATGATATAATCTTATCCATGTATTTTGTGTTGAAAATTGCAGGTTCCAACCAGGCCATCCACAAGGCAATCCTTGAAATGATAAAGCGCTTCACCCTTCCTAGAATTACAAAACCCTATTCTATTCCAGGCTTCGCACTTTAGGGGGCAATCTGTTACACTAAAAAATGTCACCTTGACTACTTACAGTTAGTATGGCTCAAATCAACAGTCATGCTACCCTCTTAGGCAAGTCTCATGCCTCTGTTATCCATCTCAAACTCAAAGAAGAGAGAAAGTCTTGTAAAAACTATGTTTATCTCTGGGGTCGCAGGTTCTCTCTAGCCTTACCTGCGGGGACGCTGACCATGTTCACAAAATCTGCGTCCATGGACGCTCTGTATGTTAAGGGACAGGTGCGTCCCTCTGTAAAAGGCAAAATGCGCGAGTTTTATCTTGAAAAAGTTACTTGTGGTTACTTCTAGAACATTCTAGAGGTCGGTTTGATGAAATGGATGCGCCTCCAGTTGGTTCATGTATCTCTATTAAGGGGGAACTTATCCCATCAATAAGGGAGCTATCCCACCCATAGAGGGGGATGATCCCATTGATAGTGGACCTGAATAACCTCTTTACAGCACTATAAATGAAGGCATTGAGCCAGAAGGAGAAGAGGTTGGAGCTATACATTTTCTTTGGGTAAATGCTGCAGGATTTAGGTCTTCCATTAGAGCCTTTGTGAGGAGAGATTGTCTTCACTTGATTCTACTTGGGAGAGGGTGAGCTTTGTCAAAGTAGAGGAAAACCCTTGATGGACCCTGGGAGGAATTTGCACAACACCAAGGCCAGGTTGTAAGAGTTTCTTTGTTTCGTTATTAATACAAACTGGTTTATTTTTCTCAATAGCTTGTGTTAATGAGTTATTTCATGTGTTCCTTGGTCTGCATGTTGAATATATGTTTTATTATATGAAATGCAAGTGCTTGGTAATTGTTTGATTGTTTGTGGTTGCAGGAATTGACTTGAAGGAGGAGCTCATCCGGATCGTCAAGAACGGACTTCAACAACAGCGTTTTGGAATAAGGTAAGCCTAAACACTTGTAGTTTTCATGTTGTAAAAGGTGTATTTAGAGAAAGATCACTCCATTTTGTCTTGTTTGTCATTAGAATGTCTTAGACTTCTAGGAAGGTCAGTCGTGTCCGCACCCTTGACAGATTCCGTGTGACACTTCCGCCCTCCTACGTCAGCCCCACGTCGCTTCTAACATCATGTCTTCGTATCTCCGCCGGTGCCCCGTGTCATTGCCACCTCACCTGCTCACGTCATCACCCCGCCAGAGTGTCCTATGCCACGTCTTCATCCGAGTCAGCTACCACGTCACCCGTCTGTACCCGGGACCCGCCGATGATGTCAGGCTGATGTCATCCCAAAAAAGCACCAAAAGTGCTAATATGCCAAATTTTTCATAAAAACATGCCTTTTCGACCGTTTTGTTTCATTTTCATTGGTTGTGTGCGGGAGCTGTTTGTGCCGTTTTTTCGCCCGTTGGTGTCAAAATTCGAAATTCGACCAAATTGCACTGTTGCTGCCTGCAAATACGCCACCATTGTTCACCATTGCACCAGCTCGACCACCCTCGGCACCATTTTTACCAGGTATTTGCCAATTTCACCAGTTTCACCCTGTTCTTACCATTTTTCTCCATTTTTCATGCTGAAACCGGCAAATTGCTGAATTGAAATCACTCATACGCCTAAAAAACCTACCCAGATTCGCTCACTACTCCCCACTGTTAAAAGAAAACCCTGCCAATCCCCGGCAATTCGCGAAATCACCGCAGGAAGCTGTTTTAAAGCTCGGGTTTCCATCAAAATTCTGCAATAAGCTCAGCATTATCCTTTCTGCCACATTCCACTCATAAACCTCTACAATTTCACTGTAATACTCCCCGTTCCCTTGTAAAAATTTGCCCTCATAGTCTTCTATCCAGGGAATTTGCCAAAGAAACTAAAGCCTTATCCGAACTCTGCAAAATTTTCCTTTTCATCGTAATTATAGATATTGAAGGCCATTCCCTCACTTGAACTCATTTTGCAACTCCTTTGCAAATCCTCAGAGTCAGTTGTCATCAATCTGTTACTGCTGTAAAACTTCATTCCAAATATAACATCAAAAAGTGTTATAATGGCCACTCCAACAGCTCTCAGTGTCACTCCTATGAATCCACCAAACAGAGAACTTGAAGCCATGCCTCTGGCTGATAAGGATTACCTCATTCAAGATCTAGTTGGGGACAGAAATCACTTGAAGACCTTCTGCCAACTAAGAAACAACTTTATAAACAACTGTGACACGTATGGCATATGAGAGTCCAATTTTCCTTACTATTTCCTTCCCTCTGTTAATATCTTTCTTGAGATCATCCATTTGTGTGCTGAGAACTATGAACCAAATTAGAGAGCTGTCAATTCTCCATCTGGGAGCATACTTTTTTATATTACTCCTGACTCCATCAACCAGATGCTCAACTTCAAACAGACTCAGCTATTGTTTCCTTTCTCCATGAACTATTTGCTGGATGAAGGCTCCAAGCTTTCCAGCTCTGTAATTGCAAGAATTACCAAGACATTCATGAGGGTAGACTGCCAGCCTACAAGCCCACCTCCTTTCTTATATGACAATTTCAATGAGGTGGGAAAGCTGCTTATAGATATGATTTCCTCTGTGCTGGGTTTTAAAACAAGTGAGCACATTGATGAAACAGTGCTGGTTTTGCTATCTGCATACAGCCCAGGACAGCCCCCTGCTGTCAAGTATAATTATGCCAAGTTCATAGCCAACAAAATACATGACCAGCTAGTGAAGTTAGACAGGGAGGGAGCTTTAAATATTCATCATATATCTATCATTTTTTCATGTATTACCAGTCTGAATGCTTCCAATGCCCCATTAAAAAGTTGGATTCTAAGGGGTAAAGAAGATTTGTCATCTTTTGGTCATCAGTTTTCCATGAGGTTCAAAACTCTCCATTTTCCTACTGTGAGTTCATTGACCAGTTTGTGTACCCAGTCTCTTGTCTCCTAAAAAGGTCCCCTCCTCCTAGATTGTCATATGACATACAGAAGAACTTGTAGCTGTCTAAGAGTTACAAAATAGGTGATTCGTATCTCTACCAAAATCACACTGTCATTAGAATCTATGGATGTGAGCTCTTTCCTTACAGGCTCCCAAGATATGTACCAATGAGATTGTTTGCATTGGAGTACTATAGGCAGCTCACCAATGCTGATCTTACTCATTTTCATAGTGCCAAGAAGAAATCTCATCTGAAATTCAAAGACCATCTAGGCCCCTTCATTATGAACAAGAAAGAAGGTTGGCAAGATGCTGATCAAATACTGAGGGACAAATACAAGTTAAAGAGGAGCTTCTGGTGGGTCCCTTATGACCCGGAGGGTTTTATCAGAGCCAGAAGAGTTAAATACAGGTTGATGGCTTATGACCATTGTAAATTCCCACAAATTGAACAATATTCCAACCAAGATGAGTGGCTACAAGACACATTAGTTGAGGAATTGACCCAAGAAGAAATTATGGAAAGAAATGTCAAAGATTTAGAAAAAACTCTTGACTTGGATTCTGCTGACCAGGTAACTTTCAAACTGCCGCACCAAGTCGGAGAAGCCACATCCACTACTGCAGCTTCACAAGCTGCCCAAGGAGCATCTACATCAGCAACAGATACAGTTAAATGAAAAGAGCCAATGGATACAGAACAAGGAATTGTCACAGAACAGCCTGCCACTTCAATGGAACAATCTCAAGGACAGGCTCCTCCACAGCAAACAGAGGCACCACATGTGCCTACTTTATAGACTCCTTCCCATGAGGAAAGAAGCAGAAAATGAGACCGAGAAGACTCCACACCTGCTAGTGGGTCTACACAGCAGCCCGAAGCCAAGAGGCAAAAGGTTGACTCTCCAATTGAGGAGGAAGTCAGTGAGGAAATCCTTGGAAGTCCAAGGAGAGACAGAGAAGGGAGTCAACAAACAGCTACAAGCTCTTTCCAACAAGAGCAAGACAGACATCATGGCATGGAGGTATCTTCCTCTACACAACAAAGTAAGCCAGCTAGCATCAAAGCCACCTTTAATGAAATTAAGGCTCAAAATGAGCTATTAAGAGTACAATTGTATGACCAATTTCTTAAGGCAACACCTGCCAAGCAGGAAAGGTTGATGGTAGCATATGACATTACAGAAGAAAGGATGATTCTCACCCACTTCAAGCCCAAGGTTCAGTAGCCACAGTCAGCTGCAAACTATGTCAAGACAATATTAGAGGTCTTGGCCAAGGACATTCACCCCATGGATCAAATAGAGCTACATAAGCAAACAGGGGAAATGGTCTATGCCACCCTGGCAGATAAGGCCACGTTGGCTCATGAGTTGAAGGAATCTTTAAAGAATACAAATACTCAGCCTAATTTGGAAAGAATGTCCTCCATACCCAAAGACAACAGAATTAAAACATTGGAGGACATTATTGTGGACCTAGGGCATGATCCTAAGAATCCCAAAGCCATCAAGGCCTTAATGAAGAAAAAGGAGGACAATATTGCTGCTCTGAAAAACCAAATGAGGCTCACCTCGACTATGCACCCACAAATAGGAGAACTGGTGAAAGAGAAAGAAGCTAAGGATACATTGGACCTGCTAATGCAAATAAACCAGAGAATAATTGAAATGGAGGGAGAGTTGGAGAAAGCACTACAAGGCAAGTAGGGAGAGTCGACCTCCCAACCACCTCAAACAGTTCCAACAGTTGTTACTGTTCCTCCTACACAAGCAGCAGTGACCCCTCCTATTATTCTAGCAACTACAACAGCTACAGATGCTACAGCGGCAACAACAATAGCCCCTAAGTCTAGCATGAGCATGGATGAATTGACCAAAGCTGTCAAGGAACTAGAGCTTCAGGCAACAGATATAAAAGAGGCCAAGGAAAAGTTGGCCAACCTAGAAGGAAAATATGATAAGTCCAAAATGACAGTGGCAGAAAAAACAAGGGAAATTAAGGCCTTAAGTGACAAAATAAAGGCCTTGGAGGAGGAGCTAACTTTGGACAAGACACTAGCTGAAATAAAGAGGATTCTATGGGCCAAGATTAATCAATCAATCACTGACCAGTGGCGGTCAATTCAGGCCATACATGAACAAATGGATTTAATTGGCCTAGCTCAGTTTGAAAATCAGAGAACCAGAGCAGCATTGGGAACCATGCCTGAACAGGCCAACAGAATTATTAATTTTTTGAACCATCAAACTAAGGAAGAGCTGGAAGCAATGCAAATTATGAATAGGATGGAGGCCATACTCACAGCAAAGAAGGTGCTAACTCTGAGAGGTTTTTTACAGACACTAGAAAGAAAGTGTCAAGAGATGCAAAGGGACATAGATGACTTTAAGTGGAAACTTGCAGCATTACAAAACAAAGGTTTGCCCAGCTTGTTGACTAGTACTGGAAGGCTGTTAACACGTGAGAAATATGCCACCAGAGTGAACAACTATGTCACAAATAAACTTACTGCATCCTCAAGCTCTATAGCAGAGGCGGGGCCACCTTCTGGGCAGAATCTCTATGATAAGTTGGAATACTTATTTTTTATTGAACATGAAATTAATCATTTGTTTGAGATGCCACCCAACTATTATAGGTATACAGAGGCCGACGAAACACTCATCAAAATACAAAAGCATCAGTTACCTCCCGAGGATTGGTGGTAGGCAATGCTGGCCATTTTTCCCAGGTAATTTCAGTTTTCCCCCCTTTTATTATTTCAATTCTCAGTCAGCTATGAGTCAGCCAAATGAGGTACGAAAGCACCGGACAGAGCGGTTAAAGAATAGACAGAACAGGTTGGAGCAGTGACAAAGCAAAGAGATGGGACGGCAAGCCCAAAAGACTGCAGATTTTAAAAGCGCAGCTGACTCAATCAGACTCAAAAGTCAATTTTCTCTGACAGAATGAACAACTGTTATATTCATGTTTACTACAACATTTACTCTTTCAGCTACTATCCCTTAAGATTTGGCGAAGAAGTTATGAGCTATTAACTCATCATCTAGATATTTTTGTATCTTGTTTTTGTATATATACCTCCCCACAGAACGTGTTTGGGGTTGGTTGGTTGACAATTCCTCTCCAGACTTGTGCTGTATTATTTTGAAAGCCTCTATAATCAAAGATTGCTGGAATGTTTGGATAAAGAGACTGACTGTTGTGTTATCTAATGGCTGAAGAGTGACTGTGGAATTCCTATGCTACTACATGGTTCAATAAGTGTTTTCTTACCTCTGTTTACAGTTTATATATGTTTATGCCACCATTGTATTACCATCTAAATAGCAAGAAAGAAGAATAGCTTAGGCTTTGCTTGACTGCACTCTATGCTCAGTTCTTGTTATTTCTATATGTTTTCTTCAGAAATGGTTATGAATATGCATACTTAAATGATCATGTTTACACTGTTTCTTTCACATATGACTGTTATTTAGGAATTCTTGACTGCTCCTAGATAAACTTTCATTCACCTTCACTCTATCAGCTAGATGAAAGATTCTTAGTTGCCTTTCATCTCTGACCTTCATTCCATCTTTATTCCAGCCTGATATTGTTCTACGTGTAGCTATCCTGCTCTGTATTCCTCTTGTGACCAAGAAAACGCAACAGCAAACCCTAATCCATGACTCCATGCCCAATGGTTTGAACTTCTTACACTATACATCCCAACTCTGCTTGAAAACATCATCCTTCCCACCAAAATCAAAACAAAACCCATGTACACCATAACTAGCCTAAAATCAACCCAAAACAAAGCTAAATTTTAAAGAGAGAGCCCTCTCTGACTGCAGGTAGGCTAGGACCTGCAGCCCAAAGATTGGTTAGTGGTTACCTCGGTCGTATGCGTTAAGGACCCAAGGGACAACCTGAGTGATAACAGGGTCAATTCCTGGCATTTCCTCATACGACCAGGAAAACACGTCGCGGAATTCTTGAAATAAGGCCTTATATATTTGAATTTCATCTTCCGTACATGAGGCACCTATATGAACGTTTTCAACAATTCCAGGCTTAACCGAAATATCAATAGGAATAGTTCGAGAAATGTTTCCCAAATTTAACTCTGAATCAGGATTTTTCATTGGATTCTGAGGTTCCTTGACATATTCAGTCGTAAAGATTGATGAAAAATCATTTTCAAAACGATCATTCTCGGGTAAAAACGAAGATCTGTGATGAAGATCTTCCCATGGTAAATCATCGACACATAGGATTTCACGAATTTTCTCATCATAGTGAACAAGTTTGGAAAACGTTGTTGAATCCGAGTTTGATGTGAAAAGTGACTCCTCATGGATGACATTCATTAAGTCATTTTTGGTTGAAGATGGGTCGGAAAACGATTGCACGACCTGATACGCAATTTCATATGGACTCAAAGGCATAACATTACTAAATGAGTCTATCTCAGATTCAAAAGGTACGATCCAAGGATCATCATAAACTATGGTGTCTGACGAAATCATATGAATAGTTGCAAAATAAGACAATGCGTTGATAGGAGGAAAAGGAAAAGTTCCCAGTAAACTGGCATATTTAACTAGTCCTACTCCAACATCCTTATACGGGATAGTCGTTTTACCGACATGCTGAATTCTTTCAAAAGAGGCTGGGTCGGATGAAAAGTAAGCCAGCTGGTCTATTGTTACGATCTTTCCATTATGAGGAAACTTTATAACCTGAAAGACCGATGAAACGACAGTTGTTATAGCGTAAGAGCAACTACGACCCAAGAGAAGGTTGTAATCTAGAGGGGCATCAACCACCTCCACATCTAGATTAATAGTTTTGCCTTCAACCCCTATAGGTAAATCCTGTAGAATGCCAAAAGGATGAAACCCACGGCCATCAAAGGCCTTTAGAATCATCGGGGATTGATTTAATGAAGGAGAACCAGGAGATCTCCAACACTGTATCAACATAATACACGTTGAGGCTCCCTCATCAATCACAGTCCTATGAATAGGTTTGTTTTTTACTATCACTAGGATATAGAAAGCCATTTGATGAGGTAAGTGCGGTGTACTATTTTCTAGATCAAAATTTTTAGGTTCGAGTCCTGAACGTCAACAGCTCCTATAGCCGACAAAAGTAATTTACGCTGTGCTACACATGATTGCATCACTTCCAAAGCCGACATTACTGAAGGTGAAACAACTAAATCTTCAACAATGTTATAGTTCTGAGCCGCTCTTGCATGTGGATTGAAAGCTGACTTTCAAAGTATACCCTTGGCGAGCGGTTTGATTACTAAGTCTGGATTAGGTTTCTCGATCTGTAGTGGATCGAAACTGGGAGCTGAGGTTGATGGGTTAGAATGAGTAGATTCTGCTTCTTTACCATCAACAGGACTTTTACTACCATAATCATGCGATCGAGTCGCAATCCTAACATGGGACATCATCAATATGGGTTCTTCATTGGAATTTGAGGAAGAACCTATCATCTTACTGTCTTGACTTGGAAAAGGATCCTTCAAAACAGCAGGCGTTTGGGAACCTTTGACAATTTTCGCAACCTCTGCATGATGAGGGCAGTCTCTTGTAAAATGTTCTTCGTCACAAATGAGACAAGGATAACAAGGTTTGCGTTTCTCATCAGTCGATTCCGCTTTTTCTGGTTTCTCTTTCGAGTTTTTATCTGTTTTATTTTTCTTCTTCCCTTTCTTCTTACCATTGGATTTTGATTTGGCTGTAGATGACTCTACAACATGAATATCAGCGGAAATCTCCACGGAAGAATCTCCTGTTGGGGAATTTTGCAAGGTTATGATAGGAGAAGAATTCTTGGAAGACTTCTTACTTTTGGTATTAACTGTACCAATCATACCGTCAGCGGCATGAGACCTTGAAAGGGCTGCAGCGATTTGATTTTTCTTAGGAAGATCGGGGATTTTCTCATCTAACGTACCTGACTGAGTATAAACTAAGTCAAGGTACTGTGCTTGAGCAATTACTTGCTCCTCAGTAACGACTCCAGCCTTAGCTACATCCTCAGTGATCTTTGGCAATAAAGATTTTACAAACCATTCAGCTAAGATCTGATCCGGAATAAAAACCTTCACTAAATGCCGTCGACGTCTCCATTCATGAATGTGATCTGAAATGTAAGTGGATGTCGACTGATTTAATGAAGTTAGTAATTCCGTGCCATTGTCATATCTGACTGGCAACTAAAAATGAGTTAAAAATGAAGTAGCTAACTGACTAAAGTTATAAAAAGTGGCTCGTGGTAACTCAATGTACCACTTTGCCACAAGACCAATTAGAGTGCACTGGAAAAGCCTTAAACGGATTGAATCATTTGAAATTGAATTAAACGCACACCAGAGGTGATAAGTCATCACATGGTTCGACGGGTCCTCTCCTAATTTTCCTTCAAACTTAGGAATATCACTAGGCAACTTATTCGACATTGGCGGCCAAAACGGAAGATAGTTAATGGGATCGTTCGTTAGGCGCGACAAGTCAGGCAAGTCCAAAGTTGCGATAAACGGTAATTGACGATTAGGGTCCCTAAAACTCTGGGTCATGAGACCAGCCCCAGGAGGAGGATATCGAGGATAACTAGGAATTGGAATTGCATTTGGGATATTGTATCCTCCCGGAAAACCAGGATTAACCGGGTCGTACTGGGGTTGTTGAGGTTCTTGATATGTATACCCAGGGTACGGTTGATACTGATAGACTAGCTGCTGCACAGCAGGACCGAATTGGTACTGCCCCTAGTATGGTTGATAAGTAAATTGTGGTTGACTTGTGACAACCGTACTTGTACCAGGTTGTCCTACATGTTAGAAAATTTTATATTACGGAGCAATGGAACACATAAAATATTCCAGAAATATAAACACAGAAAACGCACAAAACAAGAGAGACACAGATATACGTGGTTCACCCAGTTTGGGCTACGTCCACCCCGAACAGCCAGTCCTTCCTTTCTATTATCCAGCAAAATGAAGAGATACAACCTACAACAAAACCGCTATAATATCCTCTGTTTTCTCTCACAGTCTCACCTCTATGTTTCTCGCTCACCGAATACACATCTATCTCACAGCCTCAAATACAATGCCCTCATATAAAGAGATGGGTTGCCTTCTAGGGCAAAAAAACCCTAAACTAAACATAAGTTCTACCGTCAGATCATCCACCTAATGAACGGTCCAGATTGACTAGAAATTACTATACTTTTACAAGGCAATTTTACAGCTGTTTTTAGCTTCGGGGGCGCTGCCCCCGAAACCCCCCGCAAGGGGGGGGCTCCCAAAAGTCACTGCCGCCCCCCCTGGACCCCCCACGGCAGCGATTATTTTACGGGTGGCGTTGCCGCCCCATTTTGAACTGGGGTCCAATATGCCGGTACTATAGAAGATAATCAGGATCCACACCCAACAATCTCCCACTTGGAGACTGATTGTAGCAACTCCACCGCTGCTCCATTTGCTGGAAAATGACTCCTCTTTGGACCTGGCTGTTTCTCATCTTCATCGTCATCCTTGAAGACCAACTGAAACTGAGCATATTCTCAGTTTCTCCCTGGTTACAACTTTTGTTAGCATATCTGCAGGGTTCTGGCTAGTGTGTATCTTTTCCAGCTTCAACTCTCCATCTTCCAACACTGATCGTATGAAATGGTACTTGAGCTGTATGTGCTTTGTCCTAGAATGAAATGCTGAGTTCTTTGCAAGATGAATGGCACTTTGACTATCACTGTATAACGTGCCCATATCATGCTCCTTACCCAATTCACCCATAAACCTTTGTAACCAAATCATTTCTTTACTAGCTTCTGTAGCAGCAACATACTCTGCTTCTGTTGTTGAGAGTGCAACAACACTTTGGATTTTTGAAACCCAACTGACAGCTGTTCCTCCGACAGTAAATACATATCCTGTAGTGCTCCTCCTATTATCTCTGTCACCTACCATGTCTGCATCAACATATCCTTGTACCCCCCCTGGACCCCCCACGGCAGCGATTATTTTACGGGCGGCAACGTTTTGAACTGGGGTCCAATATGCCGGTACTATAGAAGATAATCAGGCTCCACACCCAACACTACAGGCATCTGAACCGAAGTTTGAATTGTGGATCCAGACTGAGGTAAAGATGTCTGAGGAGTTGATACAGGAACAGTAGAAACCGGAGCTGTCGATACTCCAGAAGTAGGTGGGGTTGATTGAACAGACGTTGCAGCAGTGGCAACAGCCATTTGAGGTGGAGTACGAGGCATACTAGGCCCAGGCTGAGAAACCACAGAAGGTACAAAAGTTTGAATAGTTGACTGGACAGGTTGCTGGGGTGAACCAGAAACTAAGGGTTGTCTAGTTTGAGATGACAACTGTACATTCGGTTGCAAGACCTGTTGAGTTTGCGATGGATCCCACACTAAGTTCATTCTGGGGTACGAACCCATAATAGGTTGAGAATATTAAGGACCATAATTGGGTTGAGGGTAGGGTTGATAATTCAATGGTACATTTCCAGATCCTTGAACATATGATTGACCAGAAGGTGGTTGGTAACCTTGAGTTGGTTACTAACCTTGAGGTTGATAACCTTGAGGCACGTACTGATACTCGGGTTGACCTTGAGGTACATATTGATACTGGGGTTGACCTTGAGGTACATATTGAGTCTGGGGTTGAACTTGAGGAACTTACTGTCCCGTACGTATGTAGTCCTTTAGGTTGCCCCCCAGGCGCAAATTGGGTACCTTGAGGTTTCCCCCCAGGCGATACCTGGCCACCTTGAGGTTGAGGATTAGGAATAGTACCTGACATCATGAGAATATCTTCTACACTCAACGGCTTAGTACCATTATTTCTAGTTAATAACCCTTATTCAATGGGTTGAGGAGATGCTCCCGCAAAAGTACCAGAAAGTGACTGATACCCAGAGGGAACAGAAGGACCGCTGTACAAAATGGTTTCTAGCAATTGAGAAAACATGGACGATTGTCTTAACATATTTAACAGAGGATAGTAACCTCTAGGTGTTGGGTGATAAGGAATACGAGGTGGTGAAAAACTTAGTCCCGGATTTTCCAAAAAATTTGTCAATGAGAGATACCAGCACTGCTCCTAGGTGGACTGTAAAAAATTGATTCACGCTCCCTAAGTTCAATAACAGGTTGATTTTCAGGGATAGGGATGCCTACTTCTTCTTCCAGAGTAGCAAGTTCTTCAATAGCTATAAATACAGAAGGAAGATTTTGGGTAATTATTCTTTCTACCCTAGGTGAACCAGGACCACTAGAAGTTGGAGAGGTAAACCCCGATGTTGGAGTAGCAACAAATTCACTTTCAGGTTTGGATATTTCAGGTTCCTCACCTATATCACTAGTAGATGAAAAGCTACCAGTAATTTCGGAAATAGACGCCGATTGTGGATTATAATCTACTACTAAAGCTTGAAAATCAGGATGTACCACCAAAGAATACTCTCCTTCTTCAGGTGACCCAACTCTACTGTCTCTAGGAGTTACGAGGGCTCTCAACCCTTCAGGCTGGCTTGGTGAAAACTCAGGAGGTTGGCCCCAAAGTCTACGAGACTTCCTCGGTAATTCAGCCACGATTAAAAAATTTTAACTACTTCACACACAAACAAAGTAAAATCTCAATGAAAACCACCTAAAGCCTCTAAAGAACCAAACAAATTTGAATCACACGCCTAAAGAATCTAGGAGTTCAAACCACACACAAACAATAACTTTCCGTACTGAAAACACCAGTTGGTGATGAAACCCAACGTCGCAGAGTTCAATAGAAATGGCGGTTAGAACAGTTACCCCGACAACCTGCTTAATGAATAGACTGGCACAAGTTCCTCCACTAAACCGTCTCGAGTGAAGAGAACCCCCAGAAAATCCAAGTGAGTCTAGCCGACGTCTGCTCCAGGTACAGTGGGATCTTCCCACCACTGTCTCCTTAGGAAGAATCCTATAGAATATGGTCACTAAGGTTACCAACAGAAACAAATATACCTGGGGGAACAGTCTACGATCCGATACGCATGCAAGGTCAGAGTAACAAGCTCAATCCCCTTGAAGGCTCCTTGACATAATCCAAGGTTTACCAACAAGTGACCCCAGGCTCCTCGACAATGGTTAATCCGAGGTTTACCATTTTTAATACGTGAATATCTGGCATCGTTCCCAATGAGAAAGGATTGATTCCACACTGGTTCGGACAAGATCTTGTGCTTCTCCTTTAAGAGGAGCTTTCCCAGAGCATAAATGCAACAATTGGATTTTTCTCCTACCGCGAGATACAGCTACTTGTTTGTTTTACTATCTTGGAGATTTAATTACTCCCTACTCCAAGACACTAGCCTAAGCTATGTTGGTGTATTAGAGCCCTAGAAATAAAAATATTACTAAATAGATTTTACTTTAAGTGTTATTTTTATTGGTTTTTGTTTAAGTCAAGAGGTGCGGAGATGAAACTTGTGGTGTGAAGACTCGACTCAAAATCACTAAAAAATGCACTTAAGATGATTACGCAATCTTTTCCCTTCAATGAACTTCTAGCTAGGAAAGAGTTTGAGAATGCAAATTCTTGTAAACACAAATCTTTCTTAATAAACAAATTAAAAGAAGAGCTTTTTGTCTTTTCCAATGCACTCAAAACGAGACAACTAGTTATTTTCAAAAAAAAATCCCTTTTCTTTTAAACACTCAAATACTACAAAAGAAAACTTTTTCCAAAAGAGATTTTTTTTAAATTTTTATAAAACACTCAAAACTATGGAAATGACTAATCTTTAGATCTATAAACTATAAAAAACTATTTGAAGTCAAAGCTTACAAGATGTCTTTTTCAAGGATGTTTTACTTAGCTATAAGCAAACTAAGGACTAATTTGTCCAGAATCACAGATCAGTCAAAAAACAACCAATTTTTGTTTACTTTTCTAAAAATGAAATCCAAACTTTTAATACAAGCCTTTTTGAAGTTTCGCAAAGAGAAAACACAAGGTGGATTCCTCAACAAAGGTAGATTTTGCAAATGGTTAGACTCATAAGAAGGCTAGTAAAAACCAAGGTGATCTGAGGCTTCCATAGCTTCTAAGCTCTGAGCTACTACAAGACCAAAATGAAAAACCAAGCCCGACAACCAAAACTTCTAGGAATTTCACCTACAACCCTAACACCAATGGAATTAACCTAAGAAAAGCTTCTCACAGGTTATATGCAGGTCTGGGCAGGGGATAATAACATCTAAACAAAAACTAAGCTGACTAATAGAGAAAATCTTAGGTTTTCCAAAATTTTGACAGGGTCTGCAAGCCCACAGTTCACACAGGTGCGGTACCGCTCTGTGCTAAAAGCAAAAGTGCGGATAGGTCCGCACTGTGTCGCAAGCCGAGGGTGCAGTCCTCTCCCAAAGTTATGAAAAACAAAAAATAATCCTAGATCTACTAAATCTACCCAATTCCACACACAACAAGCCAAAAACAGAAACAAAAACACAGTTTCTCAGGTCAAAGTAAAAACAAGGAAAAAATCAAGTCCCTAGTGGAGTCACCATTTTGTCACACGGAATGAGTCGATCTTGCAGACAATATAGAACTTCCTAGAATCTAACGATATCTAGTGACAAACAAGCCAATCAAAAACTATCTTTCTCTAAATATGCAATTATAAACAAAGGAAAACAAGTGTTTTAGGCCTACCTTGGGTCCAATGCAAGTTTGTGGAAGCCTCGCTCCTTTGATCCAAATGAGCTCCCTTGCTGCGAATCTGCAAACACAAACAAGCAAACAAATTAAATAGCACCTGAAAAGCCAATATCATAAAGCATACTTAACATGATGATCAAGGAATTCATGAAACAAATGACATAAGACAATTTGTTGAGAAAAAAGAATCTGATTGTATTAATTCAAATCGAAGAAGAACTTTACAACCTGTGCCTTGATGTTGTGCAAGCTCCTCCCAGGGTCCAACAAGAAGTCTCCTCTACTTTGACAAGTTTCACTCTCTTCCCAATGAAGCCAAAAAGGTATGTGATCTCTCCTCTCAAGCTTAACTAGGAAGTCTCAATTCCACCAGCATTTACCCTAAAAAATGTTCAGCTTCTAACCTCCTTAGCAACCAACCCAATTCCTTAATTTATGGTGCAATGGAGGGAAGTTACTAGGTCCTTCTTAAAAGGGATAAAGCCCTCCTTCAAAGGGTAGCTCCTCTCATCAAGGGATTAGCTCCTTCACTTTTGGGATGCATCGACCACCTAAGAGCAAACAATCCATGTCAAAATTCCTTCTAGAATCATCTAGAATTAACCCAAAGTGAGTTTTTTAGAATAAACTTGCGCCTGTTTGACTTTCACAGGGGTCCGCACCCACTCCTTTAGGGACAGAGCGGGCAGGTCCGCAGGTGATGTGAACAGGGGGTGCGGGACTGCAGGCAACAGTGAGAGAAAGTGCGAAACTAGAGCTTTGTTGATTTTCAATGTCTTTCTCTCATTTTCAAAGCTTGACTTGAAGAGCTGAGGTCTGAGACTTTCTTAGGAGGACAGTACAAGTGATGATAGACCCATACTGACTGCAAATAGTCATGGTGACAATATTTTTTTGTAACACTAAGAATAGGATAGGGTCTGTTCTTGGGTAGCTAAGCATCTTGGTACAAGTTGAGAATCATTGCAAATGATGACGTGGTTACTGATTACTGGTGGGCTCCAGTATTGCAGCAATGATTCTGCAACTCCTGGGACTCCCTTCTTTACTTTTTTCAACTCGGTTGTTCGTAACAAACTTGGAAGCGATGGTGCTATATACACAAGTACTAGCTCTTGCTGCAAGCTGTCACTTGATCAGCTACCATAAGTTTTCTAGGAGCTTAAGCCAACTTCTATGATCTCTTAGAAGAAGCTTTTAACTGTGATGGACGAACGCTAATTCAAAAGAGGCTAGTCTACTTGCAGAAAGAAGCTGAAAGCTGAAAGGAAATGCAAACCCTTGCAAACCCTAGTTTTACCGACTAATCCTACTGGTGTAAGAAAAGAGATGAAAAGTAAAATGCATGTGACTAAGCTGCTTCTGAAGTAAAATCTGGAAAGAAACATCTTTTTGTTTTTTTGAGTAATCTTGCAGAATTATTATGCATGTGCTTTAACTGTTTTTTACTGTGCAGAGGTTGATTGGCGAAAGGAAATGGAGTGGGCACTTGCAAGAGGTTGGGAAGGTTAGAAGAGGGCCTAAGCAATCCCTATCACCATTCCAAAGAGTTTCACAACGATCAGATCTCGAAAAAACTGCTCACGTGAACTTCTACAGGAAGTCTGCAGGGGTTCTATAGGATATTCTACAGGAAGTTCTATAGGAACAGGCCGAAAGTGATTTTTAGAGGATTGATGGAGGAAAAATGGTGGGGAAGTGGAAATGAAGGATGGATAAGGATGTGAAGAGGTGTGCAACCTAGTAAATGAAGCTTAGGAGTGATGAAGATGGTTGGATTTGTTCAAGGATGGAGAAAGCAATGTTGCACAAAAATATAGGAATTAGGGTTAGTTGGGAAAGTGTGGAAAATGAAGGGAAGAAATCTTGAGTGAGGGGTTGGAATAGGTTGTATGATGGAGGAAGGGTAGGTAGGGATGTATTATAGGTGTTCTGCACATTACTTTCTGAAAACTGATCCAAACAAAGACAAAAAAATAGAGATCTATCTATTTTGACATAATCTGACCCAAAAACCAAAAATATGATGAACAACAGTGTATAAACAAGAAATCATGCAAGATAGCTATGGAAACTAAGCAAGAATAAATCGAAACATGCAAGTACAACTAGTATCAACTTTTCCAACTAAAAATCTAACACTAGCAATTGGATAGAAAGGAAAGAATAGTGTTTTTGTGGCAGCAAGTATGCCTTGGTCTCATCTCATGGTCCCAAGGAGGGAGAGATGAGATCAAGGATTGCTTGATGGAATTTTTGCATATCTTTTCTGTTACCAGACTATCAAAACAACCTGAAGCATGAAAAGCTATTTTAATCATCAAAAGCAACCTAAGTAACAAAGCAAGATCTTAACCTAAATAACAGAAATTATTCTATGAATGCAAGGAAAACACATAAAAGTACACAAAGGAGGTACTAGCACTTGGGTTGGGCCCAAACCCAAGAGCTACAGCCTCCTAGGAAAGCTCAGAGCTGGTGAAAAGTGAAATTCATCTCCATTACTCAAAAAAAATAGTCATGTCACAAAACTGTTTACAGCAAGAGCTCGAAAATGAGCTGAAATGCAGAGTTGCACTAAAGTGCGAAAAACAATTGTTCAATAGCTAAAATACCAAGGCTTGAAGCCTTCCTACTTATGCAACACAAGGACTCCCAATAGTCCTCCTTAACTTTAGGAGCTTGGCTACTCAAGACTACAGTTAATCAGCCACTTCACAAAACCTGCTCGGCTGCCCCTTGAAATCATCTTTGGTGGGCTATTGAACTCTGAGCTGATGGTGGAGAACTCAAGGAAGGGGTCATTTAGTGTAGGAGACACCCTTCCTACAAATCCTCAGCCTTGTTCCTTCGTATTTGGCTGTCATCTTGCTCATAAATGCTTGACCTTGGTCCAAAAGATGTCCAAAAATCTGCAATAAGCATGTATTAGACTTTGTGGTCAAGTGACTATCCTCATTCTGTTGGGTCCCTATAATACTAGTGATTACCCCATTACTATTGTAGTTATACCCCTTATTTATATTGTTGTGCCCCTATTACCCCCATATTGTTATTTATGTGCCCGATAGAATCCCTCTATTGTTATTTTTGTGGCTTTATATTATTATTGTTAGGTCGGCTGGATTATATTGTGACTCCCTAGACTCCTATATATAGAAAGGAGGTTTTGTCATTTGTATCATCCAAGAATTGTTCATTTATGTAATGTAAAGGAGGTTTCCCCCTCGAAGAGGCTAAATTCTAAGGCGTTGATCTCTCTTTTCTATCTTTTTGTGAGCTGGTTTCATAACATTTGGTATCAGAGCTTTGGATTCTAGGGTTTTGCTGCTCCAAACAGGTCATCGTGGAATTTTCCCTATAAATTTTTTTCTGTGATGTTTCAAAAGCCGCAAAAAAAACCCATTTGAGAAGAATTCGTGCTGAACCTTGTCTCCGAATTTCAGAGCTTTTTGCGTGACATTCGCGGAGATATGATCTGAGGAAGTTGGTCTTTTTGCAGACTCCTGAATTACATTCAAAACAGGTGACCTAGGGAAAATCATCATAACATTCTCTCTGGGGATCGGATTGAAATTTCGTAAAAAGGTAAAGAAAGAGAACAGACTGTAGTGTCTTGTGTGTGTGTTTCAGATTCAAAGGTTGAAACAGTGACTCGTGGCACGTCGTACAAGTTTGCTCTACTGAACCAGTCTAAAAGCAAGTCACTGTGGGAGATTTCACATAACTCTTCCTTGGAGAATCCAATTTGGCTCAGACTTGTGGCATTGGAAAGAGGACGTAGAAGGCTACTACAGGTAGCAATTTCAGAACTGGATGATCTGAAATTACAGAGATACATCAGATTCAATATCAGGCTTCTATAAAGTGAAAAAAGGTGTGTAGTTTTTTTTTTTAATTTTTGTGTAAGCTTGGTTTAACGAAATTCAAAGGGCATAGTAAAGCATTATTATCGGTAACTGATGCCCCGAGGAAAGAAAATGCAAACACCTAGTAAGGAACCTGAAAGCTCTAGCATGACTCATGAAGAAGAGGAAGAAATGCTACATGATATATCAAAATTACAAGAACAAGTGCAACAAATGTCACGCTCACAAAAGCTAACAGAAGCTAAGATAAGTGGCGTGGAATCTAAGATAAGTGGCATGGAATCTAAGATAAATGGCATGGAATCTAAATAAAGGGCATGGAAGCTAAGATGGAGGATTCGATGGCAGATTTGAAGATAGATTTGAAGACAGACATGGAAGAATTGAAGAAGTTGTTACAAGAAAGGGTCACTAATGGTGAAAAGGTAGTAAAGGAAACTCATGATGAGAAAAAAAGAAATGTTAATCATGATTCCATAGACACTAATGTTGGATCGAAGAATCACCATATTCCAAAAATCGATATGAGGAAGTTTGATGGCAAGGATCCCGCCACATGGATATTACAGATGGAGCAATTCTTCGATCTCAATAATGTGCAAAACACACAAAAGGTACGTATGGCAACTGTATATTTGGAACCAAATCAGTTTGTATGGTATCAATGGCTTTGCTCTCGTAAACAATTTATCACTTGGGCAATTTTTACGGAAGAATTGATAGCACATTATGAAGATACAAAAAGCAACACTTTTTTTAGCCAATTGATAAGTCTCAAACAAAAGGGTTCAGTAATGGAGCACATTGAGGAGTTCCAAAAATTGAACATAAGGGTAAAAGATATTCCAGAGGAGCATAGGATTGATGTGTTCATAGGGTCTTTAAAGGATAATATCCAACATGATGTTCGCCTTTGGGAACCTGATTCATTAGAGAAGGCATTCAGGTTAGCAAGAAAAATGGAAAGCAAAATTATGGCAACCAGGAAGCATACCACTCACAACTATAAAGACGGAAGTGTTGTTGCCCCTAGTCTTCCACAACCTATAAGGTTGACACCACAACAATTGGAAGAAAAAAGAGCAAAAGGGCTTTGTTACAGTTGTGATAGCAAATACACTAAAGGTCATAAGTGTGCTGAGAAGAAATTATTCTACATAGATTGTGAAGAGGAAGAAGAAAAGGAGCAAGAAAGGTCAAAAGAAGAAGATATACTCCAGGAACAAAGCCTAGATGAAGAACAAATAAATCCGACCATATCTTGTAATGCATTGGCGGGAATTACCACTCCTCAAACCATCAAGATAGAAGGACAAATCAAGAAGAAAAAGGTAATAGTGTTGATTGATTCAGGAAGCACCCACAATTTTATTCATTGTAGGGTAGCAAAAGAATTGAATTGCTTCCTATATCCAGCACCAGAGTGTCAAGTGATGATTGCAAATGGAGGAACAATAAATTGCTCTGGAAAGTGCCATAATATCAAGCTATCCATGGGAGAATATGTATTGACTAGCCCAATGCTTTCCATTCCAATGGGAGGTGCTGATGTTGTACTAGGAGTCCAATGGCTACAATCCTTGGGTACAATAGCTTTTAATTTTCAAGAACTTTTCATCAAATTTTCTACGGAAGGAAAGGAAGTTGAATTAAGGGGTATTGCAGGGAAACCAGGAAAGATAATCAGCTCTAATGTCATGACAAAGCTTCTAAAAAAGGAGCAAAGAGGTGTAATTGCACAATTATGTTCGCTAGATGTTTCCACATTGGAATCATCTATTTCTCCAGATCTCCAAAAAGTCCTGGACAATCATTCCAAGGTATTTGAGACTCCCAAAGGTCTCCCACCTATGCGTGATCATGATCATGCTATTCATCTGATTCCAGGAAGTGTTCCTCCAAACATCAGGCCGTACAGATATCCCTATGTCCAAAAAAGTGAAATTGAACGTATGGTTGCAGAAATGCTAGAGGCTGGTATAATTCAACCAAGTCAAAGTTCTTTCTCAGCTCCAGTAGTATTGGTGCACAAGAAGGATGGATCATGGCGCATGTGTCCGGATTATAGGGAGCTCAACAAGCTCACTATTAAAGATAAGTTCCCCATTCCTGTTATTGATGAATTACTGGATGAATTGCATGGATCAATTTACTTCACCAAGTTGGATCTTCGTTCGGGATATCATCAAATCAGAATGAAGATTGAAGACATTCCGAAAATAGCATTTAGAACTCATGAGGGTCATTATGAATTTTTGGTCATGCCTTTTGGCCTTACCAATGCACCTTCAACATTTCAAGGTTTGATGAATTCAATTTTCAAACCATTCCTTAGAAAATTTGTGTTAGTATTTTTTGATGATATACTAATCTACAGCAAGTCTTGGAAGGATCATGTTGAACATGTTGACAGGGTGCTACAACTATTGGAGGAGAAACAATTATATGCAAAAAGATCCAAATGTTTCTTTGGAGTCCAGGAGGTGGAATATTTGGGTCATATTGTATCTCATGAAGGAGTTAAGGTAGACCCTAGCAAAATTAAAGCCATTAAGGAATGGAAAATCCCCACATCCATAAAGCATCTGCGAGGATTTCTTGGGTTGACAGGGTATTATCGCAAGTTTGTTAAGAATTATGGGAGAATAGCAGCACCTCTAACAACATTATTGAAGAAAGATTCATTTTCATGGACTCCGGAAGCAACAAAGGCCTTTGAACATCTTAAAGAGGCAATGTGCCAAGCACGGTCTTAGCTACACCGGACTTCACAAAAACCTTTATTGTGGAATGTGATGCTTCAGGAAATGGAATTGGTGCTGTTCTAATGCAAGATGAAAGACCCATTGCTTTTGAAAGTCGTCCAATCAAGGGAAAGTTTTTAAGCAAAGCTATTTATGAGAAGGAAATGTTGGCAATACTCCATGCACTTAAGAAATGGCGACCCTACCTAATGGGAAGACACTTCAAGGTAAAAACGGATCATGATAGCCTTAAATACTTTTTAGAACAAAGATTATCCTCTGAAGAGCAACAAAAGTGGGTCACAAAGATGTTGGGTTATGACTTTGAAATCATCTACAAAAAAGGGAAGCAAAATGTGGTGGCAGATGCACTCTCAAGAAAGGATGAGGATGTGGAAGCATTGTTGTGTGCCATTTCTATTATCCAACCAGATTGGATAAACGAAGCAAGGGAGGAATGGAAGAATGACGAAGAAGTGTGGGCACTTATTCGAAAGCTACAACAAGATTCCAGTACTTCTGATACATTTAGCTGGAAAAATGATTCGTTATGGTACAAAGATCGCTTATACCTCTGTAAGAATTCCCAGCTAAAACAAAAGATTCTTATGGAATTGCACACTTATCCCTTAGGAGGGCACTCAGGATTTTTAAAGGCACCGGGTCTATTACAACCTTTATCCATTCCAAGCCAACGTTGGTAGGAGGTTTCAATGGATTTTATCACAGGTTTACCCAAGTCTGAGGGAAAGAGTGTCATCATGGTGGTAGTTGACAGACTTACCAAGTATGCACACTTTTGTGCATTATCACATCCATTTAAAGCCAGTACAGTTTCTACTGCATTTATGGAAACAGTTCAAAAGCTACATGGAAACCCAAAGATTATTGTAAGTGACAGAGATCCCATTTTCACTGGAAATTTTTGGACAGAATTATTTTCTTGTCTTGGTACTCAGTTAGCTCATAGCTCATCTTATCATCCTCAATCTGATGGGAAAACTGAGATAGTAAACAAATGTTTGGAAGGATATCTTCGTTGCTTTGTATCTGATAAACAGACACAATGGGTCAAATGGTTGCCTCTGGCTGAATGGTGGTATAACACTTCCTTCCATACAGCAACAAAAATGACCCCATTTATGGCACTTTATGGGTATCAACCACCATCCATCACATCATATTTAAGAGAAAATTCTAAGGTTCAGGCAGTGGAACATCACATCGAACATCAACAACAAGTCCTCCAACTCTTAAAGGATAACCTCGTGTTGGCACAAAATAGAATGAAACAACAGGCAGATCAACATCGCAGTGAAAGAAGTTTTGATGTAGGTGATTGGGTATTCCTACGGCTACAACCATATAAGCAAATGTCCCTAAAGCAAGCTAAGAAGGATAATAAATTATCACCAAAGTATTATGGTCCGTACAAGGTGTTGCAAAAGATTGGTACTATGGCATACAAATTGGAGCTTCCTGCAGCTTCTCGATTGCACCCAGTTTTCCATGTTTCATGTTTAAAGAAGGTTATAGGTGACAAGCTCCCAATTCAAACAATATTGCCAGAACTTGACGAGGAAGGAAAAATTATATTGGAACCAGAAGCAGTCACAGAAACAAGAACTCGACAGCTACGAAATCGATCAATTTCAGAGTATCTTATCAAGTGGAAGAACTTATCCGCTGAAGATTCCACATGGGAGGATGAGAATTTTATGCAGAAGTATCCAGAACTACTCAAGCGTTGAGGACAACACTTTTTTGAAGGAGAGGGGCATGTTGGGTCCCTATAATACTAGTGATTACCCCATTACTATTGTAGTTATACCCCTTATTTATATTGTTGTGCCCCTATTACCCCCATATTGTTATTTATGTGCCCCATAGAATCCCTCTATTGTTATTTTTGTGGCTTTATATTATTATTGTTAGGTCGGCTGGATTATATTGTGACTCCTTAGACTCCTATATATAGAAAGGAGGTTTTGTCATTTGTATCATCCAAGAATTGTTCATTTATGTAATGTAAAGGAGGTTGCCCCCTCGAAGAGGCTGAATTCTAAGGCGTGGATCTCTCTTTTCTATCTTTTTGTGAGCTGGTTTCATAACACATTCATTCAATTAACATAAATATATTCAAAAGCATGCATAAAAATATGAAGAATGGTGGATTAATCGAGAATAATAGGAAAAATGAGCCCATAAAGTTACCCATTTTTGGGGCTCATCATCACCCCCTTGCTGAATGTGTTGCTCATCCTCTAAGCAACTAATCCAGCTCATCATCTTTGATTGCTTTGACTGCCTCTCTAACTTCCAGGCTTCTGAGGTGATGTCCTCTTCTCAGTCATGAAACCATGCTTTTCTCTCTACTTCCTCCCATTGCCTGTGTTCTTCTTCTTCTTTGACCCCTTCCAGTAGCCCCAAAAGCAATGGAGGACTGAAATTTAGGCAAATCCAGCTGGCCTTCAGATTTTTCACTAACTGTTTATAAAGTGGAACTCTTGCCAAAGACTCCCTCATCCTTGTTGGGGAGTGGTACTCTCTTATTTTCAGACTATGGGACAATGTGTTCCATCTCCTTGTGCAAGCATGAATGCATTTATCACCCAACAATCTTTCCATGTCTTCAAAGTGAGCAATGGTCTGATCTTTCCTTTCAACGTAGTCTCGGAGAACATGAGGATTATTGGCTAGGTGCTGATGGGCATATGCTAAAACTGAGGGATCTTCTAGTTCTGCTCTGATCATGAGTGGCTCACTTAGCTCCCTGTCCATAACTTTCTGAATTTCTGCTACCCTCTTTTCCTCATGGCTTAACCAAGAAGCCATGGCCATGAGTTGCACATCTCCCAATGCGGTATTATGGTCCCATAGATTCATGTTTGGAAGTGCCAAGTTGTGTAAATAGAATTCTGCTAACTTGGCCTTATCTTTAGCTGAGCTATTGTCACACAAATACATAAACTAATTATAATTCTGAAATGGAATGGTGCCCCTTTAGTCCAATGTGTTAATTTGAAATTGCAACCATTGGTCTTTAAGGTATAATGCATAAGATTTAGTAGGTTTCCTACATTGTAAGGCTTCTATTGCCCAACTGGCCATGCAGGCCAATTGGGTCTCTTTCTCTTGCAACTGTTGTTTCAAAACTTGTATTTCTTTTGCTGCCTGATATTCCTGTTCTTGCAGCAGTTTTGTTAGCATTTCCACATTAGCTTGTAGCTCTTCCTCTTTCTACTATTTCTCAATTGTGTCCTTGTCTGCTGGAGGTCCTCCTTTCTACTGTTGCCCTCCCAACCTATCTTCCTTGTGGACTTCCTGTAGCTACAACTATTTTTTCAGCAACTCATTCTCCTCTTGTAGCTAGGCTCTTTTGTAGCTTTCTACATGCCTTACCATGGCCAATTCTCCCCTTAATTTTTTTAACTTCTCCTCCATGTTGCCTATGTCCTCAACTCCCTTAGATTTGGCGATTTTCATCCATGTGTGTGTTCTAATCCTCTCTTTCTCTAATTCAAAAAATAATGGTACAACAAATTTCTGTGGGATGATTTTCCCACCCTCTAACAGATTGTAATATGAGCCCAAATCACGTTGAGAGGTAGGTTCAAGTATTTCTTCGGTTTTTCTCTCCCCTTGTGATTGCTTAGCTACCTTCTCCTCCAATTTCACAGTCTCTTTTAACTTGGCTAGAGTTTCCTATAGAGATGTTGCAGCTTCCTGTAGAACTACCTTTGAGTCCATCAACTTAATTTTCTCTTTCTATGTAGAGGTTTTTGGGCTTCCTCTTTCATAGTTGATGGATATCTTGGAAGGAGACTCTTCCTTTTGTTTAGTGGGTGAGTCCTCAATGACAATCAGTTCCTTGGACGGTGGCTGAGGTTTTCCTACTTTGATCCTTGTGCTTTTTTGGCTTTGAAGTACATGGAGGTCCTTTTTCTCTTTCCTTTTGGTTTTGTAGGGGTGTTCAATGCAGCAAACACAGCCGCTACCTTCCTTGCCAACGTCTCAGGGGATTTCTCTTCTTACTGTTCTTTTCCCTCACTTCCTGTAGAAACCTCTGTGTCCACTGTTTCTATTTGTATGACTGATATCTTAGGGTGTGTCTTTCCCTTTTCTTTCTGGGTCCCTGCCCTGGCTGTGGCAGTCTTCTTTTGGGCTTTCTTGGCCTTTTTCTTCCCAACCTTTGTCTTTCTCCCTTTCTCTGTTTTTGCTATTTTCTCCTTTATTATCTTAGGTTCAGCAGTCTTGCCAAATTCTTCTTTTTCTTTCTATTCTTCCTCTGTTTTTCTCTCTTCTTGAATTTCCTATGCTCCTACATCATTGTTCTTCTAAATTTCTTCAGTTTTCTCCCCCTCCTCACTGCTGGATGGGGTGATGTTCTCAGCCAAATTTCTAATGTTATCATCTCTGAACATATTTCTGAAGGTTTCCCAAGCTATGGGGACAGTATAGGTGTGTAAAGCATCTTCCACCAACAGTTTGATGAGCCCATGGTGGACCAACTGATCTGGGATCCCTTCATTTAGCTTTGTACCACATTCAATTAAGGACTGAGGAAGGAAATATGGGATGCTCAGTTTCTTGGCTAGAGGCAAGTCCATCCCATGCCTTAATTCATGTAACAACCTAAAATAATATGTATAGATGATGCTAAACCTCCCTTCACATGTGATATACTTCATAATTTGATAACTAACTTCACTCCAGAGAGGAGGCAAGCTTGTCCCTCTAACTCCATTTTTGTCTTCTACAAGATGCTCCTTGGGCAAAAAAAATGTTTTCTTAGCAACTTAGCCCAATGATCTCTCTTATTTGCTCCAAGGGAGCCCCAGTGGTAGACCAGTAATTCTACTGATGAGCTCAGGGGTAAATTCTAGGGTCAAAACCCTAAAACTAATTGTGGCATGTGTCTTTGAATGTGGTCTCAGGGACATTAAAAACTCTTCAGTTATTTCCTCATCATGACCCTGAATTTTGTCAAAGAAGGATATCCAATTTTCCAGAGTGAAAAGGTCCACCACCTGAAGGTGCTCGTGCAACTTGCTAGAGTCTGAGGGTTCTTTCCTTATGAATCCTCCTAGCATGTGTTGAGTTCTCTTTTTACGTTTTAACCAGAAAGGAAAATGCTCAGGAAAACGAATAGTCAATCACTGCAATAGAGGATAGTTGAATCCAATTTCCTCTAAACCCAAGAAGGAATTTCTTGTGTGTTCCTTACAATATCAAGTAGCAATAATTCTCTTGTTTTAAGACTGTTGTCACCCAGAATTTGACTGTCTGTTTATGAAAAGAAAATTTTTGTACAAAATAGAGTATAAGAGCATAGGTTCTTTTCTCAGCACATAGATAGATAGGCACAGTCATTTTTTCACACACTCACACAGGCTGGCCCTTATTGCTGCATGTATCTTTCTTACAGGAGAATTTTGAAAAAGGATGGGGAGATTTCAAATGTAGAGAGAAAAAGAAACTGTGTAGACTCAGGGAAATATGCAGGCAGACTTTCACTTTTTTTCTCAATGCACAAACAAACTTTTACTCTTGTTTTTCAATCTAATGGCATGTTCAATTCACCACCTTGCTCAAATTAATCATACACAGAGGATTTTTCTTGAGCCTACCTCATTCGGAGCTTGAAATTCGACGAAAATTTCAGGTTTTCCTTCCACAGAGTTGTTCTCTACCTTTCCTGTAGAATCCTTCCTGTAGAAGGCTCTCGGTTCCTGTAGAATGAAACTGTGCTTCTGACAGAGCCTAATAGGCGAGAGATTTTTGAAAATAGGCAGAAAAACCGGTGGAGGATGACTGGTTAACTGTTCTAGAAGCGGTGGATGTGTACTCTAGTCGAGAGCGTTGTCAGTGCTGAATGAATAGAGGATGGTGCATGTTTCAACTGAGCGTCTTTTAACTGCGGCGTGATTCGTGGTGAGGGGATGAGGTGGCTGGACCAGACCATTGATCAGACATCATAGCCATAATGTTTCCACATGTTTCTAACCACCATCACCTCCTTTCTCTCGTTACCTGCCACCACCACTACCAGCCCCGACGATTTCTTCCTGAATGGACACTCCACATGTGCTGGCTGCACATCTAATTGGTAGTTTTGAATTTAATGGAACTAATTGGGATTCCACGAGGATATGTAACTAGCTGAGGGTGGCCAGTTGACTGGCCACTGATTCCACTCAATCCGAACCATTCCCATAGTCATGTAGCTTTAAAATATAATTTATGCAATTGAAGAACGAGTTTAGGCACTTACCTGCGTGGTCGTGGCCGTGTTATGCAGATTTCAGGTTTTGGAACCCATTCCTTCGTTTATTGTTTCTGCATGCACACTACATTCTTGGCCTTTGCTATTTCTAATGTTCATACGTTCAAGTAGAGCTCCATGCATGTTTCTTCTACCATACTTTGTTGTCCCTGTCTCTAGAGTATGTCTTTCAGAGGGATTAGCTGCTACAGGATTCCTGTAGGATGTCCTGTAGCTGCTTCTCCTCCTAGAATGCAAGCTAGAATGAGCAGGGCTATACTGTTGACGAGGGTCTCAGCTGATAAGGAGTCTAGATGGAGGGTACAGGTATGATGAGTGAAAAACTGCTACTTGATTAGTCATTAAAAAAATTTTGCTGGCAGTATGAAGAAAACATGATTTCTGTGTGTGACTGTGCAGGGAAAAAAAATGAGTGCAATAAAGGTACACAAAGATGGAAAAAGGCGACATATGGTGATGGATGGAAGCAAGGAGGTTTACAGGCCTCATGGGTAGATTCCTAACCTTTGGGTCCTCTTCTAAGATTGATTTTGGCTTGTCTGTAGGTTCAACAGGATCTTCCTGTAGAAGACACAGAACTTCCTGTAGAAGGTGAAATCTTAGCCTAAATGAGACCAAATCTTAGGAAAGGGTAGTGGTCATGGAGGAATGGATTTTGAGGCATGCTTTCAACCTGGTGCTGACCTCTGTCTTTCTCTTGTGCAATCCTCCTAAAACCTATAATGACCTTCCTACAACCTGCAATTTATCCAACAGAAATTAGGTTTATTTTTTTTCTTTCTTTTTCTTTTTTCTCTTTTTTTTTTCTGAGACAGCTGGGGTGCCTCTAGGAGGTTTTCGCCCTCATTGTCTGCCCTGGGCACCTCCAAGAGGTTTTCACCCAAGGATCTTTTATTCCTTTTTTTTATTTTTCTGGTTTTTTTTTTCAAGGTGTGGGTGGCGTGGAGACAGGGGCCTACTCCACTACCAACACTGATTTACCCAGAGTTTCAATGAACTCCTGCTTAGAAAGGGGTTTCCTATAGATTTTCAATCGATGCCCATTGACGAGCATGGGGATGGTTTCTTCATCACTGGTCCTGATAAGGACTGAACCATTTTTGTTGAATCATATAACAGTGGCCAATATCCTAGCTGAAAATGCTTTTCTTTAAGGTGTTGATCATGCCATATCTTTCTTTGAAGTTGGACCACCTCTAAGTGGATAAGGGCCTGCATTCTCTCTTCATCTAGTCCATTCAGCTGCAGTAATCTTTCCTGTTGTGCATGGTTGAGATCTAGGTCTAGCTGAGCTACCAACCTCAATGTGTTATATTCAAATTCTATGGACAACAAAGCCTTCTTCCTATAAACCAACTCATAGGGTGTGAAACCTATTATAGTTTTCCAAGTAGTGTTATAGGCCCAAGTGGCCTCAACCAAGCAATCTGCCCAATCTTTTCTGCTGCTACTCACCACTATAGTCAAAATCTCTTCCAAAGCTCTGTTAGTGACTTCCAACTGTCCATTTGCTTGTGGATGATAAGGCGTGGAAGTTCTATGCTTAATCTTGTGATGAGTGAGTAGGTCTTCAATCAGGTTAGAGGTAAACTAACTTCCTTGATCTATGACTAATTCTCTTGGGTAGCCAAACTTGTAGAAGATATTTCCCTCAAAAACTCAGCTACCTTTTCTCCTGTCGCTGCCTTGATTTCCTTTGTTTCTACCCACTTTGTCAGGTAGTCCATGCACACAATGATGTAAGACTTTTGTTTCGAAGGAGGGTTGATAGGACCCACAAAGTCCATGCCCCACCTCTCAAATGGCTCGAAAGTCACTTGAGGTTGGAGCGGCATCTCATCCCTTGGAGTCAGTTTCCCCATCCTTTGACATCGGTCACATTGGTTGATGTATCTCCTGACATCTTGATGAAAAGTGGGCCAATAGTAGCCTGCCTATAGAATTTTGAAGGTGGTTCTTTTTGCTGCAAAGTGGCCTCCACAGGGTCCATCATGACAGGTTAGGAGGATGTAAAAGACTTTCTCCTCCCTGAAACAATGCCTCAAAATTTGATCGGGGCCAAGTTTAAACAGGTTGCCGCCAATCCAAGTGAATGGGGCGCTTTTCCTCACGATCTTGCTCTTCTCTTTTGAGGATAGGTGTGGCAAGAACTGTGCTAAAACCAAGTAATTTGCTATATTAGCAAACCATGGAGAGAGTACTGAAATAGAAAACAGGTGTTCATCTGGCATTTGATCATCCACCATCCCTTCTTCACCTGCAGGCAAATCTAGTCTAGACAGAAAATCAGCAACAACATTTTCCTTACCTAGCTTATCAACAATGGTCAAATCAAATTGTTGCAATAAAAGTAACCATCTAATGATATGAGCATTTACATCAGGTTTATTCATCAGATACCTAATTGTAGCATGATTAGTGTGTATGAATGTTTGATAACCAGTGATGTAGTGTCTAAACTTGTTTAAGGAATGGACTGCAACTAGGAGCTCTTTCTCAGTTACAATATAGTTTAACTCTGCCTTGGATAGGATTTTGCTAATAAAATATATGGCATACGGTAGCTTCTCTTCAACTTGTCTTAAGGCTCCTATGGCTTTGTTCGAGGCATCTGTGTGAATGTGAAAGGTAGGGCCTAGTTTGGACCTCTCAAGATTGGGTAGTTACCAGCTTACCTTTCAACGCATCTAGAGCCTCTTAATAGTTGTCAGTCCATGTAAACTCAACATCTTTCCCCAAAATACCGAACAATGGAGAGGCTAGCTCACTGAAATCTTTAATGAATCTTCTATAATATCCTGCTAAGCCTAGAAAACTCTGAACATCTCTTACCTTTTAAGGAGGTGGAACCCTTTGGATGATAGTAATCTTGTTGGGATCCAGTTGTAATCCTTGTTGAGAAATTGTATGACCTAGCATAGTCCCTTCAATCATTAGGAATTCACATTTTTCAGGACTGAGGGATAGGTTCATTTCAATACACTTGGTTAAAACTTTTCCCAGGTTAGTCAATGCTTCTTGGAAGTTGGACCCATACGGAGTAAATTCATCCATATAGATTTCCACCGAACCATGAACCAACTCAGCGAATATACTCAATACTACCCTCTGGAAAGTGGCGGGAGCATTGCATAACCCAAAGGGAAGGACCCAGTAGGAAAAGGTACCCCATGGACAAGTGAAAGTGGTCTTATCTTGGTCTTCCGGGCTTATTTGGATCTGATTGTACCCTCTAGACCCATCTAGGAAGGAAAAGAACTTCCTCCCTGCCAGGCCATCTAACACATGATCTATGAAAGGCAAAGGGAAATGGTCCTTCTTGGTACCTTTGTTAAGTTCTCTATAATCTACACAGATTCTCCATTTCCCGTTTTTCTTGGGCACAAGCACCAAACGAGAAACCCACTCGTTGTCAGAGATGGGGTAGATGAATCATGCATCCAGCAACTTTTGTAGTTCTTCCTTGACAATGTCCTTGAGGGCTAGATTCATCCTCCTCTAAGGCTGACTGACTGGCTGACAATCCTCTTTGATGTAAATGTGATGGGTACAGATTGAAGGGTGGACTCCTTTCATCTCCTTATAGCTCCAAGCAAAAGCATGCAACTGGCGGTTCAATAAGCTACACAGCTCCTTCTCCTGAGAGGGGGAATAGGGATGAGTTGATCTTCAAGGATCATTTAGGGCCAAATTCCACATTCTTAACTCAGGGAGAGGTCGGATCCATCACACAGAGATCCACTAAAGCATTGGCTTGGGTGTCTTCTACCAACTCTTCTAATGGCAGCGCACTGGGAGGTGGATTTTGAATCGAATTTTCAATAAGGTCATCCTCGGTTTGAGAACCTCCCCTGGTGGTTTCCACTGTGCACAATGGTGCAGAGTAGACTTCATCCTCATCTTCCTCCTCCAACCAGAGAGGTAAGTCATGTTCTAGCAGAGGTTGGCAGGAGGATATAGGACTAGCTGTTTGGACATAGGCCCATTCTTAATGGTCATGCTCCCAGCTTGACAACTGATGTAAGCATCTACAGTAGCTAACCAAGGCCTTCCCAAAATGAGGGGGTATCCAGTGAGTTTTTCCTTTAGTTGAAGGACCAAGAAGTCCATAGGGTACTTCCAAGAATCAACAAAGACCATGACATCTTCCACAATCCCTTCAGGGGTCATGGTGGAGCGGTCTGCTAACTACAGTACTGTCGAGGTCTTTCTTAGGGAACTCTGAAGGTTGAGTTTGAGCATAGTGTCCCTAGTCATCACATTAATGATAGCCCCTAGATCAATCAAGGTCTGGGGGATTATGATGCCATTGATGTGGACATCGACTATAGGACTCCCAGGGTCTAGATATTTTGGATAGATTACTTGTCCCAACATTAGGTCGGACAATTGCCCTATGACATTGATAGTCGAGGCATCTCTGTTGTGTTTTCTTGGGTGCCTGAAACACTTCTCTTTGATCAATTTGTTGTAGATTGGTACATCTTTTATGGCCTGGAGAAGTGGTATTTTGACACGTAACTGTTTAAGTTCTCCTAGAATTTCAGTCTCTTCTGGGTTTGGTTGTGTGGTTTCGGTTAGTTTCTTAGGAAAGGGTGGAATGGCTTTGGGTTCACTTCCCTGTTTCTCTTCCTCATCCTCCTTAGGAGGAGGTTGGCTATCTAGGAGGACCTTCCCAGATTGTAGGTTGATCTCCTAAATCTCCACAGCATAGGTAGGGCATTTTGTCTCTCTAGTATATACCTGCTGGGCCTGTCTGTTATTAGGGCTCGGGTTTGATTGAGCAGGCATCTGGGGTTATCTTGGAGGAGCAGGAGGTAATGGTTGTGGTTGAGTAGGTGGTGGAGGAAAAATAGTAGGAGGAGAGTTGTACTGGGGCCTCCACCCCTGTTGAGGTGCATTCCACTGAGGTTGTGGCTAAACATGAGAATGAAATGAATGAGTAGCAGGTTGAGTATGGTATTGAGACGGGTATGACCAAGGAGGGGGTGCGAACTAGGAAGGATGAGCAGGGGGGGCCCAAGAAGGTATGTGAGTGGATTGGTTGGGGTTGTAATAAGTCTGGGGTGTCCCTTAAATCCCCTATTGGTACGATCTGGGTCCATGTGGCCTCCTTTGGTTTAGGAAGTAGAGTGGTTCAGTGGCTCCATCAACCCCTTGGTACATAGCTTTAAGTCCGGGTAAGGTTGGGCACTGGTTTGTAGGGTGATCTACCTCACAAACGAAACATATCTCTATGGAGTGCAGTGGACACTCATTCCTAGGATGCTTCCTTGTACATCTGGGACAAAATATGGCCAAAGCCCTCTCAGCTTCCTCTTGCTTCTGTTGGATTCGGAAGGTGTCCATTTGCATGGCAATGGTCTGTCTCACCTCACTTTTAAGGTCTTCCATCTGGTTTGAAAACTCATGTTTGGAAAAGGTGGTGTTGGATGAAAGTTGACTCCCCCTACCTCTTTTCCATGTTGCCCTAGAATGGTTTCTAAACACGGTCTTTATCTCATCATAAGGTAGTTGGTAGATGTCTCCCCCAGCCAGCAAATGGAGGGTATCTAGAAGGTCTTCAAGGACTCCTCGGAGCAGAACCAGCTTCAGAGATTCGGGGTCAAGTGTGCACCTGACCCTTTTATAATTGAGTTGGAACCTTTCTTCATAGTCTTCTAAAGATTCATCACTTCCCATGGTCATCTGAAAGATTTCTCCCTTTGTTTCCTTTGACCTACAGTAATCTTGGTTTTTGTTGTTAAAGGCTTGCTGCATTTGAGCCCAAGTTGTGATACTATTTCCAGGTAACCCCCTGAACCAGCATAGTGCTGCATCCTTGAGCGTAAAGGGAAAGAGCTTCAACTTTTTCTCATCTTCTGCATAGTTGTAAGTTCGACAAAGGACAACAAAGTCAAACAAGAAGGTATCAGGGTCTGCAGTGGTCAATCCATGGAAGTGAGGTAAGGTTGAGGGACTTATGTTTTTCATTTTTGCATCCCCATTGGTCTCTTAGATGGGAAAGGTACCTTCTATTCTCTTCTCATCTCTTATACCATTTCTGTGTTCAGCCATGGTCTCAGGAGGAATGTTGTCTTGCTCTTCTTCTGTTATAGGATCTTCGTATATCTCTGGAGGTTCACCTATAGGTTCTTCTGGATCACTGCCACCGAAGAAGAGAGAAGGGTGACTTAGTGATGTGGTGGGGGTGTTGGGTAAGAATTTTCTTGAATTTTCTCTATTCCTATGAGGCATGAAATGAAATAATTTTGGTTAATTTTTGTGTTTTTCTCTGCTTGTACCCACAAAACTGAATTGATTGAACAAAAAATTGCAACTAGCTAGAATAAACTTTGCTGGAATGAAAATTGAAAAATTTAAATGGAAGCAGGAAATGACTAATCTATGCTGCTGAAATGAAATTGCAAAAATGAAATGCTAAGCGATGCTTGCAGAATCGAAATTGCAGAAGGGAAATGCTAATCTATGAAAGCAGGAAATGACTAATCTATGTTGCTGAAATGAAATTGCAGAAATGAAATGCTAATCTATGAAAGCAGGAAATATCTAATCTACGCTTGCTGAAATGAAATGAAAGCAGGAAATGTCTAATCTACTTTTGTGGGAATAAAATTGCAGAATGGAAATGAAACAACTACTCTACTCTTGCTGAAATAAACTACTTAACAGAAGGTTGCAGTAGAGAATAGAAGAAAAGTAGCAATCACAAATACTCTGACGCTTCCCCGGCAATGGCGCCAAAAAGATGGTGGGCTCTAGTATTGTAGAAATGATGTTGAAACTCTTGGAACTCCCTTATTTACTTTTATCAACTCAGTTGTTCATAACAAACTTGGAAGCAACGGTGCTATATGCACAAGTACTAGCTCTTGCCGCAGGCTGTCACTTGATCAGCTGGCACAAGTTCGCTAGGAGCTTAAGCCAAATTCTATGAGCTCATAGAAGAATCTTTTAACTATGATGGATGAACACTAACTCAAAAGAGGCTAGTCTACTTGCAAAAAGAAGCTGAAAGCTGAAAGGAAATGCAAACCCTAGCAAACCCTAGTTTTACCGACTAATCCTACTGGTGCAAGAAAAGAGATGAAAGGTGTGGAAGTGGATGTCATTGACTCTTCGAAAGGTAAAATGCATGTGACTAAGATACTTCTGAAGTAAAATTTGGAAAGAAACATCTTTTTGTATTTTTGAGTAATCTTGCAGAATTATTATGCATGTGCTTTAACTGTTTTTTACTGTGCAGAGGTTGATTGGTGAAAGGAAATGGAGTGGGTGCTTGCAAGAGGTTGGGAAGGTGAGAAGAGGGCCTAAGGGGTCCCTAGTACCCTTCCAGAGAGTTTCACAGTAATAATATCTCGAAAAAATTGCTCACGTGAACTTTTACAGGAAGTCTGCAGGGGTTCTACAGGATGTTCTACAGGAAGTTCTACATGAACAAGCCGAAAGTGATTTTTAGAGGATTGATGGAGGAAAAATGGTGGGGAAGTGGAAATGAAGGATGGATAAGGATGTGAAGAGGTGTGTGACCTAGTAAATGAAGCTCAAGAGTGACGAAGATGGTTGGATTTTTTCAAGGATGGAGAAAGCAATGTTGCACAAAAATATAGGAATTAGGGTTAGTTGGGAAAGTGTGGCAAATGAAGGGAAGGAATCTTGAGTGAGGGGTTGGAACAGGTTGTATGATGGAGGAAGGGTGGGTAGAGATGTATTACAGGTGTTGTGCACATTACTTTCCTAAAACTAATCCAAACAAAGACAAAAAAACAGAGATCTATCTATTTTCACCTAATCTGACCTAAAACCAGAAATATGATGAACAACGGTGTATAAACAGTAAATCATGCAAGAGAGCTATGGAAACTAAGCAAGAACATATCAAAACATGCAAGTACAACTGGTATCAACTTTTCCAACTAAAAATCTAACACTAGAAATTGGATAGAAAGACAAGAACAGTGTTTTTGTGGCAGCAAGTATGCATTGGTCTCAGCTCATGGTCCCAAGGAGGGAGGGATGAGATCAAGGATTTATTGATGGCCTTTTTGTAGATATTTTCTATTACCAAACTGTCAAATCAACCTGAAGCACGAAAATCTATTTTAATCATCAAAAGAAACCTAAGTAACAAAGCAAGATCGTAACCTAAATAATAGAAATTATTATATGAATGCAAGAAAAACACATAAAAGTACACAAAGGAGGTATTGGCACTTGGGTTGGGCCCAAACCCAAGAGCTAAAGCCTCCTAGGAAAGCTCAGAGCTGGTGCAAAGTGAAATTCATCTCCATTACTCAAAAAATATTAGTCATGTCACAAAACTGTTTACAGCAAGAGCTCGAAAATGAGCTGAAATGCAGAACTGCACTAAAGTGCGAAAAACAATTGTTCAATATCTAAACTACCAAGGCTTGAATCCTTCCTACTTATGCAACATGAGGACTCCCAACAATCCTCCTTAACTTTAGGAGCTTGGCTGCTCAAGACTGTAGTTAATCAGCCACTTCACAAAACCTACTCGACTGCCCCTTGAAATCATCTTTGGTGGGTTGTTGAACTCTGAGCTAATGGTGGAGAACTCAAGGAAGGGGTCATTTAGTGCAGGAGACACCCTTCCTACAAATCCTCAGCCTTGCTACTTCGTATTTGGCTGTCATCTTGCTCATAAATGCTTGACCTTGGTCCAAAAGATGTCCAAAAATCTGCAATAAGTATGTATTATACTTTGTGGTTAAGTGACTATTCTCATTCATTCAATTAACATAAATATACTCAAAAGCATGCATAAAACTATGAAGAATGGTGGATTAATCGAGAATAATAGGAAAAATGAGCCCATAAAGTAACCCATTTTTGGGGCTCATCAATTACAACACTTGAATTTATTTTTTTTTCCTTGATGTAGAGGGGTTCCTTTCCTCCTTTTCTACTATTCTCTTCACCTCCTTAGCCCTAGATTCCTCATGACTAATCCATGATGCAAGGGCCATTAGTTTCAAGTCTCCAAAATTTGCATTGGGGTCCCAAACATTCAGGTCTATGAAGGCAAGTTTGTGTAGGTAGAATTCAGATACCTTAGCCTTATCCTCAAGAGTACCCTTGTCACACCAATCATTGAACTGTCTGTAATACTAGAATGGCATGGTCCCCTATTGTCCCAATGTGTTAATTTTGAATTGCATCCATTATTCCTTGAGGTAAGCTGCATAGGATTTGGATGGCACCCTACATTGAAGTGCCTCCATGGAGAGGCTTGCCATGGTGGCCAAATAGGTCTCCTTTTCTTGTAATTTCCTCCTCAACCATGTGTTTTCTACTAGTAGCTTTGTTTTCATGGTGTATTTTCTATCTATCAATTCACTCAACTCCTTTCCCTCACTCAACTCCTTGCCCATCTCTAGTATTTTTTTTCCATAAGTCCCACATCTTCTACTTTCTTTGATTTAGCAATTTGCATCCATCAACGTGTCCTTCCTCTTTCATTTTCAAGTTCGAATAAGAGGGGGATTGCAAATTTCTGTGGGATCACTCTGCCTCCTTCAATGAACTTGTAGTAGGAACTTAATTTGGGCTGTAAACTAAGCTCCTATAGCTCTATAAAATATCCCTCAATTGTGTTTGGAGAAGTTGCCCCCTCCTATGTTTGTGGTGTTGCTTCTTTTCCTCCTTTTGGCCCTTGTTGCTCTTCCTGTACCACTTTATGCCTTTCCTCTACCACTGCCATTATTTCCCCTAGCACTGTTTGGGGTCGTAAAACAGACCTTTTCCTTTCAGTTGGAGTGTTACAGGTGCCTTGGACTAATTAGCTGAGGTTTACCTAGTGACATACTTCCTGGCATAGGTAATTTTAGTCTTTGGGGTTGCTCCTGGTGATGTTACTTTCTCAACCTTCAGTCCCAAGGATTATAGATCCTCCTGTTTACTTGGTGATTCTTCAATTACAATAGCATTTTTTGTGGGGGTTTGTGGTTTTCCCTACTTAATCCTAGTTCTTATTCTTGTTTTGAAATAGAGGGGAGTTTGTCTTTGCCTTTTTTTGTGGATTTGATAGGTGTGCTCAAAGCAACCAAGGCAATAGTTGCCTCCTTTTCAGTGGGTATAATAGACATCCTTCCCTGATTGGGGGATATCTCCTCTTATTCAAGTGTAGTGGTATTCTCAAGGCTGCTCTCTTGTTGGTGCTCCTCCTCTTCTTCTCTCTTTTCTTCTTCCTTGTCTTCTTCCTCTATTTTGTCTGTCTCTGCCTCTTCTTCTTCTTTTTCTCCTTCTTCTTCCTCTTCACGTAAAGCTGGGTTCTCACCAAGTAAAAGGACTTGGGTCTCTAGGAATGCTTCTCTGTCCATATATTTGAATGTGTAACAAAGGGCAGGGACTCTTGATCTACTCAAAGCATCATCTACTATCAACTTGATGAGACCATGGTGTGCTAATTTTTGTTTCTTTCCCTCCTTCAACTTTTGGCTCATGTCTATGATTAACTATAGAAGAAAATAGGGCACACTTAACTTTGGGTTACGGGAAACCTGATTCTAAATCTCAATTCTTGGAGCAACCTGAACTGGTATCCATAAACTACACTCAGTCTCCCTTCATAAGAAATGTTTTTAAGGATGTGGTAGGCTACCTCATCCCAGGGATATGTAAGACTCTCCCTTTGGACCCCATTTTTGTCTTCAATTTGTCTCTCACCATGGTCAATATTAATATCAATAGGAGAGGTTTTCAACCTACCTGCCTACCTTGGGCACCTCAAGGGAGGTTTTCACCTAGGGATCTTTTATTTTTATTTTTTCTCTTTTCTTTTCACTCCTGGGCTGCATCAAGGAGGTTTTCAACACAAGAGATAGCCTTAGATACCTCATGGAGGTTTTCATCTAGGCCTCTTATTGTATTTTTCTTTTAATCTTTTTTTTGACAAAAAAAAATAGTTTTAACAAATTATGTGACTTGGCAGCTAGGGCACTTCCAATCACATTTACCTCCTTGCTAATGGTGTTGATGAACTCTTCCTTGGACAAGGGTATTTTGTAAGCCTTCAACCTATATCCATTGATAATCAAGTTATTACCTTCCTCATCAATGGTCCTGATTTGAACAACTCCATTATCATGGCACTTCTCTATCAGGTATGGACCTGACCACCTTTTCATCAATTTTCCTTTGAAGTCCTTGAACCTTGAGTCATATAGTAGAGCCCAATCCTCTTCTAGAAAAACCTTTTCCTTGATGTTATTGTCATTCCAAAACTTCCTCTGTACTTGGATAACTTCAGTTGTAGGAGGGCCTTCATCATGAATTCATCTACGCCATTCAACTAGAGAAACCTCTCTTGTTGTGCCTTTGTAACATCCAAATCCAACTATGCTGCCATTCTCAAGGTGTTTTACTCAAACTCAATGGAGAGTAGAGTCTTCTTTCCATAGACCAAGTCATAATGAGTGAAACCAGTAGTTGTCTTCCAAGTTGTATTGTAAGCCTAAGTGGCCTCCACTAATCTTTCTAACCAATCCTTTCTACTATTGTTAACAACCTTACTGAGGATTCCTTCTAATGCCCTGTTGGTGACCTCTACTTGTCCATTGGCCCAAGGATGATAGGTAGTAGATGTTTTGTTCATTATACCATGTTGTCTTAACAAATTTTCAATCAAATGTGATGTGTATTGAGCTCCTTGATCAACGATCAGCTCTCTAGGCTACCCAAATTTGTAAAATACATTTTCCCTCAAGAAATCAGCCACTTTCTCCTTTGTTTCTACCTTGATAGTCTTGGTCTCATCCCACTTTGTCAAATTATTAGTGCATACAATTATGTACTTTTTCTACCTTGATAGTGGATTGATTGGCCCAATGAAATCCTTGCCCCTCTTGTCAAATGGCTCGAAAGCCACCTAAGGTTGCTAGGGCATTTCATCCTTGGGAGTAGGTTTCCCCATCCTGCTATAGGGATTAATGCATGGGTGGTTGTGGCCAAAATACCCTCAAGGATATTCCTAGGATCCTTGGTAGACATATCAGGTTAACTGCAATTGGAAACAAGAAACATATACATATTCACATTAATGTATGATATTCAAAGCAAGAGGGAAGATATTACCTCATATCTTGATGCAGTTTTGTTGGAGAACCCAATGTAGTGGAGTGGAATACCTCTCCGCTGGCTCCTAGATCAACACCTGCATATAAACAAGAAAAGAATTAATACTACAACATATAAAATCTGATAATCAAGACAATAATATATAAGGATATCATATAACATGCATCTAATCTACTCATACACTATGGCATTGCATCAATATGTAACAGAACACAATATAAACACTATAGAGTAGACAACACAACTACAAGTCTATATTATTAATAGGAAAGGATGATTACAACCATCTGGTGAATCAATATTCCATTGATCCTCCATCTCTTCTCTCTCTCTCTCTCTCTCTCTCTCTTCTTAACCTCTTGGTAAACCACTATATCTCATACAATGTTTCGACAATTATTTGCCAATCCTTCAACCTTCCAACCTCTTTCACAATGCCCCAAGCCTCCAATATATAGAATGAGAGCCTAATCCTTGCCAACTCTCTCATGAGTTCCCTTTCACAAAAGCTAGGATGTTTCCTTTCTTTATTCCTCTTACTCTTTCTATTAGATTGAATTGGAAATAGCAATATCCTCAGAAAGGTCGAAGATGGATGGTTCCTACTTTTCGAGCTGACATATGAGTAAAAAGTGGGATATTATTCAGCCAACCTGCACCTTTAACCTCTAGAACCTCACAAAAGTTGACTAACACTTCCCCTAAGGCAACACAGAGAGTTACCCTAGGGACTAACGCCCCTGTCTCATGCATGGGGAGCATTATAACTCATCCTCCTAGTTCCTACGGAGCGTTACCCTAGAAAATAGGACTGTGAACTTGGTCATATCTTCAGCCAAACTATCTCTCTCCCCTGAGATGATGGGGAGGTCCTTTTCCTGTATAACAGACCCCCCTAAAGTGTGAGATCAGATATGAAGATGGTGGCTGAAATACTTTAGAGTTTTCTTGTTGGAAAAAAGAGAGAGAGAATCAGAGCTTCGGGACTACGAGAAACCTGATACAACCACATATGTTAAAATATAGAATCATGTCTTGAGTTGGGAATTCCCATGCTCGGTAGCTATATCAGAGTGATTTCTCAAAAAAGAGGTATGACAATCATGTCCTCCGATAAGAACAATGTGGAACTGTGTCGTAATAGGATCATCCTGATGAGTTGTCTCTGAAGAACAATATACGTAGCTTGGCAGAGGAAACAAGGCTGAGTGATGTAAGCCTCTGCCCAAGGTCTTGATCGTCTCTTAGTCTCAACAACATATTTCAACACATGTGAATAAAGTTGTTGAGGTCGAACATGTGAGAAATCATATGATTACCAATCAATAATGAAAACTATTAACAGATGTTAGGATGTCCACCAATAATGATGATGGTCTCCAAGATGCGTAGTACAATCTAGGGAGTGTGAATAATGATGTTGTCATTGAAAACTCGCAGAATCATTCAACTGGGAGCCAATAATGAAAACCATCGATCAAACACAAGGTAACCTGCCACTAATGACTGCAAGTTCCAAGGCATTGATATGTCTCTGGATCTTCTTCCTAGATAGAGTGTTGAAGTCGATAGGAAGAGACCTATCGAAAGGTAGGAAATAATATGTCTACACCATCCGACACGATACAGGACAAGAATGTTTTTTTTAAAGATAAATTTTGAGCAATGGGAAAACCAGACGGAGGGTATGATGGAAGTATATGAGCACTAGTTGATGCAGGAAACTTAGGATAAATGAATTCCTTCAACAATAGAAAGCATCACATAAAGGTTAACCATGCAACTTTAGACCCATGAACACCAAATATTGTTAGGATACAGGGATGCAGGAATATCAGAGTATATAGGCTAAACTCATAGGATGGTAAGGTTCATCTGAGAGGCTGAAAAAAAGAAGGTTTTGTGGAGGGAGTGCCATGTTTAAGGGAATGACTGCTACCAAAAAATATTTCCAAATATAGAGATAGAGAAATTTTGTTGTCTAATTTTTCCCCATCTAATTAAGTTTAACGAGTCCATATGGGTAAAATTGGTGGTATTTTCATATTTAGACAGTCTGAGAAGATCGTAAAGAGAACTACATGGGTGTCCCTTTGTCATAGTTGATAATCGGGCATGACAAAGGTTTAATAGTATACCCGACACAATTCCTTTTCCATAAGTTATTCTATTGAGTCCAGATAAAGTGATAAACCTATTCTCAATAGACATTTGTCTCATTTTGTTATGAGTACGAGGGGGCAAAGTAAACTCGATATTATTCATGAAATTTTAATGAGTCATGCGAAGAAAAACTCAATAGATCTTCATCAAATTTTAGCGAGTCAACTGAATAAAACTTGATATATATTTTTCATTTTAATGAGCAAGGAAAAAGAGATAAAAGAACTACTCATGCCTTCTTCATAGATTTAATGAGCCCAAGGAGCAAGAAAAGGTCCCAAAAAATAAAGCACTCATACCATCATTGTAGGATTTTTATGAGCCTGATGATGATAACTCTGGAATTTTTCATTTCAAGAGCTAGAAAAGATCACATAAAAGAAAGCACTTATATTGAGTCAAACATGGTCGTTTATGCAATTCAACACTGAAAATTATTCATCAGAGCATAAGTAATATTGATAGCATATCAAAATGGTGTATGATAAATGACACAGGAAAGAAGAAATTTGATTTCAATGACTAGCTAAGGTGAGTCATACCTCCAGAGTGACTATAAGAAGGTTTGGAAGCCTTCATTTTCACCATTTAAGTATTGTGAGAGTGTTATGGAGTGAAAAGGGAGTAATATTCTCTGAGTGATTGTGAGCAATCTAGGCGGCCATTCGATGTGTCGTCTATTCCAGGTAGTGGTCTAACCCTCATCTTGCATTCTATTACCTTTTCCAATTGTTTTTGGTGTGAAATTTTTTATTTTGGGTAAGCCCTAGGTAGTTTACTACGCCTAACGTTACCTCCTAGCGATGGAGGAGTGTTAAATTCTCTTCACAACTTGTAGGGGTGCGTTAGCATGCCCTGTGGGCCTTAGGGGGTAGAATTACGCTACCTGAGCACAAGTAAAACCCCAATGCATGATTTCTTATGGATTTTACCGCCGAACCAACTGATTTTTGGGTTATTTGATGCAAGTTTTGAGCCATAAGCATGAGACTTTGGAGGGAAAGAGCTCACGACAGTGAAGAACTACAAATGCTTAATGATCCGGCATGCTTACTTACTTTGTGTTGATGTTGTTTGATGAAGCATGCCATAATTGACTTGATGAGGGGTCAGGAATAACTTAGCTAGATTATCCAACGATGGGATGAACATCAAGGTGTGTGTAGGATCAGGGATCATGAGCTTGCGATCAAAAGAGATGAAAATTACTTTCTTACAAATTTATCGTGTAGGGGTGCATGAGTAAACTTGATTGGTGGCATATTAGATCCATGAACAACCCTTGATTTGGTCCACACTCATTGTAAGCCAGCCACTGGAGTAGTTAGTAATAGTGTCCCCATTGAGCAGATCAGGACTAGTCCTACGAGGGCCATACTTTGGATGATCGTGCACATGGCGGGTTCCAACAACATGGATGTAGCTACAAAAGCTCAGTTGTTACTAGACATTGACAGTTTGCAGCCCTAGATATTCAACTGGTGTGAGGGAGTTATTCACCAAGTGAAGGAAAAACTGACCACTTGCAAGACTCATACCCAAAGAAAATTTGAGTATGGTACTCTTATTACATTATTATTTCTTGAGAGAGTGCCCATGTTGAGGCCTTAGATTATTTTGGGTCAGGTTGATCCCAGGGAGTGAATGTTGAAAATGCAACAAGAAGATGGAGCTTAGTGAAAAGAAGTCGCCTTCACTAAGTGGGCTCGCAGGCTATTTTTGGCACAAAGTCTATTTTTAGACTACGTATATTTTTAGACATATGGATCATGGTCTATGAGTTGTAGGATGCTATTTATGGATGATTGGTCATGTTGGTAAAAATAGATGGACCTCTATTTTTAAACATATGGGCAGAGTCTATTTTTAGATTGCCAGTCTAAAAATAGAATAGTCGAATATTATTAGCTCTTAATAATATTTGGACAATAAATATTATCTTATCCTCTTGCAGCACTTCAGTTCGAGCTACGGATGTGGCACATGAAACTGCCAGAAGGAAATACGATTTTCCTATGGGTTAGTTGAGCTATTGCATGATGGACTTCAGTTAGAACTCAAGTGATTGAGTTTGGTGGAGTTGATTGAGGAGTTGATGGAGTTGTGTTCAGTTTGACTTAGTTGAACTAGTTGTATTTAGTCTAACTGCCAAATACACTAGTGATGAGTGATGTGAATTAATTATTAATTAATTCACTAATTATTAACTCATAAATCAACTAAAGAATACATCAGTTAACTTAGTGCATGGGCAGTTTAGTGGAGACAATTGTTAGAGGTGGGTGAAAGGGTGAGACAGATATCAGTTGTGACTATAGCTGTGCATGAGATTTGGACAATCATTGATTGAGATTGCCAATGAGGATTGCGCAGTACATGCCAAGGGAATTTGAACTTGGATCTGGTCTATTCTCAACTTGGATTGTGCAGTAGAGGCAGGCAAACAGTGGAGGAGATTTGAACCCGTGACTTGTTCAGATCTGAGCTAGTTTGTGTGTAGCAGGTGGAGATAGTACTGAGTACTTGTGAGGAGTATTGTACTATGTATTGTTACATGTTCTCTATCATTATAATATACAGATAGTTGGGGGTTTTAAGCTATATGATTTCCCCATTACATACTGTGTTGATATGTGTGATTGATGTTTCAATGTCCGCATGCGATTGTTTCTTAATTCCGCAAATTGATGATCAACGTAGAGGAGGTTATGTATTATGCATGCATTCTGCAAATAGTGTATAACCAGGATAATCTCTGTGAATAAGTGTTATATTATTCAAAATTTCTACATGGTATCAGAGCGAAGTTGATCATCAGATCTATTATTCAGAAAGTGATTACATTTTATTTCTTCAGGCAGAGTTTGTAATCGGGCCAGGTAGCCTCTGGATTCATCCTTCTTTTGGAAGGTGAGATATCCGGTAAATGCCCATACAATCAATCTCTGTATGAGAAATACTTTGTTCTCACGAATTGTATATTAGAAGTGATTGAGTTTTGAGCTGGTGGAATTCGAATTTGCAGCAGTGTTTTCTTGGTGTTGAAGTTGAAATGTCTTTCAACGGATTGCGATTGGAGTATGCCCTTGAAGGAAGCTCGAATTATATTGCATGGAAAGACAGGATGGAGGTGGTGTTAGATGACAATGGGTTGAAGGAGTTCATAGAGGCTGAGGTCCCAAAGCCTACTAATGCTGCTCATGTTGAGGCTTGGAAAAAGAAGACAACAAAGTGTCGAAGGATTCTGTTGGAGGGCGTCAAGGATCACATTGTATCCAGCCTGCATGGAAAGGCTTCTCCATACTTGATGTGGAAAGCATTGATAGATTTATTCCAAAGAAAGAGCGACCAGAGGAAGTTGGTGCTTAAGGATAAACTCAGAAACATTAAGTGTGAGAAAGGAGACAGTATGCCCAAGTATCTCACGAAGTTCACCCAATGCGGGGATGAGTTGGGACGTGTGGGGGTGATTGTCGATGATGAGGACTTGGTGAGCTTGGCTCTCCTCAGTCTTCCGAAGAGTTGGCATTCCTATCAGGACTCTGTCAATGGTCGGGAGAAATTTCCAGGATGGGAGAGACTTTGGTCTGATCTTGTGCAAGAGGAGATCAGGCAGAATACCGGGGACGAATCTTCATCAAAGGCATCTGATGAAGAAGATTGTGCTTTGACTGCCAAAGCAAAGAAGGGGAAGAAAAAGAAAGCTTCTCATTCCAGTGCGAAAGGCAAGAAGCAGGACATGTCCAAGGTGAAGTGCTTTCATTGTCACCAACACGGACATTATGCCACAAATTGTCCGCAGAAGAAGAAAAATAAGCAAGCTGCTGGATCTACAGCAGGAGAGGCCTTCGCCTCGCAGTTTGAGTTGGATTTTTTGTTGATCACATGCTTGGTATCAAGTGTGATGGGATTGGTATGGTTCTTGGACAGTGGTGCATCTTTTCACATGACAGGAGATCGAGATTTGCTTTTTGATCTGGATGAGAAAGATCTTGGAGTGCACATCGAGATGGGCGATGATGGTAGATACAGTGCGACCAGTATCAGTACCATTTCCTTTGAGAGGGAATCTGGTAAACCCTTCGTATTGAAGGAAGTGATGCATGTTCCAGGATTGAAGAAGAATCTTATCTCTGTGGCGATGTTAAAAGACAAGGGATATGATGTTGTCTTCAACGAGGGAAAGGCTTTCCTGCGCAGTAAGACAATTGGAGAAACCTGGAAGATAGGGGTTCGAGTCAAGAACCTTTATCAATTGCATGTAGATGGCTGTGCAGCATTGGCATGCAAGGCAGAAGGATTGGTGAACTAGGATGATGGCGAGCTGTGGCACCGGAGATTGGGCCACCTTCACCATGGAGCCTTGAAGATACTGCAGCAGATTTCTACTGGGCCTCCTAAAGGCACTCTTGCGCAGTCAGATCAGTGAAAGGGGTATACTTTGGGAAAATTTGTGAAAGCCACCTTTCACGAGAAGGATAGTCACACCACGACAATCCTTGAGAGAATTCACAGAGACGTGTGTGGACCTTTCTCAGTAGCTTCAACAGTAAATCACAAGTACTATGTGATCTTTGTTGATGATTTCTCTCGAAAGTGTTGGATCTTCTTCATGCAGAAGAAGAGCGAGACATACTCAAAGTTTTGTGAGTTCAAAGCACTGGTCGAGAAGGAATCGACGAAGAAGGTGAAGGCTCTTAGGAGCAACAATGGTGGTGAATTCATCTCTGGCGAGTTCTAGGACTTCTGCAGCGCAGAAGGGATTCGAAGAGAGCTCATAGCTCCCCATAACCCACAGTATAACGGGGTTGTTGAGCGGAAGAACAGAACGATCGTGGGTGCTGCATGGGTGATGTTGCATGATCAGGGCCTACCCCTTCACTTGTGGTGGAGGTATATAATACTGCAGTATATGTGCAGAACCATTGTCCTCACAAGATACTTGGCATGAGTACACCCGAGGAGGCTTATTCTAGTAAGAGGCCTGATATTTCCCATTTGAGGGATTTTGGTTCTGCTGTTTACATGCATGTGACGAAGGATACTAGGAAGAAGCTGGAGCCAACCGCAGAGGTTGGGATATTTGTGGGGTACACTCGTACGCCCCACAACTATCATGTGTATTTGCTAGATAGTCGCAAGACTGTTGTGCGACGGGATATCAAATTTCAGGAGGAGAAAGCCATGAAGTGTTCACTTGAGAGGGAGCCACACTTGCATGCAGATGAGGAGCTATTAGTTCCTAAGGATGAGCTTTAGGATGTGGATCAGCCACAAGATGAAGTACATGGAGTGGAAGAGACCACTGATGCAGCACCAACCATCAAAGGGCAAAAGCGCACTACAGAAGCTGAGCGATTGGCTCAAGATGCAGAGAAGGTTGTAGGACCACCTATAGCACAGCGCAGACAGAGACAGTCACCTAATCGGTACACTGGATACATGGCTCTTGTGATCAAATGTGTCATGACTGAGCCATCCTCTTTCAAGGAAGCTATGGAGGATCCTGCATGGGTAGATGCCATGGTGGAAGAGTATGATTCGATTGTCAGAAACAGTGCATGGGAGATTTTCCGAAGACCGGAGGGTAAGTTGCTGATCCTTGTACTTTATGTAGATGATTTGATTTTGACGGGAGATGATTTGTTGATACTTTCATGCAAGGAGGATCTCGCTAGAGAGTTTGAGATGAAGGACTTGGGCCTCCTTCATTATTTCCTGGGATTGGAAATTTGATAGCGCAGTGATGGACTATTTGTTTCTCAGGGTAAGTATGCCCAGGAGATACTGGAGAAGTTCAACATGCATGGCTGCAAGCCTGTTGATACTCCTCTTCCTAGAGGTTGGAGGAAGGAGGATGCTACTTTAGCAGAGGTAGTGGATGCCACTGTTTATCGACAATTGGTAGGGTCGCTTATGTATTTGGTCAATAGACAACCCGATATATGCTATGCTGTTAACCAGCTTTCACAAGCTATGGTTAATCCAACCAAGCTCTTCTGGAAGGCAGGCAAGCATGTAGTGCGTTATCTAAGAGGCACATCGAGATATGGATTGTAGTATAGACAGGAGGATGAGGTGAAGCTATATGGCTTCACAGATGCAGATTGGGCAGGGAGCCCAATGGACAGAAAGAGCACATCTGTAGGGATCTTCAGTATCAGGTTGACAGTAGTTTCTTGGTACAACAGGAAGCAGAGATCCGTGGCACTCAGTTCAGGAGAGGCCGAGTATATGGCAGCAAGTTTGGCTACATGTGAGGCTATATGGACGAGGAAGATCCTGGTTGGGTTGTTCGGGTCACACTTGGAGCCTACTGTGATTTATTGTGATAAAAATAGTTGCATTAAACTCTCGGCTAATCCAGTATTTCATGATAGATCCAAGCACATCGACATCAAGTACCATCATATCAGAGATTGTGTGCAGCGGAGAATCATGTTATTTTCATACATTCCCACGGAGGATCATGATGTTGATATCTTGACGAAGGCGCTCACCAGGAGCAAATTCGAATACCAAAGAGGTAGGATAGGGGTTGCAGATAATCCATATCTTGTTGAGAGGGAGTGTTGAAAAGGCAACAAGATGATGGAGCTTAGTGAAAAGAAGTCGCCTTCACTAAGTGGGCTCGCAGGCTATTTTTGGCGCAAAGTCTATTTTTAGAATATGTTTATTTTTAGACATATGGATCATGGTCTATGAGTTGTAGGATGCTATTTCTGGATGATTGGTCATGTTGGTAAAAATAGATGGACCTCTATTTTTAAACATATGGGCGGAGTCTATTTTTAGATTGCCAGTATAAAAATAGAACAGTTGAATATTATTAGCTCTTAATAATATTTGGACAATAAACATTATCTTATCCTCTTGCAGCACTTCAGTTTGAGCTACGGATGTGGCACATGAAACTGCCAGAAGGAAATACGCTTTTCCTATGGGTTAGTTGAGCTATTGCATGATGGACTTCAGTTAGAACTCAAGTGATTGAGTTTGGTGGAGTTGATTGAGGAGTTGATGGAGTTGTGTTCAGTTTGACTTAGTTGAACTAGTTGTATTTAGTCTAACTGCCAAATACACTAGTGATGAGTGATGTGAATTAATTATTAATTAATTCACTAATTATTAACTCATAAATCAACTAAAGAATACATCAGTTAACTCAGTGCATGGATAGTTCAGTGGAGACAAGTGTTAGAGGTGGGTGAAAGGGTGAGACTACTATCAATTGTGACTATAGCTGTGCATGAGATTTGCACAATCATTGATTGAGATTGCCAATGAGGATTTCGCAGTACATGCCAAGGGAATTTGAACTTGGATCTGGTCTATTCTCAACTTGGATTGCGCAGTAGAGGCAAGCAAACAGTGGAGGAGATTTGAACCCGTGACTTGTTCAGATCTGAGCTAGTTTGTGTGTAGCAGGTGGAGATAGTACTAAGTACTTGTGAGGAGTATTGTACTATGTATTGTTACATGTTCTCTATCATTATAATATATAGATAGTTGGGGGTTTTTAGCTGTATGCTTTCCCCATTACATACTGTGTTGATCTATGTGATTGATGTTTCAATGTGCGCATGCGATTGTTTCTTAATTCCGCAAATTGATGATCAACGTAGAGGAGGTTATGTATTATGCATGCATTCCACAAATAGTGTATAATCAGGATAATCTTTGTGAATAAGTGTTATATTATTCAAAATTTCTACAGCGAAGGCAGGGGCGATGGGATTCCCTAGTTCCTTAGACTAGAGGGGGACCAATTTGACACTTCTTCGAAGATGATTTATTTGATTGGCTTAGCAGCCAGATTCACATGATCAATGATTATTCCTATGAGGAAATGGATTTCATATGAGATCCAGAACTGATGTTTCCACCTGGCACTAAGTGGGGGCCATAAGGTAAGAATATTTCATTGGAGTACAAAAACTATTTTTTAACTTTTGAAAGCTATGTAATTCTTTTTATTTATGGGTGAAAAAGTACTAACATGAGAATTTTCTTAACACAAATGTGGCACCAGTATGTCTTGCGAGCATGCCCCGTCAAGCGAGGTGGGGGCACCAGCAACCTGGGGTTGGAGAGGGTGCGGCAGCCGCCTAAGAGGGAGATGACATGCAGAGTCTCCATGAGGTTCTTAGGAACCTTAAAATTCTAAGCATGGGTGTACCACCTCTTCCCATGAGGGAGATACCTACCCATATGCAGCGACACACAGTGGGTGTGCCTGAGTGATTTCTGGTTCCTCTTAGAGGTTAGCTAGAATTTTTCTGAGTTTTCATGAGCAATAGTCTTGGCAGTAGCATGGTATAGCCAGTGGGTGTCATAACGAGGCTTAGTAAAGCCATTTTGTACTTAAAACACCCAAGTTTTGGGAATTTTTTTATGTAAAGGACTGGAATTGATATATATATATATATATATATATATATATATATACACATATATATACATATATATATACACATATATATATACATATATTTTGGTTATTTATCATGTAAATGTGTTTTTTAATGTTTTGTAAATTTTTAATAGTGTAAAATTTTACTTTCATGCATGTATCTATAATGAATGATACAAATTCCAATCTAAAACATAATTTTCTAATGAGTCAACGACTATACTAAATTCATGAGGAATGCTTTCATATGTAATAAACTCAAATTTGTGTTCCAAGAGTCGTACCCTTAAATAATGACATAACAATATTGGATTATGAATGTGATAATGATTTTTCAATTGCATAACGATTAGATGAGGGTCTAACTTGACCACCAGATTGGAGATGTCCCAAGATGATGCTTCAGTGAGAAGTCTAATTACAGACATATATTCAGCAATATTGTTGTTGGCATTGCTAAGGAAAACTCCCCCAGAACAAAGTAGTTCTAACTCAGGTATGTAAATCACCCAAGCAGTTGATGCAATGTGCCGTGTGTGATGACTAGCACAATCTGTGTATCCTACATATGGCAATGGTGCTGAATACACCTGCGCAACAAGAGACATGCATGAGACAAATACTCATAAAATTCCAAAAAATACAGTCACAAGAAAAAGAGAACAACTTATAAATACATAAAATTACAAAGCAAATGCCTAGTGCAATACTAAGCATAATACTTTTTCTAATAGAGCCCATTTTGGGGCTCCGTGAGCAGGATTCCTTCATAATAATGAAGTTCATAGGTACCTTTTGAGAGGTCCTTAGTGACGACATATGGACCAATCCACAATGGTTGAATCATTCCTACCCCTAAGAGGTCATTCTTTTGATCATAATGTAGAACAAGATCACCCTCTTGGTAAGAACAAGGCTTGACATTTTTGTCATATTGGGCTTTGACTCGATGCTTGTGGGCTTTGAGGGCTAATGCAGCATATCAACGAGTCTCATCCAACTAATTGAGAGATAGTAAGTGCTCTTCTTTAATAATGGTTTTAGGCAAGAGTTTAACAACGAGTTTCAGTGAAATAATATGACACTTGATAGGCAGCACTAATTCCAAGCCATAAGTGAGTTGGAAAGGTGTAAATCCTATAGTAATTTTTATTGAGGTTCGATATGACCAGAATGCAAGATATAACATATGGTTCCAGTGGGTTTTTTCATTACCTACTAACCAGCGGATCATGGTTTTTAGGATACTGTTAACGGATTCCACTTGGCCATTAGCCTAGGGGTAGTAGGAGGAAGAATGTTCTTGCCTAAAACAGAGCAACGATGTTAAGTCAGACATTATGCGGTTTTGAAAGTGAGAACCATGGTCTGTAACGATCATGCGGGGCACACTGAAATGACAGATCACCTGATTAGATATGAATAACGTCGCGGTTTCTCCATTGACCTAGAAAGTGGAAATGGATTTAGCCCATTTCATAAATTATTCCACAACCAAAATAATGTAGTTGTTTCCATCAAATGAAGTGGGGTTTCATGTGATGAATTTGATGCACCACTTGGAAAAGGGGCCGATGGACATGATTGGGTATGGGGGGCCTGTGGTGCGTGCATTTTCTTCGTAAATATTTGACAAGCATGACACTACTAGATTGCCTTGATACAATTGTTAAACAAGGTCGGACAGTAGTACCCTACGAGTAGAATTTTATGCGTAGCATCCATGCCAAAAAGATGACCGCCACATGCCCTAGCATGGCAATCATTTAAAACGTTTTTCACCTCTTCATGAGTGAGGCAACGCCGAAGAACTGTATCAATGCCATGACAATATAAAGTATCATTCAGCACTAAATAGTGCCTAGCTTGGTGGCTAATGTGACGACGGTCACTTGATGATATATCAAGGCGAAATTGTTAATCTTAGAGGTAGACAAGAATGTCACTATACCAAGGGTTAGTTGAGTCGATCAGATAAACAGATTCATCCAGAAGAGGATCATGGTTTATCTCATTTGGATCGACTATGGGAAGATATGACAATAGTTCCGGAAAGACTAAGGATTTTTTCGCCTTGGCAGTGGCAAAAACCAAATCAAATTGCTAGAGGATAATAATCCATTTGGAATATTTTCCTCCGATAACTTGTTTAGACAAAATGTGTCTCATGGGATTCCCCAAAGTGATGAATGTAGTATGTCATAGTAGTATATAGTGTCAGAAGCGATTTATAGCAAAGACAACTACCAAGGAAAAATTTTCCACATGTGAATATTGGAGTTCGGGTCAAGTGAGGCCTTTAGAGGGATAATAGATCACATGCTCACTAGGATCATCATGGGTTTGAACTAACACCAGACCAATGGAGGATGGCGAAGCTACCAAGTATAAGAGAAAGTCGCACGCATAGTTGGGAGCACTAAGCAATGGGGCAGATATAAGTGCCTCTTTCAAGGCATCAAATGATTGTTGGGCTTGATCATCCCAAAAGTATGATACTCCTTTATTCAGTAGGTGCATAAAGCCTTTCATCATCTTGGCATAGTTCACAATGAATCGTCATAAGAAGTTTTCTTTCCCTTGCAAATGTTGGAGTTGTAAAGTGAATTGTGGCAAGGGAAATTGAGTAATTGCCTTTACCTTATCAACATCAACCCTAATCCTGTGTTTGGAGACAATGAAACCAAGTAGGTGACCAGACTCAACAAAGAATACACATTTATGCGGATTCAGACATATGTTATAGAACCTGCACCTAAGAAAAATTGCTCGAAGATGAACTAGGTGTTGGGTTTGCTTCTTGGAATGTGCTGGAAGGTTGTCCAAATAAGCTTGAACAATGTGTTTGATATCATGGAATACGTAGTCCATGGCCCATTGAAAGGTTGCTCCATAATTCTTTAAACCGAATGGGAGTTTTCTATATGAAAATATTCCCCAAGGGAAAATGAAGGAAGTTTTTTGTTGATCTGCGAGTTTTATGGCGATCTGGTTATAGCCTAATAAAACATCCATAAAGGAGAAGAATTCGCAACTAGAAATATCATCGATTATCTGGTCAATGAACAATGTTGAACAATTATATTTTGGACACACAATGTTCAAATCCTGGTAGTCGACAAAGACCTGGATGGTACCCTATTTTTTATCTATAGGAACCAGATTAGAAACCCATTCCATTAAGGGAACAGGATAAACGAAACCAGCATGTTATAAATTTTCCACCTCAGTCTTGATGGCTGCAGTCTTGCGGGGGTGAAATAGTCAGATTCTATGGCTGATAGGCCTGGCATTTTCATAAACCTTGATCTCATGCTCGAAAATAGATGGATCTATGAAAGGAATTTCCTCATAAGACCAAGAGAATAAATTTTGAAATTCCTCGAAAAGGTACGTGAAACTTGAAATTTCCTCAGAATTGCAATTAGCTCTAGTCTGTATATTTTCCATGTTGCCTCTCTTGACTGAGATATCAATAAGAATTCTCCTTGAAAATTTTCCCACATTCCCTTTCAAATCCAAAGTTTGGACGGTTGTATAACTCGAGGGAATGACCTTCACTGGTTCAAAGGATAGGATTTATAAATGGGTCGTGTCTAAACCAGATATCAAAACATGATGGTGAGATTTTTCCCAATGTCACTTCTCTAAACACATGATCTCTTGAATAGCTTCATCTAAAGGTAGGACTTGATTGAGGAGATCATTAGAAGGAGTAGTTGTGGGAGAGGAGATGGTATTGTTGGGCATGACCAAAATGACAAGAGAATCAGATGCAGATTGAATGGTGTGATAGGCTAATTCGACTAGTGATAGCGACATTTGTTCTCCATATGAGTCAATGTCCCAAGGGGCCGAGAGGATCTAGGGATCAGCTGGGTCATGAGGAATAATGGAGACCATATAAATCGTCTGCAGAATTGCAGGCGGTGAGAGGAAAGAAACCCATCAAGGAAGAACCCTTCGAAAGACTGGTACCAATACTGACATAAGAGTGAGGTATGCCACCCACTAAAGGTACAGTGCCACCAGGTAATGAGGAGTAATCAGGGGTGCAAAAGGACAGTTGGTCCACTGTGATTATTCCTCCATCCAATGGAAATAGGATGATGTGGAAAACTGTAGACACGATGGAAGTCATGGCATAAGTACAACTACAACCAAAAAGAAGATTATAGTCGAGTTTTTGATCCATGACTTTAATGTCCACCATTACCATTTTCCCACTCAAAGTGATGGGGTAGTCAGAAAGGTAACCTTTTGGGATGAATGTATGGCCATCAAATTATTTAAGAGAATTTGATGGCAGACAGAGGGTTGGAGAGCCCAAGGCAATCCAACATGAAGTAGACTCATGACACAAGTTGAAGCGCCTTCATCAATGCCAATTCTATGTACACCTTATCCTTTCAGAAAACTTTGCACCTAAAATGTAAGCTCGTATGAAGGGGGCAGTTTACATTTCTCCATGTCGAATATTGCTAGCATGGAATCCTGAAGGTCTACCACACCGATAGCCAAAAGAAAATATTTCCTTTGTGTTGGACAAGTTTGCAATACTTCGAGTGCAGACATAGTGAACGATGCTTGTGTGTTATGAAACCATCTCACAAAAAAGATAGAAAAGATAGATCAACGCCTTAGAATTTAGTCTCTTCGAGGGGGAAACCTCCTTTACATTACACAAATGAAAAATTCTTGGATGATTCAAATGACAAAACCTCCTTTCTATATATAGGAGTCTAAGGGGTCACAATATAACCAAACTGACTTAACAATAATAATATAAAGGCACAAAAATAACAATAGTGGGATTCTATGGGGCACAATAATAACAATATGGGGGAAATACGGGCACAACAATAACAATAAGGGATACAACGACAACAACAATGGGGGGAATCACTAGTATTATAGGGACCTAACATGCCCCTCTCGTTGAAAAAAGTGTTGTCCTCAACACTTGAGTAGTTTTGGATGCTTCTATATAAAATTATCATCCTCCCATGTAGAATCTTCAATGGGTAAGTTCTTCCACTTGATGAGATACTCTGAAATTGATTGATTTTTTAGCTATCAAGTTCTTGTTTCTTTGAATGCTTTAGGTTTCAATATGATTTTTCCTTCCTCATCAAGTTCTAGCAATATTGTTTGAACTGGAAGCTTGTCACCTATAACCTTCTTTACGCATGAAACATGGAAAACTGGGTGCACTTGGGAAGCTGCAAGAAGCTCCAATTTGTATGCCATAGTACCTATCTTTTGCAACTGCCTTATCTGGATTATAATTTCTCATTTACAGATTGGTGTTCGAGTCTCCACTGAACGGTTTGTCATTTCCAGATCGGATATCGCTGCATTGGATTTTCACCACTATTGGTCTTCACCACTGTTAGTTGCTGTTATGGTTGTTTCCTCGACTCCTGGGGTATTAGGCCATGGTCATTTATCATTGTCAATTGGTCATATGGGAGATTGTACGGGTGATAATACTTTGGTGATAATTAATTATCCTTCTTAGCTTACTTGAGGGACATTTGTTTATATGATTGTAGCCATAGGAATACCCAATCACCTACATCAAAACTTCTTTCGCTACGATGTTGATCTACCTATTGTTTCATTCTATTCTACGCCAAGGTGAGGTTATCCTTTAAGAGTTGGAGAACTTGTTGTTGATGATCGATGTGATCTTCCACTGCTTGAACCTTAGAATTTTCTCTTAAATATGATGTGATGGATGGTGGATGCTATCCATAAAGTGCCTTAAATGGGGCCATTTTTGTTGCAGTATGGAAGGAAGTGTTATACCACCATTCAGCCAAAGGCAACCATTTGACCCATTGTGTCTATTTATCAGATACAAAGCAATGAAGATATCCTTCCAAACATTTGTTTACTATCTCAGTTTTCCCATCAGATTGACGATGATAAGATGAGATATGAGCTAACTGAGTACCAAGACAAGAAAATAATTCTGTCCAAAAATTTCCAGTGAAAATGGGACCTCTGTCGCTTACAATAATCTTTGGGTTTCCATGTAGCTTTTGAATTTTTTCCATAAATGCAGTAGAAACTGTACTTGCTTTAAATGGATGAGATAATGCACAAAAGTGTGCATACTTGGTAAGTCTGTCAACTACCACCATGATAACACTCTTTCCTTTGGACTTGGGTAAACCTGTGATAAAATCCATTGAAACCTCCTCCCAATGTTGGATTGGAATGGATAAAGGTTGCAATAGTCCTCGGGTCTTAATTGTTTCAACTTTATTTTGTTGGCAAACCAAACATTCCACCACAAAATTTTTAATATCTGATTTAAGGGCAACCAAAAAAAATCCTTCTTAACCCTGTGATAGGTTTTTAGAAATCATGAGTGCCCTCCTAAGGGAGAGGTGTGCAATTCCCTAAAAATCGTTTGTTTGAGTTGGGAATTCTTACATAGGTATAACCGATCCTTGTATCATAATGAATCATTTTTCCAGCTAAATGTATCAGATGTACTAGGATCTTGTTGTATCTTTTGAATGAGTGCCCACAATTCCTCATCATTCTTCCATTCATCCCTTGCTTTGTTTATCCAATCTGGTTGGATAACAGAAATGTGATCAGGAGCTCAGGACCAAGTGTCGTAAAATGGTAAAAAATGAAAGTGCTCAGAACTGATTTGAACCTAAATAAATAGATAGAGCTCATCCTCCTGATTCTGGCACCACAAACGGTTCGAAAAATGGTCTCCGTATGCAGAAGTTATGCCAAAAACAAAATCGCCCAATGACTCTTAATTTTTGAATTTTTTCAAAAAAATTAAAAAAAAAAAATATTCCACAGAATATTCCTTTTTGGGCAGCCAATCACAGGTTGCCACGTGGCAAGCCCAGAGGCCGCCATGTGGCCCAGGGTGACATCAGCATTATGGGTGCATATGCGTTTAAAATTTTTGGTCGACTTGTGGTTTGAACCCACGACCTCCTAACAAACATTACAGCGCTTTACCATTCCACCACATGGGTCAGTCATGGTATGAGTGCGGCGGGAATATCTTATGAAGTTTGTTGCTGTTTAAGGCAGGGCCCGAAGGGGGCCAGCCCCCATTCCATGTGACCCTCGCCCCATAACCGCGGGCCTAATTTTAACCACCAGTCAGCGCGCAATCCGAGGAAAACTGCCAGTTAATATAAATGCATTCACATGCGCATTAAAGACCGACAGTTAAATCTGATGGTCAGGTCAGGATTTGGCAGAGATTTTGGCAGAGGTGGCGAATTTGGTGGTATCGTCATATTTGGTGGGCCTATCTGGCAGTAACTAAAGTTTTAACTGGAGTTTTTCTAGGGGCAGACTTGTGAAACTTTAATGAGCCATAACTTTGGCAAGGAAAGTCCTTTTTGGACGAATTTTATTTATTTATTTTGGGTCTGTTCAACCTTCTGAAGCCATTGGCATAGGTTTCATAGCCATCTAAGGTCATTTGCAGGTGATTTTGCTTCGTGGAAGTTCCAGGAGCCACCAAGGCTAAATCAATTTGGGAGCTGCATTGGGAATTGTGCAGCCAGTGAATGTGGAACGAAGGTCATTCCTGAAGTTTTTCAACATTCTTAATCCATTTCTACAGCTCATTTTTCCTGTTGAGGCATTCTTCTCACTGTTTAGTTTCAGGGAAGCTTTCAGGGCCACCAGGGCCATTTCAGTGCTTGAGCTGTTTGGGGGCTATGTTCATCCATTTTTGGTGATTCAAAAGCCTATGTCTGCTATTTTCGACCTTCTGAGTCTAATGGAAGAGGTTTCAGAACCAATTGATGTCATCTTAACCTCGAAATTCTCCATGCAAGTTTAAAGGGCCACTAGGGCCAATTGGGGAAAGTACTGTATAAGGTACAATTTCACTGTTTAGTGTTTGGGAAAGAGCATGTTTAGCTAATTCCTATCTTCTGATTCTATATCTATAGTTAGATCTATCTTTCGAGACACTCATATTCTTGTATTAGCCTTTGTAGCATTTTTAATATAAGAGGACAAGCCTAGTTTGAGAGGTTTGGTCCAGCAGATGTAGCCCAGAGGGGGTGAACTGCTTTATCATTTTGATGTCTTTATTTGCTGAAGATGATATGCTAAACAAAACTGATATAAAGTGTTAAACAACAAATATACATAACTTGCATACACACATAATCACCTATTCAGCTGCAGAAAGTTATTTGTCTTATTCCGCAAGACATCAAACTTCAAGTATGTGTATGTCAAAGACTTCTAAGTGTTTACTTCGTTATTTCTTTAGGCAGAGCCTGTAGAGGGCCAGGTAGCCTCTGGAACTCATCCTCTCTTTAGAGGTGACATGTCCGGTGAATGCCCCTGTAGTCTATCTCTGTATAAGAAATAAGAAGTTTTCACATTTTCAGAGGTCACTTGGAGTGTATAACTCACATTTGAAATTATGGGAAATGGATACCTTGCACCCTTAAACAAGTACATTCCATTTTCAGATCAGATGGTATCAAAGCACTAGGTTTGCTTGACTGACATCACTAGCTTGATTGTGTAGCTTGAAAGGTGTCTTAAGCAGTGTTGAAGATTGACTTCTTTATTATTCTGCAAACTACTTGTTGTTTGAGTTTGCTGAAGCTCTTTTGTTCATTTTTATAATGACAACTTCCATAAGTGAGTTCTCAAAATCGTCCTCCTTCACAAGATTTTTTGATAAAGGCTTGAAGCAAGAATTTTTCATCATGATGAATATGGTGAGGGAAATGTATGAGGATGAAAGAAAGAGCTCTAGACTTCAAGAGCAGTTGAATTCCATGAGGGAAGAGAAGCAGTTGCGTTCTGACCAATTTCAGGAAATGGAAATCCAACTTCATATTGCAAACATGAATCTGGAAAGGATGCATGAGTTGGAGACACAACTCCTTGTAGCCAAAGAAGCCTTAGCCATGTATAAGCTTGAAGAAGAGGTAAACAATTCTAGTTTGTCTTCAAATTCTTATAAGAATGTTTATGTTGGTTCTTTTGAGAAACATACCAGAGGCATAGGGTCCAAGTTGATGTCCAAAATGGGATATGAAGGAAAAGGATTGGGCAAACATGCACAGGGTATAGTTGAGCTAATAATGGTTGAGGTAAGGCCTAAGTATTTGGGTCTTGGCTATGGACAATCTTATGGAGAAAGTTCCAAAGCATCCATGAAGGCAATTGAAACAATTCCTAGAAGGAGTTTCATTTCAAGTTCTCTATCTCAAGGTTTTAAAGGTTGTATCCTTGAGGAATGCAATAGTTTGAAACATACCTTGCAAGAAGAAGGTGTGCATAAGAATGAACTTGAAAAAGAGAATTGTGAAAGATCGAAAACCACTGAAGGGATTGATGGTGTTCCAAAAGGAGATTCTCCTTCATTTGATTCACCTCCTCATGAAGGTAATGAAGGTGAAAGAGAAATGTATCAATCTGATTTCAATCATATTTCCTTTGATCATGTAAAGCATGGAAAATTTCCACACAAGCATTGGAAAAGAATTGCATGTTCTTTTTGTGGTTTGGTTGACCATAGTGTTTCTAGATGTTGGAAAAAAATGGCAACATACAGGAAACTTTTGAAGGAAAGGAGGCAAGAAGCCAAAGTTCCATTGAACAATGCAAATCATGCTGTTAAGAAGATGAACATGTGTTGCACTTATTGCCATATGCATGGACATACTGTTGAAAGGTGTTGGACTCTGAATCCAACAATGCTTCCACGAAAGTTGAAGAAATTGGAGAAAGAGTATGGCAAGAATGGGAAGGAAGTTTCCATCATTGATATGTGTCAGGATGATACACATGTTGATATTGATGTGCAGTTAAAGGAAGCGCCTTTGAAATGGATTGGTAAGAAATGTTAGAATTCTTATCCAATTAAAGTTGCATGTCTTTTGATTGAATGCATTTCTTTGTTAAGAGAATGCAAGTTGCAAGATGGAAAAAGCTGAGTATGAGACTCACTTCTATTTCAGCTCTTGTCACCCACATGTGTTTTTATTGGGTTGATGTACCTGTTGGTCTTAGAAAAGAAGAGTTGAAGTTGCACCTGTACATAGATGTTGTAGGTGTGTTTGTCGAACAGTATATAGTTCATTGTTTTTGATACATACAAGTGTTTGTAAATGTATCTTGTTGTTGGTCGACTAGTGTCGCTTGTGAGCACACTTTTACATTGTCGATTGTGTCACACATTGATTATCGACTTGTGTCGATTGTGGTGCACATGTTTGGTCGACTTGTGTCGGTTGTGTACACAATTGTTATGTTGATGGTTGAGTCCATTGTTCAGCATATTTCAGGACAAATAGTTGTTGATGATTTTCTTGTTGCACAAGATGCCTTTGGTGTCATTTGGTGCAGGGAAGGAATTTGGTGCAAAGTTGTGCATAATTCTATGAGCTGGAAAAGCATGCAAGCAAAGAGGGCTCAAATTTCAGCATGGTTCTCTACTTCTTTTGAGAAGTTTTTTCAGCAAGTATCCCAAGAGTTTGGGATGAGCATTTGCAGTACATTGAGCATGCTACAGCCAGTAAAATCCTTCTCATTTGGGAGGCAGCTCTTCTTCTGGAGCGGAGGTACCATGGATGGGCATCATGATAGTTGGCAAGCCCACATGTTTAAAGGAATATTTAAGCTCATATATCAGCAAGTATCATTGCTGGTTTCTGCAAATTTTCAGTTTGTCTGGCGAACAAGCTTGGTCGGGATTCGACAAGTACTTGGCTTATGCAGCAAGAAGTTGCCATGACGACAGTTGGCAAGGCAATATATTTTGGCATCAGTATGCTCTTTTGGCTGAACGGAAGAGGATATTTCTGTTCTTCAAGTGTTGTACAGTTCAGTTCAGAGATTCAATAAGCTTTTGGGGACCAAAAGCCCTCTCATTTGGGAGGTGTGATTAGGAGCTCAGGACCAAGTGTCGTAAAATGGTCAAAAATGAAAGTGCTCAGAACTGATTTGAACCTAAACTACCAAATAGATCTCATCCTCCTGATTCCGGCACCGCAAATGGTGCGAAAAACGGTCTTCGTATGCAGAAGTTATGCCAAAAAAAAAATCGCCCAATGACTCTTAATTTTTGAATTTTTCAAAAAAAATTAAAAAAATATTCCACAGAATATTCCTTTTTGGGAAGCCAATAATAGGTTGCCACGTGGCAAGCCCAAAGGCCACCACGTGGCCCAAGGTGACATCAACATTATGGGTGCATATGCGTTTAAAATTTTTGGTTGACTTGTGGTTTGAACCCACGACCTCCTAACAAACATTACAGCGCTTTACCATTCCACCACATGGGTCAGTTATGGTATGAGTGCGGCGGGAATATCTTATGAAGTTTGTTGTTGTTTAAGGTGGGGCCCGAAGGGGGCCAGCCCCTAAGGGCCAGGCCCCATTCCATGTGACCCTCGCCCCATAACCGCGGGCCTAATTTTAACCACCAGTCAGCGCGCAATCCGAGGAAAACTGCCAGTTAATATAAATGTGTTCACATGCGCATTAAAGACTGACAGTTAAATCCGGCAGTCAGGTCAGGATTTGGCAGAGATTTTGGCAGAGGTGGCAAATTTGGTGGTATCGCCATATTTGGCGGGCCTATCTGGCCGTAACTAAAGTTTTAACTGGAGTTTTTCTAGGGGCAGACTTGTGAAACTTTAATGAGCCATAACTTTGGCTAGGAAAGTCCTTTTTGGACAAATTTTTTATTTTTATTTTGGGTCTCTTCGACCTTCTGAAGCCATTGGCACAAGTTTCACAGCCATCTGAGGTCATTTGCAGGTGATTTTGATTCGTGGAAGTTCCAGGAGCCACCAAGGCTAAATCAGTCTGGGAGCTACATTGGGAATTGTGCAGCGAGTGAATGTGGAACGAAGGTCATTCTTGAATTTTTTCAGCATTCTGAATCCATTTCTACAGCTCTTTTTTCCTTTTGAGGCATTCTTCTCACTGTTTAGCTTTAGGGAAGCTTTCAGGGCCACTAGGGCCATTTCAGTGCTTGAGCTGTTTGGGGGCTATGTTCATCCATTTTTGGTGATTCAAAAGCCTATGTCTGCTATTTTCGACCTTTTGAGTCTAATGGAAGAGGTCTCAAAGTCAATTGAGGTCATCTTCACCTCGAAATTCTCCATGCAAGTTTAAAGGGCCACCAGGGCCAATTGGGGAAAGTACTGTATAAGGTACAATTTCACTGTTTAGTGTTTGGGAAAGAGCATGTTTAGCTAATTCCTATCTTCTGATTCTGTATTTACAGAAAAATCTATCTTTCGAGACACTCATATTCTTGTATTAGCCTTTGTAGCATTTTTAATACAAGAGGACAAGCCTAGTTTGAGAGGTTTGGTCCAGCAGATGTAGCCCAGAGGGGGTGAACTGCTTTATCATTTTGATGTCTTTATTTGCTGAAGATGATATGCTAAACAAAACTGATATAAAGTGTTAAACAGAAAATATACATAACTTTCATACACACATAATCACCTATTCAGCTGCAGAAAGTTATTTGTCTTATTCCGCAAGACATCAAACTTCAAGTATGTGTATGTCAAAGACTTCTAAGTGTTTACTTCGTTATTTCTTTAGGCAGAGCCTGTAGAGGGCCAGGTAGCCTCTGGAACTCATCCTCTCTTTAGAGGTGACATGTCCAATGAATACCCCTACAGTCTATCTCTGTATAAGAAATAAGAAGTTTTCACATTTTCAGAGGTCACTTGGAGTGTATAGCTCACATTTGAAATTATGGGAAATGGATACCTTGCACCCTTAAACAAGTACATTCCATTTTCAGATCAAAATGGCACAAAGAAATGCTCCCATGTCCTCATCCTTTCTTGAGAGTGCATCTGCCACAACATTTTGCTTCCCTTTTTTGTAGATGATTTAAAATTCATAACCCAACATCTTTGTGACCCATTTTTGTTTCTCTTCTGAAGATAACATTTGTTCTAAGAAGTATTTAAGGCTATCATGATCTGTTTTTACCTTGAAGTGTCTTCCCATTAGGTAGGGTCGCCATTACTTAAGTGCATGTAGTATTTCCAATAGTTTCTTCTCATAAATAGCATTGTGTAAATACTTTCCTTTGATTGGACGACTTTCAAAAGCAATGGGTCTTTCTTCTTGCATTAAAACAACATCAATTCCATTTCCTGAGGCATCACATTCCACAATAAAGGTTTTTGTGAAGTTCGGTGTAGTTAAGACTGGTGCTTGGCACATTGCCTCCTTAAGATGTGCAAAGGCCTTCGTTGCTTCTGAAGTCCATGAAAATGCATCTTTCTTCAATAATGTTGTTAGAGGTGCTGCTATTCTCCCATAATTCTTAACAAACTTGTGATAATACCCTGTCAACCCGAGAAATCCTTGTAGATGCTTAATGGATGTCAGGATTTTCCATTCCTTAATGGTTTTAATTTTGCTAAGGTCTACCTTGACACCTTCATGAGATACAATATGACCTAGATATTCCGCCTCTTGTACTCCAAAGAAACATTTGGAAAATTTTGCATATAATTATTTCTCCTTCAATAGTTTGAGCACCATGTCAACATGTTGGACATGATCCTTCCGAGACTTGTTGTAGATTAGTATATCATCAAAAAATACTAACACAAATTTTCTAAGGAAGGGTTTGAAAATGGAATCATCAAACCTTGAAATGTAGAAGGTGCATTAGTAAGGCCAAAAGGCATGACCAAAAATTCATAATGACCCTCATGAGTTCTAAATGTTGTTTTTGGAATGTCTTTAGTCTTCATTCTGATTTGATGACATCCTGAACGAAGATCCAACTTGGTGAATTAAATTGATCCATGCAATTCATCCAATAATTCATCAATGACAAGAATGGGAAATTTATCTTTAATAGTGAGCTTGTTGAGCCCCCTATAATTTCGACACATGCGCCATGATCCATCCTTCTTGTGAACCAATACTACTAGAGTGGAGAAAGAACTTTGACTCAGTTGAATTATACCAGCCTCTAGCATTTTTGCAACCATATGTTCAATTTCACTCTTGTGGACATAGGGATATCTGTAAGGCCTGATGTTTGGAGAAACACCACCTAGAATCAAATTACTAGTATGATCATGATCACAAATAGGTGGGAGGCCTTTGGGAGTCTCAAATACCTTAGAATGATTGTCCAAGACTTTTTGGAGATCTGGAGAAATGGATGATTTCAATGTGGGAACCTCTAGTGAACATAATTGTGCAATTATGCTTCGTTTTTCTTTCTTAGAAGCTTTGTCATTCCGTTAGAGCTTATTATCTTTCCCAGTTTCCTTGGGATACCCCTTAATTCAACTTCCTTTCCTTCTGAAGAGAATTTCATGAAAAGTTCTTGAAAATTAAAATCTATTGTACCCAAGGATTATAGCCATTGGAATCCTAGTACAATATCAGCACCACCCATTGGAATGGAAAGCATTGGGATATTCAATACATATTCTCCCATGGATAGCTTGATATTATGGCACTTTCCTGAGAAATTTATGGTTCCTCCACTTGCAACCATCACTTGACACTCTGGTGCTGGATATAGGAAGCAATTCAATTCCTTGGCTATCTTACAATGAATAAAATTATGGGTACTTCCCGAATCAATCAACACTATTACCTTTTTCTTCTTGATATCCCCTTCTATCTTGATAGTTTGAGGAGTGGTAATTCCAACCAATGCATTACAAGATATGGTCGGATTCATTTCTTATTTTCCTAGGGTTTGTTCCTAGTGTATATCCTCTTCTTTTGACGTTTCTTGTTCCTTTTCTTCCTCCTCTTCACAGTCTATGTAGAATAATTTCTTCTCGGCACACTTATGACCTTTAGTTTATTTTCTATCACAATTGTAAAAAAGCCCTTTTTCTCTTTTTCCTTCGAATTGTGGAAGGCTAGGGGCAGCAACACTTCCATCTTTATGATTGTCAATGGTAGGCTTACTTGTTGCCATAAGTTTGCTTTCCATTTTCCTTGCCAACCTGAATGCCTTCTCCAATGAATCTAGTTCCCAAAGGTGAACCTCTTGTTGGATGTTATCTTTTAAAGTCCCTATGAACACATCAATCCTATGCTCCTATGGAATATCTTTTACCCTTATATTCAATTTTTGGAAGTCCTCAATGTGCTCCATCATTGAACCCTTTTGTTTGAGATTTATCAATTGGCTAAAAAAATTGTTGCTTTTGTATCCTCATAATGTGCTAGCATTTCATCCGTAAAAATAGCCCCAGTGACAATTTTTTTACAAGAGCAAAGCCATCGATACCATACAAACTGATTTGGTTCCAAATATAAAGTTGCAATGCGTACCTTTTGTGTGTTTTGCACATTATGGAGATCGAAAAATTTCTCCATCTGTAGTATCGATGTTCTGAGATCCTTTCCATCAAACTTCCTCATATCGATATTTGGAACATGGTGGTTCTTCGATCCAACATTAGAATCTATGAAATCATGATTAACATTTATTTTGTTCTCATCATGAGTTTCCTTTACTACCCTTACGCCATTAGTAAGCATTTCTTTTAGAAACTTTGTCAAATCTGTCCAAATATGTCTTTAAATCTTCCGTTCCTTTCTTTAAATCATCCATCTTAGTTTCCACGTCGTCCATCTTAGCTTCCATGCCATCCATCTTAGCTTCTACGCCTTTATTTAAACCATCCATATTAGCTTCCACAGATTTCTTTAAACCATCCATCTTAGCTTCCACGCCATACATCTTACCTTCTACATCTTTCCTTAAACCATCCCTCTTATATTCTGTTACTTTTTGTGCGAGTGAAATTTGTTGCACTTGGTCTCGTAATTTTGATATAGCATGTTGCATTTCTTCCTCTTCTTCATGAGTCATGCTAGAGCTTTCAGGTTTCTTACTAGGTGTTTCCATTTTCTTTCTTCGGGGCATCAATTACTGATAATAATGCTTCACTATGCCCTTTGAATTCCTTCAAACTAATTTTTCAAACCCAGCTTATGCAAAAATTAAAAAAAACTACACACCTTTTTTTCACTTTGTAGGAGCTCGGTATTGAATCTAATGTATCTCTGTAATTTTGGATCGCCAAGGTTTGAAATCTCTTCTTGCAGTAACCCTCTGAGTTGCCTTTATAACCCCACAAGTTTGATCAAGATTGGATTCTCCAATGAAGAGTTATGCCAAATCTCCCACGATGACCTGAGTATAGACAGGTTCAGCAGAGCGAACGTGTACGACGTGCCACAGGTCATTGTTTCAACCTTGAATTCTAAAAATTATACCCAACAAACTACAGTCCATCCTCTTTCTGTAACTTCTTATGCAAATTAAATCTCATGCTTAGAGTGAAAGTTATGACGATTTCCCCAAGGTGGCTTGTTTGGAATGAAATTTGGGGGTCTGCACAAACCCTAAATTCCTCAAATTATAGCTCCAAACATATAGTGAGACAGGATCCGAAATCGGGAGCCAAGGTTCAGACTAAATTCTTTTCAAATGGGTATTATTTTTAGCTTCTAAAAATTTGTAGTGAAAGAGTTATAGCACAAATTCCACGATGACCTGTTTTAGATTAAATTCTAGAGCTTGCAACAACTCTAACTTAGATCATATCTCCAAAAATATAGCGTGACATGATCTAAAATTTGGACCCGAGGTTCAGCGAGATTTCATCTCAAATGGGTGTTTTTTTAGCTTCTGAAATGTCTCAGAAAGTTATAGCAAGCATTCCATGGTGAGCTGTTTGGAGCAGCAAAACCCTAGAATCCGAAGCTCTGATACCAAATGTTATGAAACTAGCTCACAAAAAGATAGAGAAGATAGATCAACGCCTTAGAATTCAGCCTCTTCGAGATGGAAACCTCCTTTACATTACACAAATGAACCATTCTTGGATGATTCAAATGAAAAAACCTCCTTTCTATATATACGAGTCTAAGAGGTCACAATATAACCAAGCTGACTTAACAATAATAATATAAAGGCACAAAAATAACAATAGTGGCATTCTATGGGGCGCAATAATAACAATATGGGGACAATAGGGGCACAACAATAACAATAAGGGATACAATGGCAATATTAATGGGGGAATCACTAGTATTATAGGGACCTAACATTGCACCAAGTCTTTTACAATACTATAGTTTTGGGTAGCATGTACAGATGTATTATGTGTTGTGCGACGAAGTTCCCCTTTTTGGGGGTGAATTACAATATCAACAACCAGCCTTTCGATATGAATATCTTTGGGTGACAGTGCATTTGAACTTGAGGCAACGCCTTGAACGTTAGTGACTGGAGCCCCGTAAGTCTTTTCTCTCGTTTGAAGATCAACCGTTTCAAAGGTATTGTCATGCAGAAAGAGTCGATTTTGCGGACAAAACCGACATCCCTAGAAGCTAAAGCTTTCTAGTGACAAACAAGACAAATAAACACTACCTTTCTCTAAACATGCATTTAGAATACAAGTAATCAGGTGATTGTAACATACCTTTAGTCCAACGCTTTGTAGTAGTCCAGCCTCGCCGATCCGGATGAGCTCCTCCTTCTCTTCGAAACCTGCATTCACTAACAAGCCAAAAGATTAAATAGCACCTGATAAACTTATAAAATAACACATATCCATCATACAGACCAAGGAGTATATGAAACAAATCATGAATAACAATCTGTTGAGAAAAATGAGTTCATTTGTATTAAGTGGAAACAAAAGAAACCATTACAACCTGAGCCTTGGTGTTGTGCAGGTCCCTCCTAGGGTCCAGCAAGAGTTTTCCTTTACTTTGATCAGCTCACCCACTTCCAAATAAGGCTAGGAAAGGATGGGAATCTCTCCTCTAAAGCTTTACAAGGGAGTCCTAATTCCAGCAGCATCTACCCTTAGGAATGTTCAGCTTTCAACCTCCCCTCTCTCTGGCCCAATGCCTGTATTTATAGTGCTCTAGAGGAAGTTAATCAGGTCCACCATCAATGGGATAAGCCCCTCTTTGGATGGGATAGCTCCCCTCTTGATGGGATAAGTTCCTCTTTCATAGGGATACATGAACCATCTGGAAGCGCTCCATACACGTCAAACAAGCTTCTAGAATGCTCTAGAAATGACCACAAGTAAATTTTTTGGAGTGAAACTTGTGCCTTTTGACCTTTACAGGAGTACGCACCCAGCCCTTTACAGACAGAGCGTACAAGTACGCAGGTATTGTGAACTTGGGGTGCGTACACGCAGGTAAGGCTAAGAGCAACTGCGTACCTAGAGATATATAGATTTTTAAAGACTTTCTCTTTCTTGGAGTTTGACATGGAGAGTAGAGGTATGAGACTTGCCAAGGAGGATAGTATGACAGTTGATGGAGCCATACTAACTGCAAATAGTCATGGTGACAAATTTTAGTGTAACAGATTGCCCCCTAAAGTGCGAAGCCTGTAGTAGATTAGGGTTTCATATCATATAGGAAGGGTGAAGTACTTTATCATTTCAAGGATTATCTTGTGGAGAGCCCAGTCGGAACCTGCAAGTATTCAACACAAAATACATATATAAAATCATATCATTGTTGAGGTAGGCATTCCCATACTCAGATTGAAAACTTTAACTAAGAAACTAACTACTGTTCTGATACAGGAATGATTTCGCAGTACATCATAATCATAGACTTGTGTATACACAGTATGGGCACAGCCATCTGTTTATAGTGGGTCTACTATACAATGAATACAAAACTCCTCGCAGCCTGGATGGTGGAAACTAGATCCAGGGTCTTCATTTCTACTTCTCGAAAAGGTACGATTCTATCCATGCGAATAAATGAGTTGATGTCGAACATGGTAGAAACCACTTGATTACCAGTCAATGATGTAAACTGTTAACAAGTGTGAGAGAGACCACCAGTGATGTCAATGGTTCTCAAAGTACCCAGTACAATCCATGAGATGTGAATGAATGAGTTGATGTCAAACATTTCACGGAATCCTTCGATCGAAAGTCAATGATGTAAACCGTCGTCAAAGGCGAGAAACCTGCCATTGATGCATGCAGATTTCAAGGTACTGACAATTTCTAGGTCATCTTTCTAGATAATGTGCTGATGTCGATAGAAAGCGACCCGTTACAGGCAAGCCCACAACACGAAATCATAGATCAAGTTGAAGAAATGTAGCTGTAAGGACTGAATCAGGGATGGTTGAGATGGATGACGGGTATTTTGCAGATGAATGGTTTGTTTGCAGTGACCTCTTGAACACATAACGACACAACAGATGGCTTGGTGACATTTGACCCAAAGTTAATACCCGGCTGAAGACTTTCAATGTGGTTTGATCAACTGTGAGGCAAAGGATTTCCCAACCTAGGTGAATGAAAAGTGTTGTGTTCAAGAGTGGTGATAAGGCTTCTTCTGAGACAAAGGATAACAAATAGGCTCATTTTTCTCTCTTTTCCCCCACCATTTCTGGCAAGTACCTATTTATTTTTTACAAGCTTGAGGAGGATAACATATGCTTGATTATAAGCTCATCCTTCAGATGAGTCCAACTTAGTTTTGATTCGAACCCTAAGAAGGAGTGGTCTGTTCCTGTTTGTAATCAAACAGGTCCTTTACTGTGAAATTTTAACGAGTCCAGTATAGGAGAAACTCGGCGTTTTTCAATTTTAGAGAGTCTGAAAAAACTTAAGAAGACTCCAGGGTTGAACTTTTTCGTAAAGTTGTGTCTCCCAAGCCCAAAAAAGTATAAAATAATACTTGAGAGAACCACTTGATCTTGCGACCAAGGAGTACTTTCATGATTAGTGTATTTGATCTGAAAAGTAAAAAGCGATCAAGGACACGTCGTTTTATTTCCAGTATCGAATTTGAAACGACAAAAATCCGGCAATCTTTTCCTGTTTTTACGGTCAGAAAAGGGTAGTAAGAGGACCGTCTTTTAATTCCATTTTAACGAGTGTAAAAGAAACGCTCGGCAATCTTTTCATGTTTTAGGAGTCAGAAAAGGGCTTAAAAGATGACTCTGATGTATTTGTTTGTGAAAAAATGACATTTTCCCTAAAAATCCTTTTATCCTGCGCAAGAACCAACACATTACTCATACCTGTTTAAAGATAGATAAAAATACTTTGAAAAATACCTTTTCATGGTGGAAAATAAACAAATTTGACATTCATTTACTCAAAAAACCTATAAAAAGGGCTTTTACCATTTCATTTTTACCATTTTACTGTTGAGGAGAGAAAAAGGGCTTTTGGAAAGAAACTTCCCGTGAACATTGCGGAGAATCCGACCGTCAAAATCGAACGCCGTCTCATCAGGTATTTTACAACATCCTCCCTTGCATTTCCATCCGTTTAGAATTTGTTTTTAGGCTTTAGTTTTATTTTTCTGAGGCCTTGGGGGTTTCAAGGTCCGCTTTTTGGGGTACGCAGGTGCCCCATGGGTGACCTGCGTACCCCGACATTTTCTTAGTTGGGAAAATGCCGGGCGTACGCAGCTTGCCTTAAGAGAACCTGCGTACATACGCCCTGTCTCTAAAGGCGGGCTGCGTACACCGCGGAGTGGATTTTTAAACTCCAATTTCTCCAAAATCAACCAAAAACTTTCAATTTTATGGACTCTAACAGATGTTTTATCGTGTGTAGATTGCCCACCATGCTTGATTGGCGTGAGAGAGAACACGAAGATGTTGATTTGGCCACGATTAATCATCAACCTTCCATTGATGCTTTGAAGGCATGCGGTCTTTACAAATACTGGGCCACACCTGGCATGAGGGCCCAGGTGCGCTTTCTAGAGTGGCTGGTTGAAAGGTGGAACGTTCAGGATCAGTGTTTCTACATTGGAGGGCACCAGCTCGAGATAGAGCCCTCAGATATTTACTTTCTCACTGGTTTGCCCAAGAGGGGCGAATAATTGACTCTGTCCGGGACTAGGTCGGGTGGCCAGTCCATTGCTAGCCTCCGGCTAGAGTGGTTTAATAACCAAAACCAGGATAAGGGGATAGAAATCAAAAAGATATCCCGACCTGAACTTATGGTAATTGCCTTTACATTTACCAGACTTTGTGGGGCTGCCGCTTTGCACATTGCCATTGGATCCCAAATGCGGATGGCGATTGATTGCTATCAGGGCACCATTTTCAACTGGTGCAATGTTGTGTTGGCCAACTGACTAGGACCAAAAACGGACAGCTGAAGACTTTTGGTTATGGGCCTTTAGTTGTGAGTTTTTCCCTAGAGAGGGTTCTGATGCTGATCCCACAACAGCTTACTGTTGAGGTTAGGCCTCCCCGAGAGCCTAAGTTGATGCGATGGGTTGCGGTGATGGCCCGTCATCCTGACGAGGGCACGGAGGTTGTCCAATTTAGACCGGAGTATTTTCACTGGTTAGAGAACCAGGTCTTCTCGATACAGGATTTTCCGTATGTCGGAGTTGATTTTCACGGAGATCTGAACATGGTTATTCCACCGGGAGAACAATGGAATGACACAGGTACTTCACTTTTCACAAGTTTTTAAATTATTTACTTTTTTTTTTTTATCGTCTCAAAATTGACAGTGACAATTTTCAAAATGCAGATGTAGGCCCACAGCGTCTGGCCAATCTCCGGCCTTTCGAGAGGAGAGTACCAGTTGCACCGACACCGGCCCCACAGGATGCGGCCGTAGAGACCTTAGCTAAGCTGGAACAAGACCTAGAGCGTCTTACGGCAGACATACCAGAGACGACTATAGATGATATCCCTATCAAACTTCAGCGCTATGTGGTCGCAGTCCCAAGACCTTTTAGGAGGTTCTTGTGTAGGGTAGCCTGTGCAGTGGTGTCATATAGAGAGCACCACCAGTGATTGGATGGTCACTTTTGTAGACACATGTGACATTTTGGTTTTTTGTACTTATCATTTTTGCCGATCATAAGGTGTTTTTCAACCTATGATCGAAGACGATGTATTTTTTGACACACTCCTATCTATATATATCATTATTACCGGCTTATCTTGTTAAACATGTGTGATGAAATGTTTTTAAATTTACATGTATGATTATCGCAAATGTCTGTCTAACATTCGAGAAGCAATTGCATCTGCTAATGTATTTAAAGACCTTGGAATATGCTTATATTCAATGTAATCAAATTCACGTTCCAAGAGGCGCACTCTCAAAAATAACCTTAATAACACTGGATTTCTAATGGCATATACTCTATTAAGCTGTAATACAACGAGTTCAGAATCTAACCTCACTATCAAACTCCGAATCCCAAACGAAATAGATTCAGACAATAACTCAATCACTGCACTGTATTCTGCAATGTTGTTTGTTTTTTGACCGAGGCTCACCCCATGCATAGAAACTAACTCGTCAGAGGGCGAATAGATAACCCAAGCTGCGAAAGAGATATTTCGTGTACTACGACAAGCACCATCAGCGAATCCAATGTATGTTTGGAGAGGCGTCGACATCTGCAATATCAAGAGTAAAACCAAGATAAGCCAGAATAACGATGAAAAACACACTCTCTAAGCTAAGCACACTGTCTATACTAACAAACACACCAGCTAGAAAGAAAAATCTAACCTAACTAAATCTCCATACCCATCATTTAAGCATAATACCTCTTTAGGTAAAGTCCATTTCTGGGTTTACCCAAAGAGTCCCCATCAAAATCTACCAGCTCATAGGCCCCTTTTGCTAGCTTTCGCTTGACAATGTAGGGCCCATGCCACATAGGAATGAATTTTCCAGCACCTAACTTATCGTTAGCTTGATCATATAATAGCACTAGGTCTCCTTCCGAAAAATTTCGAGGGGTCACGTTGCGATCATACTGAGCTTTCATCCGTTTTGCGTGACTCTCGATTGCCAATGCAGCGTCACGTCGAGTCTCATCTAATTGAGCCAAGTATAATAGATGCTTCTCCTCTTCGGAAGTAACTGGAAGTAATTCGACAGCCATTTGAAGTGACGAGATTTAGCATTCAATGGGCAGCACTGCTTCCAAACCATAAACTAGTTGGAAAGGAGTGAACCCTGTTGATGTTTTCACTGAGGTTCAGTACGCCCAAAGCACGGAAAATAATATGTTGTGCCAATTCGACCGATGAATACCAATGATTCGTCGGATCATGATAACTAAAACTTTGTTGATGGACTCAACCAGGCCATTGGCTTGTGGATAATAAGGAGTTGAGCTATCGTGACGCAAACCAAGCTGGCCTGTAAGTTCTGTCATCATAACGTTTCGAAAATGGCGCCCATGGTTAGTGATTATCGCTTGTGGGACACCAAACTTAGCAATAATGTGATTGAATACAAAAATTGCAGTTGTCTTGCTGTCTGCCTCGAATGTAGGCATCGCCTCGGCCCACTTAGTAAAATAATCAACCGCAAGGATGATATACGCATGCCCCCTGGCCGATTGAGGGTTACATGTAATAAAATCGATACCCCATTTAGCAAAAGGACCAACGGCAATTATAGGGTGGAGAGGAGCAGGTGGTGCGCGCATCTTGCGATCAAACACTTGACAATTGTGGCATTTCCGGATCGCAATAATACAGTCTTTAAACAAGGACGGCCAGAAGTAGCCAGCGCGCAATATCTTTTGGGTTGTGGCATACCCAGACATATGACCGCCACACGCTCCAGAGTGACAGTCATTCAAAACCCTTTCAGCTTCCTCATGAGTTAAGCAACGACGAAAAACCAAATCCGCCCCATGGCGATAAAGAGTATCTCCAATAATTTTGTACTGTTGGGACTGGAATCAAATTTTCCGACGTTCCGACTTTGAAACTTCAGGCCGAAAGGATTGGGTCTGGAGATAGACAATTATATCCCCATACCACGGATCTAAAGTGCTGATGAGAAACAAAGATTCATCCGCAATGGGTTCCTCTGCCACAGTTTCCGTGTCAGCACGCGAGAAATCACACATCAACTCTGCAAAAACTAAAGATTTCTTAGACTTAGACTTTTCAAATTCCAAGTCGAACTCCTTACATGAGACATCATCAATATGGGTTCTTCACTGGCACCCGAGGAAGAACCTATCATCTTACTCTCCTGCTTTGGAAATGGATCTTTCAAAACAGCAGGAGTTGGGGAACCTTTGACGATTTTCACAACCTCGGCCCGATGAGGGAAATCTCTTGTAAAATGATCCTCTTCACAAATAAGACAAGGATATCGAGGTTTGCGCTTTTCGTCATTGGTTTCTGACTTTTCTGTTTTCTCCTTTGGAGTCTTGTCTGCTTTACTCTTCTTCTTACCTTTCTTCTTCCCACCGTTTTTTTATTTAGCCGTAGATGACTCTACAGCGTGAATATCGGCGGAAACTTCAGGAGAATATTCTCCTGTCGGGGAATCTGGTAAGGTTATAATGGGTGAAAAATTCTTTGAAGACTTCTTCTTGCTTTTAGTATTCACCGTACCAATCATGCCATCAGCAGCATGAGATCCCGAAGGAGCAGCAGCGATTTGATTTGACTTTGGAAGATCTGGGATCTTTTCATGTAACGTACCTGACTGAGTGTAAACTAAGTCAAGTTACTGCGCTTGAGCAATCACTTGCTCCTTAGTAACTACTCCGGCCTTAGCTACGTCTTCAGTAATCTTCGGTAACAATGATTTAACAAACCATTCAGCTAAGATTTGGTCCGGGATAAAAACTTTCACTAATCGCCTTCGACGTCTCCATTCAT